>JBCNJP010000007.1:58097003-58165003 GCA_039602395.1 Deinandra increscens subsp. villosa | reverse complement strand
GGCAATGGTTGAGACAACCATTTTCCACTCGCGGAGTTTCCTTATTGCAATAGATATCGCTCGAATATCCAAGCCGCCCTTTTTCGAAGGCTTGTATGGAAGAAAGTTTCATTCGCCCCTTCGCTGGACCGAAGCCAGTAACAGTCATCTGACTGGTCCAGTGATAGTTTATGAAACTACTAAGGAGACCTTTCGATTTCTGAAGGCCATAGGTAATCTCCTGGAGAGCTACGTTAACACTCAACACGAACCCTTAGAATCTATAAGGGGTTCAAAACCTTATAATGGATTCTGTCTCAGACGGAGGTAACTAGGCCTGGAAAGCTAGGTATGCATAAACCCTCATCGGTCCCTTGAGATCCTGGAACGGATTGGACCAATGGCCTACACACCCATCTTGTCTAGAACCTATAAAGATCTTAGACTGCAAGACCTATAAACTGGAGCCAAACCGCATTTCCATTATTGTTATCATTAGATCCTGTCCGGTAGCGAATCAATCTAAACTTTTCCAAAAGCCATCTTGTCCTCGACACATTTCATTTGCCGACAAACTGAAAACTCAAGTATGAGCAAAGCTTAGGCTTATCATGTAAGGCAAATCACAATTGTGGGTGCACACATAATTGTAATTTGAACTGCATGAAAATCCTGGTAGAGCCCATTCATGAGAAATCCAGACTTGTCTAGAAACCTTCATACTCAAAACCTCGCTCATCCATGTGTCAATCCTCATTCTTTTATCAGACTATTGAGATTTATCTTCCGGCAATCGTCGCAAACCCTTATCCTTTAAAAAGGGTGATCGCGTCATGTTAAAAGTGTCGCCTTGGAAAGGTGGCATCTGATTCGGCAAGCGAAGAAAGCTTAACCCTCGCTACATTGGTCCATTTGAAATCACTGAGACAATCGGACCTGTAACTTATCGTCTACGCCTTCCGTAGAGCTTAGCAGTGTGCATGATGTCTTTCACGTTAGTAATCTAAAGAAATGCTTGTCTGATGAAACGTTTGTCGTCCCACTTGACAAAATTCAAGTTGACGAAACACTTCACTTTATCGATGAACCTGTCGAGATACTTGACCGAGACCTTAAGAGAGCGAAACAGAGCCGCATTCCCATTATCAAGGTGTGTTGGAACTCACGGCGAGGTCCAGAGTACACTTGGGAACGCGAGGACCAAATGCGTCTGAAGTATCCTCGTCTTTTTGGAAACGTCACAAACAACCAGTGACTAAGAACTGAATTTCGGGACGAAATTCTTCTAACTGGGGGAGAATGTGACACCTCGTCCGAAAACCTAGGTCAAACCTCCTCACGTTGACTTTTAATTAAGTATTAATGTGCATTAACCAATCTGATTTCTGTTTAAACTGTTAATTACTGTGCCTGACTGTTAAATGATGACGTAAACCTAATCCCGCGTTTGTACTAGAAACGTATACCCGTAAATTTCATAGAGATTCCATGGTTTAATCATGGAATTTCAATAACAAGAAAAATAAATATAAAATGTATTTTTATATTTTATCCGGGACTGGTGTCGAACATTTATATAATCAACACGTCAAACTAATAAGCGACCGATCGTCTAAAACTATTCGGTTTTAAGCATCATGAACGGTCGAGCTTAAAACTGTTATAAACTGACAAACTGAAAACGTTATCCGTAACCCGTCGGAAAAAATGAAAAACATAACTGATTTCTGAAAAACTTTTATAATCAACTGAAACAATTGTTTTTATGAAATAAAAACATCACGAACTAAAATCGTTGTCAAGACTTAAGCCTAAACCCAACCGAACACCCAATTGGGCCCGACTTGGCCCAATAGGCCCAATAAGCCTAAAACAATTAAACCAAGCCCAAAACCTTAACCCGTTGCATAATCTTGATAAACCGATTGATTGTGGCGATCCGCAAACTCAACCGATACACATAGGGCCCGGACCCCGAACCGTTGCCGCGTTTGGACCCGTACGGCTCATAACCGACGAACCGACCCAATTACATCTTTTCTTTAATTATTAGACCCAATATCAAGCCCAAACCCAATGGGTTAATTTTATATAATATTGGTCCATCAACTTTGCAATTGTTATAAAAGTTGTTACCACTTATTATTTTATAATAATTTGCCATGAACTTGTATACTTTTCTACATTGATTAAATATAAAAGTGGTGGATTATTTCACCTTAAATAATTATAAGTTTTATAAAACTTTACACTCCACAAACCTATTATATAAAATATGACAAGTTTATAAAAAGTTATCACCACCTTTTATAATTTTTATACTTGTGAGTTTTATAAAAAGTGTGATTTTAATCATCACCCTCCTTTTTATATTTTATAAACTTACACTTACTATGCTACATTTTAATAAAAACATGGCATTTTTTTTTATCTAAAAGTCACCTACTCAAGAGTGGAGTTGGGAGATGTTTTATTTTTATAAAAATTGTGATGATAATGTGACCACATCACACTCTCCCTCACCACACTCTCCACCAACATTCACCAACTAACCTCACCTCCCTCATTTGAATCTGTCAATCCCATCCACCATCTCCTATTCTTTTCTTTTTGTGAACAACAACAAGAACCAAGCAACAACACCACTGCCACCATTTCCCTTTCTTTTTCTTCTCCGGTGAAGACCACAGCCGTGAGCCACCCTCTCCATTTCCTTTTCTTTTCTTTCCGATGAACATCAAGCAAGACCGAACACCCCTACGTTTTTCTTTTTACGGCAACACCACCACCACCAAAGAACCACCATCACCACCCCTCTTCTTCTTCTTTCTCCCGCTCGGAAACAACCACAGCCACCACTGGCCGGCGCTGCCACTCTCATTCTTTTCTTCTTCCCGGCAGCACACCACGACCATCCACCACAGCCTCCATCTCCCTTTCTGTTTTTCCGGCCAGCCCAACCCCTCCACCACTGCCGCCAACCACCACAACAACCACCACTGTCATCTTACTCCTGCTGCCGCCGCTGGACTGCTACAGCCACGCCGAGCTGTTGCCGCCACCAGGCTGCTGCTGGGCAGCCGTGAACCACCCACCTCCCTTTCTTTCCGGTGAAACAGCCCCAGCACCCACCGCCGCTGGATGCTTCCGTCAACAACCGCCGCTACTGGCTGCTGCTGTTGGAGCTGTTGCTGCCGTGACCTCCACCCCCAGCCGCCGGCAGCAGCTGCTGAGCTACTGTTACGGACCGCCGAGCACCACCACCTTTTCTTTTCTTGTTCTCGGCAACCACTACCGCTAGCAACCACCATTCTGCCGTGAACAACTGTGTTGGTTCTGTTTCCCGTTGCTACTGCCACTATCGACTGCAGCACCGCTGCCATGGACTGTCGTGAGCCACCCGACGCCACCACCTCCTCTCTCCCTCGTGGTTTTTAGCTCCTCTCCTGTTGTGAGTCTTTTAATCGTTATCGTTTATGTTTTTAACACGTTATTAACGTCCCGAATGGTTCCCAGAGTCTTGACAACTACCCGTAAAAACTTGGGTTTATAACTTGCTAATCATTTTGATCATCTTATATTTTCTTAACACAAATTTGTAGTGTTATAAAGACATATGGTTGAAATTATTAGTTAAATGATTTAACTAAATCACTTAGTGATTTTTATGATGTTTATATTTTTGCATAATTATATGTTGACATTTGCATAGATTGATATGCTATAAACTATTGAAATTGTTATTGTAATTTTAGTAGTTAATCATAATAATCATGGATTAACATATGCTAATGACAATTAACATGGACTATTATGATGTTAGTAACACATATGGACTAATTTGGACATAAAATGACAAGTTAAAACTCTTAAATGAATTTTTATAGATAAATATCAAAGTTAGTAATTCTATAAAAATTACTTGGATATTAAAACTATAAAAATCTCCCCATGGAACTTGATATATAAAATGGTCTCTTTTTATAAAAATATAAGTTCTAAAATAAAAGACTTAAAAGTCTTGTTTAGATTTTATAAAAGAGATAAAATGGATAAAATATATATAGATATATTTTATGTTCAAAAATGATAGAATATCATATTTTTGAATAATTGACAAAAAGTATAAAACATTTGGAATTTATACAAAAAGTGGAAAATGTTTTATGTTGAGAATTTTCTATAAAAAGTCTTTAATTTAAAACCTTAACTTTATTTGATAAATAAAGTTATTTAGAAATGATTTTATAAAAATAAAATCAAAAGACTTATAGAAACTATGAAAAACATATTTTTGGTTATTTTAAATAAATCAAAATAATCAAAACGTTTTAACCGGATCAAATGTTTATTTTTAAACGTTTGGAATTGAAACGAAATCTTTAAACGATTTAAAAATGTTTTACGACATAATAAATCGTAAATAATTATTTTCAGCAAATAAATTATCCTTATGAATTTTAGAAACCCTAATTTGAGTTAAAATCATTTTGGTTTGTAAATATAATTACTTTAATGATAAATATATTTATATTAACTCAAAACCCTAATTTTCATAACATGAGTTTAATATTAAAATAACCTTTAATATTAACCTACTTGTGTCCATTCATTAAATCTTTAACTTGTGATAATTTGATAAATTATTCCGACAAGTTAGAATAATTATTTTGATAATAATTATCAACTCTAGTTATATATATTATAACTTACCGCGATTAACTATTCAATCGAGCGAGCGAACTTAAAAATAATAATAAATATTATTATTTAAAACAATATTCAAGACTTGATCGAACTGACATTCATGATACGTGATCACATGTTCAATTCTTGTATTCAAATTACATAAATGCTTTCATACGTGAACATTAGCATTTACTGATCTTAAACTGATTAACTGACGGGTTTTCAAACGCTACAAACGGGATTATACGTCAAGACTTGACCGGTATCATTTTGGTAACGTTCGTTACTCAAATGATTAAGTGGACCCTTATGCATGTTGTCTTATGTTTTATCATGAACTGATAAAATGTTTTTTTTTACTTAATGTTATGGTTTACCTGTTAGCCGTTTGACTACATGTTCCATTCTGTATCCCAACAACTGGTACTTTATCGTTATAAACGTTAGTACAACTGAAATCCCACTATTAATTGAATTCGATTAGTTCTGCTCGAAACGATGACTAGTGAATAGATCTATTTGGGTTGATAACCCTGCCCAGATTGGTAGCTCCAATCCTGACTTCGTACATTGTCAAGGGGTACACGTAAGTTATTCTTGCATGTTCGGTATTCTTGGGATAGAATGCCATGAGTGGGTAATCCGTTAGTATTCGAATTTGAGGTTCATGGGAGATCTTACAACCACGACAGTAAACCAACGTAACATTTAAGTATGCCGTAAACTGTTATCCCAACATGCCGTAAACTGTTATTCCAACATACCGTAAACTGTTATCCCAACATGCCGTAAACTGTTATTCCAACATACCGTAAACTGTTATTCCAACATACTGTAAACTGTTTTTACAAACTTACCATAGAATCATAAACCTGTGAACCTCACCAACTTTATGTTGACCTTTTTAAACTCATGATTTCTCAGGTATCTAAGCTTATCATGGAAGACGTGCAAATGGGGCTTCACTGTAACTTTCGACCCTGCTTTACCGAAGTCGTAGTCCCGACCTATCTTAAATAAACTGCTTTATGATTTCAACATCAAACTAAGACTTTTATTCAAATGTAAGACAATATCATTTCACCACGACTTTCCGCTGCAACATGAATGGTATTATGTTTTAAATGACGTTTGAATTTAGTAGAAGTTGTTCTGTATATCTGCGACTATGATTCCGTCTCGCTCACACCCAATCTGTTGACCGGGGTGTGACAGATTGCCAGTTTAAAGTCTAGAGATGAAGAAAAGGCTCGTGAAATTGCAAAGTTACAACAATTATCTCTTTCCCTGGGTGAGCAGTTAAATCTCTTGCTCAAAGCTTTACCTTCTCAGGGGGAGAAGCCAAATACTGATGAAGGTTGTAAAGATGATGATATATTGAAATATTTGAATGATGATCCTGATCCTGAAGGAGGTGTGGGTGGTACTGGATCGGGTACTGGGGCAGCTGGTTCATCTGCTGTTGCTGGTCCGTCTACCACATCTCAGGGGGAGCCTGATGATCATGTTTATGATGCGACCCCGATTACAAGAGTTGAGTTAGGAGAAGGGGAGTTTGTGAATCCGTATACAAAAGAGCAGCTTGCTGCACTTTTTGCTCTAAATGTGGAAGATGTAGATAATGTTCCATTTGCTGATCCGTATAACGAAGAAGATTCAGAGGAACATGTTGATTATGAAGAAGAGCAAGTAGAAGTAAAAGATATCACTGCTGAAGAATATCCTACTGATCCGAAGGTTTATGGAAATTTTACTGATAATGATCAGTCAGGAGGTTTCAATTTCTTTGGTGAAGATGATGAAGAAAAGATTGATGAAGAATTGAAAAAGAAAGAGTCTGAAAATCAATCTGAACAGCCAGCATCAACCGAATCTGAAAACTTATCTGAAGAACAAGAGAAAAAGATGTTATTTGATGCGTGGTTGAAAGAGCAAAGGGCGAAGAAGATGCCGGTGAAATCATCTACAAAAGATGTTGATCAAAAGAAATTCTTTGAAAGAAAAGGTAGAGAAGCTTCTGGCAGAATAATAAGTTGGATGTATGATTCTCAGCTTAAATGCTATGCAATCAAGAAGGAGTTTGGGATCATTTATCTGAAGCATGCAACCTAATTCAATACATTGCCAGTTTGTGATGTGAGGGATCTATCTAGAAGTCCATTCCTGAATTATGGTGATGATACATTGGCTAGAGTCTTCAAGGATAAATTGATTGAAGAATGTCAAGGAAAATTTCAGTTTTTAATTCCTCAAAGACCGAAGTTTGTGAAGTCTTCAACTGATATCAATCCAAAAACTGGAAAGCCAATGATTGTAGTGAAATACAAGAAGCCAGTTCAATTGAAGAAGATTTCGTTAAAGAAACTTGAACAAGACTTTATCAAATCATTGAGATGGTGGTATTACGATGAGAATACTGGTGAAGCAGTGATAGTGGTGGAAGAAGAAAACAAGGTAGTCAGACTGTACGACCCGATGTGGTTAATCAACTTGTCCAAGAATGACATTGACAAACTCTATCACAGCAACATTTTGTATAAGGCTGAGCATGCTGAACAAGCCTTACAATTTCAAAGGGTGATCAGAGTATGTTTCGCGTTCGGGATTCACGCAGGGAATAATCGAAGACAGCACTGGAAAGAGACTTGATCAAGAGCTTCTGAAGACTAGCACAAGACAAGGGGGAGTTTGTAGAAGCATATATAGTGTCTAGTGCTAGGTCTTGTAATTATTATGTTTTGTGTAATCTGGTCTCAGCGGACCAGGGGCGGACCAGATGGTACGCCCGGACCATCTGGTACGCTGGTTAGTTGGTCCGCCGGACAGAATTAGTATAAAAAGGTTTTGCTCGTTTAGAGGAGAGTAGTTGTGAGGTTTGAGTTCTAAACTGTGTGTTTTTGTAAGGTGAAACCTGTTTACTTTCTCTCTCTAAAGGTTGAGCAATAAAAAAGTGTTATTTACCTTTGTGTTTACCGAATTGATGATCGTTATGCATTAGCAATACCGTTCCTGTGTTCTACAGAATTACATTCTGTTCCAGCTCCAGTGGTTATATTAAATCCTCCATCTGTATCATTTGATCCAAGAGCTGAATTGCAAGATTATTCTAAATTTGCAACTCCAACAACTAAGAAGAAAAACAAATCTAAGAAAAAGGAGAAGAAATTGGGTGAAGCTCCAAAGTTTGTTTCAACTTCCAAAGTTTTGGCATAGGAAAAGATTTGTGAGAAAGTTGATTCTGTTTCTTCTTCAGCCCATGAAGAAGAAAAAGCTTTGATTAAGAATAACAAATTGAAGGCTATTAAAGCTAAATTTACTAGCGAAGCTAAAGGAAGAACAGCTCCAGAGTTTTCTTTAAATTCTTCAAAAGTTCAGGGATACAAGCATAATGGTCTTGGTTATGACGCTAAAGAAGAATCAGTTCCTCGAACACAACAAACAAAGAATGTTGCTGGTTCAAATCAAAAGAACAAATTCAAACAGCAGAAGAAACAAACGGTGTTCAAATCAAAGGATGTTGATTACTATTCTGGAGGATCTTCTTATAGTTCTGGTAATTCTTCACGAAGTCCACCTCCAAGGTATGATTCTTCAGACGATTTCTTTGATTCCTTTGGTTCAGAAAATATTTTTGGTTATCATGATGTGCTCAAACAGGACAAGAGAAATCTAAAGAATTTTGTTGATAAAAAACAAATTTTTGAATCAAATCTGAGTAGCAGTTCCCTTAATGTTTTTCAAAGGAAGTGTTATGCATGTCGTAAACCAGGGCATCTTGCTGCACAATGTCCTACGAATGCGAGCATTCACTCCTATGTGCACAAAACTGCTAAATATGTGGATTTAAATGGTCATATTTTTGATGAACCACAACCATCGATGTACAAATCAACTAGTAAGCCGTCTTGGACAAAGACGCAAGTTGATCATTTTGTGGGTTCATTGAACAGTTTTCTATCGCCACTGATGTGGAAACCACGAGCTGTTTCCTTGGCAAACAAAGACCATGTTGAAGACACCGAGCGACCCGAGGCTGTTGTCTCGGGCCGATCCCAAAATCACTAATGTTTTATCTGGTGTCTGCAGGTTTCTTCAAGAAGACCTGTCATGCGTGTGTTGCTGATAGTGAAGAACTTGCCTAATTTAGTGTTTCAACGACATATCATTTTCAAATGTTTTTCAACCGGGTTTTCCAAAGCTAAAACTGCAAAGTGTCAGTGTTGGTCGATAAATTTTCTTTCTTGTTCATATGTTTACATTTTTGTAGTTGTACATATTTTTAGGGGGGGGGGGGGAAATTGAAAATTCAAAAAATAGTGTTTGTTTGAATTTTAGTGGGAGAAACTGGAAAATATTAAAAATGGAAAATTGAGAAATTGATCCGACAAAAGCGAGAAATGATGGTACATCAGCATATATGTTACCTGCCATGGATAGATTAAGTCTAAAGGCTGTAGATACTTGCATAATCTGTGAATGTGCATGACTAATCTGATATCTGCAAGTAAGATATAAACCTAAAGCTTGCCTGATGATCTTTGGTTATTTGCTTCTTGATGAATGCTGTGTGATGATTCCAAAAATAGAATAAAGAGATATCTTGATGAATGCATGTTTTCATTTTGTAAAAATTTCAACTTGTTTGATTTTCTTTATTTTGTCAAACGATCGGCCTTTCTCTGCGTATCGAAAGATCAACCTGATTGGTGTTCGTTTGACGTTCTGCTTTATTTTCTTTGGTGTTTCGTATAATCCATCGGACTTTCTCTGCGTGTACGGGAGTACCGACCTGATTGTTGTTGGATTATATTGATCATATTGATCATAACGCACTGAACTACACTTCAATTTCAATTAATTGAAGCACATAAGTCATGTCGATTGCTGGTATAATTTGTCCATCTTAAGCTCAGACAGAATCATACTCATAACATCTGGATATGTTAAGGTATTGATTAGATTTGCTTTGACCAGTGTATCCCACACTACCAGATATAATCAGACGTTTTCTATTTTTCTTTCCTTTTCCTTTTGTGTGACTGCACTTGTGATTTTTCACAATGCATACTATATTCATGATATCGTCAACTGTGTTCCATGCAAAAAGAAATAAGAATGTTAAATCGTCTACCTTAAGGTCGATCTTTCGATACGCAGATAAGGCCTCGGATTTAACAAAAAAAAGAAAAATAAAACAAGTTGAAATTGTATAACCCAACAACAATCAGGTCGGTACTTCCGTACACGCAGAGAAAGTCCGATGAGTTATACGAAACACCAAAGAAAATAAAGCAGAACGTCAAACGAACAACGATCAGGTCGATCTTTTGATACGCAGAGAAAGTCCGATCGTTTGACAAAATAAAGAAAATCAAACAAGATTAAATCTTTGCAAAATGAACACATGTATACACAGTGACTTCTCATTTTGAATTTCACACTTATTTTTCTTTTTGTGTCATGAAATATGCATCAAGATGTTATCCACATGGTCAAGCATTAGTATTTAGTGTATATCACATCTGAATACTTTCTGATTTGTCGAGCCTACCAAGCACATCAAACAATGATCTTATGGCCCTTTCATCTACTTTATCCATGAGTCAGATACGTATGCCAATGTACCATCATTTCCCAATGATCAATTTCTCACAATTTTATATTTTGCATGTATTCACCTTCCTTCATTATATATTTTGCATGTATTCACCTTCTCCCCATACCATGCATTTTCTCAATTACTCCCCCTTACTTACAATTCTCCCCCTTAAAATGAAAACTCTATTTTTGGATTTTCATTTTACACAAAAATAAGACTCTATTTTTGGCTTTTTGAGAAAAAAAAAACGTAAGCAAAGAAAATTGATCAATCAACACGGATATGTTTCAGAGTTTAGAATTCAGAAAATTTGCATATGAGAAAAATTTGTCATTAAATGTAAATTAAGCAGAATACTCCTCCATCAACAACTTTTCAATCGTCGATAGGTCTTCTAGAAGTACCTGCACACTGGACAACCTGATTAGTTCACAAATGACCCGAAGCAAATCGCTTCTGGTCGACCAGTGTCCTGATTTTGCTTTGAAACCACCGTAGGTTTCCATTCCTGTAGTTTTGGTAATTCAGTTTTCGATGAAACAGTCACAGGTGACTGTGATGATGAACCTACATTTTGATCCTTTGAAAACTTTGGAACAAAACGTTTTTGTTTTTGAAAGAATGTAGGCTCAACTTCATCAAAAACTCTGCCTTTTTCATCAAAGAACTTTTTGTTGGCAGATTTACCAAAAACTGGTTTCTCGTGAAACCTTGAATTTGATTCAGCAGGAAGTGGACAATCTTTTGCCATGTGCCCTTTTTGGCGGAAAATATAACAAATTCGAGTTGATTTGTCCCACTTAAAATATACCTGCGAAGAACACACATGAATATCTCTAGCATGATCAGAATGAGAATCATATACCTGATGACGATGATCATGCACCCATTTAGATGTAGGGCTTAGAGATTGAGAACGTTCAGAAGAAATGGTTGCTTTCACAAAGACCTCAGCAATCTTCCGAGCATCAACACAATGAAGTGGAAGTTCTTTGTCTGAAAATAATTGATCCGAACCCTTGAGTTTGTAAAAACGTTCGGGTTGAATTTTATCAGCTTGAAAAACTTCCTTCTTCACTTGTTTCATCTATAATTTCTTCAAATCTGGGGATGAAGATGCTTGAACCTCCACAGCTATATCCTTCTTCTCATGAAAACCCAGACCAACATTGTTTCCAGATCCTTTCACCTCCGATGTAGAATGTCCAATCTTGGCTAATCTTGTGAATTCAGCTTTCACATCAGGAAGTTTCTTTTGTTCATAAAAGATTGTCTCGTCAATTTCAGGTTGAGACTGAATCTTGTCACTTGTTGTAGCCGATTTCTCTTTATCAGCAGAAGACGAACCTGATACAAACTTTGGTGCTGGAGGAATCTCAGATTTCAAGACCTTTTTCTTGTTTTTCTTGTTTTTCTTTTTCTTTACAACCTTGACTTCTTCTGAAGTAGAAGATGATATCTTTGAATAATCAAAATCATCAACCTGTTCCTTCACTTGTTTGACAGCTTCCTTGATATGAGCAGGGGGTGATGCAGTTTTATCAAACATCCTTTCAAAATTTGCATCATTTGCTAAGAAGCTTGTGAAAACCTGAGAATTAGAAACATTTTTGAGCAATCTTTTTGCATCAAGAACTTGAATTTTGAGATCAGAAATTTGCTGTTGAGCCTCTGCAAATTCTTTTTCTTTAGCAATCAAGCGCTTGGCAACTTTATGAGTTTCAAACTTTTGCAAGCGAAGATTGTCAAGTCCTTCATGTAGCTCCTTCTTCAGTTTATCCTCATTTCTCTTTTGAATTTCCAGATTTGCAGTTTGAACCTTGTTAACCCTAACTAACTCACGCTTGTCATCCAACAACTTTTCCATATCAACTTGATATGCTTTGATTTTAGCATCAGATTCTTCAACACGCTTAGTAAGCAAATCAAGCTTAATCTTGGATTTATCAAACAAATTCTGAAAATCATTTGCAGCATCTTCTGCCTCTTCCTTCCATTTCGTCACTTCTTTGACTAACTCACCCTTTTCTTCACAAATTTCAGCTTTCGAAGTTTCAGCATTCTTCTTATCTTGCTTCAATACTTCTAAAACTTCATTCAACATTTTGATTTCAGTAGTCAAATCCTCATTCTTCAAAACCAAACTCTTTTCACATTCTTTAGAAATCTTCAATTCAGATTTAATCACCTCAAATTGTTCAGTCAATTGTTGAACTTTATTCATCAACAAAGCATTTTCCTTCATCAAACTCTCCAAGTTTTCAGCAGATGCATACGAACTTGGTATTGAACTAGTATCTGAACTAGTATCTGAACTAGTATCTGAACTTGTATCTGAACAATAATCTTCTTGTTGAACATGAGTAACTATTAAAGCTGATGAATCATACCCAAAATGTTTACCCCAATCAATAGCACCATCTTTTTGAACTGTCAAGGCTGTTGTCTTGCCTGTGTTACTAGTAGATGGTTGAGTAAAACCAGGTTTGGATGATTGTGGAATATCAGACTTCTGTTGACATTCTTTGGCAAAATGTCCAAGTTGTTGACACTTAAAGCACCTTAATTTTGACTTGTCAAATCCCAACTTGTCACCAGAAATACGTCTTCCATGTTTCTTGAAAAACCTCTTTGACCGTTGACATAACATAGCATATTGACAAGAAACATCCAATTCAGTTAATTGATCATCATACAGTTCATCAAGATCCTCACTGGTTAACTTCGCATCAGCAACATTTTTGAGAATCAGACCAAAAGATGTTTAAATCAATGTAGAAATCATTTTGGCACAATCCTCCGTTGATTCAGTCGAGAAAGCACTTTGAGTTATTATCAGAATTTCCTGAAGCTCCAGCTAGAAAAGCAACACTTGGTGCAGAACTTAAATTTGGTTTAGCTTTAGCATTCATGCTTGCTGAATTTTCACCATGATACAATTTTGGATTCTGTAAAGTAACACTTGACTTTCTGTTGTTTAACATTTCCATTTCTCGAGCATGAAGTTTTCCAGTAAGCTCGTGAAATGTTATTGCTGAATAATCCTTATCATGTGTGAGTAGCAAAACATAATTTTCCCATTTCTCTGGCAAAGCTTCCAAAATCTTTTCTTTTAAGTCTGCATCAGATTTTTCAATTCCAACAACCTTCAATTCACTAATCAAATGTGAAAATCTTGAAACTAGAGCAGTAATGTTTTCATTGTCATAATTCTGAAAATTATCAAATTCTTTGTTCAAAACTTTCTTTCGACTCTTCTTATAATCAGCATTTCCTTCACATCTTGCGGATAAAGCATCCCTCAATTGCTTAGATTTCTTGCAAGTGCTAAATTGATGAAGCAATTCAATAGGTAAAGCCATAGTAAGATAACCATAAACCTTCTTTTCAAGTTCATAACTTTTTCTTTCATCACCATCGAAGTCTTGAATTTCTTTAAGATCTCCATCTTCCATTGGTCGTTCATACAACTTTCGAATTGGAATCCATAAATCAATGTCATTCGTGCTAATATAAGCAGAAAATCGTTTCTTCCAATTTTGATAATCTTCTAATTTCAACAGTTTGGGAACTTTCTGACTTGTTCCAATTTCGTTGTCAAAATTGAGCATAGTTTGCATTGCATTTTGCATTGCAGCAAATGCTTGAAATTCCGACATCGTTGAAAATCTGAACAATTCTGCCCTCCGAACTTGCTCCGAACTTAGTCTGCCGTCCGAACCCTCACCGAACTTAGTCCGAACCTAAATCAGACTCCGAACGAGCTCCGAACCTTGTCCGAATCAACTACTAGCTCCGAACTCTCACCTAACCACCTCCGAGCCTTCACCGAACGAGCTCCGAATCTATGTAGACTCCGATCTACCTCCGAACCTCAAATCTCACCGAACCTAGACCGATACACCACCGAACTCTCGCCGAACTCTCTCCGAGTCACCTCCGAACCTCAAGTTCGGAGCGGTTACTCCGAACTTGCCCAGTAACCTCCGAACCTCGAAGACATTTTTCGAAAACTCGTGAAAACGGACTGATTTTGATGAAACTCGATATAGTGGATCAGAAAAGTCGATAGGAAATGATTTAGGAACAATTTTGACACAAAACACACGTCAAAAATGATAGAAAACACGTAATAAACGTCGAGAAAACTTCAAAAACGTTCAAAAGTCCAAAAATAGCAACCACAGATCAGTAGAATGAACCAGAAAGCTCTGATACCACTTGAAAATGCGTGAGCATCGGATCGTCTACTCGATCTAGCTAATCGGACATCGAAACGTAAATAACCGATTGTTTTATTGATCAAACGAGAACAATTACAACCAGTAAACCACAGAGAATTGACACAGAGATTACACACTCAGAAACACATACTTAAGATTCGCTCACACGCTCAGAACCCCTAAACACAAAGACCAAACTACTATATATACCCGACTGGCCGAACGTCCTCCGAACCCCAGGTTCGGCCGGTCCGAACTTCAGGTTCGGACCAGGTTCGGCCAACCCTATATTGGCTTGAACTTGGTCTTCGTTCGATACTTCACACGACGCACATTTCAGGTATCAACATACGTTGTGTCTCGTGTATTGTATCTATATTAGAGCATATGTGTGTGTGACTATGAGGGCAGCGGACCAGTTGGTCTAGCGTACCAAATGGTCCGCCCGGACCAGATGGTCCGGACATGGTCCGCAGCTCATTTAGTCATACCTATAAATAGGTAGCTTATGTAGAGAGTTGACAACTTCTTGCCATATTCTATCTTTCTGTGTGTGTTTCTGTGTGTGTGCTCTCAAGACTTATTAATACAAATTCCATTTGTATTTACTTGTTTGATCTCGTATTCATCTCGTTATCACGTGATTAAAAAATGATCCATTGCTCCTTGCGTCTACAAATTCATGGTGTATGGAAGCCCTGGGGAAATCCTACTCGGCAAACCATCAGTTATGAGGGATACGACCTTTCATTTCAGAACTCTCATGATATCAAAGTTTCAAGCTTATGGTTCTCAATTATTTATTTCGCTATCATACCTATTCTCATTTCTCCTATATATGATTACCAGCCTATCAAAACCCTTTAAAATTGCTTGTGCAAATGATAACCTCGGTGTGACATCCCATCACTCACACCATCCGACGATAAAGATCTCCCCTCGCTGCGAGCGAGACGTGGTTAAACTCTTCACTGATTCTAATTTATCCGTAATCCTAACTCTACTCCTATGACGTTAACTATTGTAACTCTCTTTCAAGCTCTCTCAATTATACAATAAACTCCATGAACTCTAATCTGATGGAAACCCAGACCTCTTCAATGGACAATTACACCCCAACCTTTGGAACCAACCTTTCGGCAGGAAAATCTTGTGAAGTTCTCCCCTCTTGACTAGTAATCTCGTCACGGTTTTAAGCACTTTATACCTCACTATAAATATAGTTTCACCCAACAGAGCGATGTTGGTTACTTCTCGAACCCGTACGATCTGCTTTATCTTCAAACACACGATTCGTCTATGAACTTGACTCCCAAGGAACCTTCTACTCTTATATTCTTGTGTGACTTGGAAGGTCTTCAAGCCTTGAGCCATTACGGCTACTTAACCCCATCAATGACATTTCCATGCACTTTCTCGTCAGAAGCTCCCGTACGACAAACAGTGACAACCAGCAATAGGCAGCGGTATGCTAGGAAAGTTCCACAACATCATACATTGATACCATTGTCCTCATTCCTTCTTCCCTAGAAAAACTTTCATTGGTAACCCCTGCTTCATAACTAGTGGTGACTGATCGAATGATTGACCCGAACTTTTGAGACACGCGTAAGGAAGTAGATTGACTCCAGATTTGGCGAAGACACGTTTGAATTTATCGTATATGCGGTGAGCTACCCGAGGAATCACTAAAAGCGGCCCAAGTACCCGATATTTTTACTGAAAATGCGTGAGCATCGGATCGTCTACTCGATCTAGCTAATCGAACATCGAAACGTAAATAACCGATTGTTTTATTGATCAAACGAGAACAATTACAACCAGTAAAACACAAAGAATTGACACAGAGAAACACACTCAGAAACACACACTTAAGATTTGCTTACACGCTCAGAACTTTAAACACAAAGACCAAACTACTATTTATACACGACTGGCCGAACGTCCTCCGAACCCCAGGTTCGGCCGGTCCGAACTTCAGGTTCGGACCTAGTTCGGCCAACCCTATATTGACTTGAACTTGGTCTTCATTTGATACTTCACACGACGCACATTTCAGGTATCAACAAACTCCCCCTCGTCGTGTGCAGTATCTCTTATCTTTTCTTCTTAACATCATCAAATATGTATCTTCAATCAAGCTCCCCCTCAAGTAAAAAAATCCGTTTATCCAATGAAATGAATCTTCGAACAAACTCCTCCTCAACTCAATCGTAACTTGATCTTGAATACTTTGACGATATCTAGTATATCTCTGGTCTTTATCAACAGCTTCAGAAGACTTGAAGTTGTGATAGCTTGCACGACAGCATCCTGCATTAACACTTAAATAATCTTGGCGCAAAATGTCTCTTCGAGACTCCAAGATATGATTTTGAAAAATGATTATATATCACGTGTTGATCAGATCGAAAATAAAGCAGAAACAAAATCTTTTTGGCTTTTTGAAACTTTATATCAAAACACACCAAAAATCTTTTTGTAGTTTTCTTGATATGAAATGAAATTGTAACACAGAATCAGACACTATTTTTGGTATGAGAAAGATCACTATATGGGATCATATTGAACATAACGCACTGAACTACACTTCAATTTCAATTATTTGAAGCACACAAGTCATGTCGATTGCTGGTATAATTTGTCCATCTTAAGCTCAGACATAATCATACTCATAACATCTGGATATGTTAAGGTATTGATTAGATTCGCTTTGACCAGTGTACCCCACAATATCAGACATATTCAGACATTTTCTGTTTTTCTTTCTTTTTCTTTTGTGTGATTGCATTTGTGAACTTTCACATTGCATACTATTTTTCATGATACAGTCAACTGTGTTTCATGCAAAAAGAAATAAGAACGTTAAACCGTCTACCTTAAGGTCGATCTTTCGATACGCAGATAAGGCCTCGGATTTAACAAAAAAAGAAAAATAAAACAAGTTGAAAGTTGTATAACTCAACAACAATCAGGTCGGTACTCCCGTACACGCAGAGAAAGTCCGATGAGTTATACGAAACACCAAAGAAAATAAAGTAGAACGTCAAACGAACAACGATCAGGTCGGTCTTTCGACACGCAGAGAAAGTCCGATCGTTTGACAAAATAAAGAAAATCAAACAAGATTAAATCTTTGCAAAAAGAACACATGTATACACAGTGACTTCTCATTTTGAATTTCACACTTATTTTTCTTTTTGTGTCATGAAATATGCATCAAGATGTTATCCACATGGTCAAGCATTAGTATTTAGTGTATATCACATCTGAATACTTTCTGATTTGCCAAGCCTACCAAGCATATCAAACAATGACCTTATGGCCCTTTCATCTACTTTATCCATGAGTCAGATACGTATGCCAATGTACCATCATTTCCCAATGATCAATTTCTCACAATTTTATATTTTGCATGTATTCACCTTCCTTCATTATATATTTTGCATGTATTCACCTTCTCCCCATACCATGCATTTTTCTCAATTACTCCCCCTTACTTACAATTCTCCCCCTTAAAAGGAAATCTCTATTTTTGGATTTTCATTTTACACAAAAATAAGACTCTATTTTTGGCTTTTGGAGAAAAACTTGTAAACAAATAAAAGTGATCAATCAACACGGATATGTTTCAGATTTTGAATTCAGACAATTTGCAGGTTAGAAAAATATTTCACCAAATTTAAGTTAAAACAGAATACTCCTCCATCGACAATTTTTCAATCATCGATAGGTCTTCTAGAAGTACCTGCACACTGGACAACCTGATTAGTTCACAAAGGACCCGAAGCGAATCGCTTCTGGTCGACCAGTGTCCTGATTTTGCTTTGAAACCACCTTAGGTTTCCATTCCTGTTGTTTTGGTAATTCAGTTTTCGATGAAACAATCACAGGTGACTGTGATGATGAACCTACATTTTGATCCTTTGAAAACTTTGGAACAAAACGTTTTTGTTTTTGAAAGAATGTAGGCTCAACTTCATCAAAAACTCTGCCTTGGTTATCAAAGAACTTTGTTGTGGCAGAATTACCAAAAACTGATTTCTTATGAAATCTTTGTGACGAATCAACAGGTGAGGGACAATCTTTTGCCATATGCCCTGGGCGACGGCAAATATAACAAATTCTTGTTGTTTTATCCCATCTTTGATGTACCTGCGAAGAACACACATGAATATTTCTAACATGATCAGAATGAGAATCATATACCTGATGCCTGTGATCATGTACCCATTTAGAAGTTGGACTTCGAGATTTAGAACTTGCAGAAGAAATATTATCTTTCACAAAAACCTCTGAAATCTTCCGAGCATCCACGCAGTGAAGAGGAAACTCTTTATCAGAAAACAATTGATCAGAACCCTTGAGTTTGTAGAATCTCTCAGGTTGAACTTTTTCAGCTTTGAAAACCTCCTTCTTCACTTGTTTCAACTTAAGCTTCTTGAGATTTGGTGATTCAGATGCTGGAACTTCTGCAGCTTGAGACTTTGGAACTTGAAAACCTAGACCAGTACATTTACCTAAAATCCTTTCCTCAGTATTTGAACTCTGATGTCCAGTCTTTGCCAACCTTGTGAATTCAGCTTTGACATCAGGGATTTTCTTTTGTTCATAGAAAATTGTCTCATCAAATTCTGTTTG
Organism: Deinandra increscens subsp. villosa; assembly: GCA_039602395.1. Classification (NCBI taxonomy): domain Eukaryota; kingdom Viridiplantae; phylum Streptophyta; class Magnoliopsida; order Asterales; family Asteraceae; genus Deinandra; species Deinandra increscens. Next base: position 58,145,872 of record JBCNJP010000007.1, on the reverse strand, counting down.
AGACTGAATCTTGTCACTTGATGTAGCCGATTTCTCATTATCAACAGAAGACGAACCTGACACAAACTTTGGTGCTGGAGGAATCTCAGATTGCACGACCTTTTTCTTGTTCTTCTTGGTTTTCTTTTTCTTGACAACCTTTGCTTCTTCAGAAGTAGAAACTGATATCTTTGAATAATCAAAATCATCAACCTGTTCCTTCACGTCTTTGACAGCTTCCTTGATATGAGCAGGGGGTGATGCAGTTTTATCAAACATCCTTTCAAAATTTGCATCATTTGCTAAGAAGCTCGTGAAAACTTGTGAATTTGAAACATTGTTGAGCAATCTTTTAGCATCAAGAACTTGAATTTTGAGATCAGAAATTTGCTGTTGAGCTTCTGCAAATTCTTTTTCTTTAACAATCAAGCGCTTGGCAACTTTATGAGTTTCAAATTTTTGCAGACGAAGATTGTCAAGACCTTCATGTAGCTCCTTCTTCAGTTTATCCTCATTTCTCTTTTGAATTTCCAGATTTGCACTTTGAACCTTGTTAACTCTAGCCAACTCCCGCTTATCATCTAATAACTTTTCCATATCAACTTGATATGCTTTGATTTTAGCATCAGATTCTTCAATACTCTTAGTAAGCAAATCAAGCTTAATCTTGGATTTATCAAACAAATTCTGAAAATCATTTGCAGCATCTTCTGCCTCTTCCTTCCATTTCTTCACTTCTTTGACTAATTCACCTTTTTCTTCAAAACTTTCAGCTTTCGAAATTTCAACATTCTTCTTTTCTTGCTTCAATACTTCTAAAACTTTATTCAACATTGTGTTTTCATTAGTCAAATCTTCATTCTTCAAAACCAAATCCTTTTCACATTCTTTAGAAATCTTCAATTCAGATTTAACCACCTCAAGCTCTTCAGTCAATTGTTGAACTTTATTCATTAACAAAGCATTTTCCTTCATCAAACTTTCCAAGTTTTCAGCAGATGCATACGAACTTGGTATTGAACTAGTATCTGAACTAGTATCTGAAACATAATCTTCTTGTAAATCATGGGTAACTATAAATGCTGAGGAATCATATCCAAATTGTTGACCCCAATCATATACACCATCACTTTGAGCAACCAAAGCAGTGGTCTTGCCTGTATTACTAGTAGATGGTTGAGTAAAACCAGGCTTTGATGATTGTGAAATATTAGTTTTCTGTTGACATTCTTTGGCAAAATGTCCAAGTTGTTGACATTTAAAGCACTTTAGTTTTGACTTATCAAATCCCAATTTGTCACCAGAAATATTCCTTCCATGTTTCTTAAAAAATCTTTTAGATCTTTGACACAACATAGCATATTGCCACGAAACATCCAATTCGGTTAATTGATCATCATCGAGAGCATCAAGATCCTCACTAGTTAACTTTGCATCAGCAACATTTTTGAGAATCAGACCAAAAGATGATGAAATCAATGCAGAAATCATTTTGGCACAATCATCGGTTGATTCTGTTGAAAAATCATTTTGATTTGAAAAATTTGGAATAGTGAAATGGCAGCCCCTTGAAGAATTGTTATCAGAATTTCCTGAAGCTCCAGCTAGAAAAGCAACACTTGGTGCTGTATTCTGATTTGGCTTAGACTTTGCACTCATGCTTGCACTATTTTCACCATGATACAACTCAGGATGTTGCAAGGTAGCAGTTGACTTCTTTGAATTTAACATTTCCATTTCACGAGCATGAAGCTTTCCAGTAAGCTCATGAAATGTCAACGTTGAGTATTCTTTATCATGAGTGATAAGCAAAACATAATTTTCCCATTTGTCTGGTAATGCTTCCGTAATCTTTTCCTTTAACTCTTCATCAGTTTTCTCAATTCCCACAATCTTCAATTCACTAATCAGATGAGATAACCTTGAGACAAGAGCTGTTATATTTTCATTCTCATAATGCTGGAAATTATCAAATTCCTTACTCAAAACCTTCTTTCGACTTTTCTTATACTGATCATTTCCTTCACACCTTGCTGATAAAGCATCCCATAATTGTTTTGACTTCTTACACGTGCTGAATTGATGTAACAGTTCAGTAGGTAAAGCCATGGTAAGATAACCATAAGCTTTTTGTTCAAGTTCATAACTTTTTCTTTCAGCAACATCAAAATCTTCAATTTCTTTAGACTCTCCATCTTCTTTTGGTTTTTCATACAATTTTCTAATTGGAATCCATAAGTCAATATTATTTGTGCTGATATACGCTGAAAATCGTTTCTTCCAATTCTGATAATCTTCTAGTTTTAACAATTTGGGAACTTTCTGACTTGTTCCGATTTCATTGTCATAATTCATCATGGTCTGCATAGCACTTTGCATTGAGGCAAAAGCTTGAAATTCCGACATCGTTGAAAATCTGAACAATTCTGCCCTCCGAACTTGCTCCGAACTTATTCTGCCGTCCGAACTCTCACCGAACTTAGTCCGAACCTAAAACAAAATCCGAACGAGCTCCGAACCTTGTCCGAAACAACTACCAGCTCCGATCTACCTCCGAACCTCAAATCTCACCGAACCAGACCGATACACCACCGAACTCTCGCCGAACTCTCTCCGAGTCACCTCCGAACCTCAAGTTCGGAGCGGTTACTCCGAGCTTGCCCAGTAACCTCCGAACCTCGAAGACATTTTTCGAAAACTCGTGAAAACGGACTGATTTTGACGAAATTTGATATGGTAGACCAGAAAAATCAATAGGAAATGATTTAGGAACAATTTTGACACAAAACACACGTCAAAAATGATAGAAAACACGTAATGAAACTCGAGAAAACTTCAAAAACGCTCAATTATCCGAGAATAGCAACCACAGATCAGTAGAGTGAACCAGAAAGCTCTGATACCACTTGAAAATGCGTGAGCATCGGATCGTCTACTCGATCTAGCTAATCGAACATCGAAACGTAAATAACCGATTGTTTTATTGATCAAACGAGAACAATTACAACCAGTAAAACACAAAGAATTGACACAGAGAAACACACTCAGAAACACACACTTAAGATTTGCTTACACGCTCAGAACTTTAAACACAAAGACCAAACTACTATTTATACACGACTGGCCGAACGTCCTCCGAACCCCAGGTTCGGCCGGTCCGAACTTCAGGTTCGGACCTAGTTCGGCCAACCCTATATTGACTTGAACTTGGTCTTCATTTGATACTTCACACGACGCACATTTCAGGTATCAACATTTACATCTTATGCAATGCGACTTTTTCGATACGCAGTAGACCCCGCGAAACCTTAGCTACAACTTGTATTTACACTCATTGGAAGTCAGCTAGTATTTTGAATTCGTCAGCACTTGGTATTTCGGAAACCCACTCTTACTACACGATCTCACTTTTACTTACTCTTAAGGGCCGATATAAACTGGTGTTATTTTTACTACACCGTTGACACAATCACATTGATATCGGTCAACCCAAATCGTTTTTCTCCAGACTCTTGTCAATTGTACCGGATGGCTCTCTTCAAAAACGTATAGTTGCAACTACCCTACGCTAGCTACCTCGCCTCTCATCTTGAGTCTGTATTCCCCTACTTGATATCATTAATGCTTCTACAAAGAACCTATCGGTCATTAGAACGTCACTCTCATTTTGGATCTTCACCGGAGGGTAATATGCGTAACGATATATCCCATGTTGGCGAACCTCACTCTAAACCTAAACGTGAAAGACTACCTTATCTTTTGAATCATTTTCAGAAACTCAAATTGTATTCGCGTTGCGTCCGCTAAACTCTTGATAATCCTCACCATGGGTGAAGACCCGACCGACCGAAAACATGGAAAAACCTTTTTGTCGTAAAATTTAAAATTTTCACATGATTGCATGGTTTCAAATCTTTCACTCCCCTTCAACCCAAAAGCATTGGGGAAAAAAAACATAAGACACCTTATTTTTAAGTATATTATCTAACAAGATTTGTCAAAAAAAAAAAAAAAAAAAAGCCAGCAATGGCAAGAAAACTGGTACACTCTCAACGTGTTGGTAATATGGTGGGTTAGCTGCGGTACACCCTATACATAAGCACTATCGGCATGTGGAAGGTGGATCAGTGCTGAACCACAGATTTACCTTGAAATCATAGACCCAAAAACCTTATTTTGAGAAACTTCGTTTAATGGGACAGTGCCCCAATAAAGAAAAATCTATGTCATTTCCGTTGTGATTTTCCATGTCCCTCATGCACATTGCCACTAGAGGGGACATACACAGTTTAATCAAAAAAAAAATTTATTGTTTTCCAACCCTGTAGATTGAGAGTAAACATCCTGATATAAATTTCCTACTAAGGGTCAAATATAGGTTATGACCCAGATGAACAACAACGTTCTAGCAACTCAAAGTATGCATTACAAAAGACAAATAAAATGTTCTTTCTAAGCAATCATGTGACTTTTTCAAGACTCTTATCAACGTTTACTCGTCCCAGATCCGTACTCGTCTTGGTTCACCATGGAAATTGGTGAAATATTTCAATGGGTCCTCTAGTCATCGCATTTTTGACATGCCACAACTTGTTAACCTCGCGTACGCCTAAATTGTCACCGACTTGGTGAAGTAGAGCACTTCTTTATGAAATTACCGCACTTCCTTATGAGATTACTACGCTTACCCGCTATGCTATTGGTACTACGATACCTTGCAGCGTCACCTGCCTATACCTTTTTCCTGCGAACTGTAAGAACCACCCGATCTTAGCCAAATTCAAGGATGCATACCCACCATCCAGATACGCTAACATTCAAACCTTTTTGCAGCACTTCTTACCTCTACCGTGTCATTTGACACAATATTTTCTGTTATCTTATTGGATACCATAGCTGAAGACTACTCGGACATATGGTTACTTCGTCATATTAAATACTTCGATTTCGGATATGGTGTCATCGTGACACTCGTTAAACCTAACCATGCGATGCGATTCAACTCACTTATGGAAACGCTTGTTATAGAAAATCACTCTTCATACGATCATGCGAAATGTTCATTCGATGTTTTTTTTATCATATACCGTAAATCGGATTCTCTCATAACGAGTCGTGAAACAATTAGCACTACGACAAATTTTCTTGTTTCCATTCTCCTTCATCCTATTCAATTGGCCCGAACACATTAGGCATTATGCTAATTTTCGGGACAAAAATTTCTTAACATGGGCAGGCTGTAACAACTGCAACTTCCCAGGTTAACTCCGTTAACCTTTCCGTTAGTTCCATTAGTGCCGTTAGTAAACCCGAGACCCGTTATTGAATAATTGTATGTTGTTCATGTTTAATTGCTAATTGATGCTAGTAACTTGGTTTGTAAATTCGTTTCGTAACTTTATGTGTTATTTGAAAAATTTCGCGTCTTCAGGTAAAAACCGGACTTCGCGCAGGATTTAAATTTTTATATGTAAATGTTAAATTTATGTAACCCAACTAAAATAATTTAAAAACACTTAGAAACATTTTTAGAATTGTACTTTACAACTTTTAGTGAAAAACCCACTTAAAATGAGTTTTATGCTTGCTATGTTTAAAGTAGAAGTTGAGGGACCAAATGTGTAATTATTTTAAACACAAAATCTGTCCATCTTCTCCCCCATTTCTCATTCACGAATCATCATCTTCATCCCCTCCTCTCACCTTACGGTTCACACACACACTCACACACACTTAGAGATTTTTGTGAAATCAAGCTTCAAGGAGCAAGACATTGAGGTTTTGAGCTATGACAAGACCAAAGGAAGCATCCCCTTCACTCCATCTCCTCCATCTCGCGATTTCTTTCTCAAATTCGTAAGCCCTAGATTCTCAAATCCGAAATTTATATGTTGCATGTGTGTTCTTAAGTGTTTATGTACTAAATGGAGTGTTATGATGCTCATGAACCATGATTTAGGTTAAGTTATGTTAACTCATGATTTGGGACAGATTTTGAATGATTTTAGAGCTGGAAATTTGAGCTCAAATCCGCCATGTATGTTCATGTATGAATATTGGGTGTTTGGACATGAAATTTGGGCATTTGTGCTTGTATACTAGTTTTTATGTTGGGTTTTTGCTATGAACTTGATATGAACATGTTTAGAACTAAAAATCCATGTTAAAGTGTCTAAAATGATGTTGGTAGAAGTTGGATGACCAAATTTTTGCTCAAAACGAGAAAACCGAAATTTTTACCAACTACTAAAAGTGGACAGATTCGGCCAGATTTTTAGGCCATTTTGCAGAGGTCATAACTTGCTCAATTTTTATCGAAATCAGTTGATTATTTTTCCCTACTTAATTATTATGTATTAGCTTCGATTGGGCTACTCGCACGCGTTCTAAAACCTTTGTTTGGTCATCCAAAACACTGCTGCAAGTTAGGTGCGCAGAGCTGTATTTTTTGGTGAAAAGTAGACTTTGCTTTTTGGTTGAGCATGATAACCTTGTTTTAATGAGGGGTTTGTAAATTGGAAATGAGATATATATATTAACTATAGGATCTGGAAATTTTCGTGCATAAATTCAAAGTTTTGTACAAGTTATGCAAATTTTAAGTTTACTTTAACTATTTTACTAAAAGCTAAAAATGCCAACTCCCGACGCTCATAACTTTCTCAATACTTAACATATTGACCTGATTCTTTTTGCAACATTTTCTAAATGATGTGTACTATATGCCTGTAAAATTTAAGGAGTTAGCTCCAAGTAATGTGGATTTTAGCTTTGTCACTAGATAGATGCTTGAAGTTTGACTTTCTGGGTCAACTTTGACTTAAGTTGCAATTTCTTGATTTTCTCCCAAACTGGGACTTGTATGTGCATTATGTGACTTGTATGATCGCATGAAACATCTTCAGATGCTTATATACTATTTTTGTCTTATAGACAACCTCTAATTCGGTTAGACCATATTTACCCAAAATAGGTCATTCATAGCCAATCTTTACAGTCAAGTGTCGCGTACCAGTGCACCCTAAGGTGAGTTTCACTTACTATTTTAGTTGCATCCGGTAAAGGATGGCAACAACACGGTAAAGGTATTTCTTTACTTAAGTAGTTATCCACCATATATCACATGTTTCACTGAATTGCTTTTAATATCAAAAGCCCTTACTTTATCGGGCCATTAATATAGAATAGCGAGGTAATGTTGAGTAGTACTACTGGGGATTGACACCCCCGCTCAGCGGTGCACAGGATGCACCCTCCCGACTGGCGGTCGGACTGAGACCAATATTAGCCTAGGACTACCGTGATCGGGAAAGACACGGGGAAGGCAAATCGCACAGGCAAAACCTGTGACGCATAGGACAGCTTTGGTTTCGAACGTTCAGGTGAACATAAGCATAGGCTAGCTACCTATTGATACGGATAATATTTGCAAATTTTTATAAATTACTTACGAATTTATCTTTTTTTTACTATTCGTATGCATGTTTGTCTACATGGTGTTATGTAGACTGTATTAGTGAACTCAGCAGCCTTGGCTGACACTTGATTGTTGAATGCTTTTCAGGTTGCTTGGAGGATCATGGATTGTACGGGCGTTGGCAATACTTGTTCTTTACGAAACCCTTTTGAAAATTGTATTTCAGTTACTTTAGTAATTACTTTTACTAAACAATAACCTTGTAAACTTTTAATGCTTCCGCTGATTTTATGAGATGTAAACTCTAATTTATTAAATGTAATTCATGACTGGTTTACCCCTTTAACTATGGCTTGGTTGTAACTAAAGACTTGGATCCTGGTCTGGATCACACCCCACATGGTTACACTCCGTTAGTGGAAATTGGGGGTGTTACAGGTAGGATGAGATAAGGAAGGAGCAATCAAGGATATCTGAAAGAGCAAGAATTTCTAGACCTCCAGGAGCTTTTTCAGGTACACCTTCTCTTCCTCCTAAACCTATGAGTCTCATTGACTCACTTCTTGGAAATTCACCCTCTATCCCACCCACTACTACACAAATCTCCACCATTCCTATTAAAAGAAACCCACCTAGGGCCAGCAGACCTCAATTCACAAAGTGATATGTTGCAAACACATCTCATTTCCGGTGTCTTTTATATATTTATTTGAGTCATTATGAGTCAATCTTTGTTAGTTTTAGTGTTTTTATTAAAGCTTGAGTCTTTGAGTCTTTATTTATGTTTTTATGTGTTTTTATAGGTAAACAATAAAATCTCGAGGCCACAAGAAAGTTGAAAAAAAGGGAGGAGTTAAATGAAGAAATTAAATGAAGAATAAGTGCTGGAGATGAAAGATTAGGCGTATCGCCTAGCCCTTGGACAGTTGCGCGCGATACGGGTGAGGCAGTGAGGTCAACGAAGGTCAAAGTCGGCAAAAGCCAACTATTTTGTCGCTTAGCAGTTCCAGGCGTATCGCCTGGGAATTTCTTCTCTGTAGGCGATACGCTAGGAAGTCTAAAACCCGCAAAACTAGGTTTCGCGATATAAATTTGATTTTAGGGTTTGTTTTCGACATTCTGCACCTGTGTTCGATCAGAGAAGAATCTAGAGGTGATTTTCAGAGGCCAAGAAGGTGGAATCAAGTGGAGATCTATCCGGAAACATAAAGTCAATCAATCTCGCAATCCGGTTTCGTTCTTAATCTTTTTTTTTCTTGTATTCGTTTAGTCTACAACTATGCTTAGGGTAAAAGTCACAGACTTTGTCTGTGATTTTGCTATGACTATAGTGGTCGGCTAAATTAATACCACCACCTAGACCGTACGATGACTTTTTAGTATTTATGATCATGCTTGGCGTTTGACAATTTGATTGATGTTTGTTTCTATTAAATCCCATTAATTTTCTGTGATGATGCGTCTGTGTACTTGAATTAGTTTCCTAGTTATAAATTAATCATTGCTTTGCTTACGGATGTCTTCCGGTTTGGGTAAAGTAGTTAACTTGTAGGTTATGCTTGCAAATTTGATGTGATTACTTAATTGTAGTCATAGGGTTAGTTGATAAGTGGTTAGTTGAATCTTGTATGTTGCTAGCTAAATAAACTTAAAAGGGTGATAGCTATTGGGTAGTCGGGTTAGTTAAGTGCTTAGGATCAAGTTGTCCCAAAAGGAAATTCCCTAGGTTATTTTTCTAACTTTCTATTCCGAGTCATTTATAGTTGGTTGATGGTAGCTCCAGCTAGCCTAGGGTGCCTTAGATTAGATTCGAGGGTGGTTAGGTTTAGTTGAGGTAGGAAGTACCCATAAGGTGAACTCCTGTTCGGGCGTTAGAAGCAATTACTAGGAAGGACTTAAAAGGTGAACTAGGATCCATCAGAATTGTCATAGTCAGGTAAGATCATAGGTTTTAATTGGGATTCCAGGTCTAGGTGGTGTCTTCTCGCATTTGATAGTTTTCTCAAGGTTTATTCTGCTACCGGACATTAGTGTTAGTCAAGTTAGTTAATTTATTTCCTAAAATTCCAAAAACCCAAATTCAATTCTCAGTATTTCCAATTTCTTAGGTCTAAGGTTAATTTTGTCTATAGAGTGTCTCTAGGGTTTGATATTCCCGGTCTTACCTTAGCTTTACTACAATCTGACAGGTACACTTGCCTTTAGGATTCGGTTAAGTTTTGGATTTTCGGTAAAATTAGGTGTGTCTAGGTCTAGGTTTGGTCTAGTTTTAATTAGTATTTTTAGCGTACTTCCGAACACATCAAGTTTTTGGCGCCGTTGCCGGGGACACTTGGCAATAGCAAGATTAACTTAGGTCGTTGTTAGGAAATTTTGAGTCTTTTAGGTTTTTCTGTGAGTCTTAGGATTTTCTGATTTTGAGTCTAGATTTTTAGGATTTTATTTTTTCTAATTTTTTTTTCTTCCATTTTATGCCACACACCTGTTCGCGAGGTCCGTCTGGGCTTACACCATTTTCTGATCCCGACAAGGACATTCGTGAACGGCTTCACGCACTTCGCGCGGAACTCGATGCGTCCGTTCTCTCGACCACTCACTCCAAAGTATCCACATCCACTTCCACACAACTCCCACTCGACACCAAACCCATTCCTTTCCCAGACCTTTCTTCCATGGCGGGTTGTCGCACCGTCCACTAGCAGGCCAGCGCCAGAGTTAACGACGCTGGGTTTGCCATTGCACAACCCAACATTGCCAACACCACCAATTGGCAAGTTCCATCTCACGTTATCAATGCGCTCCCCATTTCCATTCTGTTTCATGGACGTGAAGACGAAGATGCACCGACGCATATCTCGCGCTTTATTCGTATCTGCAATACGTTCAGACTCACGGGCTCGAGACGCTTCCGCCAAATTCGATTGCCGCTTGGGACGATCTGAAATCCAAGTTCCTGAAAAAATATCATCCTCCAGCCAAGGCCGCACGTACTCGAGAGGAAATCCACTCCTTTCGGATGGACCCTGATGAGCCTTATTCGGTCGCTTATGAAAGATTCAACACCCTTCTGAGCAAATGTCCGCAACACGGGTTGACGGACTGGGCGATCATAGAAAAGTTCAATAATGGACTTCCTTATTCTCTTCAAAAGGAGTTCAACATTTCGGCTAGAGGGCATATGATGGAGAAGCTCACCGTTGATGAATGCAAATCACTTTTTGAGAGCTTCGCACTTGCTGAACAGCAGACACCCGGAGATTGGAGAGCCACCTTGGCCCCGACTAGATCACTTGCACCTTCTACATCTACCCAGAGTGTCAGTCACATTGGCTCAGAGACCATGACGCCTAAGGAGTTAGAGAACATCTATAGGGCTTTAGAAGAAATCAAACTCCATATTAAAGCCAAATGTGAGCTGTGTAGATGCACTCACGATAGCCGAGACTGCCCACTTGCTCCCGCTGAGCAAAAAACCAAAACTAGTTCGGTAATTCTTTCCAGTCCGGGTGGAGGAGTGGCCAGAATTCAGGATGTCGAGAGGGAGGAAACCCACCTGGTTTTCCACCGAGGAATAATTATGGTGGAGGAGATTATGGGTCTAGTTTTAAGGAGATGAGGGAGCTTATAGCTAACCAGACCCAGATCCTGCAGCAGATCGTGACGCGAGATGAGGCTACCCAGAAGAAGCTGATGGAGCATGACACGTTACTGAGAAATCAGCAAGCTTCGTTCTTGGATTTACAGCATTCGGTAGGTGACATCGCAAAGCAGCTCAAGGAGCTGAATTCCCGCGGGGGTCAATTTTCTGGTAGCACGTACAAAAACCCCAACGCAAATGTTAATGCCATTACTACTAGAAGTGGGAGAGTTGTTCAGATTCCATCACCGGCGGCAGTTGAGGAGGAGCCGTTCGATGAGGAGATCGAGGTAGAGACGCTGACGAGAGGGTGCATGAGAGCATGACGCCAGCAAGTACCGCACCAAACGTCGAGGCTGATGTTGTGAAGAAGCCGCCGGCTGGAGAGAAGCTGTTGAAGTGGGAGGCGGCGAAGGAGAAGAAGAGGGTCCGATTGCACCTCAACCGATTACAGTTGAGGACTTAAAGCGTGTGCTGTATCCTGAACGTCTGATCTAACATAAAAATGCGCAAGAGTATGGTTAGTTTCTTGATATTCTTAGGTAACTTAGGATTACATTGCCATTCACTGAAGTCATAAATAAAATGCGTAAGTATGCAAAATTTTTGAAAGATATGCTAAGTAGTAAAAAGAAACTTGAAGTGTTATCTGATATAACTCTTGATGCGAATTGTTCGGTCGTGTTCAGAATAAATTGCCCAAAAAATTAAACGATCCAGGGACTTTTACAATTCCTTGCATTTTTGGTAGTTCTTTTGTTACTTATGCTTTAGCTGATATAGGTGCCTCGATAAATGTCATGCCTTATTCTACTTTTGAGCACTTAGGTTTAGGAGAGTTAGCCCCTACTTGCATGAACATATCTTTAGCTGACAAATCTATTGTGAGACCCAAGGGTATAGTGGAAAATGTACTTGTGAAAGTTGATAAATTTTTGTTCCCTATAGACTTTGTGGTAGTTGATAGTGATTATGACCCTAGTTGCCCTTTAATTCTAGGTAGGCCCTTTCTTAGAACTGCCTGTGCTCTAGTGGATGTTTTTGAGGTACTATAACCTTAAGAGTTGATAATGAAAGTGTTAAGTTTAAAGTAGGTAGACATGAGGATAGTGGCACCAAATTGGTATGCTTGATAGGAACTTTGATGTCGTTCATAGATCTAGTGGTGGTAGGTAATCGGTTACAGGATGAAGAGATTAAGGAAATTAAGTGTGGGGAGAACACCGGGGGTTTGATTGAGGAAGTTGACATTTTTGACCCATTAGTGAAACCCAGTGAGGGTTGAAAGTGTGGATGAAGAAGTTAAGGATGAGGTTGTGAAATAAGTGTGGGGAAGGTTCCGGGGGGTTAGAATTCTTGGTTGAACAATGTAGTGATAATGACCCGTTAGTAGAACCCGGGGATGAATTAGTGACTGGAGAAAAGTAGATAGTTGAGAGTAGTTGTAAGAAAGCCACACTTGGTGATCAAGGTGTTTTGAGTGATGGTATAGAGTTTAGGCCAAGTGTGGGGAGATTAGAGGTGGTTGTTAGTGAAAGTGACCCGGCTTTGAGTTTTCTAGGAAAAATTAAGTTTCTATCGGGTCGATTTAAGCATTGGAAGGTTAAAATGTTGTTGGAGTTACTAAATTTTGTTGCTTTAAGGATTAGGGAGTTGGTAGGTAGTTGGGAGGAGGAGAACTGGATGAAAACAGGTAGTTTTGGGCATAAAGATGTGAAATCAAAGCCTCCGGATGATTCGGGAGGTTGTTTTGATGTTTTGTGCTAATTGAGTAAGTGCCCAGGATGTATATTATGTAGTTGTGTCTTTAATTTTCTACAATTTTTAGTTTTCGTGCATTTTGCGTTTTTCGGTTTTGTGTTTTTCGGTGTTTGCAGGTGATTCGGGAGACTCAAAATGTGGAAAAGTGAGATGATGAATTCCGGGTGAGTCTTCCAGGTCAAGAGGCAGGTTTTGGCTGGAAATATTTGTCCAAGAGACCTGGAGTGGAGAGCAAAAAAGAGATAGAAAATATTTTCAAGGAAAAAAGTTCACAAATTCTCCGGAAATCTAGTTCCAGGCGTATCGCCTGGAAGGATGGAAGGCATAGGCGATACGCCTGGAGGGCCTTGACTCGCAGTTTTCTTTGGAGTCCTCGCGGTACGCGAGATGTCTGCAGCTATTCCTCGCGATACACGAGGGGGTTGGCGGCCAGGAAAGGTTAGTACTTTTAATTTCCAGTTTTGCGGGTTTGTGAGGTCTCGTTTTCCAGGTAAACACCATTTCAACTTAATTTTTTAATTTTATTTTATTTCGTCCTTAGTCTATATTTTTGTGATTTTATTTTTCGTATTTGTTACTAATGTTTTGGTCGAGTCGAGTCGTTTGTTTTTGTTTGTGTCGTACAGGTCCAATGATATTCGCGCATAGGATTTGGATATACGTCAATGGAGGACCTACGGTTACGAGCTTGCTTGTCATTGTTGGAACTTAAAATCTATGTGACTGACGCCATCAAATCTGTTTACCGAAGCATTCGACTGAAGAATCCATGTGAATTGATTCAGAGACACGGGTTGTGATGCTCGAGGCTTGCAGTTTGGACCGAAGACCGTTTTCCGGAAAAGTCAACCGTTCGGGTCAACGGTCAACGTAAAAGTCAACGAAAGATCGGTTCGAGCGAGTCAAGCTTCGGATTAATTTAATCAGCTTTGATTTAATTATCAATTTATGTTATTTACTTTACTTGTAATTTCGTTTATTCAGTTATGTATTTCTGTCGTTAGTCACCCTCACTATATATAGTGAGGGTGCCCATTACAAGTAAAAGAGTCTCCGAATGGGGAGATGATGAATTTCTTGTAGAGTGTGAGATTTCCATTCTAGAGAGAGAGTGAGTCATGGATTCTAGAGAGATAGAGTGTTCTTCATGATTTCTTGTAACTAATCATTCGGTTATATGAAATCATTCGACATGTTCTTCATCTTTCTTGTTTATGATTATTCATGATTCATCATCATCATCTTCTTCATTTGTTTTGAGGTTTTCTCATCCGAACATCGTTCTTGCTCAAGATCGAGATTCTTGTAGTGAAAATCGGTCCTAACAAATGGTATTAGAGCGGGTACCGATCAGATTCATCTCACCGTGAATCTGGTCACTCGAATCTGAGATTTTGAGCTTGAATGGTGAAGATGAGAAAACTTATTTTTTAGAGACTTTCTCTTATTTTTTCTTCGATTCTGGATGGATTCTGATGATATGGATGATAGATTCATGTTTGAGAGTTCATTTAGATGTGATTTTATCTTTTACTTGTTCAAATCTGTGGAGAAAATGTAGATCCGAGCTCTTTTTTTCGTAACTTTGGGGTTTTCCCGTATTTGGAGTTTTTTGAAGATTTTGGAGCTTGATTCTTCATTTTCTGGGCGATTCTTCATGTTTTCGGATGAAATGAGGTATGATTCTCAGTGGAAAACGCATTCCCGATCCATTGGAAGCATCCGTTTCGTCTGAATCTCAACTGTTTGGGCAGATCTGGAAAAACACACACTAACGGTGTAAGTGTGTGTTCTTCGTGTTCTTGAAGATTTCCAGAATTTAAGGGCTGTTTTGATCCGATTAGCTGCTGTTTATGGGTTGTTGGTGGCCACAATAATCTCGTGAATGGTTCAGCTTCATATTTTGTACATCATTACGGGTTTTCCTTACGGTTTTGGGCAGATTCAAGTTAACAAGTAAGTTCTTCGTGTTCATCGAGTTTTCCAGAATTGTTCATCAGTCTTGAAGATATGCAGATTGCCCTAGCGAACTTGTTGAGGTTGTTAGCGAACTTGAGGTTTGCTTTAGCGGACTTGTTTAAAGCTTAGCGGACTTGATGTCTTCTTAGCGAACTTGTTCCTTAGCGAACTTCAGGAGTGTCCTAGCGTACTTCTCTACCTCTTAGCGAACTTCCGGCATGGTTAGCGGACTTGAAAAGGTTAGCGAACTTGTCATCTGGGTCTTTGTTCGAGATCGTTTCAGAGAATTTTGTTCGTCCAGGATTGTAGAGCATGTCGTTACGAGTTCAGGGACATAAAAATCTTCGAAAATGGTTGAGATTTCATGGAGTTATGGCTATAACACGCTTTTCCGGCGAGGTGTTCGTAATTCCGGTCATTTTAGGGTTTGCAGGGGTTATACGCGTTTTTAGAAAGAGGACACTGACGTGGCAAACCAGGATTGGTCGCAGGAGAATGCTTTCTCTCTCCTATTGTCGCTCAACGCCAGACAGCCTTTGTTGTTGTCTACTTTTCATTGGTGGCTGTGAATGCGCAGTGGGACCCACTGTTGGAAAGAGCCGTTGCTCTTTAGAAGCTGGCGATCTCCCATTGGTTGCATGATAAGGCTCGTGGTCCCCATCAGATGAGAGAGATCCGTTGAGAGCTGCTGAGTGTTGCGCTCTGATTGGCGCAATTCATTCTCACGCGGATCTGGGTCCTCAGCCGTCAGATTTTTCTAATCTTGACCGTATATGGTATTCTGTGCTTGTTTCTGATTGGTTGTTGGGGACTGCACACGGATCCGGATCTGCAGCCCTTGGATCATTATTTTTCTGCCGCTGGATCACTTTTTAAGGTCATTTCTGATTGGCCAGAATTTTTGACAAGGATTATGGTTTTCCTTGAGAGATTTATTCCACTAATATTTATTTCAGCATTTTCGTTAAATGCGAGACTTTTTTCTATTAGTCTTTTACGAGACGAACGGGATAACGCCGCAACGGAATTGTGGAAAATTTTTATTAGTCGTGGATTTATTCTGATTTATTGGGATTCTCGTTTATTGGCGTCGCGCACAACGTTTGCTATCGATCACTGACGGGTTAGCTTTATTATCCGGTTAATTACTCGGCTTTCTCGTTATATCTCACGGTTTATTTTTAGTGGATGCAACGCTGTCGTCAACTAACCGGATTAACTGGAATCTCAGTTAAATATTGGAATTTATCCGATTAAATCTCTCGGATGACCGTTTCTTGAAGACATTTAAAAGATTATTTTATATTTTCACATCCAACCTCAGTCACGCGGATTATTCACAACTGTCAGCATCCGGCTTCCGGTTTTTCGCAAGATTGTCCGATTTCAAGATTTTTTATCCGGTTTCTCTAGGAAACTGATCGCGACGGTTCGACTCTCCGCATCTGATTTTTTACGCTTCCGACTTGATGTTTTTGGAGGGATTTAGAGAAATAGGGGGAATTATTATGAATTTGGATATCGGGTCGATTATTCGGAGTTAGAGCATGTTTGATGTTTTACTGGTTTATCTGATTCAGTTTGTTGCGGTTATGACTCCGAGATGTAGCATTTTCTCAGTATTGTACCCGACCGTGTGAACTGAGTGAGTCAGAACACTTGGATCTCGAACTGGAGCAACGAGAACAGAAGAAGCTTATTCAGAGGGGGAATCTCTACGACAGATTATCTCCGGTTTATCAGTTTCTCATTAAAGATGTACGACAGAGCGATTCTTCAGCAGTTGAACATATTTGAAAGCATCAGTCAAGGGGGAAATTGTTGGAACTTAAAATCTATGTGACTGACGCCATCAAATCTGTTTACCGAAGCATTCGACTGAAGAATCCATGTGAATTGATTCAGAGACACGGGTTGTGATGCTCGAGGCATGCAGTTTGGACCGAAGACCGTTTTCCGGAAAAGTCAACCGTTCGGGTCAACGGTCAACGTAAAAGTCAACGAAAGATCGGTTCGAGCGAGTCAAGCTTCGGATTAATTTAATCAGCTTTGATTTAATTATCAATTTATGTTATTTACTTTACTTGTAATTTCGTTTATTCAGTTATGTATTTCTGTCGTTAGTCACCCTCACTATATATAGTGAGGGTGCCCATTACAAGTAAAAGAGTCTCCGAATGGGGAGATGATGAATTTCTTGTAGAGTGTGAGATTTCAATTCTAGAGAGAGAGTGAGTCATGGATTCTAGAGAGAGAGAGTGTTCTTCATGATTTCTTGTAAGTAATCATTCGGTTATATGAAATCATTCGATATGTTCTTCATCTTTCTTGTTTATGATTATTCATGATTCATCATCATCATCTTCTTCATTTGTTTTGAGGTTTTCTCATCCGAACATCGTTCTTGCTCAAGATCGAGATTCTTGTAGTGAAAATCGGTCCTAACAGTCATTCATTCAAATAAATAATCAGGGGAGTCCGTTCCGCTTTATTTTTCTTTTTAATTTTTGTTTGGATTTTCATTTTTATCGTTCGTGTGTTTATTTTTATTTTTGCTTTGTTTTATTTCCATTCCACATGGAGGGCAATGTGTGGTTCAAGTGCGGGGATGGAAAGGCTTGCGTCTTATTTTTATTTTAGTGTGTTTTAATTTAGTTTACTTTAAAAAAAATTGAAAAATAGTTCAAAAATGTCTGAGAATCTGGTTGCAATTAAATGGAAAATGATAGTACAATCAGGATTTGGTTTTCTAATTTTGTGCTTAAATGTTATATAAATAAATAAAAGTTGAAAACATTTTCGGTTAGTGATGTATTGGTAGGCTCAGCTGACTTAGTAAAGATTAAAGATCCCATTGTGTTTATTATTGTATAAATATGCGATTAATCAGTCTGTTAGTGGGTTCCCATTTTAGGAGTGACATGAATACTGAAACTGATGATTAGGAGGAAAGTGACCACTTTAGGTTAGATACTTCTATGTCTTTAGAATAAATTGGCACACCAATGCGGTGGCGCCCCATTTTTCCATCATGAGCATATTAGGTAATAAATTGGTTAAATTTTAGAGTGAAGGGACAAGATACTCATGTATAAACTAAGGATAGTATCCCGTGGTGAGTGCCTCTGATGATGTTCTGGATCTCGCGAAAAAAATACTCACGTATGATTTTCGGGATAACATCTCGAAAAGAATGCCTCTGATGATGCTCATTGGTAATCTTAGTTAAAGTTGACCAATAAAAAAGAAAATAAATAAATAAATAAAAAGAGAAAAATGGAAAAATAGAAAAAAGAAAAAAAAGAAGAAAATATATAGTAGATTAGAGAATAAATGCTCAAAAGTTCGCATTCCGTTAAATTTCATCATTCTTTGGACATCTTTGTATCTGACTTAAG
Organism: Deinandra increscens subsp. villosa; assembly: GCA_039602395.1. NCBI lineage: Eukaryota > Viridiplantae > Streptophyta > Magnoliopsida > Asterales > Asteraceae > Deinandra > Deinandra increscens. Next base: position 58,127,721 of record JBCNJP010000007.1, on the reverse strand, counting down.
TGGGGTGGTGAAAATCTAATATATAAATCATTATTAACCTTTACTTGGACTGAACATGATTAGGGATTAGGTGAACTTGATCTTTCTAGAGTGGGACACATAGGCAGACTGAATATATCCGGTAAATTATAAACACTTTGGGGGGCTTAAAGGTCGGTGGTTGGGTTTAGTCGGATCGAAATACCGATAATTGCTACCGGGGTGTAAGTAAGCTATGTAAAATTAAAAATTGATTAAATTGTGATTGTTAGAAATCAAAGTCCTGGTTATGATTCCATTGCAGTATTTTTCGAGGACGAAACAAGAGTCAGTGTGGGGATGTTTGATGTGTTGCAAACACATCTCATTTCCGGTGTCTTTTATATATTTATTTGAGTCATTTTGAGTCAATCTTTGTTAGTTTTAGTGTTTTTATCAAAGTTTGAGTCTTTGAGTCTTTATTTATGTTTTTATGTGTTTTTATAGGTAAACAATGAAATCTCGAGGCCACAAGAAAGTAGAAGAAAAAGGAGGAGTTAAATGAAGAATAAGTGCTGGAGATGAAAGATTAGGCGTATCGCCTAGCCCTTAGACAGTTGCGGGCGATACGCGTGAGGCAGTGAGGTCAACGAAGGTCAAAGTCGGCAAAAGCCGACTATTTCGTCGCTTAGCAGTTCCAGGCGTATCGCCTGGGAATTTCTTCTCTGTAGGCGATACGCTAGGAAGTCTAAAACCCGAAAAAGTAGGTTTCGCGATATAAATTCGATTTTAGGGTTTGTTTTCGACATTCTGCACCTGTGTTCGGTCAAAGAAGAATCTAGAGGTGATTTTCAGAGGCCAAGAAGGTGGAATCAAGTGGAGATCGATCCGGAAACATAAAGTCAATCAATCTCGCAATCCGGTTTCGTTCTTAATCTTTGTTTTCTTGTATTCCTTTACTCTACAACTATGGTTAGGGTAAAAGTTACAGACATTGTCTGTGATTTTGCTATGACTATGGTGGTCGGCTAAATTAATACCACCACCTAGACCGTACGATGACTTAATAGTATTTATGATCATGCTTGGCGTTTGACAATTTGATTGATGTTTGTTTCTATTAAATCCCATTAATTTTCTGTGATGATGCGTTTGTGTACTTGATTTAGTTTTCTAGTTATAAATTAATCCTTGTTTTGCTTGCGGATGTCTTCCGGTTTGGGTAAAGTAATTAACTTGTAGGTTATGCTTGCAAATTTAATGTGATTACTTAATTGTAGTCATAGGGTTAGTTGATAATTGGTTAGTTGAATCTTGTATGCTGCAAGCTAAATAAACTTAAAAGGGTGATAGCTATTGGGTAGTCGGGTTGGTTAAGTGCTTAGGATCAAGTTGTCCCAAAAGGAAATTCCCTAGGTTATTTTTCTAATTGCTATTCCGAGTCATTTATAGTTGGTTGATGGTAGCTCTAGCTAGCCTAGGGTGCCTTAGATTAGATTCGAGGGTGGTTAGGTTTAGTTGAGGTAGGAAGTACCGATAAGGTGAACTCCTGTTCGGGCGTTAGAAGCAATTACTAGGAAGGTGAAAATGCGTGAGCATCGGCTCGTCTACATGATCTAGCTAATCGGACATCGAAACGTAATTAACCGATTGATTTATTGATCAACGAAGAACAATTACAACCAGGTTACACTTAGAAATAGACTCAGACAAATACACTCACAGAAACACACACTTAGCAGTAATCTCGCACGCTCAGAACTGACTATTACAAAGACCAAACAACTATATATAACCAGCTGGCCGATCCTTGTCCGAACCCCAGGTTCGGCCAGTCCGAACCCCAGGTTCGGCCAGTCCGAACTTTAGGTTTGGAACAAGTTCGGCCATATATGATTTGGCTTGAACTTGTACTTTGCTTGATACTTCACACGATGCACATATCAGGTATCAACAAACTCCCCCTCGTCGTGTGTAGTATCTCTTCAACATCATCAACTTTGTATCTTTGGTCAAGCTCCCCCTCAAGTGTAGAATCCCTTCGTTCAATGAAATGAATCTTCAACAAACTCCTCCTCAACTCGATTGTAGCTTGATCTTGAATACTTGATAACATTTTAGTGTATCTCTGGTCTTTTATCAACAGCTTCAGAAGACTTGAAGTTGTGATATCTTGCACTCAGCAACCCGCTCAAACATTTAAATCATCTTGGCGCAAAACGTCTCTTCGAGACTCCAAGATATGATTTGAAAATTGAATTTTGTATCACGTTTTGATCAGATCGAAAATAAAGCAGAAACAAAATCTTTTTGACTTTTAGAAATTTATATCAAAACAAACTTAACATCTTTTGATTTTTCAAAGTCTATGCTAAAACACACCGAAAATCTTTTTGTTCTTTTCTGAAATAAAATGAAATCACAATACAGAATCAAACACTATTTTTCATATGATAAAGATCACTATATGGGATCATATTGAACATAACACACTGAACTGCACTTCAATTTCAATTAATCGAAGCACATAAGTCATGCTGATTGCTAGTATAATTTGTCCAACTTAAACTCAGACAGAATCATACTCATAACATCTGGATATGTTAAGGTATTGATTAGATTTGCTTTGACCAGTGTATCCCACACTATCAGACATAATCAGACATTTCAATTTTTCTTTCTTTTTCCGTTGTGTGACAGCACTTGTGATTTTTCACAATGCATAATATTTTCATGGTATCGTCAACTGTGTTCCATGCAAAAAGAAATAAGAACGTTAAATCGTCTACCTTAAGGTCGATCTTTCGATACGCAGATAAGGCCTCGGATTTAACAAAATAAGAAAATAAAACAAGTTGAGATTGTATAACTCAACAACAATCAGGTCGGTTGTGACACCCGAGAATTTCAAGGTTAACTTCCGTTAGACAAACCCGTTAGTTACGTTATAAGTAGCTAATGCATAACTAGGCCGAATACGTCCACGACCTTTGGTTGATCACCGAACCTGTCCATATGTGTTGTATGTTCATCATTGATTGTCCTTATGTGCAATGTGATTTAAATACATGACTTATTATTGTGAATAGCATGATTAATTGTAAATACTTGATTATGTGAAAATTGCCTAGATTTGGTAGTCAGCGAAACTACCGAGCGAAACTACAGATTCGCCCGGTAGCAGGCTAGACTGATCAGTGTGTCCGAGACCAGAGCCAGTTTCGCCAGCCAGCGAAACTGCCAGCGAAACTAGCCCCTGATATAAATAAACATTATAAACCCTAGTAGCCTCATTTGCTCAAACCACACAACAACACACACACACTCTCCTGGTCAGCTGAGAAGATCACCTAAGGACCAAGACCCCAACCTCGAGACCATCATCTCACCTCATTCATCGATCCTAGAATCATCCGTGAGTCCCAAAAACTATGCTTTATGTGTTTTCTATATGTTTCCTTCTTAAAGCATGCTCAAACCTTCATGATATTGCTTGATCTTCTGTATATATGCTTTAGGATGCTAGATCTGTAATAAAGTTGATAACTTTACGTGTGAAATCCATCCATGTTAGAGATTTGTGCAAAATAGGTCATTTTAGGGTTTTGAACCTATTTTAGAGATTTGATGATCAAAATGCATGTTAAACTTGTTAAAGTTGCTTGATTTATGTTAGTAAATGCCTATGGATACTAGATAATGAATTGCATGTATGATCAGAAGCTGTTAGGTTGATTTTTAGGCAAATCCGTATGTTTTTCGCGACCAGCGAAACTGTTGTTCTCTGGGCGAAACTAAGTAGCGAAATTATGTATCCTTCCAGCGACACTGACCAGCGAAACTATAGTGTCGCCGGGAACCTGACCAGACCAGCTCGAGCGAAACTATCGAGCGAAATACCTGAACGAAAGTTCAAACCAGTTTCTCTGCGAAACTAGGCTAGCGAAACTGCGTCAGCAGTTTCGGGCGAAACTAGCCTAGCGAAACTGTGTTACCGGGCATTGCCTAGCGAAAGTGCTGCCCGTGCACCCAGCGAAACTGCCTAGCGAAACTATGCTAGCGAAACTAAGGCCTGACCTAAAAACCAAACTTGTGAAATTGTTTAAGTGTTATGCCATGACTTGCATGATTTTGCCATGATGAAATATGTTTGATATCTGATTCAAATGAACCCTTGTTTATGATCAACCATTGGTGTCGTGTGTCGGTATGTCGAGTCATAGTTGCAACGTGCTATGTTATGGGCCATAGTGACGTTAAGTAAAGATTAGACACGAAACTAATACTTAAGACCTAAACGTGTTCTAGGTCTTCGTTAAACAACAATATTGGATTTACTTGAAGTGTAGCTGTGCAACCAAAGGTGAGTGTCACTAACCCGCTTACCGTGAGTCCGATGGGCCACACCGAATAACTTAACGAAAAACAATGCTGACAAACTCGAGAGTGCTAGGCACCTCACTGATAAACATAAGAACACGGGATGCTTGGCACCCACTTGATGAACTGAAGTGTTTTATGGGAACACTTGTGAATTCTGAATAAACGATTTCTGAAACGAAAACTGTTTTAATATGGCTAGTGTAGGTTAAAGTCTAAACCATATGATATCACATGTTTTCTAAGGATGCCTTATAACTTAAAAGTCCTCAACTTAATTGTGCCATTAATTTGTGAAAGCGAGGGGATGTTGGGTAGATCTACTGGAGTTTGACAAACTCCGCCCCGTGGCACGGGGAGTGCACGGAGGTACAATATCAGCCTATTTGCCCGTGGTCCCGAGAGGACACGGGGGAGGCAGAAAACGCGATGACTTGGTCCGCACTGTACGGGATGGCTCGGCCCCCACAAAATAAGTCAGCTTTGGTACAAACTTCCTTAGAGCATGGAACAACGGATTAGCTACCCGCGATATCGGTTGAGTCCTTTAACTTTACGGAACTAGTACATACCCGATGACGTGGTCACGGAACAAATCATTTATAAACTGAGAATTAAATACGAGCATTGCTTTTCACAAATAAACATTTCGTAAGTATATCTTGACACGAACTATGATTATGAGACTGGGCCAATGCATGACAAGCCCACTGTGAACTCACCAACCGTTAGGTTGACACTTGCGTGGTTTAAACTTTTGCAGATCGCTAAGGAGTATCCGGAGCGGGTTGGCATGGCACTTGAAGATCCTTGTTTGATTTAAACTAAATTGGGAATTTAAAACAATGTTTATGTAAAGCACGTGGTTAGTGCTAAGACAATATTTTATTCCGCTGCGTTGTGTTTGAAATTCTGATTTATAATTTGTGTTTGAACTAACCCTGATTCGTTTAGTATTTGTAACTGTGGTTGTGGATCCTGGTCTAGTCGCGCCCCTTAACGGTATAAACTCCGTTAGTGGTATTTTGGGGGTGTGACAGATTGGTATCAGAGCCATAGGTTGCAGAGAACTGGAATCATTTTTGAAAACGATTTGGAAACTGCAACTTGAAAACCTTGGTTACAAAACAAACAAACAAATTCCCAAAGACAAAATTTTTACGTGCCAACCTGGGATACTCGCTCTGCTGTGTAAGTAAAAGCTTAGTACGTACAGATATATGTATATATATATATATAAGTATATATATAGACCGTGTCTAAGTAGTCTAACGGAAAGACCTTAGGAAATTTTCACACCCGAATACGAAATGCGAACTCGAATACGCACACTACTCTGGGGAAAGCGACAACGAAACGATGCTACACGCTACGTCCTGATTTCTACTACGACGACTACGCCGACGGTGACTTTATGGGAAGCCGACCTTCGACGATAGCATTTACGACGTTCTTCGACGACGCCTCAATTTGCACGAAAATTTTTCTGGACTAATAGTGGGATAACGGGAACTGGCTAACATACATATTATGGGATATGTATAAGAATATAACTGTGACTGAACACTGGCTACTTTAACTGTTCAGCAAGATGTCTGGAAGAGGAAACGGAAGAGGCGGTATTAACATGACGCCTGCACAGCTGCAAGCGATGATTGCTGAACATGTGCAAGCCGCGGTGGCAGCCGTCCAAGCTGCATATGCCGCTCAGGGTAACTATTATGCCGGTTAAGGCACAAAGCAATTATATCATGATCTGTTAAAATTTAAAAATCCGAACTATTTATGCATCAGGAAACCAACACCACTGCACGTACAAGTCTTTCATGGACTGCAAGCCGATGATGTTTTCCGGCGAAGAAGGAGCTGTAGGACTCCTCCGATGGATCGAGAAGTCCGAGAAGGTCTTCTCCATGTGTAACTGCCCGGCTGAAAGCAAGGTTAAGTTTGCTACTGGTACTTTCGAAGGAGCTGCACTCTCCTGGTGGAACGCTGAAATTCAAATGGTTGGGCTAGAAGCGGCTGATAACATGCAGTGGGCAGCATTTAAGGAGCTGATCATGGAAGAATACTGTCCCCGCGACCAAGTGAAGAAGCTTGAGGGTGAATTCCTGAATTTGAAAATGTCTGGGTCTGAGGTTGAGCAATACACTGCACGATATCACGAATATGAGGTTTTGTGCCCCTCAATGGTTGATGCTGAATTCAAACGCATCGAGCGTTACCTGGAAGGCCTCGCGCCTCAAATCAAGGGACTGGTGACTGCCAGCAACCCCGCAAACGTGCAGCAAGCCATTCGTTTGGCTCACAAGCTTACTGATCAAGAGGTCGAGAAGGGTACTCTACCTGCGAAAGCCACTGAAAAGACTGCCTTAAGTGGCAAAAGAAAAGCTGAAGATGAAGCTCCTGAGAACTCGATGAATGTTCAGAGTGTGGGTAATAGCACTGGGAGGTCTTTCAACTCCCAAGGTCAGAGCAAGAGATCAGGGAACAACAGCAGCAACTACCGCCAGGGTGGCAATGGTCAAGGCAACTACAGGGGTAACCTGCCCTTGTGCAACAGATGTGGGAAGCATCATGCTGGTGCTTGTAGGAAGAATGTGAACTGTGAAAGGTGTGGCAAGGGAGGCCACGAAGCAAAAGACTGTTGGGCGACCTTGCCCGAACAACAAAATCGCCCCAGAAGAAACAACAACTATGGGAACAATCGGGGTAATGGGAACAACAACGGCCAGAACCAGAACAACAACAATGGGGGAGCACGTGGCTGCTTTGAGTGTGGTGCTCAAGGTCACATCAAAAGAGACTGCCCTCAGTTAAGAAGACAAGGTAATGGTAATCAGGGGAATAACGGTGGGAATGGTAACGGTGGAGGAAATGGTAATGGGAATGGCAATGGAAATGGTGGAAACGGGAATGGTGGAAATGGAAGAGGTCGAGCTTTCGTCATGGGCCAGGGTGAAGCTCGCAATGATGCCAACGTGATCAACGGTAAATTTATTTTGAACGGTTTCTTTGCTACTGTTTTATTTGATTCTGGTGCTGAGAAAAGTTTTATTTCCACTAAATTTGCTAGAATAATTAATGCTAAACCGATTGCCCTAGACGCTAAATATGTGGTAGAACTAGCAAATGGTAAACTTCATGATACGACCCAGATAGTTAAGGATTGTAAGCTAGAACTAGCGGGCCATACCCTAGGAATCGACCTTATGCCTTTCCCAATTGGTAGTTTCGACGTTATAGTAGGAATGGATTGGTTATCCGAGAATCGGGCTGAAATTTTGTGTAAGGAAAAAGTGGTTCGTATTCCACTCGAAGACGGCAAAGAATTAACGGTTCAAGGTGAAAAAGGTGGAGTAGTAACTGGTATTATCTCGTTTCTCAAAGCTCAGAAATGCCTCCGTAAGGGTCACTTCGCGATTCTTGCAAACGTCACTGACACGACACATCCCGAGCGCAAAATTGATGATTACCCGATAGTTCGCGACTTCCAAGACGTATTTCCTGAAGATCTGCCTGGTTTGCCTCCGTTTCGACAAGTTGAGTTTGGGATTGATTTAGCTCCAGGTGCCGCTCCGATCGCACGCGCACCTTACCGATTGGCTGTAAGTGAACTCAACGAACTCTCCTCACAACTGCAAGAACTACTCGACAAGGGGTTTATTCGTCCAAGTTCGTCTCCATGGGGAGCTCCGGTACTGTTTGTTAAGAAGAAGGATGGAACGTTCCGCATGTGCATTGACTACCGAGAGCTTAACAAAGTTACGATCAAGAATCGGTATCCACTTCCTCGAATCGACGATCTCTTTGATCAACTACAGGGTTCCAGCTACTTCTCAAAGATTGATCTACGGTCTGGTTATCACCAGCTTCGCGTTCGTGATGAGGATGTACCCAAGACAGCTTTCAGAACTCGGTATGGTCACTACGAGTTCCTGGTTATGCCGTTTGGGCTAACCAATGCACCGGCTGTGTTTATGGATTTGATGAATCGAGTGTGCAAGCCGTACCTCGACAAGTTTGTAATAGTCTTCATCGACGATATTTTGATCTACTCCAAGTCAAAGGCAGAACACGAGGAGCATCTACGTCTTATTTTGGAATTGCTTCGCAAGGAACAGCTTTATGCTAAGTTTTCGAAGTGCGACTTCTGGATCCGCGAAGTCCAGTTTCTTGGACACATTGTTAATGAGGAAGGAATTCATGTAGATCCAGCCAAAGTGGAAGCAATTAAGAACTGGTCTACCCCAAGAGCGCCAACAGAGATCCGACAATTTTTAGGGCTTGCCGGATATTATCGAAGGTTTATTAAAGGTTTCTCTCAACTGGCTCAACCCTTAACAGCCTTAACGCACAAAGGAGTGCAATACAGATGGGGTGAGAAGGAAGAGCGCGCATTCCAAACGCTCAAAGATATGTTATGTTCGGCTCCAATTCTTGCGTTACCCGATGGAGTTGACGATTTTGTAGTTTATTGCGATGCATCAATCCAAGGACTCGGTTGCGTGTTGATGCAACGAGATAAGGTAATTGCCTATGGGTCCAGGCAACTAAAGGATACAGAAAAGAATTATACAACGCATGATTTGGAAATGGGAGCCGTTGTTCATGCACTTAAGATTTGGAGACATTACCTATATGGAACAAAGTGCACGATATTCACCGATCATAAAAGTCTACAGCACATCTTCGATCAGAAAGACCTCAACATGCGACAACGACGGTGGGTCGAGTTACTAAACGATTATGATTTGGCTATTAAGTATCATCCTGGAAAAGCCAACGTTGTGGCTGATGCCCTAAGCAGAAAAGAGTACGAAAAGCCTCGTCGGGTACGAGCGCTTCAACTTACGATACATTCAGGACTACCGGATCGAATCCGTGACTGCCAACGAGAAGCTTTGAAAGCAGAAAACTTCGCAGCTGAAACACTACGTGGTGTAGATGGCCATTCTGAAGTTAAGTCCGACGGACTCACGTACTATAATGACAGAATCTGGGTTCCAATGTTTGGAAATCTCCGTGAGCTCGTGATGGACGAGGCTCACAAGTCAAGATACTCGGTGCACCCTGGATCGGATAAAATGTATCAGGACTTGAAGGATCTTTATTGGTGGCCGAATATGAAAGCCGACATTGCTCGATATGTGGCTAAGTGTCTAACATGTTCAAGGGTCAAGATTGAATACCAAAAGCCTTCTGGTTTACTACAACAACCAAAGATCCCAGAATGGAAATGGGAGGACATCTCCATGGATTTTGTAACGGGATTACCTCATCGATCAAATCAACCGGATGCGATTTGGGTTATCATCGATCGGTTAACCAAATCTGCACATTTCATTCCAATGAAGGAAAGTGATAATATGGATAAGTTGACAAAGCTGTACATTGACCGAATTGTGAAGCTTCACGGTGTGCCAAAGACTATAATTTCTGATCGAGATCCTCGATTCACTTCCCGGTTATGGCAATCAATGCAGGAAGCATTGGGAACCCGATTAGACATGAGTACAGCTTATCACCCGCAGACTGATGGTCAGACGGAACGAACGATTCAAACCTTAGAAGATATGCTCCGAGCTTGTGTTCTGGATTTTGGAAAGGATTGGGAGACTCACCTTCCACTGGTGGAGTTCTCTTACAACAATAGTTATCATTCAAGTATAGGTGCTGCACCTTTTGAAGCACTTTATGGCCGAAAATGTAGATCGCCCGTATGTTGGGCTGAAACAGGTGAGAAAGGGCTCACTGGACCGGAAGTTATCCATGATATGACCGAACGGATTATTCAAATCAGACAACGGCTAGCTGCAGCACGTGATCGACAAAAGAGTTACGCCGACAAACGCCGAAAACCTCTGAAGTTCGAGGTGGGTGACAAAGTGTTATTGAAGGTATCTCCCTGGAAGGGAGTGATACGCTTCGGAAAGCGTGGAAAGTTAAATCCTCGCTACATCGGTCCGTTTGAAATTATTGGGGAAGTAGGCCCGGTGGCCTATCGATTGCAACTCCCTGCTGAACTCGATGGAGTTCACAACGTGTTTCACGTTTCCAATCTGAAGAAATGTCTGGCTGAGGACATCGAAATAATTCCCTTGGAGGAATTGGAAATTGACGAACATTTGAGATTTATTGAGCAACCAGTAGAAATCATGGGACGCGAGGAGAAAGCCCTCAAACGTAGCAAGATTCCGATCGTCAAGGTGCGATGGAACTCAAGACGTGGACCTGAATATACTTGGGAGCGTGAGGATCAGATGAAGAAAAAGTATCCCCACTTGTTTGAGCAAACGTCCACAGAAACTCATGGTATGATTTAATTTTGGGGACCAAAATTCCTTAACGGGAGGAGGATGTGACAACCCTAAAACTTTTTGCTTTCTTTCCCCAGCGACGATAGCAACGACGACAGCTGATGCTGCGAACGCTACGACACAAGAATAATTTTCGGGACGAAAATTCCAATTTCAGGGGAATGATGTGACACCCGAGAATTTCAAGGTTAACTTCCGTTAGACAAACCCGTTAGTTACGTTATAAGTAGCTAATGCATAACTAGGCCGAATACGTCCACGACCTTTGGTTGATCACCGAACCCGTCCATATGTGTTATGTGTTCATCATTGATTGTCTTTATGTGCAATGTGATTTAAATACATGACTTATTATTGTGTATAGCATGATTAATTGTAAATACTTGATTATGTGAAAATTGCCTAGATTTGGTAGTCAGCGAAACTACCGAGCGAAACTACAGATTCGCCCGGTAGCAGGCTAGACTGATCAGTGTGTCCGAGATCAGAGCCAGTTTCGCCAGCCAGCGAAACTGCCAGCGAAACTAGCCCCTGATATAAATAAACATTATAAACCCTAGTAGCCTCATTTGCTCAAACCACACAACAACACACACACACTCTCCTGGTCAGCTGAGAAGATCACCTAAGGACCAAGACCCCAACCTCGAGACCATCATCTCACCTCATTCATCGATCCTAGAATCATCCGTGAGTCCCAAAAACTATGCTTTATGTGTTTTCTATATGTTTCCTTCTTAAAGCATGCTCAAACCTTCATGATATTGCTTGATCTCCTGTATATATGCTTTAGGATGCTAGATCTGTAATAAAGTTGATAACTTTACGTGTGAAATCCATCCATGTTAGAGATTTGTGCAAAATAGGTCATTTTAGGGTTTTGAACCTATTTTAGAGATTTGATGATCAAAATGCATGTTAAACTTGTTAAAGTTGCTTGATTTATGTTAGTAAATGCCTATGGATACTAGATAATGAATTGCATGTATGATCAGAAGCTGTTAGGTTGATTTTTAGGCAAATCCGTATGTTTTTCGCGACCAGCGAAACTGTTGTTCTCTGGGCGAAACTAAGTAGCGAAATTATGTATCCTTCCAGCGACACTGACCAGCGAAACTATAGTGTCGCCGGGAACCTGACCAGACCAGCTCGAGCGAAACTATCGAGCGAAATACCTGAACGAAAGTTCAAACCAGTTTCTCTGCGAAACTAGGCTAGCGAAACTGCGTCAGCAGTTTCGGGCGAAACTAGCCTAGCGAAACTGTGTTACCGGGCATTGCCTAGCGAAAGTGCTGCCCGTGCACCCAGCGAAACTGCCTAGCGAAACTATGCTAGCGAAACTAAGGCCTGACCTAAAAACCAAACTTGTGAAATTGTTTAAGTGTTATGCCATGACTTGCATGATTTTGCCATGATGAAATATGTTTGATATCTGATTCAAATGAACCCTTGTTTATGATCAACCATTGGTGTCGTGTGTCGGTATGTCGAGTCATAGTTGCAACGTGCTATGTTATGGGCCATAGTGACGTTAAGTAAAGATTAGACACGAAACTAATACTTAAGACCTAAACGTGTTCTAGGTCCTCGTTAAACAACAATATTGGATTTACTTGAAGTGTAGCTGTGCAACCAAAGGTGAGTGTCACTAACCCGCTTACCGTGAGTCCGATGGGCCACACCGAATAACTTAACGAAAAACAATGCTGACAAACTCGAGAGTGCTAGGCACCTCACTGATAAACATAAGAACACGGGATGCTTGGCACCCACTTGATGAACTGAAGTGTTTTATGGGAACACTTGTGAATTCTGAATAAACGATTTCTGAAACGAAAACTGTTTTAATATGGCTAGTGTAGGTTAAAGTCTAAACCATATGATATCACATGTTTTCTAAGGATGCCTTATAACTTAAAAGTCCTCAACTTAAATTGTGCCATTAATTTGTGAAAGCGAGGGGATGTTGGGTAGATCTACTGGAGTTTGACAAACTCCGCCCCGTGGCACGGGGAGTGCACGGAGGTACAATATCAGCCTATTTGCCCGTGGTCCCGAGAGGACACGGGGGAGGCAGAAAACGCGATGACTTGGTCCGCACTGTACGGGATGGCTCGGCCCCCACAAAATAAGTCAGCTTTGGTACAAACTTCCTTAGAGCATGGAACAACGGATTAGCTACCCGCGATATCGGTTGAGTCCTTTAACTTTACGGAACTAGTACATACCCGATGACGTGGTCACGGAACAAATCATTTATAAACTGAGAATTAAATACGAGCATTGCTTTTCACAAATAAACATTTCGTAAGTATATCTTGACACGAACTATGATTATGAGACTGGGCCAATGCATGACAAGCCCACTGTGAACTCACCAACCGTTAGGTTGACACTTGCGTGGTTTAAACTTTTGCAGATCGCTAAGGAGTATCCGGAGCGGGTTGGCATGGCACTTGAAGATCCTTGTTTGATTTAAACTAAATTGGGAATTTAAAACAATGTTTATGTAAAGCACGTGGTTAGTGCTAAGACAATATTTTATTCCGCTGCGTTGTGTTTGAAATTCTGATTTATAATTTGTGTTTGAACTAACCCTGATTCGTTTAGTATTTGTAACTGTGGTTGTGGATCCTGGTCTAGTCGCGCCCCTTAACGGTATAAACTCCGTTAGTGGTATTTTGGGGGTGTGACATCGGTACTCCTGTACACGCAGAAAAAGTCCGATGAGTTATACGAAACACCAAAGAAAATAAAGCAGAATGTCAAACGAACAACGATCAGGTCGATCTTTCGATACGCAGAGAAAGTCCGATCGTTTGACAAAATAAAGAAAATCAAACAAGTTTAAATCTTTGCAAAAAGAACACATGTATACACAGTGACTTCTCATTTTGAATTTCACACTTATTTATCTTTTTGTGTCATGAAATATGCATCAAGATGTTATCCACATGGTCAAGCATTAGTTTTTAGTGTATATCACATCTAAATACTTTCTGATTTGCCGAGTCTACCAAGCATATCAAACCATGATCTTATGGCTCTTTCATCTACTCTATCCATGAGTCAGATACATAAGCCAATGTACCATCATTTCCCAATGATCAATTTCTCAATTACTCCCCCTTACTTATAATTCTCTCCCTTAAAATGAAAACTCTATTTTTGGATTTTCATTTTACACAAAACAAAACTCTATTTTTTGGTTTTTTGAGAAAAACTAGTAAGCAAAAGAAGAGTGATCAATCAACACGGATAGTTTCCAGATTTAGAATTCAGAAAATGTGCAGGTTAGAAAGATTTATCATGAGATTTAATTTAAACAGAATACTCCTCCATCAACAACTTCGCAATCATCGATAGATCTTCTAGAAGTACCTGCACACTGGTCAAACTGCTTAGTCCAAAAATGACCCGAAGCGAATCGCTTCTGGTCGACCAGTGTCCTTGTTTTGCTTAGAAACCACCTTAGGTTTCCATTGTTGTTGTTTTGGTAATTCAGTTTTTGATGAAACAATCAAAGGTGTATGTGATGATGAACCTACACTTTGAACCTTTGAAAACATTGGAACAAAACGTTTTTGTTTATGAAAGAAAGTAGGTTCAATGTCATCAAAAACTCTGCCTTGTTCATCAAAGAACTTTGTGTTGGCAGGTTTACGAAAAACTGGTTTCTTATGAAACCCTTGGGGTGAATCAGCAGGTAATGGACAATCCTTTGCCATATGCCCTGGTCGGCGGCAAATATAACAGATTCTTTTCGTTTTGTCCCATCTTGATTTACCTGCGAAGAACACACATGAATATCTCGAACATGATCAGAATGAGAATCATATACCGGATGCCTGTGATCATGTACCCATTTTGATGTAGGGCTTCGAGACTGAGAACTATCAGAAGAAATGTTAGCTTTCACAAAGACCTCAGCAATCTTTCGAGCATCAACACAATGAAGTGGAATTTCTTTGTCATAAAATAATTGATCCGAACCCTTGAGTTTGTAAAACTGCTCTGGTTGAACTTTATCAGCTTGAAAAACTTCCTTCTTCACTTGTTTCATCTTTAATTTCTTCAAATCTTGAGATGATGATGCTGGAACCTTCTCAGCTTTGTCTTTCATCCCGTGAAAACCCAAACCCACATGCTTTCCAGAAATCTTCTCCTCAGATGAACAATGTTCATTCTTCGCTAATCGAGAAAATTCAGCTTTCACTTCAGTTACATTCTTTTGATCATAAAAGATCTTTTCATCAAACTCAGGTTGAGACTGAATCTTGTCACTAGAAGTAGCCGACTTCTCATTATCAGCAGAAGATGAACCAGATACAAATTTTGGAGCAGGAGAAACTTCATATTTCTTTTCCTTCTTTTTCTTGTTCTTCCTGTTCTTCTTTTTCGTCACAACTTTCTCATCCTCAACAGTAGATGATGAAACTTTTGAATAATCAAATTCTTCAACTTGTTCCTTCACTTCTTTGAAAGCTTCTTTGATATGAGCAGGAGGTGATGCAGTCTTATCAAACATTTTCTCAAAATTTGCATCAGTAGCTAAGAAGCTTGTGAAAACTTGAGAATTTGAAACATTGTTAAGCAATCGGTTAGCATCAAGAACTTGAATTTTTAGATCAGAAATTTTCTATTGAGCCTCAGCAAATTCTCTTTCTTTAGCAATTAGTCGCTTCGCAACTTTGTGAGTTTCAAATTTTTGTAAGCGAAGATTATCAAGACCTTCAAATAATTCCTTCTTCAATTTAGCTTCATTTCGCTTGATCTAGCTAATCGAACATCGAAACGTAATTAACCGATTGATTTATTGATCAACGAAGAACAATTACAACCAGTAAACACTTAGAAATAGACTCAGAGAAATACACTCACAGAAACACACACTTAGCAGTAATCTCGCACGCTCAGAACTGACTATTACAAAGACCAAACAACTATATATACCCAGCTGGCCGATCCTTGTCCGAACCCCAGGTTCGGCCAGTCCGAACTTTAGGTTCGGACCAAGTTCGGCCATATATGATTTGGCTTGGACTTGTACTTTGCTTAATACTTCACACGACGCACATATCAGGTATCCATAGAAGGACTTAAAAGGTGAACTAGGATCCATCAGAATTGTCATAGTCAGGTAAGATCATAGGTTTTAATTGGGATTCCAGGTTTAGGTGGTGTCTTCTCGCATTTGATAGTTTTCTCAAGGTTTATTCTGCTGCCGGACATTAATGTTAGTCAAGTTAGTTAATTTAATTCCTAAAATTCCAAAAACCCAAATTCAATTCTAAGTATTTCCAATTTCTTAGGTCTAAGGTTAATTTTGTCTATAGAGTGTCTCTAGGGTTCGATATTCCCGGTCTTACCTTAGCTTTACTACAATCCGACAGGTACACTTGCCTTTAGGGTTCGGTTAAGTTTAGGATTTTCGGTAAAATTAGGTGTGTCTAGGTCTAGGTTAGGTCTAGGTTTAATTAGTATTTTTAGCGTACTTCCGAACACATCACAAAGCCACCCACCAAAAAGTCCAAACCAAGCAAACCCATTCCTCCAAAATTCAGAGCTGATAATTTCACACCAATTGAACCTCTCACCAAACCCAAACCAAAACCCACAACAGAATCATCTCAAACTCCTTCAATCAAAAATTCAACTCACCATATCACACCACCACCTTCTGCTCAACCAACTTCAGAACCTACTAAACCAACCAACCCTATGAACCCACCAGAACCAACAACAACAGGTACTTCAAGGAGAAATAAAACAATGGCAAAAAGAAAAAGATCTCAAGCCATCTCCTCCAGCTCTGAATCATCCTCAGAAAAGGAAGAACCTGAAGATCTACATGCTGAAAGAAGAAAAATTCTCTCTTGGAATTTTGATGAAGATTCAAATGTTTACCTTTTCACCACAAGCACCAATGAAGTTCTAAGACTTGGCAGCAATGAAGCTCTCACAAATTTATCTGATTCGGAACTTGGTGACGTGAGAAGTATGGCTGGTGATGGCAAAAGACTAAGTGCCCAAGAACAGTCCTTAATGGTGAAAATAAGGATGCACTTTGACACAACAATAAGGGAAACCTCATCTACTAAACCTATCAGAACTAACTGTCCTGTCACTCATGTGAAATTGGATCTAGCTACTGATCGGTACATAGTATACAGAGCTGATGGATCATTCACAAGACACAGAGAGATAAATCCAGCTGAATGGAACTTCAATGATCAAAAAACAATACTTGATTGCATTTCACGAACAGACTGTTCAGATTTGATATGGGAAGAAATCAGTAGAAGAAATCAGTTTGGTTGAAGATGTCAGTTATTTGCTCAAGATATTTTGAAACCGTTTGTTTTTGTTTAGTATGATATTTGGAAGATTTTGGAAGCATCATCTTAGAGGGAGATTGTAAGAAAGTATTTCTGCTGAAGAAATGATGCTAATCGGCTAAAACATGTTATCTAGGAAGTATAGAAGGCCCGAGATAAGTTACCTCGGAAGAACAAACTGCCCGAGATAACTTCTAGTTACCTCGGAAGGCTATTTTATCTCGGAAGCGCAGTTTTATCTCGGACAGTGGATACGCCCGAGATAACTCAAGTTACCTCGGTAAGGCGAGTTATCTCGGACATCAACTTGACTAGCTCCACTTGTCTCTGACACATCTGATCCAGTTTCCCACCCTTCTCCTGATATGAAGCTGACACTTTTATCTTCTAGACTAGTTTAATATTATTCTAGTTCATGTATCTTTACTCGACGGTCTAGATGATCGTTAGGGGAATCAAGGGCTCTTCTTGATTCCTTAAGGCACTATATATAGACACTTGTAACATACTTTAAACAAGCAAGTGTAAATCACTCTGATATATACTTCGAATCATCAAGTTATAATACAGTGCCCAGTTTTATTCATAATATTGTTATACTTGTCTTGTATTTGATTTCCTAATACTTTACTTCAAACAGAGCCTAAGAATTAACTTGTTTCCGCCTGGTTAATTCTAAGTAAAACCTTGTAATTGGCTAAACTCCGTAACCAAATTTTGATCCTACAGTTGACTGCCATCCGGTGGAGGCTTTTGCTTGGTTGGACTCCATTGGTATGGCTAAAAAGAGGAAAAATCTGGTGGAAGCTATTTTCACTAGTGGTTGGTGGATGGTTTGGAAACAAAGGAACGAAATCGTGCATAGATGAGTTGAACTCAAACCTTTTATCTTTTTGATTCGGTTCTTCATTTCACTTATCATTGGGTTATCATTGGGTTCCATTCCGTGATAAGAAATATAGTATGTCTAGTAGTTGTTGGATTCAAAATCCTCTTTTGTTTTTGTAATCCGCTCTTAGTGTTGTTCGGTTAGGTTTTTCTAACCGCCATGTTTTAATATATTCCTGCTGTTCCCAAAAATATGAATTTTCTACATGGAAACAAATAATTATGTACTTTATATAATACGAGCAAAAGACACGCGCGTTGCTGCGGCTTGAATGTTTTTATGAACTTAGAGTTGTTTTTTAACTATGGAAAGTCATGGTAGAAAGTTTAGTATCTTTAATGCTTACTTGTAGATAATGTGGTTATCTTTATAAAGTAAAAATGACCGCGTTGCAACGCACGTGTAGAAAATTAACATACTTAAAGGACAATAAGTGATAACTTGTAAAAGTAAAATGAGTCACGGATATAGCTAGCAAGATTCAAAAGAGAAAAACGATTGCACTTTTTTAAACACTATGCACTACATTTAAACCATAATCCAACTACCTCACATATGTCTTCTTCTACACAATACCCAATTCCCTTTGAAGAGATATTCAATTCCAAGACCTTCAAAATTCAAATTATCACAAACCTGAGAACTTAGAAATTGTAAATGCTAAATATGCAGTCAAATATAACACAAACTAAACTAATTCTAGAAATTTGCACAAAATATGTCAATTTGTAAACAAATAGCCAACAATCCCATGAGGATGTAGAATCAAAGTGTAACGTCGGTTAACTCCCACCCCAACCCCCAACCATTATAAGTCGAAGTCGATTAACCAAAGACGCACAAACATGATCCAACAATCCTATAAGCGAGTAAAATGAAAGTTCATGTGTATGAGTTAGTTAACCCCCCACCCCTAACCCAAGCCAAAAATAATGCCATGCAGAAAGTTGTCTTATATAAGAGTAAACTTCTATTTTAGTCCTTGACGTTTGCTATTTTAATCGATTTTAGTCCAAACTTTTCAAAATTTCCAATTTGGTGCTTTATATTTCATTTTATAATCAATTTTGGTCCAATTATTAGTTTACTTTTAAAATAATCTCTTAGTTGACTTTGCTTGACCCCACCTTAAGGGTATACTTGTCCATTTACCTTAACTTTTATAACTTTTAGCCTAATATCTCTTTAAAAAGCCTCCAAATAGACAAATATACCCTTAAGGTGGGGTCAAGCAAAGTCAACTAAGAAATAATTTTAATAGGAAACTAATACTTGGACCAAAATTGATTATAAAACGAAATGTGAGGCACCAAATTGAAAATTTTGAAAAGTTTAGACTAAAATCGATTAAAATGGCAAACGTCAAGGACTAAAATAGAAGTTTACTCCTTATATAATGATCATAAAAATTTATTAGTCGACAACTTATTTGTTGAGAACTTAGTAAAATGGCAATAGACATTTTATTCCATGCACATCAGGCAACAACATGTGAAATTATAATAGTCATAGCCCAATAACCAACCATTGTAGAGCTTTGATGTATGGACCGGATATTACTTGATCAAATTTGTCTACCTAACAACATTTATGTTTTAAAACATGATTTACAGCCAACTAATAGTAACACCCACCCCAAACCTACATAAAACCAAATTTTAATGAGCAAAAAAACATACCTGAACGCAAATGATGAATCAAATCCGTGCAATCCACACCAAAGTTGTCCACAGAATAAGACTCAAACCACAAAAAGAACCCAAATCGTAAAATCTCTGCAAGAACTAAACTAAGAGGGAAAAGTAAGCAAATGGATACAGTAGATGCACTAACCAAAAAATATTAAAAAACAAAAAGGACAGTTAGGTGACTATCAGTGTATCATGAAATATATTCAATTTGTTAACAACTAAGGCTTAAAGTCGATGCCACAAACAATTTCAACAACTAATACAATAACAATACAATTATATATATTAACAAAACCTATTTGTGGCTTCTCTCACACTTTTACTGTACTTCGTTTGAACAAATAGGGTGGTGACAGCTGTATTTTTCTAATATATTGTCTACATGTAATTGGCTGTTTTGGACGGTGAGTCTTCGAGACTCTTCTTAGAATCTCTATTGTGCAAGGGACAAAGTCGGTTCCTCTCTCTCCATATTTTCTTCTGATACAAAAGAGACATTATTTCTCTTTCTCTCTCTCCATATTTTCTCTGTAAATGCTCTTCATTTTCTCGCCGGCGACTGTTGGCGCGGTGGTTAGTTTTAGGCGATGATGGTTGGTGGTTGCGGCAAGGCGTCTTTAACGCAGCCGCACCTTGAACCTAGCCTCGAGATCTGTCGGTGCGCCGTTGACTGTTGGCACGATGGTTGGTTTTAGGCGATGATGGTGGTGGCTGCGGCGAGGCGTGTTTAACGCAGCCGCACCTTGAACCTAGCCTCGCAGATCTGGCGATGACATCTGATTTGCTTACGTCGCTCCTCCATCTTCAACGATGGTCGATCCTCCATCTTGGACGGTGGCTTAATGGCTTCCGCCGTCGCCAATTTTCGCCTCTGGTGCTCGGAACCATGTGTTTCCCAGTTATGTACGGGATTTGAGTTGATTCGTATGGGAATCATCAAACCCTGATGTTCTGATAGCAAAAGGGGCAAACCCAGATTCGAGAAGTGTAATCGACACCTGATGTTATTTCTTTGATTCTTCATGCTTCGGTATGATTTTCGTCTCATGATTGTCCGATGTGTGTATTCTGACCTTTTGGCTGCTTTCCCTTTACATGGTTGGTGGTTCCTTTATTGATTGGCATTCTGATGTAATGGTTAATTTTCTGATATGCTTTTGGTTGTGATTTTGATCCAGAAACCAAACATATAGGCATGGCATATTTTTTGTTGCTACCATCTAATATCAAGTCCCACTTTTATGTTGGTTAATGGTCTGAGCCTTGACTGAATTGCTGTGATGGTTAGTTTTCTGATATGCTTTTGGTTTGTAATGTTCATACAGAAATCATTCAACAAAGGGGAGTTTTAGTTTCTGTTGGTGTGGCAAATTTTCTTTTTGAAGCCATATAATTTAAAATCCCACTTTTATGTTGATTAACGATATGTGCTTTCACTCCATTTATGTGATGGTCACTATTCTGATATGCTTTTGGCTATGATTTTAATCCAGAAATCACGCAAATAAAGGGGATATTTCGTTTTTGTTGGCGTGGCAATTATTTTTTATTGCAGCCATCTAATTTCAAATCCCGCTTCTATGTTGATTAATGGTCTGAGCCTAATATTACAATATCTATTTTCATAATGGATATATCATCAGATTGAAGTTATATTATATTATATATATTAACAAAATCGATTTGTGGCTTCTCTCACACTTTTACTGTACTTCGTTTGAACAAATAGGGTGGTGGCAGCTGTATTTTTCTAATATATTGTCTACATGTAATTGGCTGTTTTGGACGGTGAGTCTTCGAGACTCTTCTTATAATCTGTCTATCTATTGTGCAAGGGACAAATAGAAACATGTCGGTTCCTCTCCGTTTAAACAAATTGGGTGATGACAGGATTTTTAGTTCCTGTTGACGCGGTAAATTTTCTTTTTGCAGCCATATAGTTTAAAGTCCCACTTTTATGTTCATTAGTGATATGTGCTTTCACTCCATTGCTGGTGATGGTCATTATTCTGATATGCTATTGGCTGTGATGTTTTTCCAGAAATCACACAAAGAAAGGGGACATTTCGTTTTCGTTGGCGTGGCAGTTTTTTTTATTGCAGCCATCTAACTTCGAATCCCACTTTTATGTTGATTAATGGTCTGAGCCTAATATTGCAATATGTATTTTCTGAATCTATAAATTAACGATGAGACTAAGATGATGGTTTCAACTGTCATGGTTTAGATTTTTCCGTCTGAGCCTTTGCATGATGTTGCTTTCCTTTACAAAAATTTCAACTTTCTTCATCGTTTACTAATTAACTATTGAAGATCATCCAATTCCATGTCTTCAGTTTGCACTTTTTTGCAGGAATGGGGAACTCAAAGGAATATGCTTCTGTATATGTTTCTGCACTTTTTTGCAGGAATGGGAACTCAAAGGTATATGCTTCTGTATATGTTTCTTTCATTCACTAATATGAACTTCTGTAACTTTTTTATGTATTTATGAAAAGATGACATAGATGTCTAATGATGGTGTCTATTAAAACAAATACTTTCTGATGGTATTTGTTAATTACATGATATTTAATTAAGATTCCTTTATAGCCATATAGTTTAAAGTCCCACTTTTATGTTCATTAGTGATATGTGCTTTCACTCCATTGCTGGTGATGGTCATTATTCTGATATGCTATTGGCTGTGATGTTTTTCCAGAAATCACACAAAGAAAGGGGACATTTCGTTTTCGTTGGCGTGGCAGTTTTTTTTATTGCAGCCATCTAACTTCGTATCCCACTTTTATGTTAATTAATGGTCTAAGCCTAATATTGCAATATGTATTTTACGAATTTATAAATTAACGATGAGACTAAGATGATGGTTTCAGCTGTCATGGTTTAGATTTTTCCGTAGTAGCAACAATTTTACTACCTTTCTACTTGATCTTTACATTCTTAAGAACAAACTACCCGCTGCAACGCGCGGGTAGGTATATTTCTCGTTTATTAACAATTTTGAGATCAATAGCAGTGTATAAAATGCCTATATCAAAACAAATCAAAAGCTTCGCAGCCACAGTCACCAAACTAAATCAAATAATACCTAAATCAAAACATAACAAACATATAAGAATTACTCTAAGTTCTAAGGTCAATGCCTCTTAACAATTTTCACAACTGAAATTAACCATGTGTGTGTTATCAATTTAAAAGAAAAACCTTGGTTCAACACCTGTAAGAAACAAACCCAAGTTTAAGCGCTTTTATCAGCTTCCGCGACCATCACATTCTCCTTTATGCCCTAATCAATTCACGTTTTAGTTAGATAGTGAAAATGATAATTCCGATTATACTCTCCATCCAATGTTTCCCTTACATTCACCGTCATCCAAAGAAAATAGGCTATTTAACATAACATGCACAACATAAACATATATGATCTTCTTAATCTTTGTGAAAATGCAAACTTATAATTGTAAAAAGATCATATCGATAAAAAAGACACCAAACCAACATACATTGTAACTACTGATTGCAAGTCAAATGGGTCATTGAATAGATATTACATTAATGAAGGCTTTAGTTTTAGTTTTTCTGTGAATTTTGATTAAAATTTTATACAGTTACCTATTGTTTTCATGTTTGAGAGGATAATATGATTTTGATTTCTATTGTTTTAGTTGTACACATAAATGAGATAAACTCACATATGGTTTATTCTAAAATTGTGTCCAATCTCCATTTATATTGTTCAGCTAAACTAAAACTTTTATAAAGTTCTCTTAACTATTTTGTAGGCACTAAAAGAAAAAGTAATCATTGTTTTTTAAACTCTATTTGACCAGAAAAATACCCAAAATCCAGCCTTGTTCTGTTCCTAAGTCAATTTGAATAAGAGCATGACTTCAGATTAACTTCAGCCTTGTTTACCTCAGAAAAAAACCCCAAATTCAACATTGATTCTTGAATATTTTACCACGTGAGACTTTTGAGTATTAAATATCTACAACTTCTTAAAACCTTGTCAATTAACTATGATTAGGCAAAAAGCAAAGCTACCACAACAAAGTACAACTAAATTGCATTTACAATACCAAACGACGATTAAGAACATCAATTAACAACATCACTGAAGAAAACACCCAATACTAACATCAAATTGTGATTTTACCAACGAAACTCAAACATGCCACCACAAATCAGCAATTCAGCACACTTAAGACTACGTCTTACAAATTTACCCATTTGCAGGGATTGGAGCAAAAAAACTGTAAATGCAAGATTTGCGGCAAATTCAAAAAAAATGTAAAATGCGTAAATTTTAAGATAAGAACCAACGCATGCAACTCACATTGAAGCCCTAAAAACGATATTGGTCTTACCAGTTTTCCCATTTGCAGAGATTGGGATATGAATGGGTTGAGAGAAATCCTCGTTGCCTCTTCGCCATCGTAGCTTATGAACAGGGGATTGAGGGCGGTGGTGGAATAACCATGGAGGAGATTAGAAGAGCAAGAAAATCTTGAGAAAGTACCTCCACTATCCTCATCGTCTGAATGCTAATTGCTAACCAATAAACTTGTCGAAGGTAAAAAACCGCCGAGGAGGAGGAAGCATACCACCGATATAAGAGGGAAAGAATAATCATAGCATGTGCAGAGCAAGAAAACAGCTATTAAGAAGTATTTAATCAACATTGAGAACATAAGAAGAACAAGAAAGAAGACGTGTAAACATAAGAAAAGAGCAGGAAAAGGTGGAGATGTACGTGTCAACCATTAGTATTAGCTATCACACACGTGTTTGTGGTGGAGACGTACGTGTCAACCATTAGTATTGGCCGTCACACACGTGTCTTTTAAAACTCTGAAAAAAATAAAATGTAGAGCCCAAGGTTAGATCATGAGACCTCCACCTTAAAACACTACCAAGTACCAACTTAACACCCGGGCCAGATCTGAACCTCTAACAAATCCTGAAATATGCGATATATAATATAGTGAAACATCTAACAAATTAAAAAAGAAAAAATGGAAACAAATAATCCTACCTATTCACGATTGGCGGATAATAATCCCAAGTAATTTTTTGACCAAAAACGATCCTTCCTTTACACCCTGTTATTTCTAATAATCTTTCCGGTTAAAAAACTAACGTTGTTAGCGTGAAGGACTAATAATGTCATTATCTAAACTTGTAGGGTATATAATGTAATTTATCTAAACTTGTTTTAATAAAAATAAAAAAATAACAAAAAACCCAGACCCAGCCTCGTTCGTCTTCTTCCCCTCATGCCCCATTTCTTCCGATCAATCACCGGCGACGACCCTAAGCTCCGATCGATTTCCCCTCTCTCCGATCAGGAACCCCCATCGTGATTTCTTCCTGTTTTGAACTCACCAGCGACGGCAGCCACCTATGGTGGTTAGGGATTCCGCCCTAGCTAGTGGCGGCGACCTCCAGTCACTCTCCTTTTCTCCTTCTGTTCGACGAAGAAAGCGGCAGCAGCAGCAGCCGCGTCTCCTTCCCGTTCTAGCGAGCCGGCGACGGTGCGAGTATAGGTGGCTCACAGCCACGTACGCCACTTCGGCGGTGCTCTCTAGCATTTGTTCTCCGCCGGAACAATATGGTGATAATGATAATGTACTTGAGAAAAAAATGAATGTTATTCAAAAACGTTCGTCGGAGGGGATCGGTTTTTGTATAACGTATGGTAAAATTAGTTCCAATTGAAACTTTTTGGGACTGTTTTTGAATAAAATAGGTTCGTCGGAGGGGATAGGCGTCGGGAAACGGCGATGTTGTTCTGGAAAGAAGACCGGTTGTGAGGATTTTTTTTTTATAAAATGAACTTTAGAAATTTTTTATAATTTACCCTTTAAGTTTATTTAAATAAAATAAGTTTCAACAATGACATTATTAGTTCTTCACGCTAACGGCGTTAGTTTTTTAACCGGAAAGATTATTAGAAATAACAGGGTGTAAAGGAAGGATCGTTTTTGGCCAAAAAATTACTTGGGATTATTATCCGCCAATCGTGAATAGGTAGGATTATTTATTTCCATTTTTCCATTAAAAAAATATCACACAATTAAATGCCACATGGCATTACAGGAATTTGCCACGTGGAGGGAATACACATCAGCTATCTAATTTGATATATAAGGTAATATGAGTGGCTTTAGTAAAATGTTTAAAAAATATATTCAGTATTAAACGAAATTTTCTATTTGGAAATAAAAAATTATAAAACATGCATATATGAAATTATAAATCTCTAACTCAAAAGAATTCTTCAAAAAACATCATCTTGGTGGTAAATAGACGTTGAAGTAGATTTAAGTTCAGGTTAATTGACAAATTATATAAGCAATCCATAGTAATTAGTTGACAAAATATAAGCTGGTTTCCCTTTCCAGTATATTCCTATGCTCTTCTTAATGTGTTAAATCAATTTTGTAGTAAAATAGTTGAAACAATATATAAACATTCTTTCGTACCATTTCAAAATCTTCAAATCATTTCGCTTCAAATCTACGGCATCTCAGATTTCACGAACACTATAAAATATCTGCAAATGAAGCAAGTGTAAAATCTTTTATGCATCGCCAAAAATGCCCAATAGAAAAGCAGAAATTGTTATCAACACTGGATATATGAGAGTACACGCAATAGGTGACAACAAACCATCGGCCAAAAGCCACCGTCAACATCTGCACTCGCGAAATACACAAACTGCTCAAATCCGATACATAAGAATTTCACATTTCAAGCACAAATCTTAGATGAAACCACCAAAATGCTCAGATCCGAAGACCATTATCGGTACCATTTCAAGCTGAACAAAAAATCATACAACTTTAACGCCGATTCAAGCACAAGTCTTAGGGTATGTTTGGGAGTGCTTATTTGAGTATAAAAGCACTTTTAGATAAGGTGGGGGGTATGTCTCGGCATACCCCTCGGCATCAATCTCGGTGAGGCTCGGCGACCATACCGCCCCCATCGGCATCTTCGGCATCGGCGAGTTACACCCCCCCTTTCGGCGAAAACTTGCCGAAGATTGGAGAACCAAAACTAGCCGTTTTTTTTACCGTTACCTCCTCCAACTTGCCGAAGTATGCCTAAACATCTTTAGGCAACCATACCTACCACCAAAACATTATTTAGGCATATCTTTTTTATCTCTCCTATTGGCACAACATGATTGGTTATTTTTATGATTCAAGATGTTGCCTTAGGCAACCATACCCCCCACCCTAAAAGTACTTATTAGCTTATTACTTTTTGAAAAAGAGTTTAAAAAAAATGTTTGGATTAACTTTTGTGGTGTGAAAAGTAGCTTATATGTATAAAATTACCAAAAAAGACATTCTATATGTATTAATTAGGTAGGTCATGGAAATTGTGGGAGTAGTATGGTAAATTTGTTGTCTAAACGTCAAATGGAGTTTTAAAAGCAAAGTTTTTTGTGTTTTTGAAAATCTCATTTTTACTCCTTCTCCAAAAGTCATTTTGCAAAGTGCTTTTGCACTACCCAAATAATATTTTTAACTTATTTTCTTTTTAAAAAGCTAATAAGTTAATAAGTTGATTTATAATGGTTACCCAAACATGCTCTTAGATAAAACAACCAAAATGCTCAAATCGAAAAACCATCATCGCAACATATATAATAATTGAAAGTTTCAACCGGATATCAAAAAATAACAATTAAAAGTTTCAATTAGAAATCAAAGATTGTATTTAAGCGATGGCACTACAGAAAATGAAAACCCTATCCTCGTCGCCGCCACAGACCACCACTGCCTTCAACCGTAACGGCGGTGACCGTCGAAAGCATTTAAACCAAATGCCGTTGCTCGGATCTTAAAACGGCGACAACAAATATGAAACTTTAGTTAGAGAGAGAGAAATTGGAAATGTATAGGGAGAGGGAGACGTTTGACTGATGAAATTGAAAAAAATTAGAGCATGTACATCTATTAAAGAGAGGCAAAGTGAAAACACACGTAATCTATTAAGCAACCCACTTCACAAGCACCAGTTAAATAAGGACAAAAAGGGCAGAGTGAAAGCCATATAACTTACATGTGTATCTCATAATACAGCTGCACCACGACCAAAAACGCCCAATAGAAAAATAAATGAATCATTAGAATACTAAAGCTACATGGAGATATTAAAAAAAAACGGAGACTCTAGGAATCAAACCGTCAACGATAAGATACAACCTCATACCCAAACCATCGAACCAACAATACTTATTAAAGATGTTTTTGAAAAACTAACACAGAACCATAGAAACAAACGTTGAAAAAGAAAAAAAATAAAACCGAATTGCAAAACCACATGACAAAAAAGTACATGGCTAGAGTGGCAGCCACAATAAACATACCGTCTACAACTCAACATTTCAAAATGATAATAAGGTAATATTTTATTTTTAAATATTTAATTAATTATTTCTAATATTTAACTCTTTAGGTATATAATTATGATTAAATATTTCATAATAATTCAATATAGAAAAGAAATGTTGATGTGAAAATAAATGTGTATTTGTGGGAAGTGCAACGTTGTGACTAATTATGTTTATGGGAGTGATTTGGAAGGACGGATAAAAAAATTGATATGAAATGCTGACTAGGCGCGTTTGTGGGAAGGTATGTGTTAACGTTGTGGACACTCTTACAAGTCTTAAGTAATTAATAATATACCATTAAAATTATCTAACTATTTCCATTGCTATAAGGAACACATAAATAAGAAAATATTAGTTATAAATATAATAATTTAAAATTAAATATTCGGATGGTAAATAAAACAAGTGAATAAAAAATACATATAAGCCTATGAAGTCATACATATGAGCTTATGACTCTACTAGAAACAGAGCATTCCTTGATGGGCAAACGATGACACACGCTATCTATATGACGCGCAAAAATGCGTGTCATTAAAAATCTGTCATACTTTGAAAATTTCTAAGGGTAGATGACGCTCATTTTTGGGCGTCATAAAATTTGTGTCATATAATAAATAAAAAAAAATACGGAGTACACCTCAGAATGTGCGCGTCAAGAAGATCCGTCGTTTTATATTTTTTTCCCGCCAGATATTCCCCCCAAATTTTTGCCCTAACTTTTAAAGTTAGCCGCACCCAAAATTTTTGCCCTAACTTTTCACTCCTTCCTTCCCCCCCGCTCATTCAGTGGCAGAGAGAAATCACGCACCTCCTTCCCTCCTCCCCACCGCCTCATCGCAATCGACTCCGACGACCCACGCTCCGATAAAGACATTCACTAGCTTGAAGACATTCTTCCCTGTATGTAATAACCCTAATCGAAGCTTGAAGCATCCTCTCATTGAACTTGCCAATCGACACCGACTACCCACGCTCCGATGACCTAATCGACTCCGACAATTTCAGGTACGTCACCCCTTCCGGCCGATATGCAAAATTTATCAATTTTGTTGTGAAATTGTGTAGTACAGTTCCTTACCCTTCTCCTTCATCTAATCTTCATAGAGCCGACGGTTCCTCCACCCTCATCCAGGTCCGACGACGGTATCAGGTATGTCACCCCCTCCGGCCGATTATTTATTGAAAAATAATCGTTGAACAGAAGTCGATGTATGCTCTGTGAGTATATCTATATTTTACTCGATTGTGTTTTGTGATTTGTTATGTATTTGTTGTTGATTGCAGGATGTATGCTTGGAGTTATTCAATATTTGTCTCTTGGTTCTTTGGTGTTACAGGTGGTTCATTGGAAGCAACAATTGTCGAAGGTATTTCCAAATTCTTCTTTTTTTTCGTTTTTTCATGTCCGAGCATTTTTAGTTTATGTTCTTTTAGCTGGTAAAAGGGGTATAAACATGTTGTTTTTTTTATTCTTGTTTTTTTTAAATGATGGTAGAGGTGTGGGTCATGAGAAGAGTGGGTTGCAAAATATGCAGTTGTGTTTCTGGTTTTATAGCATGGTCGGATATAAGCATAGCCTTTCATATGAAAGAGGTTGTTGCCATTAACGTGTAGAGAAAAATATGTTTCTCCTATCTGTTTGAAGGTTCTAGTCTCAGAATTAATGAGTGAATTATGGTTTATTTCATTGCTTTGTGTCTTACTCCATGTTTTGTTCTATATTGTTAGTTCCCAATTTCTAAGTCTTTTACTTAGTGGTTTAGAGGCCTAGCTAATCAGATTTGTTTTTTTGGATTGCAGATTCTGTAGGTATCTCATCCTTCTTACCAGGTATTGTCTTTTTTATTTATTATTTATTGGTGCATGTTATGTGTTTGATGAAATGCTTTGATTGAATTTTTGATGTATTAGAAGGCATAACTAAGGTATTTAATAGTTTTTTTTCCTACAAATTTCATTTAGTATTGCTACTTCATGTTTTAAAATTGTTACTAAAATATTTATTTGAAGGCATAAGTGGTTATCATTTTTATATAGGTATTTAATGTTCTCTTATCTAAGAAATTTCATTTCGATGCATAGGCATTTATCAGTTCCACATTGCTATTTTAAGTTTTAAAATTGTCACTCAATTTCCAAAATTTTTAGTTTGTTAAGGTATTTATTAGTTCATTGAGGGTCATAGATTTTATATTCTTAGTTAATTTGTTTATTGGTGTTCTTATGACCCGTTGTTGTCTGTTATGTCTATCTATTTTTTTTTTTGCTATGTGTTTCTATGCTTATAGATGCACAGTTTGTTTATAGAAAGAGAAAGACTCTTAAGTATCCTCTGTTTCTAAACAAAAAGATTGGTGTAGGATTTTATATGTCGTTAAGGATGGACATTCTCTGGTTTTCATCCTCCCCCTCTTTCTGTTCACCGATACAATAGTTTATTGCTCGATTACTAGGTAATTCCTTTTTACAACCGATCATTCAATCGTTCTTTTGTTTGTTGTTCACGCGATTTTGTTTTCAACTTTGTCACAAAATGTTTTGATGCATTTGCGTTTTGTAGTTTCAGTTTTGAAGATTACATGTTTTTGCAACATGAAATGATTGGGTGAGATCTATGATTTGAACAGTCAAAATCAGAAGTAGTGAGTTGATTGGAAGTTTTAGATGATCAGATTTATTAGGGCTACTTCTTAGAAAGTCAAGTATTTTACAACTTGCAAGAATGAGAA
>JBCNJP010000007.1:58014229-58096503 GCA_039602395.1 Deinandra increscens subsp. villosa | reverse complement strand
AAAAACTGTTATAACTGACTTTAACAATTGTTTTTATGAAATAAAAACATCACAAACTTTAACCGTTGTCAAGACTTAAGCCAAACTTCAACCGATCACCCAATTGGGCCCGACTTGGCCCAATAGGCCCAATAAGCCTAAAACAATAAAACCGAGCCCGAAACCTTGACCCGTTACATAATCTTGATAATCCGAGTGATCGTGGCGATCGGAGAACCCAACTGATGCACAACGGGCCCGGACCTCGAGCCGGTGCCACGTCTGGACCCGCGCGGCCCAAAACCGACAATCAAGCCCAAATACATTTTTCCGTTAATTATTAGGCCCAATATGAATTCCAAGCCAATGTATTAATTTAATTATGTCGGCCCATCAACTTTTTATTTTTATAAAAAGTTGACACCACCTTAAATTTTTATAAAAACTTGTTGGAAACTTGTATAAGTTTTACAATTTATTATTTATAAAAGTTATGATTTTTCACCTTTGCCATCCTTTATATATTTTATAAAGCTTTACCCTACACAAACTATTTTATAAAAACATGGCAATGTTTTTATAAAATAAATTCACCTAGTTGGTAGTTTTTATAAAAAGAATTAGAAGATTTTTATTTATAAAAAAAAACAATAATTAGTAAAAGATTGTGAATGAGAGAATGTCCACATCTCTCCCCTCCCCATCACACACCCTACCAACTCAATCACCAACTCTCTCCTCCTCTCTTTATCTTTTCTGCCACAATCCAACAACAACCATCACCTTTCTCTTTCTCTCCCCTTTTCACGACTGCACACCACCACCACCTTTTCCTTTCTTTTTTTTCTTTCTTCCGGTGAAGCCACAACCCACCACCACCAACAGCAACCGTCACCACCATCTTGCTCCTGCTGCAGCCACCTTTCTCCTCCCTTCCCTTGCTGTCGTGAAACGCCGCTGGAGGAGCTGCTGTCTCCGGCTGCTACGGCGGTGTGGCCACTGAGCCACTGCCATGGAGCTGCTATACCACCTCCGTCGCAGCTGCTTTGCGACAGCTACTGCTGTCGTGACCACCGCCAACAGCCACCATCACCTCTCCTCTTCTCCTTCCTTTCCGGCGAAGACCCCAGCTGCCGCCACCCCTTTCTTCTTTTCTCTTTTCTGCCGGAAACAAGCGCCGCTGCCTCTCTCTTTTCTCCTCTCGGCAGCACACATCCACCACCATCCACGCTGCCTCTGCTGACCTCCACCGCCGTGAGCTGCTGCTGCGGCTGCGGTGCTCCTGCTGCCGCTACTGTCCACCTGTCGTGAACCACCAGACCACCACCCACACCTGCTCCTTCTTTCCTTTTCCCGGCAGCCACCCTGCTGCCTCCGCTAGTTGCTGCTGCCCAGCTGCCGCCGTGAACTGCCACCGCCACGCGACTGCTGCTGCAGCTGTTCCCGCCCCCATGTTGCTGCCGCGAGCCGTCATGAACCACCGAGCCGAGCTACTGCCACCTTTTCTCTTTTCTCTCGGTTTAACCCCTCTCCGTTGTGAGTCCTTTAAACCGATTATTACCTTT
Source organism: Deinandra increscens subsp. villosa (assembly GCA_039602395.1). Taxonomy (NCBI): domain Eukaryota; kingdom Viridiplantae; phylum Streptophyta; class Magnoliopsida; order Asterales; family Asteraceae; genus Deinandra; species Deinandra increscens. The sequence continues at coordinate 58,094,959 of JBCNJP010000007.1, read as the reverse complement.
ATTTTGTTACGTGTTAAACGTTCCCAAGCGATCCCCGAGTCTTGACAACAAACCCTTTAAAACCTTAAGTTTTTAAAAGATCAAAATCATCTAACCGACTCATGCTTCTTTTCTTTGATTTTTCTTAAACCTTAATGTTGTAAGGTTTGAAAATGTGGGTTTTGTTGGTGATTTTATGTTATACTAGCATGATTTTATGATAGTTATATGTTAACATAGTTTTATGATGATATTATCATATGTTAAAATGTTATAAAATGATAAGTATTGTTATCATCATGTGTTAATATTTTGAAACTTGCTAGAATTATTGGTTGTGATTTTAGTGATTAATCAACATGTTTGTGGAATAATGTGGGTTAATAACAATTAACATGGACTATTATGATGTTAGTAACACATATAAACTTTTGGACATAAAATGATAACATTAAAAACCCTAAAATGAATTTTATGGATAAATATCAACATTAGTAATTTTATAAAAATTACTATGATAAATTAAACCATAAAAGTTGACAATGGGAGCAAATATATAAAATGGTCACATTTTATAAAAATATAATTTCTAAAAGACAAGGTTTAAAAGACTTGTTTAGATTTTATAAAAACGAAATGGATAAAAATATATATAAATATATTTTATATCAAAAAAACGATAAAAGAACATATTTATGTCACTGGACATAAAAAGTATAAATCTTGGATTTTATGCAAAAAGTGAAAATGTTTTATGTTGAGAATATTCTATAAAAAGTCTTTAAATTTAAAACTCTAACTTTATTTGATAAATAAAGTTATTTAGAAATGATTTTATAAAAATAAAATCAAAAGACTTATAGAAACTATGAAAAACATATTTTTGATTATTTTAAATAAATCAAAATAATCAAGACGTTTTAACCGGATCAAATGTTTATTTTTAAACGTTTGGAATTGAAACGAAATCTTTAAACGATTTAAAAATGTTTTACGACGTAATAAATCGTAAATAATTATTTTCAGCAAATAATTATTCGTATGAGTTTTAGAAACCCTAATTTGTTTTAAACTCATCATGATTGTTAATATTAATTATTCTAATAATAATTATATTTATATTAACATGGAAACCCTAATTTTCCCTAACATGAGTTTAATATTAAAATAACCTTTAATATTAACCTACTTGTGTTTATTCATTAAATCGTTAACTTGTAATAATTTGATAAATTATTCCAACAAGTTAGAATGATTATTTTGATAATAATTATCAACTCTAGTTATATATATTATAACTTAACACGATTAAATATTCAATCGATCGAACGAACATAAAAATAATAATAAATATTATTATTTAAAACGATGTTTAATATTTGATTGAACTGATCTTCATGATACGTTATCGCATGTTCATCCTTTGTATTTATTTACATAAATGCCTTAATACGTGAACATTCGTATTTGCTGATTTTGTAAACTGATTAACTAACGGGTTTTCAAAACGCTACAAACGGGATTATACGTCAAGACTTGACCGGTATCATTTGGGTAACGTTCGTTACTCAAATGATTAAGTGGACCCTTATGCATGTTGTCTTATGTTTTATTAGGACGTTACTTGCTAGTTGCCACTCGGCAATCCATCATCATCACTGAATCAAGTGAGTTTCACGGCCCCTTTTCTTTACAACTGTTTTACACTTATGGGGGAGAAATCATGAACTGATAAACTGCTTTTTACTTAATGTTATGGTTTACCTGTTAGCCGTATGACTACATGTTCCATTCTGTATCCCAAACAACTGGTACTTTATCGTTATCAACGTTAGTACAACTGAAATCCCACTATTAATTGAATTCGATTAGTTCTGCTCGAAACGATAACTAGTGAATAGATCTATTTGGGTTGACAACCCTGCCCAGATTGGTAGCTCCAATCCTGACTTCGTACATTGTCAAGGGGCACACGTCAGTTATTCTTGCCTGTTCGGTATTCTTGGGATAGAATGCTATGAGTGGGTAATCCGTTAGTATTCGAATTTGAGGTTCATGGTAGGATCTTACAACCACGACAGTAAACCAACGTAACATTTAAGTATGCCGTAAACTGTTATCCCAACATGCCAAAAACTGTTATTCCAACATACCGTAAACTGTTATTCCAACACACTGTAAACTGTTTTTACAAACTTATCATAGAATCATAAACCTGTGAACCTCACCAACTTTATGTTGACCTTTTAAAACTCATGATTTCTCAGGTATCTAAGCTTATCATGGAAGACGTGCAAATGGGGCTTCACTGTAACTTTCGACCCTGCTTCACTGGAGTCGTAGTCCCAACCTATCTTAAATAAACTGATTTATGATTTCAATATCAATCCAAGACTTTTATTTCAAATGTAAGATATTATTATTTCACCACAACTTTCCGCTGCAACATAAATGGTGTTATGTTTTAAATGACGTTTGAATTTAGTAGAAGTTGTTCTGTATATCTGCGACTATGATTCCGTCTCGCTCACACCCAAATCCGTTGACCGGGGTGTGACAGATTGGTATCAGAGCCGTGGTTATAGCGAACTAGTTTAAACAAATAAACAAAAACCAAACCTGGACTATAACCCGCTCCGAAGCTACCGTTTGCACGCAAGACCAATTCCTTATCATATTGGTTACGTTAACTTATGCTTTACATATACGAGTTATTATTACTACAACTGGTACATTTATATCTTTTATTCTAGATACTGTTAGCGTGTTACCAGCTATGTTCCCTCATGGAATATTATCGCAGAGATGACTTCCGAAGGGATCATCTGCATATCTGATTCCTCTGGAAAAGACACAGTCGTGTCTGAGTACACACTTTCCCCTGAGGACTATGAACTGTCCAGCCCAGAGCAGGACATTCACACCGTCGGTACGGTCCGACAGTCCTCGTTACCATCGAGTTTTCTGAGACCATTGTGAGCCTGTCACTCAGACGACTCCTCGAACCACCCGATTCCCACCGTTGCCGCTGGCTGTGCGACCACTGCTACTGGTGACATGCCTGAGATATCACGAACAAGCCTTTGCGGTAATCAACGATGAGATCACTAGACTCCCCACCTAGACCGATCTGGCGACACTAGAGACCCGTCCAACCGCCATGGAGCATCACCAGGCTTCCACACTTGGTGTTATGGAGTCACTGCACGCTCGTTGAGTGGTGTCAACATGGCCTACACCGATATGCGGTTGGCCAACGAGTCCTTCTGGACGAGTGTCGCTTACCTGGAGAAATTCCCTGGGCGAGTGTTCTATTACATGAACCTCATTGCTCAGATCACCACCACCTTAACTATGCCCTCTGGACCACCACTCTAGATAGCTTGATCTAGAATCTAGACTTTTGATCCCTCATTTTTGCAATGAAAAAATATTTACATATTTTGTTGCAATGGGACTGCGAGCCCAGAACGAAGACTTATCCTCTTTTGACTATCGTATATCCTACCAGTTAATATGGTTAATGGAAACTGGTATTATGATTATTATCACGATTTTCATGTTTAGGATTGATGTTATTACTGTTATATCATGTTATTCGCGTATGATGTTCCCCTCTGCTTCCTGTTTCTTGGTGGTGCCTGCGCGCGTCGTGTTTTGGTATCATGGATGTATGTTGTGGCAGTTATTCTCGCGCATGTAATAACCCCAGTCACGCATAATCTAGACTTTCCTTTATGTTGACGTTAGTAACTTAAAGCGAAGGTATACCGCCTAGACGCCGAGCCAGCAGAAACACTTCGCCTCCTCCGCCCTTGAGCACTGTTGTGATCGACGAATCGATTGCTCAACGCGTTACTGAAATCGTCGCCACTACTGCAACCCAACGTCACACGGACGATCGGGCGCGCAGTAAGAACGAATCAACCAAGGTTAGAAAACACCAGACTACAATTGCAGCTAATTGTGTTCAATGTTTTAACCTAACATTGTAAGCCCTCGTGAATATTCATAACAGGACTTTATGAATTAAAGCCTACACATTTTAGAGGTTCCGTGAGCTGTTCACCCTGTCCGAAGAACCGTTACACCGGTACAACACCCTATGCTCCAAATGCAATCTACACCACACTCTCGATTGTGGTAATGTCTACTGTAACATCTGCAAGGTTAAAAGACATGTAGCACGCGATTGCCCAAATTGCACATGCTACGGTTGCGGGGAAATTGGCCATTACAAAGGAATGCACGAAGGCGAAGAATCAAGATGCTAACCATCCTAGAGGAAGAGCTTTCATGATCAATGCCAGAGACGCCCGCCGTGACCCCAACACGGAGACGGGTATGTTTCTGATAAATAGCAATTATACCTCTGTTTTATTCAATATGGATGCCGACAGAGACTTGTGTCATCGATTTTAGTTAATTACTTGAAATCGCCCCTGTTGCCCTAGATGCTAAGTTTGCAATAGAATTAGCGAATCGAGATTTGATTAGAAACCGGAGTAATCTACCCAGACTACCTGCTGACCATTATTTCAACATCGACTTAATGCCCATTGATTGAGGAAGTTTCAAAGTAATTCTTTGGAATTGAAACGAAATCAAATGTTTATTTTTAAACGTTTGGAAGTTTCAAAGTAATCATTGTAATCTACCCAGACTACCTGCTGACCGGATTAAATGTTTATTTTTAAACGTTTGGAATTGAAACGAAATCTTTAAACGATTTAAAAATGTTTTACGACGTAATAAATCGTAAATAATTATTTTCAGCAAATAATTATTCGTATGAGTTTTAGAAACCCTAATTTGTTTTAAACTCATCATGATTGTTAATATTAATTATTCTAATAATAAATATATTTATATTAACATGGAAACCCTAATTTTCCCTAACATGAGTTTAATATTAAAATAACCTTTAATATTAACCTACTTGTGTTTATTCATTAAATCGTTAACTTGTAATAATTTGATAAATTATTCCAACAAGTTAGAATGATTATTTTGATAATAATTATCAACTCTAGTTATATATATTATAACTTAACACGATTAAATATTCAATCGATCGAACGAACATAAAAATAATAATAAATATTATTATTTAAAACGATGTTTAATATTTGATTGAACTGATCTTCATGATACGTTATCGCATGTTCATCCTTTGTATTTATTTACATAAATGCCTTAATACGTGAACATTCGTATTTGCTGATTTTGTAAACTGATTAACTAACGGGTTTTCAAAACGCTACAAACGGGATTATACGTCAAGACTTGACCGGTATCATTTGGGTAACGTTCGTTACTCAAATGATTAAGTGGACCCTTATGCATGTTGTCTTATGTTTTATTAGGACGTTACTTGCTAGTTGCCACTCGGCAATCCATCATCATCACTGAATCAAGTGAGTTTCACGACCCCTTTTCTTTACAACTGTTTTACACTTATGGGGGAGAAATCATGAACTGATAAACTGCTTTTTACTTAATGTTATGGTTTACCTGTTAGCCGTATGACTACATGTTCCATTCTGTATCCCAAACAACTGGTACTTTATCGTTATCAACGTTAGTACAACTGAAATCCCACTATTAATTGAATTCGATTAGTTCTGCTCGAAACGATAACTAGTGAATAGATCTATTTGGGTTGACAACCCTGCCCAGATTGGTAGCTCCAATCCTGACTTCGTACATTGTCAAGGGGCACACGTCAGTTATTCTTGCCTGTTCGGTATTCTTGGGATAGAATGCTATGAGTGGGTAATCCGTTAGTATTCGAATTTGAGGTTCATGGTAGGATCTTACAACCACGACAGTAAACCAACGTAACATTTAAGTATGCCGTAAACTGTTATCCCAACATGCCAAAAACTGTTATTCCAACATACCGTAAACTGTTATTCCAACACACTGTAAACTGTTTTTACAAACTTATCATAGAATCATAAACCTGTGAACCTCACCAACTTTATGTTGACCTTTTAAAACTCATGATTTCTCAGGTATCTAAGCTTATCATGGAAGACGTGCAAATGGGGCTTCACTGTAACTTTCGACCCTGTTTCACTGGAGTCGTAGTCCCAACCTATCTTAAATAAACTGATTTATGATTTCAATATCAATCCAAGACTTTTATTTCAAATGTAAGATATTATTATTTCACCACAACTTTCCGCTGCAACATAAATGGTGTTATGTTTTAAATGACGTTTGAATTTAGTAGAAGTTGTTCTGTATATCTGCGACTATGATTCCGTCTCGCTCACACCCAAATCCGTTGACCGGGGTGTGACAGCAATGCTATTCAGGATACCGGTGTTTCTTAAGCAAATCACATAGGTGGAGAAAAAGTTTAGAATTTGACGGAAAGCAAGATAAAAGGGAACAACCTCGTCACTTTACAGGTAACGATATATTACAAAACCTGGCGGATGTTCCTACATTGATTACTGGGAAAGCACCTAGTAATGAGAATAGGAAGCGTAAAAGAGGAATTGATGAGTTGAACTGGTAAAAAAAAGTATATTGTTTGAACTTCCGTACTGGTCTAAATTATTACTGCGTCATAATCTTGATGTAATGCATATAGAAAAAAATATATGTGATAATATAATAGGTACTTTGTAAAATGATCCTGTGAAATCAAAGGATACTACAAAAGCACGTTTAGACTTGGAGGATCTTAACATTCGCAAGGATCAATGGCTGAAAGAGAGAAATGGAAAATTTGAGAAACCTCATGCTAATTTCACACTATCTAAAGATGAATGTGAGAAGTTTTGTGAATTCATAAAGTCTGTTCGGCTACCTAATGGTTATGCGTCCAACATTAGTCAATGCGTGACGGACCGTAATACACTTAGAGGGATGAAAACGCATGAGTGTCATGTATTACTTCAGAAGATACTCCCAACAGCCATTATACCTTTCTTAGATAAAGAAATACGTGCAACTTTGATCGAGTTTTGCCAATTTTTTTTAAAAATAAGTTCTAAAACTCTATATGTCAAAGAACTTGAAGAAATGAAGACCGGTATTGTAATTATATTTTGCAAACTTAAGAAGATATTTCCTCCAGCATTTTTTACGATCATGGTTCACTTGTGTGTACATTTACTAGAGGAGGCATTGTTAGGCGGGCCGGTCAGTCAGAGATGGATGTTCGAGGTTGAACGCCGGATGGGAACATATAAGGGATATGTTCGTAACTTTGCACGTCCCGATGGCTCTGTTGCTGAAGCATATGTTGTTAATGAAGCTGTCACATTTTTATCTTGTTATCTAGATGACATTGAGACATGATTTAATTGTCCAGAACGCAACTGGGATGTACCGACCACTAAACACAAGATGGAGTTATTCAAAAACAAAATTCGTACATTGGGGGCTTCAAAATTCGGACAACTAGGGGACGATGTTGCTGCGGTGAAATTGTATATCATTATTAATTACGGAGATGAAGTTGATGATTACTTAAAGTAAGTTGACTATTCTAAGCTATACGGTTTATATTTGTTTTAAGTAGTTAATCCAAAATTTGCAACTATCTTATATTTCATTTAGGGAGCACAAAGAAGCTTTACAATCAAGGGGTGTAGTAGAACAAAATTTACATACTATACACAAACGTGAATTTCCTTCTTGGTTCAAGAAAAATGTAAAAAAGAAAAACTCTTCCCTGTAATTAGTAATTGATTCTAAGCACACAAATAATCTTTGGTATTTATAAATGTCTTTGCTTAGAGTCAAGGGGATCATCGAGCAACAAATGATTTGTACGCATTGTCACAGTTTTCTGATGATCGCTATAATAGTTGGCAAAGTTGCAATGTCCATGGTGTTAGATTTCGTTGCAAAGAGCGTGATGAAAAGTTCACTACACAATGTAGTGGAGTTTATGCAGGGTAATATGTTGATGAAACAAGGATTTATTATGGTGTTTTACTCGAAGTTCTGGAGTTAGATTTTATACTCGGCAGAAAGGTATTCATGTTTCATTGTAAGTGGTATAATACAGATCCAAAGGGAAAAAAGATGGTGGTTGATCACAAGTTGACATCAGTTGTCATTACATCTAAGTGGTTTGTAGATGAACCATTCATCTTCGCTAATCAAGCTCAACAAGTTTTTTATCTGAAAGATATGGCACGTGGGAAAAATTGGATGGTGGTACAGAAAGTAAACCATCGCAACGTTTATGATATACTTGAGCACAATGAAGACCAAGTATCATCGAGTGATATATTTCAAGAAGAGGAATCAAGTGAGTTGCCACCCTTTCAACCAACCGAAGAATTACCTGACTCATCAAGAATAGTTCGGAAAGATGTAGAACCTGAAACTTTACCGTATAGTTCAAGAAATATGTAATTCGTATGCCCATGCGGGTGACTTAGAAGATACATATGACGACAATTATGACAGTGGTAGAATTTTTATGAATGACGAATCTATACATGTTGAAACCTGTTATGAGCGTCGTGTGAAGTATCAAACAAAGTACAAGATCATGTCAAACTAGGTCTGGCCGAACTAGGTCCGAACCTGAAGTTCGGACTGGCCGAACCTAAGGTTCGGTCGAAGCTCGGCCAGCTGGGTATAAATATACGTTTGATCTCTGTAACTAAGTAGTTCCTGAGTGTGCAAATTCTGTTAAGTGTGTGTTTCTGAGTGTGTATTCTCTGTGTCTATTTCTGAGTGTTTGCTGATTGTAATTGTTCTTCTTTGATCAATAAATCAATCGGTTAATTACGTTTTGATGTCCGATTAGCTAGATCGAGTAGACGATCCAATGCTCACGAAATTTCAAGTGGTATCAGAGCTTTCTGGTTCACTCTACTGATTTGTGGTTGCTATATTTGGATTTTTGAAGCGTTTTTGAAGTTTCTCGAGTTTGCTTTTGTGTTTTTCATCAATTTTATCGTGTGTTTGGTGTCAAAATTGTTCCTAAATCATTTTCTATCAGTTTTTCTGAATCACAGCATCGAGTTTCGTCAAAATCAGTCCATTTTCGTGCGTTTTCGGAAAATGTGTTTGAAGTTCGGAGTTCTCTATTCAGGCTCGGAGTAACTGCTCTGAACTTGGAGTTCGGTCAATCTTCGGTGAGAGTTCGGTGAATTCGGTCAAAGTTCGGAGTTCAGAGGTAGGTTCGGAGATAGATCGGTGTTATTTAGGAGTTCGGGCTTTTGTTTTTGATTCGGAGCAAGTTCGGACATAGTTCGGACTTAGAATTAGGTTCGGACAGAGTTCGGAGATAGGTAATAGGATCGGAACAGGTTCGGCCAGCAGAATTCAAATTTTCAACGATGTCGGATTTTCACGCGTTTGCTGCAATGCAAAGTGCCATGCAAACCATGCTAAATTTTGACAATGAAATTGGAACAAGTCAGAAAGTTCCCAAATTGTTAAAACTTGAAGATTATCAAAATTGGAAGAAACGATTTTCTGCTTATATTAGCACAAATGACATTGATTTATGGATTCCAATTCGAAAGTTGTATGAACGACCAATGGAAGATGGAGATCTTAAAGAAATTCAAGACTTCGATGGTGATGAAAGAAAAAGTTATGAGCTTGAAAAGAAAGTTTATGGTTATCTTACTATGGCTTTACCTACTGAATTGCTTCATCAATTTAGTACTTGCAAGAAATCTAAGCAATTGTGGGATGCCTTATCCGCAAGATGTGAAGGAAATGCTGATTATAAGAAGAGTCGAAAGAAAGTCTTGAACAAAGAATTTGATAACTTTCAAAATTATGACAATGAAAACATTACTGCTCTAGTTTCAAGATTTTCACATTTGATTAGTGAATTGAAGGTTGTTGGAATTGAAAAATCTGATGCAGATTTAAAGGAAAAGATCATGGAAGCATTACCTGAAAAGTGGGAAAATTATGTTTTGTTACTCACTCATGACAAGGATTATTCTGCAATGACATTTCACGAGCTTACTGGAAAACTTCATGCTCGAGAAATGGAAATGTTAAACTCAAAGAAGTCAACTGCTACCTTACAACATCCTGAGTTGTATCATGGTGAAAATAGTGCAAGCATGAGTGCAAAGTCTAAACCAAATCAGAATACAGCACCAAGTGTTGCTTTTATAGCTGGAGCTTCAGGAAATTCTGATAATAATTCTTCAAGAGGTTGCAATTTTACAATTCCAAAATTTTCAAGTCAAAATGCTTTTTCAGCGGAATCAACCGATGATTGTGCCAAAATGATTTCTGCGTTGATTTCATCATCCTTTGGATTGATTCTAAAAAATGTTGCTGATGCAAAGTTAACCAGTGAGGATCTTGATGCTCTTGATGATGATCAACTAACCGAATTGGATGTATCTTGGCAATATGCTATGTTGTGTCAAAGATCTAAAAGATTCTTTAAGAAGCATGGAAGGAATATTTCTGGTGATAAGTTGGGTTTTGACAAGTCCAAATTAAAGTGTTATAAATGTTCACAACTTGGACATTTTGCTAAAGATTGTCATCAGGTACATGCAAATAAGTCTGTTGTTCCTATATCACCAAAGCCTGGTTTTACTCAACCATCTACTAGTAACACAAGCAAGACCACTGCTTTGATTGCTCAAAATGATGGTGTATATGATTGGGGTCAACAGTTTGGGTATGATTCATCTGCATTGATAGTTACGCATGATCAACAAGAAGATTTTTGTTCAGAAACTAGTTCCGATACTAGTTCAATTCCAAGTTCTTATGAATCTGCTGAAAATTTGGAGAGTTTGATGAAAGAAAATGCTTTATTGATGAATAAAGTTCAACAACTGTCTGAGGCGTTTGATGTGATTAATTCAGAGTTGGAGATTTCTAAAGATCATGGCAAGAAGTTGACTTTAAAGAATGAGTATTTGACCATGGAAATCCAAACATTGAATGAGGTTTTGGAAGTTTTGAAGCAAGATAAAAAGAATGTTGAAATTTCAAAGGCTAAGATTTGTGAAGAACGGGATGAGTTGGTAAAAGATGTAAAGAAATGGAAGGATGAAGCTGAAGATACAGCTGCTGATTTTCAGAATTTGTTTGATAAATCAAAAGTCAAACTTGATCTGCTTACAAAGAATGTTGAAGAGTCCACTGCTAAGATTGAAGCATATCAAGTTGACATGGGAAAGTTATTGGAGGAGAAGCGGGAGTTAGTTCGTATCAATAACGTTCAAGCCGCAAATTTGGAGATTCAAAAGAGAAACGAAAATAAATTGAAGAAGGAATTACATGAAGGACTTGATAATCTGCGTTTGCAAAAATTTGAAACTCACAAGGTTGCAAAGCGATTGATTGCTAAAGAAAAAGAATTTGCTGAGGCTCAACAGAAAATTTCTGATCTGAAGGTTCAGGTTCTTGATGCTAATCGATTGCTTAATAATGTTTCAAATTCTCAAGTTTTCACAAGTTTTTTAGCTAATGATGAAAATTTTGAGAAGATGTTTGATAAAACTGCTTCACCCCCTGCTCATATCAAAGAAGCTGTCAAAGAAGTGAAGGAACAAATTGAAGAATTTGATTATTCAAAGGTTTTGTCATCTACTGCTGAGGATGAGAAAGTTGTGCTTAAGAAGAAGAACAAGAAGAATAAGAAAAAGAAGGAAAAGAAATCTGAAGTTTCTCCTGCACCAAAGTTTGTATCTGGATCATCGTCTGCTGATAATGAGAAGTCAGCTACTTCTAGTGACAAGATTCTGTCTCAACCTGAGTTTGATGAAAAGATTTTTTATGACCAAAAGAATGTCACTGAAGTAAAAGCTGAATTTTCTCGATTGGCTAAGAATGGTCATTCTTCACCTGAGGAGAAAATTTCTGGAAAGCATGAAGGATTGGGTTTTCACAGGATGAAAAACAACGCTGAAAAGGTTCAAGCATCTTTATCTCCAGATTTGAAGAAATTAAAGATGAAACAAGTGAAGAAGGAAGTTTTTCAAGCTGATAAAATTCAACCCGAACGTTTTTACAAACTCAAGGGTTCGGATCAATTATTTTCAGACAAAGAATTTCCACTTCATTGTGTTGATGCTCGGAAGATTGCTGAGGTCTTTGTGAAAGCAACTATTTCTTCTGAAAGTACTCAATCTCTAAGCCCTACATCTAAATGGGTACATGATCACAGGTATCAGGTATATGATTCTCATTCTGATCATGTTAGAGATATTTATGTGTGTTCTTCGCAGGTACATCACCAATGGGATAAAACGACACGAATTTGTTATATTTGTCGTCGTCCAGGACATATGGCAAAAGATTGTCCATCACCTGCTGATTCACCCCAAAGATTTCACAGGAAATCAGTTTTTGGTAAATCTGCCACACCAAAGTTCTTTGATGAACAAGGCAGAGTTTTTGATGACATTAAACCTACATTCTTTCATAAACAAAAACGTTTTGTTCCAATGTTTTCAAAGGTTCAAAATGTAGGTTTTCCATCACAGTCATCTGTGATTGTTTCATCAACAACTGACTTACCAAAACAACAACAATGGAAACCTAAGGTGGTTTCTAAGCAAAACAAGGACACTGGTCGACCAGAAGCGATTCGCTTCGGGTCATTTATGGACTAATTAGTTTGACCAGTGTGCAGGTACTTCTAGAAGACCTATCGACGATTGCAAAGTTGTTGATGGAGGAGTATTCTGTTTAATTTAAATTTTCATGAAAAACCTTTCTAACCTACAAATTTTCTGAATTCTAAATCTGCAAATTATCCGTGTTGATTGATCACTTTTCTTAGTTTACAAGTTTTTCTCTAAAATACCAAAAATAGAGTCTTGTTTTGTGTGTAAAATGAAAATCTAAAAATAGAGTTTTCCTTTTAAGGGGGAGAATTGTAAGTAATTGAGAAAATGCATGTTATGGGGAGAAAGTGAATACATGCCAAATATATAATGAAGGGTGAATACATGCCAAATATATAAAATTGTGAGAAATTGATCATTGGGAAATGATGGTACATTGGCTTACGTATCTGACTCATGAATAGAGTAGATGAAAGAGCCATAATATTATTGTTTGATATGCTTGGTAGGCTCGGCAAATCAGAAAGTATTCAGATGTGATATACATTAAATACTTTTGCTTGACCATGTGGATAACACCTTGATGCATATTTCATGACACAAAAAGAAAAATAAGTGTGAAATTCAAAATGAGAAGTCACTGTGTATACATGTGGTCTTTTTGCAAAGATTTAATCTTGTTTGATTTTCTTTATTTTGTCAAACGATCGGACTTTCTCTGCGTATCGAAAGATCGACCTGATCGTTGTTCGTTTGACTTTCTGCTTTATTTTCTTTGGTGTTTTCGTATAACTCATCGGACTTTCTCTGCGTGTACGGGAGTACCGACCTGATTATTGTTGGGTTATACAATTTCAACTTGTTTTATTTTCTTATTTTGTTAAATCCGAGGCCTTATCTGCGTATCGAAAGATCGACCTTAAGGTAGACGATTTAATGTTCTTATTTCTTTTTGCATGGAACACAGTTGACTATACCATGTAAGTATTATGCATTGTGAAAAATCACAAGTGCTATCACACAAAAGGAAAAGAAATGAAAAGATGAAAATGTCTGATTATGTCTGATAGTGTGGGATACACTGGTCAAAGCAAATCTAATCAATACCTTAACATATCCAAATGTTATGAGTATGATTCTGCCTGAGTTTAAGTTGGACAAATTATATCAGCAATCAACATGACTTATGTGCTTCGATTAATCGAAATTGAAGTGCAGTTCAGTGCGTTATGTTCAATATGATCCCATATAGTGATCTTTCTAATACCAAAAATAGTGTTTGATTCTGTGTTGCAATTTCATTTCATTTCAGAAAAGAACAAAAAGATTTTCGGTGTGTTTTAACATAAACTGTCTAAAAGTCAAAAAGATTTTGTTTCTGCTTTATTTTCGATCTGATCATCACGTGATACAAATCATTTTCAAAATCATATCTTGGAGTCTCGAAGAGACGTTTTGTACCAAGGTTATTTAAAGGCTTGAGCAGGTTGCTATGTGCAAGTTATCACAACTTCAAGTCTTCTGAAGATGTTGATAAAAGACCAGAGATACACCAAAATGTCATCAAGTATTCAAGATTAAGCTACGATCGAGTTGAGGAGGAGTTTGTTTGACGATTCATTTCATTGAACGAACGGATTCTATACTTGAGGGGGAGCTTGTCTGAAGATACAAAGTTAATGATATTGAAGGGATACTGCACACGACGAGGGGGAGTTTGTTGATACCTGTTATGAGCATCGTGTGAAGTATCAAACAAAGTACAAGATCATGTCAAACTAGGTCTGGCCGAACTAGGTCCGAACCTGAAGTTCGGACTGGCCGAACCTAAGGTTCGGCCGAAGCTCGGCCAACTGGGTATAAATATACGTTTGATCTTTGTAACTAAGTAGTTCCTGAGTGTGCAAATTCTGTTAAGTGTGTGTTTCTGAGTGTGTATTCTCTGTGTCTATTTCTGAGTGTTTGCTGATTGTAATTGTTCTTCTTTGATCAATAAATCAATCGGTTAATTACGTTTTGATGTCCGATTAGCTAGATCGAGTAGACGATCCAATGCTCATGAAATTTCAAGTCAGTAGGTAAAGCCATAGTAAGATAACCATAAACTTTCTTTTCAAGCTCATAACTTTTTCTTTCATCACCATCGAAGTCTTGAATTTCTTTAAGATCTCCATCTTCCATTGGTCGTTCATACAACTTTCGAATTGGAATCCATAAATCAATGTCATTTGTGCTAATATAAGCAGAAAATCGTTTCTTCCAATTATGCTAATCTTCAAGTTTTAACAATTTGGGAACTTTCTGACTTGTTCCAATTTCATTGTCAAAATTTAGCATGGTTTGCATGGCACTTTGCATTGCAGCAAACGCGTGAAAATCCGACATCGTTGAAAATTTGAATTCTGCTGGCCGAACCTGTTCCGATCCTATTACCTATCTCCGAACTCTGTCCGAACCTAATTCTAAGTCCGAACTATGTCCGAACTTGCTCCGAATCAAAAACAAAAGCCCGAACTCCTAAATAACACCGATCTATCTCCGAACTACCTCTGAACTCCGAACTTTGACCGAACTCTCACCGAAGATTGACCGAACTCCAAGTTCGGAGCAGTTACTCCGAGCCTGAATAGAGAACTCCGAACTTCAAACACATTTTCCGAAAACGCACGAAAATGGACTGATTTTGACGAAACTCGATGCTGTGATTCAGAAAAACTGATAGAAAATGATTTAGGAACAATTTTGACACCAAACACACGATAAAATTGATGAAAAACACAAAAGCAAACTCGAGAAACTTCAAAAACGCTTCAAAAATCCAAATATAGCAACCACAGATCAGTAGAGTGAACCAGAAAGCTCTGATACCACTTGAAATTTCGTGAGCATTGGATCGTCTACTCGATCTAGCTAATCGGACATCAAAACATAATTAACCGATTGATTTATTGATCAAAGAAGAACAATTACAATCAGCAAACACTCAGAAATAGACACAGAGAATACACACTCAGAAACACACACTTAACAGAATTTGCACACTCAGGAACTACTTAGTTACAGAGATCAAACGTATATTTATACCCAGCTGGCCGAGCTTCGGCCGAACCTTAGGTTCGGCCAGTCCGAACTTCAGGTTCGGACCTAGTTCGGCCAGACCTAGTTTGACATGATCTTGTACTTTGTTTGATACTTCACACGACGCTCATAACAGGTATCAACAATACATGATTCCGAGTCCCATTATGATTATGATGATCCAGTTCATAATAGTGGTAGTGATGACGCACTTGCATGATTTTCATGACAAGATGAGGCGTGGGCGAGGTGACCATAATTTATTATTATATTTGGTTGTGAAATAGTACTAGTTGTAGCAGCAGCAATGATAATGGTTATAGTTGTGAAACCTAAACTTAGTTTAGATCTTAGTAACTATAATTTGTTAGAATTCTGGAAAGCATTGTAAATAAGACCATTATATTACGTGGATTTTGAAACCAACCATCACATGAGATCATTGTTTACTTACAAAAAATGCCTAGATACCACTAGGACTTTTCAAACTTACATCCACCAAAATAAAACTTATCCAAATATTAACAACCATAAAAAACCATCAATCTAATTACTTACCAAAAACCACCACCAATAGGCCTAGAACATCGCCTAAGAAAACTTCACAGCAAGGCGATGTTCCAGCGCCTGTGCTTCACGCTCCGCGGTTGCCAGATTCTGCTCCATCTCCACCACCTCCTTGGTGTACTTGTTCACCAATTCCTGGACCAGAAATCCTGCTGAACTTTGGCTGGCTTCGTACTTGTGATTCAGCACATAAGAGAGCAAATCGTTGAACCGTTTCACCAAGGACCACTTCACAGCAAGAGACGCTTTGATATCCGCAATCCTTTCATTATTAGCACTCCAACATTCGCTGATGACAGTGGCTACCAACTGAGACATTTTTTTATAGCTACAAAATAAGAAATTAAAACACAAATGAAACCCAAATATTAAACCCCAAAATGTTTCAATGGTACACAAATCAAAATATTAAACCCAAAACTCAACATCCAAATATTAAACCATCAGTGACTAAATGTGTCTAATCTAACCATAAAAGAAACCCAAATAAAACCCCAAACTGTTTAATGATACACAAATCAAGTTTACATTTTAAAAAACAACGATCCACAAACATGCATAAGATTTTAAAAATAACAATACACAAACATGCATAAGATTAGATGCAGAACCATAAATGATTTTGGAACTAGGGTTTCTAATAATCAGAGTAAACAGACCCATTGGGGTTAGGGTTTCAAGAAATGTAGATAAACAACCACATTCCTAATCTAAGCCTTAGTGTCTTATAAACATTCAAAACTACACATAGTAAAGATACAGATGACGATCTAACAGGTTGCATGTTATTAAATCTAGTGTGATATCAAGTGTTATACAGATTCCATAGAATCACCGTATGTGGAAGACGATCTAACATAAAAGGAATAATATTTTCATAGCAAGAAGAAACTGACCTTGGTTGACGAAGATTCTGGAAGACGCAGCCGATCGAATCACCGTATGTGAATGTGTGAAGCTTAAAATAATCAGGGGAAATAGAGTTGTGGGGTGAGTTGTGCTTAAATAGTCAGCTTGAACCGACGATTCGTTTATCCGAACCATTTAGTGACCCGGTTTTGATAAATACCTCTCGTCGTTAAAAAAAATGTAAAAATATGTATACAAAACTAGGGTTATGGTTAATATATGATTTGGTTAAAATATAAACAAAGTATTTGCTAGCCTAGCTGGTTTGAGAACTAGCATGTAAGCTGTAGTACCCAGGTTCAATTCTTACACACATATTTAATTTTAAGTTACTTTTTAAATATGCCAAAATGATTTTTAATAATTTTTAGCTAATGTGTTAATAATACTAAACTAACTAAAACATTTTATATCTAATTTTTTTAAATGGTCTATCCTTGCTAGCTAATGGTGATCGAAATTCCCATCAATATCCGTGATAAACCAATAATGTTGTAAATGAACATCAATAAGTCGTAATTAGCCCTAGGTGACCCATCATTAACTGTATTAACCTTTTATATTGAATTATTGAGAATAAAATATATATAGTTTGAGAACATGGGCGGAGGTAGCCAACGGGGTCAATCGACCTAATAGTGGTAATGATGACTCTATTGCATGATTTTCTTGACAAGCTAGACGAGGTTTGTTTTGGATGATTATTAAAAGTCAATTGTTAGCTAAACAGGGATCTTATAAAAATTTAAAAATATTTGCAAGTTAAGCATAAATACTATATGTAAATAGAAAAAATAAATTGGGATCTTAAAATCTTATACACTAGTCTATTACACGTGCAAAGTTCTAACTTCTAAAGGGTCACCAGAACAATACCAAAACAATAATGAAACCAAATTTAACTAGAACATTGCAATAAAACGATTTCTTCATTGATAACTTAAACAACATTAAACATTGCAATAAGACAAGTACATAGATGATAGAACAAACACTGCAAACATCACACAATAACTACATTCAACTAGAAGATAACATATGCAATTACATAAATCAATAAACTAAATAACAAAATTTTCAGCAATTTCTTGAGTCTTATAGCCTATGCTTTGCTTTCCTTCAACTCTTGTTCAACTTCAAACTTTGCATTCCACAAACCAGGGATTATATTGATACAACGATAGCACCTTGGAGAATCACAACAATCAATGAAGCTTGAATCACAATCCTTGTTTAAACATCCATAGTATCGACGGCCTGGATTTGCAGAGGTCCTAGACATTCTGACATAAGCTTTTCTTCCACAAAAACAATACATTGAGATGGTGATTAGGGTTCCAGTCGATTTTCAAGAGTGACGAGCGATTAGGGACAGGGTTTTTAAAAACCCCAAAATATTACAATTATAGTCCCTCTAATTTCTATTTAAGTGTAAAACTAACCTAAAGTGTATAAAAAGTTATTAAAATACATATGTATTAATATATAAATATATAAACATATTTTATAAAAAAACATATAAAAATTCCAAAAATATTATTCGCGATTAATCCCTAGGCTCAAACCCAACCATTAAATGTCGCACAATTTTTCAATTTGGATGATCATATTACATGTTAATAAGAGATAATGCAAAGTTTCATGTCACTCCAATGCCGGTTGATGGGGTTCCCTTGGAATCATGACTCCAACGCCTTATCGGGTCCACTAACACCATCAAAGTGCTCGGTCATGACCCGATGCCCAATTTTTCAATTTGGATAATCATATTATATGTTAGTAAGAGATAATGCATAGTTTCATGTCACTCCAATACCGGTTGATGGGGTTTCCTTGGAATCATGACACCAACGCCTTATCGGGTCCGCCAACACCATCAAAGTGCTCGAACATGACCCGACGCCCAATTTTTCAATTTGGATGATCATATAACATGTTAATAAGAGATAATGCAAAGTTTCATGTCACTCCAATACCGGTTGATGTGGTTTCCTTGGAATCATCACTCTAACGCCTTATCGGGTCCACCAACACCATCAAAGTGCTCGGTCATCACCCGACGCCCAATTTTTCAATTTGGATGATCATATTAAATGTTAATAAGAGATAATGCAAAGTTTCATGTCACTTCAATACTGGTTGATGGGGTTTCCGTGGAATCATCACTCCAACGCCTTATCGGGTCCACCAACACCATCAAAGTGCTCGGTCATGAACCGATGCCCAATTTTTCAATTTGGATGATCATATTACATGTTAATAAGAGATAATGCAAAGTTTCATGTCACTCCAATGCCGGTTGATGGGGTTTCCTTGGAATCATGACTCCAACGCCTTATCGGGTCCACCAACACCATCAAAGTGTTCGGTCATGACCTGACGCCCAATTTTTCAATTTGGATGATCATATTACTTGTTAATAAGAGATAATGCAAAGTTTCATGTCACTTTAATACTGGTTGATGTGGTTTCCTTGGAATCATCACTTCAACGCCTTATCGGGTCCACCAACACCATCAAAGTGCTCGGTCATGACCCGACGCCCAATTTTTCAATTTGGATGATCATATTACATGTTAATAAGAGATAATACAAAGTTTCATGTCACTCCAATGCCGGTTGATGGGGTTTCCTTGGAATCATGACTCCAACGCCTTATCGGGTCCACAAACACCATCAAAGTGCTCGGTCATGACCCGACGCCTAATTTTTCAATTTGGATGATCATATTACATGTTAATAAGAGATAATGAAAAGTTTAATGTTACTCCAATATCGGTTGATGGAGTTTCCTTGGAATTATGACTCCAACGCCTTATCGGGTCCACCAACACCATGAAAGTGCTCGGTCAAGACCATGACCGAATGGTGCGTATGGTTAATTAAATAACATGGTCGTATATCATCTAATTAACTCCCTCCTATTTTTTCTCAAATAAATTAAACCTCCCTCCCAATTCCAATTTTAGTTCCCCTAATTCCCAAATAATCGCTATGTGAAACAATCAATATTCGCTCTAGTGTTTTCGATAATTCCCATTTCTATTCACTCCCAATCCCCTTTTCATTCTCCATATGCGGAAACAATAATCGGTTCTAGGTCATATCGTGCTGATCGAATCAACTGGTTTCTGATCATCGACCTGTAATCTGCCACACCTGGAAATCAGTAACGTCTATCAATTAGCATTTCTTCAATCACAAGAATTATTTTGTTTCATGATGTTGTCAATAGTTAATTTGTTGTTTTTTTTCCATTGCGCTGTCACTAGTCAATTTTGTAGGTTTTGGTTTTGGTTAATGAGTTGAGGATGATCTGGGGCCTGGATTTGGGTGGTTTGATTCAATGGTGGTTTGTGTTTTAAGAGGTTAATAGATGAATCTTTAGTTCGTTCATAGGTTGTGTTTAAGGTGTTTGATGAAAAAGATACGCATCTATTTCATATCAGTTTGTTGTAATACAACGTTGTTGATTAATGGATAGAATTAAGTTATCTCATATGAAGCTTGAATCGCAATCCTTGTTTAAACATCCATAGTATCGACGGCCTGGATTTGCAGAGGTCCTAGACATTCTGACATAAGCTTTTCTTCCACAAAAACAATACATTGAGATGGTGATTAGGGTTCCAGTCGATTTTCAAGAGTGACGAGCGATTAGGGACAGGGTTTTTAAAAACCCCAAAATATTACAATTATAGTCCCTCTAAGTTCTATTTAAGTGTAAAACTAACCTAAAGTGTATAAAACGTTATTAAAATACATATGTATTAATATATAAATATATAAATATATTTTATAAAAAAACATATAAAAATTCCAAAAATATTATTCGCGATTAATCCCTAGGCTCAAACCCAACCATTAAATGTCGCACAATTTTTCAATTTGGATGATCATATTACATGTTAATAAGAGATAATGCAAAGTTTCATGTCACTCCAATGCCGGTTGATGGGGTTCCCTTGGAATCATGACTCCAACGCCTTATCGGGTCCACTAACACCATCAAAGTGCTCGGTCATGACCCGATGTCCAATTTTTCAATTTGGATAATTATATTACATGTTAGTAAGAGATAATGCATAGTTTCATGTCACTCCAATACCGGTTGATGGGGTTTCCTTGGAATCATGACTCCAACGCCTTATCGGGTCCGCCAACACCATCAAAGTGCTCGAACATGACCCGACGCCCAATTTTTCAATTTGGATGATCATATAACATGTTAATAAGATATAATGCAAAGTTTCATGTCACTCCAATACCGGTTGATGTGGTTTCCTTAGAATCATCACTCTAACGCCTTATCGGGTCCACCAACACCATCAAAGTGCTCGGTCATGACCCGACGCCCAATTTTTCAATTTGGATGATCATATTACATGTTAATAAGAGATAATGCAAAGTTTCATGTCACTTCAATACTGGTTGATGGGGTTTCCTTGGAATCATCACTCCAACGCCTTATTGGGTCCACCAACACCATCAAAGTGCTCGGTCATGACCCGATGCCCAATTTTTCAATTTGGATGATCATATTACATGTTAATAAGAGATAATGCAAAGTTTCATGTCACTCCAATGCCGGTTGATGGGGTTTCCTTGGAATGATGACTCTAACGCCTTATCGGGTCCACCAACTCCATCAAAGTGTTCGGTCATGAACTGACGCCCAATTTTTCAATTTGGATGATCATATTACTTGTTAATAAGAGATAATGCAAAGTTTAATGTCACTTCAATACTGGTTGATGTGGTTTCCTTGGAATCATCACTCCAACGCCTTATCGGGTCCACCAACACCATCAAAGTGCTCGGTCATGACCCGACGCCCAATTTTTCAATTTGGATGATCATATTACATGTTAATAAGAGATAATGCAAAGTTTCATGTCACTCCAATGCCGGTTGATGGGGTTTCCTTGGAATCATGACTCAAACGCCTTATCGGGTCCACCAACACCATCAAAGTGCTCGGTCATGACCCGACGCCTAATTTTTCAATTTGGATGATCATATAACATGTTAATAAGAGATAATGCAAAGTTTCATGTCACTCCAATACCGGTTGATGTGGTTTCCTTAGAATCATCACTCCAACGCCTTATTGGGTCCACCAACACCATCAAAGTGCTCGGTCATGACCCGATGCCCAATTTTTCAATTTGGATGATCATATTACATGTTAATAAGAGATAATGCAAAGTTTCATGTCACTCCAATGCCGGTTGATGGGGTTTCCTTGGAATGATGACTCTAACGCCTTATCGGGTCCACCAACTCCATCAAAGTGTTCGGTCATGAACTGACGCCCAATTTTTCAATTTGGATGATCATATTACTTGTTAATAAGAGATAATGCAAAGTTTCATGTCACTTCAATACTGGTTGATGTGGTTTCCTTGGAATCATCACTCCAACGCCTTATCGGGTCCACCAACACCATCAAAGTGCTCGGTCATGACCCGACGCCCAATTTTTCAATTTGGATGATCATATTACATGTTAATAAGAGATAATGCAAAGTTTCATGTCACTCCAATGCCGGTTGATGGGGTTTCCTTGGAATCATGACTCAAACGCCTTATCGGGTCCACCAACACCATCAAAGTGCTCGGTCATGACCCGACGCCTAATTTTTCAATTTGGATGATCATATAACATGTTAATAAGAGATAATGCAAAGTTTCATGTCACTCCAATACCGGTTGATGTGGTTTCCTTAGAATCATCACTCTAACGCCTTATCGGGTCCACCAACACCATCAAAGTGCTCGGTCATGACCCGACGCCCAATTTTTCAATTTGGATGATCATATTACATGTTAATAAGAGATAATGCAAAGTTTCATGTCACTTCAATACTGGTTGATGGGGTTTCCTTGGAATCATCACTCCAACGCCTTATTGGGTCCACCAACACCATCAAAGTGCTCGGTCATGACCCGATGCCCAATTTTTCAATTTGGATGATCATATTACATGTTAATAAGAGATAATGCAAAGTTTCATGTCACTCCAATGCCGGTTGATGGGGTTTCCTTGGAATGATGACTCTAACGCCTTATCGGGTCCACCAACTCCATCAAAGTGTTCGGTCATGAACTGACGCCCAATTTTTCAATTTGGATGATCATATTACTTGTTAATAAGAGATAATGCAAAGTTTCATGTCACTTCAATACTGGTTGATGTGGTTTCCTTGGAATCATCACTCCAACGCCTTATCGGGTCCACCAACACCATCAAAGTGCTCGGTCATGACCCGACGCCCAATTTTTCAATTTGGATGATCATATTACATGTTAATAAGAGATAATGCAAAGTTTCATGTCACTCCAATGCCGGTTGATGGGGTTTCCTTGGAATCATGACTCAAACGCCTTATCGGGTCCACCAACACCATCAAAGTGCTCGGTCATGACCCGACGCCTAATTTTTCAATTTGGATGATCATATTACATGTTAATAAGAGATAATGAAAAGTTTAATGTTACTCCAATATCGGTTGATGGAGTTTCCTTGGAATTATGACTCCAACGCCTTATCGGGTCCACCAACACCATGAAAGTGCTCGGTCAAGACCATGACCGAATGGTGCGTATGGTTAATTAAATAACATGGTCGTATATCATCTAATTAACTCCCTCCTATTTTTTCTCAAATAAATTAAATCTCCCTCCCAATTCCAATTTTAGTTCCCCCAATTCCCAAATAATCGCTGTGTGAAACAATCAATATTCGCTCTAGTGTTTTCGATAATTCCCATTTCTATTCACTCCCAATCCCCTTTTCATTCTCCATATGCGGAAACAATAATCGGTTCTAGGTCATATCGTGCTGATCGAATCAACTGGTTTCTGATCATCGACCTGTAATCTGCAACACCTGGAAATCAGTAACGTCTATCAATTAGCATTTCTTCAATCACAAGAATTATTTTGTTTCATGATGTTGTCAATAGTTAATTTGTTGTTTTTTTTTTCCATTACGCTGTCACTAGTCAATTTTGTAGGTTTTGGTTTGGGTTAATGAGTTGAGGATGATCTGGGGCCTGGATTTGGGTGGTTTGATTCAATGGTGGTTTGTGTTTTAAGAGGTTAATATATTAATCTTTAGTTCGTTCATAGGTTGTGTTTAAGGTGTTTGATGAAAAAGATACGCATCTATTTCATATCAGTTTGTTGTAATACAACGTTGTTGATTATTGGATATAATTAAGTTATCTCATATGAAAAACTAGTACGCATCTAATTCTTCACCATTGAACATGTATACAATGAAGCTAAAAAGCGGTAAGCAAGTTTGAGGCGTAAATAACCCCACGACTGATTACGAGAAAAAGAGACAGCTGAGGATTCAAGAATGTAAAGAAAAACAAAAAGTACTAGGAATTACGAACATTTCAAAATCTTTACAAATTTAGTAGATAGTCAAGGAAATAAGAAAACAAGATTATCATCAACAAATAGCAATGATGGAGATCCTGCCTTTACTTACGATATGGAGGAGGAAGTATCCAAAAAGGTAATTGTCTTACCAACTTTTTTATTATCTTATATTAATACAACTATTCTCTAATGATTATAACTTTGTTGTAGAAACCTCGAAAACAATACGTTGCACCAATGTCAATAAAAAAACTCTCGGAATTAGCTAAGGAGAGAAAATTAATTGCCACCAGGTAATTAAGCTCACAAACAAAAGGGCCACAAGGGCTAAAAGAGGTTTTAAACCAAAATATGAACAAGGCTAATTGTATTGCATGCGGAGCTAAGCCACAATTTAGTCTTGTTGATGAGGATGAGGAGGATGATGATCATGATGAAGAAGATGAAGATACTGCTGAAGATGATGATAGGTTTGAAGGTATTACCTTATGGATGTTATTTTTTGGTGTATTGAATAGTAATAACAAAGGCACTAATAAAACTATATTTTATATGCTTGTAGTAAGTTACAGAGGAGACAGAGTAATGGATGATGTGAATGATGCTGATGATAATGATGATGTTATTATGAGATCTCAAAGTAGGTACTTAGGCTCAATGATTCGACTAATTCCTTGTTCTTATTTTTTTTTATTAATTGTTACTTTTAAATGTCGTTATAATGACAAGATGATGTTGGCCAAGATGATGAGTATGAAGTACATGGGGATGATGGCGATGATGATTTTGAAAAACGAGGACGATGTGTCAGTTCAAGATGATGTTGGCCAAGATGATGAGTATGTAGGATATGGCGATGATGATTTTGAGAACGGGGACGATGTGTTACTTCAAGAACAACTACAACGCCTTGAGTTAAAAAAGGCAACAGGTACAGTCTTTTATTCAAGTCAAATGTTCTTTAACTAGCACAAATATCATATATATATATATAATAATATATATATATATATATATATATATATATATGAAAAGATTGGATGCCACATGGCATCACCACAACAATCCTTATAAGGATTTTCCCGCTCAAATGGTTCCACCTTTAATAAATCGCGGATCTTGGGTTAATTTGAAGCGGATCCTTGCTAAAATACCCGACCCGTGATTAAACCTGCTTATGTTATATACAAGAGACCCTAATTTCCCATCGCATTCTATTCGTCTTCTTCGAACTCTCCGCCCCTTGATACGCTCCTCGGAACGAACATCTCTTTCAATCTCGTACTCCGTTTGCCGATTCAAGGTAACATCTAAGCTACAATCGATTGCAAATCATCTATTTTTTGTAAACCAGATTTATGTTCTTATCTGTTCTACATCATTCGTTTGCTTTCTAATGTGCGTTGTAAATCATAAAGAACATATTAGAAATCGATTTCTAGCGGCGCTATCAGATTATGATTTATGATTTATGCAATGATGATGACGATTTCAATTACTCTAATCGAAATCGATTATGATTTATCATTTATATTTAAACCCTAAAGAAACTTATCAAACAGAGATAAATACACTAAAAGATAAAAAACAATTTTGTTCATCTTTGTTTAATTTTGATTCGGCTTACATAACCCTAAACGATTTTGTTCATCTCAGTTCTATGTATGATTCTGATCGATTAATAAAGAATGGTGAAGTAACAGTACCATACACGAGATTTGAGGGTTTCCTTATTGTTTTATTTTAAAAGATTTGATGTTGCTTGTCATGTTATTGTTCATTCAAGATTATGATTCACTGATTTTGATGATTTTCATTTTTTTTGGGTCATAGAATTTTTTATACACCAGTAATTAAAATAAAAGGATAGATTTTTAGTTATTAATTCAAATGTTTGGTTCTTGTTATTCATTCACATCTGGAATGGTATGTTGTATCACTTCAAATGTATTTTTTTGTTCATCAGACATGATTTGTTTCATTGGATCTTTCGGATAATGTTTATCTCATTTGTTAAGACATTATGTGTGCTCTTCCTTTAGATTTTTCAAAAACGATTCCTCTAATTTGTTTTCTTTTTCTTGAATTATTTAATGGTTATCAATAATGCTTCTGGCTGGACAACCTCCCTAAAGACTCAATGGTATGTATCTTGCATCACTTGCCAATATTAGCATATAATTGTTGTTTGATGTTTAGGTATACTGAAAGTAGTTGTTATCTACTTAATTCTTAATTAGAAGTTAAATAATCACATTCTGATAGTTAGTCAAAGTAGTTAACTCACTCTAACGTGGATCTACATAAAGTTGTTTATGTGTAACATCTTTATCTAAACACGTCAAACGAGTTGTAATGAAGTTGTACTTGGTGGTATGAAAGTCCTTTATGCTAAAATTAGTTATCTATCAGTTATCAAGATATTATATAATTCATAATAGTTCAAGATAGTTATATAATTAATCATAGTCCAAGATAGTTATATAATTCTTGAAAGTCCTTTATGCTAAAATTAGTTATCTATCAGTTATCAAGATATTACAACCTTTAGTTTTAATTAAGTGCTACAGAAATGTTATTGATGGAGGCTAAGTTATGGTCCTTTAAGTCATTATGATCAAATGTTATAATTGAGCATACATCTCATATAATGCATAACTTCTTTTTAATTGCATGTGTCAATCAATGTATGCTAACAAAAAAAAAAGATAAACCGAACACATTTATTTGAAGTTGAAGTTCATATGTACGTTTATTTCTTAAAATGTTCATTTAATGATAATAAATAGTTAACTCTTTAAAATCACTTATTTTTGTGCAGACTCATTAAGAGAAAGTTGTCAATATATAAAGTGCTATACAAGTAAGTATCTGGTCTTCAATTTCTCAATTTTGTCCAAAGTGTCATGGACTATCTCTTAATTATAGACAACCATGTTCTTTGAGCATGCCAAGTATGAATCCGGTAACCATTTGGAGGATCTGAAAGCTCATTCCTTGATCTGACAACGGGTTCACCATTCCAAATTAGGAGTTGTGTGTCCTCTTGCTTTTAATGAGGCTAAATTGTGGCAAGGCCAAAATTGACATGTACTGAATCAACAGACCTTGAAGCCGAAAGGACCTTAGAAACAACAGGTTTCACTCTTAATTCTTATACCCTATAACCCTAAGTGGAATATATGGGTTGTTAAATCTCTAAACTTGCTTTGTTGTTAAAGTTAAAATTTTGATTTCTCATATTATGGTTTATTTTAAGATCTTTTTGGCTTACATTTCAAAAATTTTATACTTCTATAACTTATTTTAAAAGACAAAAGGTTTTAAAATTAGAGTTTCATCTCATAGATGATGAAATAACCCAAAATTTTTAAATGGAGCCTGATTAGTGATTATTTTTAGATTAGGTGTGGCACTAAAAGGTCAGCGGTTTGACCTCTAAAAAGGTCAACAGGGAGTAAAATTTAAAGTTTTATGAACCACACTTCTATATTATTTTCAGAGTTGATATATTTCCCCTACTAAGAACCAAAAAAATTTTCAACTCCAACATTTTAAAAGTTTGACCTTTAAAAGGTCAACAGAGGTAACATTTTGAGTCTTATGAACTATAATTCTTTTATTTGAGAATGTCTAAAAAGTCATTCCACTTATGTGGATTGAAACGTTGAATTTGAGTGTGCCATTGAGATATCAAATATTTGACCCCTATAAAAATCAATATGTTTTGATATATTTCTAAACACTGTAAGTAGACTATATGATGAGTATGAACCTGGATTAAAATTATAAATAGACCCCGGTTTCATAGATGATGAAAATTCTTCTGGTAATTGTTTTGATTTGCACATGTAATCATGTACAGAGCCTGCAGAAAGTGACCCAAAGAAGAAGCATGGTGCAAAGTAGTGGTTTGAAAAGGAGGCGGGTTAGGGAAGGGACGAAGCCACCATCTTTTTTACATGGATTAGGGAAGGGACAAAGTCATCATATTTTGAACATTTAAAAGAGCTGCAAGTATATATTTTATTACAAGGAGGAATACTTATGTATAAATTTGGTTGATGAACAACTATGCTTTTGTAAGAAGAAGGCTCAATATCATTTTCTTACACCACACAGCAACAAGTAATCTTTTAAACCGCTAAAAGAAATCCACCTATTTTTTTTGTAAACTGCTACTATTATACGGTTGCTATGCCATTTATAATTATTTTAAGTTTAGTATTATATGAATAGCATGTTCCTTCCTATGTAAAATAAAACTGGTAAACCGATTCGCCGGGTCCTTTTGTAAACTGCTAATCTTAGATGGTTATACCATTTGTAATAGTGTACTGTTTAGTCCTATATCAATTGCACATTCCTTACATGTTTTTATTCTTAGGCAATGGTTCATAAATCATAACATGAAGGATTTGATTCCTGAATACCGGGTTCGTCCGTTTTAAATGTTGCCAAAATGTGGTTCCAAATAGAAATTGTTTTTTGATGTGATTTATTAGCAGAGTTAATTTCATAGAAACCAAATGTATAAAACTAAAGCTGTTTATATATGGATTGCTACTTTTTAGCAACGGCAAAAGTTTTATAAAAACTTGGAAGGAGCTAGACAAAGAAGTTACATTTTAGAGGACAAAGAAAAACTATTCCAACTCTCCCAATCTACAGAGGACATATTACCTCTATGTTTTAACAAAAAAAAGACAAATACTTTGCATCCTCCACGATAGCATTAGCTCCTTTCCTCCCATTTACCTCTATGTATGGATAGCCACTACCTTTTTTAAGTTATAAGTTAAACACTTAATTTAATCTGTTTGAAATCATTTAGTATGTATGGTTCCAAATGTAACATTTTTACATTCTCCAATGTTGTTATAACAATAAAAAAATTAAAATTTGTCCGTGCATGTTACGGGTATTAAAGACTAATTTTATATTGTCGAATATTTATTTTTTTCTTTAATTCTAATTATCGAATTACATTTATTATAATATTTTAAATTTTGGATTCATTTTTTAAAATTCCACCCGTGCGTCGCACGGGTATCAAAAACTAGTATATATATATCTATTACTATATATAATGCATATTGGTAAGGTGTCTTAATTTTTAAGACGCTTACAAGTGAGGAAGCACAATGTACAAGTTACCAATGCATTACATATCCATATCCGTTTGATCGGTTCTTTTACCCCATTTAACCTCATACTTTAAGCCCTAATTCAGAAAATGCACGATACACAAAAGTTGCAGGGATCCATTTCGAGAATAGATTTCAGAAAAGCAGCAAAGCATCTTCAGAGCATCGTATTTAAACGCTTTAACCCCTAAACCATACCTCTGTGTTTCTGAACCAAAAGCAGACAACGTCCTTTTCTTCTCAAAATTTTAAAATTCAAACTCCTTCAATTCAGTCCCATCTCCCTTTGTTATCTCTCTCTCTCTCTCTCTCTCTCTCTCTCTCTCTCCCCCCCTCACTCACCTATGCACATCAACGAAACGAAGAAACAAAGATCAAGAATCGGTCTAGGGTTTTTTCAAACTTCAGGTTGTTGCTTGAATTTCTTTAATAATCTTCACTTTTTCGTTAATGCTTGTGTTTTTGTTCTTCGTTGCTCCAAATTAGGGTTTTCAGTTGAAGATGTAAACTGCAGTTGGAAACCATTGCTCGTCGTGGCTTACCTTTCAAGTGTTATGGTATGTTTTTCTTCAATTTGTTCTGATTGATTGTTCGGTTTACACTAATTCGTTGTTCCTTTGCTCCATTCTTCTTTGGTTTCCCTGTTTGTTCCTTTCTTCTTCGGTTTTCCCCGTTTCGTTTTGTACACAGGTGTTTCTAAGGGTTTATTCCATTAATCAAAGTTCGTCTGTGGTTTATTAGATTCTCATCTGTATTTTAACTGTCATAGAGATTTATATTTTTTGCTCTAAGTATGTCAATTTTATATAGTTGTACCATATAGAGATTTATACTTTTGCTCAATCATGTCAAGTGTTTTGGATGTCTGACTACGACTATTCTAGATTGTTGAAAGAAACATTAGATGGATTTGAAAGTGATGAAGGAACTAAGCGTTTTTTCTTGAGTGGTTTCCTACACAGATTTAGGCTTCCTGTAAAATACTCCATTTTTTGATAAGATAACAACATTTGTGGTATTTCAAGGAAATTATCAAATTCTGATTAGATAATGGTAGCATTTGGGAGGATCAGGTACGCACAATAGCAACAAATTACCTTTGATGCATCAAAATCTGTTAGCGGTTACCTGTTGTATGAGAAACTAGGTACGTACAATAGCAACAAATTAGAACTTTGGTGCATCTAAAGCTAAGTTTTTTAGTTTCAATGCATGCGATAGCAAAACGCTTGAAGTTAAATACATTTTTATGTAGTTTGACATAACAAAATTAAAAAGTAGCAAATTTTGACCAAGTACCTTGATGTAAATAGAGTTTGAAGCATTATCCAAATCACCTTTTTAACCCTCAAAGCTCTCACTGCATTATCCAACTTAATTAATATTACTACATATATACAAACCAAAACATAACTAAGGATATGATTTGTTATGAAACACAGGTTCAAATTACAGACAAGGATTGCAGATAACACAAGCAACGTGCCAGTCATGATCTTCGATTATGCTGTCAAAACTCTCACCGGAAAAGAATGTCTTGACTTGATAAAAAACGATAGGCTGTACCGAACAAAACATCATCCTTGAGCCTATTCATCAAGTAAGAGGCAAGGTTATGATATTTCACATGAAGCTCCAAAAAGACTCAAGGCCACCAACTTTTGCCTTCGCTGTAAATTCCATCTCCGAACCTGAGATCACAACCATTGAGACAGGAAAAACACCCCCTGGAACACCTGCAACTTCATCAACAATGCTTTCCAAACCAGGGGCGGTCCAAACTTATGTCTACACTGGGAAGAAGCATTTAAACCTTATGTCTACACTGGGAAGAAGCATTTTAAACCTTTGCTGAAAAGCTCAGGCCAAAGACTGTTGTGCTTAACTTGTGAGGACTCTGATTATTTTTGTCATCTATTATAATATTGTTTTAAAAATTCGTATTTAGTTAGAGAAGTGTTGTTATGTTGTGTCAGGTTGGGCCCTCGTGTTTGTCTAAAGCGGTTGCACAAGGGTTTAAATGTCTCAATCATTTTGATGACACATGGGTTGGTTTTTATAATGCTGACCCACATGAAGGGATAACAGATTTTGGAATTGTTTTTTTGGTCATGTTTTGCTGGTAATTTCTTTTTAGTGTGACTACAGTCTACAGACTTGGAGTGATATCTTCTGAGGTACAAGTATTATTTATTGTTTTTTTTTTCTTATTTCTTCTTTGTAGATTTGTAGATCAGGTTTCTGTAGGAGTCTTTTGTTGATATCTGGTTCACCCATCTTTTCAGAATGTACTTAAGGACAAGCATCGTAGCAAGGGCATGTTCATCATGAAAGTAAATCTTTTAATCTGTGAGTAATTTCACTCGATTGATGGTGTATCAGCCATGGCTGTTGATGTTTTGTGTTCTTCACGTAGCTTCCGTGAGCTAGACGATGTCTTTTTGCAGGTACTTATTTTACCGATCAAGTGTCTGTGTTACATGTTGACTGTGGATGTCAAACCTATCAGTTTTCAGATGCAAAATTTTTGTAGATCTTGATACATTTCTAACCCCAACCACATTTTTATGTGTTTTTATGGTTGTGTACTTGCAGCTCTTGAGAAGACATCGTTGTGCATCCATCTTGCTTACGTCTCAGGTTAGTTATTTCTTTTTGGTTGAATATTTTATATGATTTTATAAATTCATTTTTTGAGTCATCTGTGGTAAATAATGTAGTGATATATTCTTGATGGGTGGCCTGTTGAATTGACTATTTGTGATCCGCTATGTTGTATGCAATCATTTCTTTGGAGATACTTTTCATTTCATTATGTTGTTTGACGTTTAGGTTCAAACTTTTCTTTAGGTAGTGTTTGCTTTGTAGTATATTTTTTTCTACAAAGAAGTTATTTAAATATATAACATCAGGTTAAATTTACTACACGAAATATTTAAGCAAGCCCCTTGATTAGCTTTTGTTGTGGTGAATAAAACGCCTTAAAAACTAATTCACGTTTTATCCTAAAACTATTTTGATGCGGACCAGACCGTTTAATTTGCAACCTTTATGTTTTTGTTTATAAACATGCAAACTAAGACGATCATCAATACAACACATTTTCATTTACGAAGGTATAGTCTCGTGGTACATCTTCCTATTAGCTTATGGTGCACTCCCTGCGTCGGTTTGCGTACAGAGTGTTTCGCATCGGCACCTTCGTACTCGCTTGTGACCCTTTTATTTAAGGTGATTCAAATGACTGAATGAGGTTATTTCCAGGGTACAATGGGATGATTTAATGGATACAACACGAGGGTCAAGCAAATGACTCTGAGTATCGCAACATGCTTAGACAACGATCCATTAGAACGACCATTGGGCTCACGACTCGTTCGATAGAGAGGAAATAAGGAATTATAGTTTTGACAGGCATCTCCAGAGATGATTTGGAGTATAATATGATATTTGTATGAAAGTGTTGCTTTACACAGTTGTAAATTTGGATAGTGGTGGTTTGAAGAATATTAGATCATTTATTTATTATTTAGAGTTGTACAAAATATATTTAGGGGAATTTTATTGTAAAGTTTGAAAATTTTATAAAAGAAGAGAAGAATAAATACAGTTTTCTGCAATCTAGAACAACTATGCCTACATTTTTATAGGAGCAACATTTATTTCTTGAAACGGAGAGGCTACATCAAGATATGCAAAGACGACATCTTTATCTATAGATTGAAGCACAACGAATTACTATGGTCGAATTTAATAAGCATATTTGTGTGTATATATTTAGTACTTCAAGTATATAACACAATGAATTGTCAAATTTACTCGACATATATGGGTGTATATACATATATATATTTAATAGTGCGAATACATAACCAAGAAAACAACATAAATATTGTATATCAATATAACATAATATCATGCCCTTATACCCCTTATACCAAATGTATGTATAAATATACGAAAATAATTGATTTTAAAAGTTTTAGCATCCCGCCCAATGACAGATTTAAAAAAATTCAATAGAGGGGCCAAAAACAAGTACCACGTTGTTGATTGTTGATACCGCTGCATCGCGCATTTACCGCCTTATAAATTGTCATCGTGCTACATCGTGCAAATCACGTTGACATCAAAACTCGCAATTGTATAGTTGGCTCAAAGATGAAGGTGGAACACTCAATCAAGCAACATGAACTAATCATCATTTGTTTGAGTTCTAAAAAACAAATACCTCTATGTAAACGGTCGTGCCGCCATAACAAGCGAACAAATAAACAAATACCGCGTTGTAGTTTGTTGTATCGCTGCAACGCGCGAACAGAAGACGAATAACACGTTATACACTGTCGTCGCCGCAACGCGCGGGCACACGGCTAGTATATATATATATATATATATATATATATATATATATATATAGTTTAATGATTTTATTAGTATATCCTAATTACAACAACTATGTTATTGGGCTGGTAAATCCTCAGGACCCAAAAGCTGTTTAAAAAAAAGTTGTATTTAGTTCAAATATCTAGTTGTTTTGTAATTAAACTTTTTTAATACAAATAATAATATGATGGTATATTATTTTTGGAAACTAATCTTCATGATCGGTTTTCTCCTAAAAGTTAGCTCCAATCACGCTGATTGGTTTTCTCCTAAAAGGTAGCTCTAAAATATAGGCGCTAAAACCCATGCTTCTTCCCGTTATTTTTATCCCTCTCCCCCATGATATACTATGTTTAACATCTCTATTTATATTTTTGATCTCACGTCTTTCTCAGGAGCTTTCGGTACAACACTACCATCAAGCCAGATTCATCAATCAAGGTACTAATTTTGACGAGCCCTCTTTTTATCTTCAACTATCTTTGTTATGTATGGTCGAGAATTTATAAAAAACATTGTTTATTTTGGTATAAATTTGATATGGTATTCACTTTAAATCTAGTATTATATGTTGACTTGATAGATGCTTACTTTTTTTATAACTATTAAATATAGCAAAATGTCAAGACGAGGCGGGATGGTTAAAAAAGGTGGAGTCCGTAAACAAGATGGACGCCGTACTGGTATGTGACAGTTTAATTTCTTTTTATTATTAGGTACATAGGGGTGTGTGTAGTCCACTTAAAAACTGTAAAACCGTCCAAACCGCTCATTTCATAGAATTTTTTTACTTTTACTTGGTCAGATAAAAAGTTTAAACAGCAGTGAGTGGTTTCCTTTACGGTTTATTTTAAGTTCGGTCATATAAACTCAAACAAGAATGTAATATTAGCTACGCTAATTTTTGTGTATGTTTAATATTTCTATAGATACAGCCTTTCAATTCTCGAGCCTTCGAACTTATCCAATGTCTCCAATATCAGGTACCGGTTCACTAATGTCTGCATATGTATCCTTACTTAGTATTTATACTACTTTTGTAGTTTTATTTATAGACACATCAAACCTGGATATCTATGCAGGGCAATCTCAAGACCCAGAGCAAGAACAACAACCTCGACTACCTATTAGTAATTATGTTCAAACTTACTTGTTAATACTTTATGTAGGTAATGTTGTTAATAGATATCTTCTTGTATTTGGTTGTAGACAAGCAACCTAATATCAATTTTATTGGAAATGATGTGACAAACAAAGAAAGTGGCAATACGTGTCACAAAGGAGCTCGAGAGACAATATTGGGAAAATTGAATTATGCACCCAAGTCCTCTTCACTTGCAAGGAATCAACCTAATCTCATCTCTAATATATCAGGTACTAGTTCACTAGTTTATTCATTTATTCATACTAACTAGTTATTATAATCTTATAAAATGCGTTGTGAATAGACTCACCTCTAACATATGTGGTTGTTAATACAGATCCATCTGGACAACGGAAACAATCTCAATTACATGGTTAGTAAATATGTTCGAATATACTTGTTAAAAAACACTGTGTATTTGGTTGTAGACAACCAATCTAATCTCACCTCTAGTGGAAATGGTGTGACAGGCAAAAAAACGTGGCAGTACGTGTGACATAGGAGCTCTTAGACAAAGATGAAAGTAACTCCTGTAAACGAGACCTCTTCACTTGCAAGGAATCAACCTAATCTGACCTCTGAGACATCAGGTACCAGTTCACTAATTTTTTTTGTTTACTCATACTAACTAGTTATTCTAATCTTATAAAAGACTAAGTGAATACACTCATCTCTAACATATGTGGTTGTTAATACAGAGCCATCTCAAGAATAGGAACAATCTCCACAGCATGGTTAGTAAATTTGTTCGAATATACTTGCTAATACTTGCTGCATGTAATGTTGTTAATCTTGATATGTTCCGTTACCTGTTTGTACCCATGACAACTTCTGCAGACACAGAGCAAGAAAAGGGAATAACTAACCCTATCAAAAAACGTGGTGGAACGTGAAGCAAGGGAGCTCGAAGCATCATGAAAGCATGTAAGACGAGATTGACAGTGACGTTCAATTTTCAAATGAGGAATGTAGTTTTTGATAACGAGTCCATGTTCATGTTCGAGTGTGGCTACATTTTGCGCAACAATTGTAGCTTTGCTTATAAAGAGTGGAGGTTTGTACCGAATGAAGTTATGGTGCCTTTACGCCAAAAGCTAACTGTAAGTTTCTTATTGTTGTTCAGTATGCTTTTAACATACATTTACTAACCAGTTAATATATTTGTTACATGTGTTGTTTGAAGACACTATTTGACATTGATGTGGAGGATACAGAAGTTTGCCATGTTATCGATAGCTACATGGCAAGGTCATGGAGAGGTTATCGAGCTGAGTTGCATAAGCACTTCAAGAATATGGAAGGATCGAAAGATCAAACAAATCTAGCAAAGGCGAAGGCCACAGCCCTTCTGATGTTGCCAAAGAAGTAGATTGGGAATATCTCTGTGATATGAGGTCTGATCCAAAATTCTTGGTAAAGTTCTAACAAATTTTTAAATATGTTAATTGTATTATTGAATATTTCTAAATTTGGTCAAATATTTTATGTTGCACTATGGTTGTACTTTTTTGAAGGAAACTGCAAAAAAAAGAGGGTTGAGGCACGTGGAAGGCGTAAGACAGATTCTAGAAATGGTTCGAAGAGCACTGTACGTTATCACCTGGAGAGTGGACAAGATTTGGATTTATCGTCTGGTCAAATTGAGATATGGAGGCTTACCCACTGTGATGCAGAGAAGGGTTGGATATCTGACGATGCGGCTGAGATTTATGTAAGTGTACTTTAATTTTCTTATGATTTACAAACTTGTCGAAATTAGTGGTGAGCATATATAGTTTAGTATAGGAACATTAATATAGTTTACTGTTCCTCATGGAATCTTGTTCCTTATGCAATCTTGGATGCTTTTATGTCTAAAGAAATAATCTTGTGTACCATAGCTAATATCAACAATACATTGCAATGTTTATGAAGGGCAAATGAGACTTTTTGCAGTTGTTGTTGGATGCACTTTATAATAGAAGTACTTTAGGTTAACCCAAACTGACTTGTGCAACAGTTACATATTTTGACCTGTTACACAGCTCGACCAACCCACCACATTGCCAACTCTATGAAAGATAGAACTTATGTGTAAATAAACATTACGCTTTGCAAACTGTTCTGTGTATCTTGTAATTTAGGAGAAAAGTAACCTTTATTTTTTATGATTAATCATATAGTAGGTTATTAAACAACATGGATTGTACTAATTTTCTAATATGTTTCGCTTACAAAATGAGATGAGGAAGATGAGAAAAGAGAATCTTGATCAGGGCTTGATGAGCAACAAGTTGATCCTCGAGAATGCACTTGGACGAACCTCTGTTCGTTTGAATGGTTAGGGATGTGATCCTGTTGCAAAGGGTACTACTCAGAAATCAAAGCGCCCTTCATTTGATGATCTGGTGGATGAAGTTCAATTGCTGAAAGGTTTGTGTGCAACAATAAAAAAGGGGGTGATTGATAATAATATCTTGCCTCCACCCAGCACACCTGGAGCTTCTCAAGTTAATGGTTCAGAATTTGATGAAGAAACTGAGTATGACGGTGACGATGAAGATACAACTGTGCTTGGCAAGTAATTTGGTGACTGGTAATTCTGTTTATTTAACTTTTAGTGACTTATGATACAATGTACCGTGCTTTGTTTATTTAAGTAGTTGGTATTTATGGATTAAATGTAAACAATGTTTTTTTTAGATATTATGCATTGGTAATTATGGAATTTGAACATCAATACCTACATATATTGTGGCTTATATGTACACATAACTATATTTATACCAACATATGTTTATATTTATCTACACATAATGAAATCAATACCTACATAAAAAATAATGTTAACTACACATAATATTATAATTACCCACACATTTATTTAAAGAAATTTCCATGACTTAACTACACATAATAATATGTTTTACCTACACATATATTTTGTGGGTATATACTACTATATACCTACACATAATATGTGTAGATAAAATTGTATATACCATGTCAGCATCCATGTTAGCTGCCATGTCACTATAATATACCTACACATAGTATGTGTAGGTAAAAATGTATCTGCCATGTCAGCATCCACGTCAGATGCCACGTCACTATTATATACCTACACATAATATGTGTAGGTAAAAAAACTCTGCCATGTCAGCATCCACCACACGCCACGCGCTTATTATTTGAAGAAAATATAATGCTTTTACCCACACATATTAATAAGATTAACTAGACATACATGTGTGGGCAAAACCGACCATATACCTACACATAAACAATGTGTAGGTATAGACATTTATCTTCAGTGCTCCAACCACACATACGCACACTTAATTTATGTGTAGGTACAAACAAATATCCACGAATTATACACATTTGCCCACACATATCATGTGTGGGTGAACACCCTAATTTCTTGTAGTGATTGCTAATCCTACCCACCATGTTGTTGCCACCACTTGCTCCTTTAAACACTTTAAATCCTGTAACCCTCCCCAAATTCACTGGATCTGAAGGGCCTACCGGTCTACTTCAGTGGTTCGAGGGTATGGAGAACACCTTCACTAATAGTGATTGTCCTGAGGATTTAAAAGTCCGCCATGCTACCAGTTCTCAAACCAAGAAAGCACTTACCTGGTGGAATGGCGAGAAACGATTTTGTGGTTCTGAAAACGCTCTAGCTTTGTTTTGGAATCAACTCAAGGATGTAATGAAGGAAGAGTAGTGCCCGCGTTAGAAGATGAATTTCACGATCTGGAACAAGAAAGTGGAGAAAGCCAAGCCTATATTTCTCCTTATCGTACCTGTTATAACTATGGTCACCCTAGACACTTTAGAAACGCTTGCCCTTTGCTTGATGCTGCCGTTATTCCCAACCCTCCAACCGACACTGCATACCATAGAGCCCTTGTCTGAGTTCCAACCTGGGCGATGTTTAATGTACTCAATACGATCTTAGTAACCGTTATCAACTTTGTTATAATAATGTATTCCTATTGTGTTGAAATAAAAGCTTTTATCTCTTTCGATTTTATCATTTCTCAATATACAATTACTTACGCAAAGAATACGTGGCATTCTTGTTGTAATATCACTTTATTAAAATTCATTCGATCTAGTTCCTCATTTTAAGGAACAACCATTCATTAAAGATGATACATCTCGAATGTACATCACCAAGAATTCACAGAATTACCTATCTCCTCAAGATCAATTCTCGTTATTAGCATTATCTCTATACGGAATGATTATCTATTCCCGATTTTTTTCAAAACCATGATTTAATCTGGTCTTGATTCCCCTATTGATCTTAATAAAGAAAAGATTATGATATCCAATTTGCATTATCGTTCGAATGGTGATTCATTCAAATAATGATCTGCATTTCGATATCAAGTGGTTAATTCGTATTATCATTTGAATGGTGATTCATTCAAATGGTAATTCTGTGTTGTATCACTATCTTTTCCTTAAATGGATTAATCAAGTATCTCTGTTAAAAACGCTTCTCTAAATGACGATGATTGAATTTGCTCTAGATCATAAAGTATCTCTAATTTCTCTGGCCAGTCCAAGACTTATACGTACTACACATAAGCAATTGTATCTGATGCTAGCTTAGCATACTTTTGGTTTTGGTCATAGGCGTTAATTTTAGGTTTTAGCCAATTTCTAATCCAGACTATTAACTAGACCTCACATCTCGTGGGTGATTTGGATGTGGCTCGCTACCCATCTAGCTCACCAATACCCGATGCATTCTCTTGTTAAGAAATCTATGATCCAATTTTATTGTGTGAAATGATATTCTTGACTTAATTTCAAAATATAAGTTTCAACAATTTAAAAGTAAATCATGTAAATCATGTTACCCCCACCACTCTCCTCATATTCCACCGGTCTTTTCCCTGAAGTAGTGGAGACGGTGATAAACCAAATCTGTAACTCTGATTGTTACCAATAATCGTGTAATCTCGATCCATCGTATCTGATGTTGTTCAATCTCTATCGTGTTATTGCGATAATAAGTTCATTCGTTATTTGGAAAATGGTAGTTCTCCGTAGGTTAATAGCGCATTTTTAAAGTATTACAAATATGGTGGGTTAGCTGCGGTACACCCTATATATAAGCATCGAAGGTACTTTAAAAATGAATTAGGAATCGAACTTAGAACTGACCATTGGTCGTTGTTTGTATCAAATTCCCTATCACCATTGATATACTCCTTCCTCCTATCTCGAATATCTATCTGAACTTGTCGCGTAAATCGAGTTTTGGATTTAAGAATTATCGAAAGAATTGGTCTAAAATATACAATTTAATTATGTTCGGGATACTCGATAATCATTTTCGAAAGCAAAATAATAAATTTGAAATTTTTTAGGTTAAACAATTTGCTTAAAACAAAAATAAAACGATCTTCGGTTTTTACTCGATTTCGGTACACGATTTATCATTTACCGGGAATCTTAGGGTTTTTATCTCAAAATATATACTTTGAAATACCCTACAATCATTTTATAACATTAAAAACCAATTGGTTAAATTATTGAGCAATTTTGTTAATTAAAACGCAAATAAATGAAATTACCATTTTTCGTACAAATCCGTTAATAACCAGGAATCACGTAAAATTCAAAAATCATATTTTTATGTTCCATAATGTTTTATAAGGTTATAATAAGTCACTCATAAAATTTTTGAGGTTAACGAGTTAAAACAAGCTCAAATGAATAGAAAGAAAATAAATATATATATTTATATACCTCGTTACGCGTATCCCGAGACTTAGAAAACCATGAGAAATTATTCTAAACTATTTTTGGGCATCAAATATTCAGTTTCTCAAAGTTTAGGGGTCAAAATCGCACAAAATGGAACTTCAGGGACTAAACTGTAAATAAAAAGTGCAGGGACAAACGTGCCAAGTGCCCAAACTACTTCGTGGGTCGCGAAAGCCTCCTGGCAATCCTTCGCGATACGCGAGGCCTTCGTCGGACAGAACTCAAGATCAGGCCCTTGTTCATCCACGTTTTCATACTTGTTCTTCAAGATTAACCCATCTACGTACTGTTTTCGGCAGATTAGTCACCCTAGTACGTGTCTATACTCAGTTGCGCACCAAACCCCTATAAATACAAGCTTAAATCGTTGTTTGATCCTCACCAATTCCTTAAATCATCCTCTAAAAACCCTAAAATGCATCAGCAACTTCGTGGTTCAAATTCGATCAATCGGTGAGGTATTAGGAGTTCAAATTATGCAGTCCTCCATCATTAGGTATGCTTAACAATAACCTATCTCAGTTTTTGATAATATTGTGTCTAAGTATGATTTCTAAAAATGTATAAAAATTAGGGTTCTTGAGCTTGTTTTGTTAAAATCGGGTGATAGGGTTGGAATTAGGGTCTGAAATTTTGTAGGTAATCCTAAAATAATGTGTTTTAAGAAAGCCCTAAGTTAATTTCAAGTTTCGGGAAGGTTTGATAGTTTATCTAAAAATCGGTCAAAATTAGGTTTTTTATAACGTTGTTCTGCCCAAATTAAGTAAATGGTGTTGAATTAAGATTTGATATTTTGTGAAATATTATACTATATCATAATGAATAAAATCCTGAGTTTTTACAATTTTATAAATTTTTTTGCCATTTATTTAATAAATACGTTAAAACTAGGGTTTTCACGACGTTGCTTTGCCAAAATTGAACAAACGAGTTAAATTTAGGGCTAATTTTTAAGGTATATTATAAAATAATATTTTAAGTAAAAGCCCTAATTTTATTTCATTTAATAAGAGATTTTGCTATTTATTTGGTAAATATTTTAAAATTAGGGTTTTGAATATGATTATTTAATATTAAACAAACCAAAAGGTATTAGGACTTGGGTTTTGGTCTTAGATCATATTTATACATATAATAAGAGTATATGAGTCCAAAAGTTGATGAAATAAAATATTATCATTAATTTCCCGATAAAGGATAAAATGGTCTTTTTAAATAGAACATAACTCTCCTTAAGTTCATCGTGCCTTTATAACTATAATCAATATCATTCTATATTCATTTAGCATGTTCGTTCGTTAGGATAATCGACAAGTTGTTTTCTCTCGCAAATTGGTTCTACCTCTCGTATCTGATCTACTTATCAGGTGAGTATTCACTAAATCCCCCTTTCATTTTAAAATGGTATATGACTCAATATTCAATTCGTATTATCATTACTAATGGTGATTCATTCGAATGATAATTCGACTTGTGAGAAATCATAGCTCCATATCTTTAACCTTTTTGGGGTGTAACATGTATCTCTATTCAAAATATCATTTCCCTAAACATTATGCAATTATGTGTTGATTGGATGAATTCTATATGGAACTGTTTATGGAATTTATACTTAAGCTTTGATATGATCACGATAGGGCTACTGGACCTAGATTAAGAACCTTAAATCAGTTTTGAAATGTAATTAGTATGTTTATCTTTATTGTACGTTATCTTTAATTGATTAATGAAAAAGGGCATGTTTAAGTATTAAAACTTATTTTAGTTGTCATGTGCATCTGGACAATCATTGCGCCCCGACATATTCCGTCGTCGATTGGGGTGTGACAAAAAATTACGTGTTTCGTATCAACATCCCAACATCACATCTATTGAAAAACATGCTCATTAATTGCTTTATGCGATGTCTCATGTTCAATTTGGATTCTTACTATTTTGCAGTGAGATAATCATGTTTGGGAATGAGATTAATGGATTATGAATCTACTTGGTGCCACTTTAGATCTAGTGTAAACCTAAAGAAAGAATGGATATTAATATATTATAGGAAACTTTATAGCCTGTTTTGTTTAATAGAACATGCAGATTCCACCCTTCATTGTTTTTGGAAAAAACTAATTTCTAGATGTGTTTTAATGGGTATTTTAGATGAAGTAACAAATGAAATGCATATAGTAGTTACCATATAAAGGAATGTATTTTGTAAGATGACATCAGAACATTTACTTGCATAGAATTTGACCATGGTCCAAGATTATTTATTTTGCTCTATGTCCTTGAAGATGACTTGTCATAGAAGTTTAGACCATCAGGCTATATTTTTTTTGTTAATCTCGGTTGTTGCAGTTAGCTGTTGTTGAGGTTACATATATTGCATTAAAGGAATCTCTTGATTAACGTGCATTGAAACTTTTTTTATTTGTTCAAAGTGTTATTAGGACAAAAATGAGGTATTGCTCCTTTGCTTCCATTCGCCTACTTGTCATTATATATGTTTTAGTCCAAATGAAAGCCCTAAATATGAATGAGATGAGGTGGTTCATTACAGGCTAATGGAATCCAAGCCTATTACTATGATACGCCAACTTGACGTGCAAAAGCCCAAGCCTCTAATCAAGCTCCGAATTATTCGCCTATTGAAGCTCCCACTTTTCTCAAACCCAAATGAGACTTACTACATTGAGAAGGTCCTCATGGATGAAGAGGTAATGTCCCACATTTAAACTACTTTGATGTTTTAATTTAGTTATGATACCTTTCATTTGCTTAACAGGGGGTACCAAAATTTCAAGGATGTGCCATGATTGTTATTATGGAATTTATATTTGGGAGTCGGTTATAGATGTGTTAGCTTGTAAGTTAAGTAGGTTATAGATGTTTTCTACATTTTTAGCTTGTAATTTAGGCAATAGGTTTTCACTTCTGTTACAGTAATCCATCTGCTACGTCGTCTTCTTTAAACATTTGTTTCTACAATACATAGCTTTTGGTTTGAATTAATTCTGATGGTTTGCAAGAGAAACTGTTTGTTTAATTGTACCTTTTTCTAGATGTAAATTGAATGAACTATTCAATGGAAGTTGATGTGGGTGCCACCAATTGATGTCTTAACATTTTTATCTTCTCATGTAAGCAAACATAAATTTCAGAAGGATATAAGTACTACTGCTCTTATAGGGAAATTTTTAATGACAGATTCAAATACACTAGACTTTTGAAGACAAATTTTCAATGTGATTGCTTAATTTTCCTCTTGCTATACACTTACCTAATCAGTTAATCCTGCATATCTTTCTTATTCTTGCATGATACTCACATTTTGCTAAAGATTTACATATTTATTTATTTTCCTACTAGCATTCGTCTACGGACTTGTTATCTTTTACTTCAAGATTGTGTTAAAATCTTCACATTTGTTCCCGTGTAACACAAGGGTAAGAAACTTAGTATATATATATGAATGAATTTAGATAAAAGATTATTTAATGAAACTTCAATTTCTATAATTATTTCAAAGAGAATAAAAATTATCTTTTTTAAAACTAAAAACCCTAAAAAGGAAATTGTTTGATGGTTTTGTATATGACCATAATATAGTATACATTAGAAAATCTTATCAACATTGACGTACTTAATCCTTCCATAGATTTAAATTAAAATTTGTTCAGTGTGTTAATTTCTTTCAAGCAAAAAATCTAATTTTTACAAAAACAAGTATAATTAATTATATATTATATATTATATAAAAATACGTTTATGTAATTCGTTTTACTCTCTTAACGACACTGTTCATCTTTTTTTTCTTTTTCTTTTCTTTTTTATTCGTTTTATTAGGGAAAGACATGTGTGTAAGGACGGTCTTATGTCATTTTAAAGTTAACAAGAGCCGTGCGCGTGTTGTCATGACCTTTTACAGCTGTTGATTTCTTTCTTTATAAATTATGCTATTTTACTGTATCTTTCTAGATGGTCAGTCTTCTA
Source organism: Deinandra increscens subsp. villosa (assembly GCA_039602395.1). Taxonomy (NCBI): domain Eukaryota; kingdom Viridiplantae; phylum Streptophyta; class Magnoliopsida; order Asterales; family Asteraceae; genus Deinandra; species Deinandra increscens. The sequence goes on along the minus strand of JBCNJP010000007.1, from coordinate 58,050,060 downwards.
TCCCTAAAGATGCTCTCTCCTTCTCTTTTAATGTTAAACTGAAAAGTCATGAGCGTTGGATCGTCTACTCAATCTAGCTATACAGAATACAAAACAAGCAATTAAGAGTTGTTTTATTGATCAACTGAACAATTACAACTCAGAACACTGAGAACAGAGACACATAGAATACACCTTAGAAACACACACTTACTGAACACTCGTACAAAACTCATTACCAAAACAAAGCTCAAGTTCACTATTTATAACTGCTAGCCGAACCAAGTCCGAACTCCAGGTTCGGCAGCAGGTCCGAACTCCTAGTTCGGACCAGGTTCGGCAGGCAGTGAACCTTGCCTTGAACTCGGTTCTTGAACCTTGGTTGAATACTTCACACGACGCACTTCTCAGGTATCAACAAACTCTCCCTCGTCGTGTGCAGTATCTCTGTAGGTCCATCTGATCTTAATCAGTGTCTATGAGATTGTTTGTGATGAGAAACCAATAGAGATCAATAACAATTTGGATCCAAATGCTAGAAATGGGTTTTCTAGTATTGAACAATCAATAACCAATACAAAATCTAGTAAGAATCATGGAAAACAACTACAATAATCAGAAATAAGCTCCTAGCCAACACCACAACTCACCAATAATCAGCACCTTGTATTAGGGTTATTCCAAGTTAGCCAAAAGTGGCTGAAAGTTACAAATATATAGATCAGGTGCTAGATTCGCTGGCAGTTTCGCTGGCCAAGCGAAACTAGCCCTGAACACATGTAAATCACAAGTCTAGCTATCGAGCGAATCTACAGTTTCGCTCGGTAGTTTCGCTGGCAACCAAAAGGGGCCAAACTACGATCTAAGCAAGATAAGCACGATTCATGAATTTGTCCCTACATTGATCTTCAATATTCCCCCTAGGGAGAGATTCATGAATTCTTCCTACATTGATCTTCAATAATTTTTTAAGGGAGGGATTCAGCCTTCAGATCAATTTCTCGTCGGTTTCGGCTTATCTTGGGTTCTTTTCTTGATTCTGACCATAGTAAGCTCCTGCCTTTGATTCTCAATCGGCTAAATGATTTGTTGTAATGACAGATCCGCCTATTTTCTCATACAACAACGATCTTCTCTTGATTTTTCTTTTATCCTTTTTCAAAATGAGATTTCATCACCCTTTTTGGATAAATCCAAAGTAGCTTGACAGTTCCTTGGGCCTTGTGTTCCTGCTGTGTCAATTCATGCCCTTTCCTGATAGGATGTTCACTTATCCTGAAACCAAAATTGATCTTCAATATTCCCCTTAGGGAGGGATTCATCCTCTGGATCTTCATTTTTCTGCATCGGCTTCATTTGCGCTCGGCTCTTTGTTCAATCTTGTTGGATCAGATTCCCCCAAAACAGTTGGCTCATCAGCAACGGGGACGATATCCTCTGATTCCCCCAAAATAATAGTCTCATCAGCAGCGGGGATGATATCCTCTGATTCCCCCAAAATAATAGTCTCATCAGCAGCGGGGATGATATCCTCTGATTCCCCCAAAATAATAGTCTCATTAGCAGCGGGGATGATATCCTCTGATTCCCCCAAAATAATAGTCTCATCAGCAGCGGGGATATCAGCCGGCTTCACAACTTGCTCAGATGATTCACCAAGTCCGCCCCAAGCAGTGTTCATCAGGTTTGCTTCTTCAGCTGTGTCGTCTCCTGAATACTTCAGCAAGCCAATCGAATACACGACCCTTTACACTTTGATCATGTTCCATCAAGCAGATAAGATTTTGAAATTCTGGAAATGCCGACTAAATTACACACATCAGGATTCAATTGCGCAAGCATCACACACTTCACAAATTTATCGATCTTATAAAAAAAACAGAAAGAAAATCATTTCGGCTTTTCTAACTTTAAATTAAAACACACCAAAAATCTTTTTGAGTTTTCTAAAAAGAAATGTAAAACGACAATACAAACAAACTCTATTTTAATATTGAGAAAGATCCAGACGTGAGATCATATCAACCAATACGCATCAAACACATTTCAATTTCAAATTTAATCAGCATGTAAGACAAGCAGATCACGAATGCATCATTTTGATATTGAGCTTGCACTATATTGATATTAAGCATGCACTAATAGTATTTATCATTTTTGGATATGCTTAAGGTGTATTAATCATGCACTGATCACCCAGGCTCACTCTATCAAAGAAGTTAACAAATCATCATATTTATCTTGATTTTTCTTTTATCCTTTTTCAAAATGAGATATACGTTCATGATGTTTCATGCAAAAAATAAAGCAGAACCCTAAGTGAACAACAATCAGGTCGGCCGCAAAGCACGCAGAGAGAGCCCGATGCACTTAGGAAAATAAAAAATAAAAAATAAAGCAGAAGACGTATATATCAACAACAATCAGGTCGGCCTTATCGGCACGCAGAGAAAGTCCGATGATATATACTAAACACCAAGAAAATAAAGCAGAAACTCAATCAGCAGGTGATCAGGTCGGCCTAATAAGCACGCAAAGAAGACCCACTGAGTTGAGTGTAAAAATGGCATAAAGCCTTATTGCAAAGCATGCGTACATCAGAACATCTCTTAATATCAGAATCATTGCAACACTTATCAAGAAATGAAAACTAGAGTATATCAGGCAAGCTTTATGTTTATATCCTACTCATAGATATCATATTAGTCATGCACACCCAAAGATCATACAAGCACAGTACAACTTTTATTTCTACTCTATCCATGGCAGATAACGCATGTTGATGTACTATCATTTCTCACTTGGTCGGATCAATTTCTCATTTTTTTTTTGAAATTTTAAAGTTTTATTCTTCCCCCAAAATCCACAAATACTTTATTTTTGGATTTTCAATAAGAAAACTAAAAACAAAACAAAATTGATTCGATCGATACTTGACATAATTTTGAAAATCAACCGAAGGGGTTACCGATATGATGCATGCAATTTATCCTTCATCCGATAGTATCATTAAGTCAGGCATTCCAATCATACAGTTTATATATATATATATATATATATATATATATATATATATATATATATATATATTTTTAATCAATACATTTATTAAAACTTTGGATTAAGAAAAATAATAAAAGTCATAAATCCAGCATGCAAAAGAGGTGACGACTGCAAAATAAGCATAAACATCATCCAAAGATTAGATATTCGTCCGCCAGTCCGTCAGCTCCAACAAGTGCCGAGAATGCCCCGAAGCAACATGTTAATCACTATCTACATAGTCCTGCGGGTGTTCCTGACAAACAGAACAAAATTGATCATTTAACCACAGGGATCCAAACACTTACAAATTTGGGAGATTGATCTTTCGGTTTTCGTCCAAATATATTGTTTAGAAAACTTCTGACGTTGTTCCCGAAAGATCTATCATGGTTTGTGCTTCCAACTCGTTCTTTGCAGTATTTAACCACGTGATCGTCCTTACCGCATCTGAAACAATGAGATTTGTGACCTGATTTCTTAGATTTTGTGTCGGAGGGAGTTTCTAAAAGAATTTCCTCCTCACATTCTGTCAAATTAGAGTCAGAGTCACTATATGTTTCATAATCTACTTTTGTTTTACCGTTTGAAGTTCGTGGATTATCAATTTTTTTAACATTTGCGGCAGGGGTGGTTTTCAAAACTGATTTCTTCTCAATAGGTTTTGACACACGTATTGGAGTGTAAGAAGGAATTTTACGAGAAAGAAATTTGTTAAAACAATTTGTGGAAGTACTAGTTTGACATGGATCATTTTCAACAACTTCTTGATTATCAGAAGCAGACTTCCTGTTGCAAGATTCTGCAGTAGATGAACTGTTGACCGTACAGCTTTCTGAATTTGAATCAGAATCCTTGGAATTGAGATTTCTGTTTTCGACTGATTCCATTGAGTCCGAACTACCACAACCAAGCCCACTTGTGTTACCATATCCATTATCAAAATCCTCCCTGATCTCCTTATGGTTAATTCCTTCTAGACCTGCATGCAAACTGTTAGCATCACTAGGAATTAAATCATTTAGAGGATGAGGTTTCGGAGTAGGTGAGTAACAATGCGTGCTTGGAGGAGGATAAACTTTAGGAAACACCTTTTCCTTTTCCTCCATACCCACCCCAGTTTTTATTCTAGCTCCTCGTTGTTGAACGAGCATCTCTTCAACTTTCATTTGAGAGACGGTCCATCTATCTAACTTAGTCTGAAGTTGAGAGGCTTCGAATTGGGCTAGTGTAACTCTTTCAGAAAGCATGTTTAATTCAACATTTTTAGCAAGAAGGGTTTGTTTTAAATGTTCATTTTCATGCATTGCCTCATTTAATTTCACAAAATATTTTGACTCATTTTCTTTTAATTGGGTGTTCATAGTTTTTAATTCATCGTTGTTGTTGATTAACAACTTGTTGGCCTTATAAATACCAAAAAGACGAGTTTGACATGGAAGAGAACACATATCCTGAACGGTCTCATACGGAAGTCCCATAACAACTTTTTCTGCGGCAAGGGCCTTTTCGCAGTTGCAAGCTGGTGTGGACATCCTGCTTTTGCTTTCTTTCTTCTCAATTTTCTCAATTTCATCATTCGAAACCTTCTTTTCTTTACTAATCTCAACAGTATTACCCACAGCAGCCATATTGTTTTTATCTTCCTTATCAAGGCTTTGTTCATATGTTTGTGCAGTGGCAATTCCTTTAGGAATGTCGGGAACCGCAGTGATGGGAACGGCAGTTTGAGAGCATGATTCGGCAAGACCCATTGCCCGATTGTATACTTGTCTTTTATTGTCCAATTCAAACGACTTAAGCTTGTTGATGACGTCCATGATCTTATAATCTGGGAACCTCCTTTCTTGTTTCAACTTACGGACCTGATTACTCCACACAGATGGTACGGATTCCAGCAACTTCTTGATCTGTTCAGCATTTGTAAGTTGTGGATCGAATTTCTTGAGTTTGCTGGAAACAGTGAGAAATCGGTTCGTGAGATCAGTTAACTTTTCATTCTTAATGCTTGAGAAAGTTTCGAACTCCTCGACAGCTTGTGCTTCGGTGTCATTAACAAAATCTCCATTTCGGTCATAAAACTCACACAGTGCATCATAAAGGCTCTTAGCATCAGAGTGTTTGGCGAAGCGGTTATAGATTTCATGAGACAGACAAAGCTTGAGGGTCTCAAAAGCCTTTTTATCGCGATGCATGAGTTTTAGATCACCTTTAGTGTATGTAGCCGGGTTTCTGTTTATGATGTTCCGATCGTTAACAGTAATTAACGGGATGTGAGGTCCATACACAATTGAGTGCCACAGATTCTTGTCCGTATCAAGAAAGAAGGACTCCAGATCGTATTTCCAATCTTCAAAGACATAATCCTTGGACAACATAGGAATTCGGTTTGATGCAACACCGACGGAATCACCGATGGCCGAAGTGGTAAACATGGTCATTCTTAATCAGCCTGAGATGAAACAGTCAAAGACAAACAAAAGATAACAAGATAAAATGAGGTTAGTTTCGCTGAAAATGGCAGTTTCGCCAGCAATTTCGCTCGGAAATCCGACCGAGATTCAGTTTCGCTGTGTGCACGGGCAGCACTTTGACTCAAAGTCGCCGTATACACACAGTTTCGCTAGCTAGTTTCGCTGGAAACTGGTTTGAACTTTCGTTCAAGAAAAATGGCAATAGTTTCGCTTCCCTGGATTTAGGACGAAAGAATAGTTTCGCTCAGTAGTTTCTCGGCGAAACTGCAAATTCGCTTGATAGTTTCGCTGTCTGAAGGCACAGTTTCGCTGGATAATCATCAATTTCGCCCAGAACAGAAAAACCTATTTTTCGAGAAGACTACAGCCTCAAATCAGCCCAAATCACAATGCATGGATGATCAGGTGATTACAATGGCTTTGGTATAACAATATGCACCAAGAACAATCAAAATCAGCAACAAATTCAATGAAATCAGAATCCAATAGTGATTTTTTTAAAAAAAAAACCTTCAAAATACCCAAAAACTCAAAAATCACACAACAATCAAGAGCACTTAGGCTCTGATACCATATTGTAGGTCCATCTGATCTTAACCAGTGTCTATGAGATTGTTTGTGATGAGAAACCAATAGAGATCAATAACAATTTGGATCCAAATGCTAGAAATGGGTTTTCTAGTATTGAACAATCAATAACCAATACAAAATCTAGTAAGAATCATGGAAAACAACTACAATAATCAGAAATAAGCTCCTAGCCAACACCACAACTCACCAATAATCAGCACCTTGTATTAGGGTTATTCCAAGTTAGCCAAAAGTGGCTGAAAGTTACAAATATATAGATCAAGTGCTAGATTCGCTGGCAGTTTCGCTGGCCAAGCGAAACTAGCCCTGAACACATGTAAATCACAAGTCTAGCTATCGAGCGAATCTACAGTTTCGCTCGGTAGTTTTGCTGGCAACCAAAAGGGGCCAAACTACGATCTAAGCAAGATAAGCACGATTCATGAATTTCTCCCTACATTGATCTTCAATCTCTTCAACATCTACAAATCTGTATCTTCAATCAAGCTCCCCCTCAAGTGTAGAATCCGTTCGTCCAATGAAATGAATCTTCGAACAAAATCCTCCTTAACTTGATCGTAACTCTGATCTTGAATACTTGAAGACGTTTGGTGTATCTCTAGTCTTTATCAACAGCTTCAGAAGAACTGAAGTTGTGATTTCCTTCACTTTAGCTACCTGCTCAAAATTTAAATAATCTTGGCGCAAAACGTCTCTTCGAGAATCCAAGATATGATTTTGAAAATTGAAATTGTATAACGTGTTGATCAGATTTAAAATAAAGGAGAAAGAAAATCTTTTTGGTTTTTAGAAAATTTATGCTAAAACACACCGAAAATCTTTTTGATTTTTCAAGCTTATGCTAAAACACACCGAAAATCTTTTTGGTACTTTTCTGAAATAGAATGAAATGCAATACAGAATCAAATTCTATTTTTGGTATGAGAAAGATCACTATATGGGATCATATTGGACATAACGCACTGAACTAGACTTCTATTTCAACTAATTAAAGCACATAAGTCATACTGATTGCCGGTATAATTTGTCCATCTTAAACTCAGGCAGAATCATACTCATAACATCTGGATATGTTAAGATACTGATTAGATTTTTCTTTGACCAGTGTATCCCACACTATCAGACATATTCAGACATTTTCTTGTTCTTTTCCTTTTTCTTTTTCCTTTTCTTTTTGTGTGATCACATTTGTGAATTTTCACAACGCACAATGATTTTCATGATATCGTCAACTGTGTTCCATGCAAAAAGAAATAAGAACATTAAATCGTCTACCTTAAGGTCGATCTTTTGTTGATGCATAATTCTAGATCGTCATGTGAAGTATGAAATACAAGACAAGAGACACAAGTATGCCGTGATCCGAACTCTAGGCGAACTCCTAGTTCGGACCACACGAACCTGGTCTGAGCTGGAGGTTCGGATGATCGGATTCAATCTTGTTCATGTTCAACTATAAATAGTAACGTCTTGTATAGGATTAGAACTTCTGGTCACATTCTACACCTTTTGTGTGTGTTTCTGTGTGGGTTTTCTCTCAAGCTTAATAATACAAATCTCAATTGTATTTACATTTTGATCTTCTTTCATCTCATAATCACTAGATTAGAAAACGATCCAACATTCACGCAATTTCAATTGGTATCAGAGCTATCTGGTGCTGCTCAGTTCGATTTGGTCATTTGTGTTGTGGAAAAGCTCGTTTTCATCGTGTTTTTCATCTCTAAAAACTTTGTTTCTGAAAATCTGACTTGTGTACATCATGCTTCACGTTCAAATTCCTTGTTTCGAGTGTTTTTCGTTCGATTGATCATCTAGAGCTCGTGAGTTTTGGTTTTCTGTGAATTTTAATTTTTTCGAAATTTTTCGTCATTCCGAACCCCAAGTTCGCAATAACCACTCCGAACCTGAAGCTCGGTTAGAGTTCGGTCATCTTTCTGTTCGGTGAGAGTTCGTAACACATTCGGAGAGAGTTCAGACCGAGTTCGGAGTAAATTCGTTTGAAGTTCGGTCGAAATTCTGTTCAGTGATAGTTCGTGTACCTTTCGGATAGAGTTCGGACATAGTTCGTTTCAGCTTCGGATATGCTTAGTTCGAACGAGGTCGGACAAGCTCGACCCCAGCCAGGGGCTCTGCTCCTTGGACCCCGCCGGGGGCTGTCGCCCGAACCCCCGTTACGTGTGGATCTCCAAGAAGCTTTTGGATTTTAAGTTTTTGGGGTGTTTGTTTTCGGTTTCGATAAAGAGTGATTCAAGCATATTGAACTGATTTTTTGTAAATTGTTAAAAATGAGTGCATCACAAGTTAGTCTTATGATACCTACACTGATGAAATGGGAAGATTATCATAAATGGAAAGTTGATTTTGAGATTTACATCAACAAACATTTCAAAGATTTTGGAAGATAATCGATAAGCAATTCAAATGTCATACTGATTCAAGAGGAGATGTAATAATACATCGACATCTTTCTCTAGAAGAAAGGGATTATATAGATAATGAAGACAAAGCTAGAGACATTATCAAAACAGCTCTTTCAAGAGAGTTATTTCTTGAAATCACAGTATATTGGACTGTGAAAGATAAATGGAATGCATTGAAAGAAAAAGGTGAGACATGTGCACATAATTCAGATCCATGAAGATTGGCTGCAGAGCTCTGCTGCATTCAAAATCATATGATTCAGGATCTAGTGGTTTAGATTCATAAAGTAATGGGTTGTCAGACAAAAAGGGTTGTGATACTGTTTTCAAGACTGAATAAATTGATGAATGTGTAACTGATTCTGATTCTGAAACAAGTTCTTGTGTGATATACGATGAAGGGGATGATGGTAACATAGAAGAAGTTCATAATGAAGTTTCTTCAATGTGTCCAAAGTGTATTGAACTTGCTAGGATTAATGCTGATTTGTTAAAAGAGAAGAAAGTTTTGAGTGAAGAATGTGAAAATTTTAAATCTGAAGCTCTAGATGTAGCTCAATTCCATTGCTATTAAAGCTGCTGATAGAGTTTTAGGTCTTTAGGAAGAACTTTCTACACTTCGTGATGCGAATGTGCTTCTTCGAGATAAAAATGAAGTTCTAACAAAGGATGTTGGGATCCTTAAGAAGAAGTGGGAAACTGTAACCGAAGAAGTTTTAGCTGAATGTGAGATCAGAAAGCGACAGCATTATGAATATAATGATTTGAATGAAAAGTTCATTAAGTCACAGAAAGATTTGTTTGAAGCTCGGCTTAAGATTTCAGAATTGAAGTTGAAGATTTTGGAATTAGAAAGGCAAGTGAAAATTGCAATCTCTCACCTACATTTTTGAATTTCTTGTACAAACAGGATCGAAGCAATGATAGTTCCAAGAAGGATGATATTCACAAGGTCCCTCACCCAGTGGATTTATCTGAATTTTATTTGCTCCTCTGGATCTAAAGGCAGAATTGCATGATTACTCCAAGTTTGCCACTCCACCAAAGAAGAAAAAGTCCAAATCGAAGAAAAAGTCGAAGCCATGGGTGAAGCTCCAAAATTTGATTCGAAGTCTACATTTTTTGAAAATGAAAATATCTGTGAAAAGGTTGCTTCGAATACTTCCTTTGCAACAGAAGAAGAAAAAGCTTTGATTCAGAAGAATAAATTGAAAGACATTAAAGCCAAATTCACTAGAGAAGCTAAGGGAAGAGAAGCTTCTGGTTCTTCTTCAAGTTTAAACAAGGTTCCACGATACAAAAACAAAGGTTTGGGTTTTGAGATCAAGGAAGTACCGGTTCAAGTCCAACAGGAAAAGAAGAAAGAAAAAGGTCTGAAAGAAAAGGTTGCAAAGAAATCATCTCATCCGAAGCAACAATCTTATTATTCTTGGAGGGTCATCATCGTCCACGAGTCAATCTCCTAGGTATGATTCTTGTTGGTCCCAAAACAACAATCACGCACGATATCTTTATCACAAACAAGTGTGAAATCCTTGTTTGTGACTGATTCAAACTAGAAGATGATGAAATAGACTTGATATGAGATGAAGACAAAGCAAAACAATCAAATCTTGAATGAAAATCGGTCAATCTTCTATTGAAATGAGTTCACGATCGTAATTACAAGGAGCAACCAGAAAATCGTAATCAAAAGGCTTGCTTACAGTGAAAAACTACTTGGTATTTATACTACCTACACAATAACCCTAGCCACAATCGTAAACCTAATAAGGTGAACCGGCCCATGAAGCCCAAACCGTAAACACATCAAACCCAACAAATGTAAACCCACAAGTCTAATGTTCATGCCTCATAAAGTATAGCCCAACAATCTTCCCCTAGGCATGAACCATTAGACTGTCTAAGGAAGAAACAAATCAAATTTGAAGGTGTGAGACTCCTTCCTTGACCACCATTCATGCTCTACAATCTGGTTTGCTGTTCCATGAAATATTCCCACCCTTATAGCATTTTCGTAATCAAGCTCATCACCAAGAATAGGTTGGGTGGCCAGGAGTTTGATATCACGTTCTCCAAACCTCAGCAAATCAACTGGATCATAGAAGCGAAATTCTCGTATCTTCTTGCAAACCACCACCACCTCATGAGTTGTTGGATCATAAAACCAATTATCAAAATTTCTCACAAGTGTACCATCTTCAATCTCGTCCAACGTGTTGATCACTCGAGTTCTTTTGGTGGGAGGTCGCCTCACTTCTCCAACAGGCTCATTTGTGACAGGATCAGTTCTAGTCTGAATCCATCTTGTTTGCTTGAGATCAAAGTTTGCAAAGTTTTCATCAAGATGACTCATCAGATTGTCACGAACAAGGTCTCCATGTGCATTCCTCCATCTATTAATAAACGGAGCCCTCAACAAATTCCTCATCTCTGTCTCTGTCCATGAGTGAAATTGACCCCGAGTTCTGTAATACTCCACTGGACTATACCCGTCTCTGATCACGGAAAATAGTTTCTTCTCACCATCATAATGCCAGCAGAAGATAGCTTCATGACTCCCCCTTTTGTCGATTTCACTTTCTCCCACATCAATTGAGTACAGCTTAGGGGGAGGTCCTTGGAAGAAATCCTTGAACCAGTTATCATGACTTTCCGGTGCCTTCGAGATGAATCTTCCTCCTTGAACATAATCAGATATCTCTATGGAGTCATCACCTTCATCCTCTGGCACTACTTCTGCTGTTTGGGCACCCTGTGAAGAACTCTGAACATTTGAACTATCAGTCCCCTTCAAATCTTCTAACTTCTTCCTTAGTTCAAGAAACCCAACATACAAGTACCCAATATTTGCTTCATTATTACTCTCCTTCTCCTTCAACCTCTTGTTTTCTTCCTTAAGCTCTTTTATCTCTCCCTCTCTCTTCCTGTTTTGAGATATCAGAAAGTTAATTTGAGGATCGGCACTTATCCGAAGGTCTACAGGGAGATCATCAGTTTGAACACTTTCTCCGACAAGTGTTGGATATGGACGAAAACTTGGAATGATTAGAGGCTGACTTAATTCAGTAGAGAAGTTTATCCTCACTGGGCTAGGCTCAACAAACGCGCTATCAACTTCAAAGAATTGTCTTTCCTCATGAACTGGGCTTTGTTCATTTAGAATAGGACTTTCAGTTTGAGTCGGAGTTGGCTCTTGGACATCAACTTCATCATCAACCTGAAACGTGCTCTCTACATTTGCAGGCTCAGACACCTCATCATTCTGGGCATTTGCACCTGATGATTCAAACACCATCAGACTCGAGCTTGTCTTCTGGAACTTGAATCTGATAGGTCTTGGATCAAATTTCTTTCTTGGTGAGGGTTCACGCACAGGATTAGGTTCGGCAAACACATCATCATCAGCAACATTAACATTTAACTCTTGTGGGATTGTGCCATCACTTGAAGAAGAACTCAAGTCATCCCTTGTTCTCTTGTGGCTGATTGGCTCCAGATCTCCATAAATGTCATCTGCCAAATTCTCATCCTCTAGGAAAATATCATCCATCAAATTCTCCTCATCTGAAGGTATATTCTCTGGATCCCCCTGAACAGTCACTGGTACATCATGATCTTTGTGACAATTGTAACTTCCCAAGTTAGCTCCGTTAAGTTTTTCCGTTAACTCCGTCAGTTCCGTTAGACAATCTCCGTCAGCCATATTATAAAACAGTAACTAATGCGTGTCTAGACCGAATACGTCCATGACCTTTGGTTGATCACCGAACCCGTCCATATGTGCTACGTGTTTACTTACTTGCTACCATTACGTGAAATTATATGCAACGTGTTTATTTGATTAAGGGTGTAATTGTGTGATTATCAAGAAATTGTGCTTGTCTTACTTAGAACGAAAATTGACCTTTTTGGGTAGCCAGCGAAACTACCAGGCGAAATTACAGTTTCGCCCGGTAGCTAAGGCATTTGGGCTACGGGACCAGTTTCGCGTGGCTAGCGAAACTGCCAGCGAAACTACCAGCGACACTGCCAGCGAAACTAGCACCTGATATATAGAAAACCCAAGCCAACCTTCTCATTTTTACTCACTTCTCACAACCACACACACTTCTGCAGTCTCCCTCTCTCGAGATCTCCGGCCAGGAAGGAAGTAGCTTGAACCACAGAGATTCCAGCTCCAAGTTTCCATCCATTTAAGCATTAGAGATCAACCGTGAGTCACATAAACCTCCTTTATGCATTTCTTGTATGTTTAACTAAAATGTATGCTCAAAACCCACATGCAATGACTTCTGCTACTGCTATGATGCTTAGGGATGCTAGACATAACATAAATTCTGTATCTTGACATGTCAGTATGAAGATCTATGCTAGATTAGGCTACTTATGTGAAAATGCATTCTTGGTAAATTGATGACTAGAAACCATGTTTTAGGTGTTGAAATTGCTCACATGATGTTGGTAAATGTTTAGGTATGCTAGATATCGAATTGCATGTGATACAGAAGCTGTTAGAAAGGTTTTTAGTCAAATTTACGGGTTTTTCTAGCGACTAGCGAAACTGTGCCTTCATCAGGCGAAATTATGTAGCGAAATTTTGCATATCTCCTTCTAGCGAAACTATGTAGCGAAACTATAGTGTCGCCGGATAAACCAACCAGACCTGCTCGAACGAAACTACCGAGCGAAATTCCCTGAACGAAAGTTCAAACCAGTTTCGGGCGAAACTAGGCTAGCGAAACTGTGCCAACAGTTTCGAGCGAAACTAGCCTAGCGAAACTGTGTCATCGGGTGTTGCCTAGCGAAAGTGCTGCCCGTGTACACAGCGAAACTGCTTAGCGAAACTGCTAGCGAAACTATGACCAGAACCCAAACTTGTGCAATTTGTTTAAATGCCTTGCCATGACTTACACAATTATGCTATGATGAACATGTTTGATTTCTGTATTAAGTGAACCCCTGTTTATGATCAACCATCGGTATCGTGTGTCGTTATGTCGTGTCGTGTTTTCCAACGTGCTAGTAGTTTTAAACACAACCTTACACCTAAGACCTTAATGTGATTATTAGGTCCTCATTAACAATCATAACCGGATAAATTGAAGCTTAAGCCGAGCAACCTAAGGTGAGTTTCACTTACTGTTATAGTTGCATCCGGTAAGGGATGGCAACACGCGGTAAAGGTATTTCTTTACTTGAGTATTTATCCCACTATATCACATGTTCACTGAATTGCTTTATAAACAAAAGTCCTTACTTATCGGGCCATTAGTATTGAATAGCGAGGTAATGTTGAGTAGATCTACTGGGGATTGACACCCCCGCTCAGCGGTGCACAGGATGCACCCTCCCGACTGGCGGTCGGACTGAGACCAATGTTAGCCTAGGAACACCGTGATCGGGAAAGACACGGGGAAGGCAAAGTACATAGGTGAATACCTATCAAATACCATGTCAGCTTTGGTTGCGAACGTTCAGAGGAGCATAAGCATAGGCTAGCTACCTAATGATACGGATAATACTTACATTTCTAAATTACGAATTTATTGCTTTACGATTCGTATACATTGTGGTCTACATGGTGTAGTGTAGACTGATTAGTGAACTCACCAGCCCTTTTAGCTGACACTTGATCGTTGTTTACTTTTCAGGTCGTTAGATGGATTCTGGGATGGCACGAGTGGCGGCAGTACTCTCTATCGCAAATCTTTTAGGAAATTCAAAATTTCAAACTTTATGAACATGTGTTTTGTACATCAAACTTGTAATCGCTTTTTATGCTTCCGCTGTACTTCTAAACTAACTTATGTATCTGTTAAACAAACTTCCCTCTACTTTAATTTTAAAGCCTCTTATCTTTTGTTTAAATTTTCTGTTATGGCTTGGTTGTAACTAAAGTCTTGGATCCTGGTCTGGCTCACACCCCATGCGGTTATACTCCGTCAGTGGGATTTTGGGGGTGTGACAGATTGGTATCAGAGCCATTGGTTACAGCGAACCAGAACATTTTTAAAGGTAAAGATTTCTGAACTGTAACTGTTTTTGAAAAGATTTTGTTACAACCCATTCCTCAAGAGTACTGCCCTGCGTGCCGAAGATGATCCTCATTCAGAATCCTTGTCTAATGTATAGCCCTAGCAAATTTAAATGTGTCGTTCATGTAAATAGATGTTTTATAAGATTTGTTTTAACGGAACTTAACAACTTTTTAGTATTGGATATACTAACCTTTGGAGGTTTTGCATCGATTTGCTAGAAAATCATGCCTCCGCGAAGAGCACCAGGAACCAACCCGGGAACCTTTACTGCTGCTCAAGTCCAAGACATGATCAACCAAGGCGTTGCTGCAGCCTTGGCAGCCGCTCAGCTCCAGTTTCAAGGACAACATCAGCATCAGTGCACTTTCAAGACGTTTATGGATTGTAAGCCCCTGGTGTTTAAGGGCGATGAAGGAGCTGTGGGCCTGTTGCGATGGCTCGAAAAGTCGGAAAAGGTTTTTGTCATGTGTAACTGCCCGGTGGGGGATCGGGTGAAGTATGCTACAGGTACACTTGAGAGATTCCGCACTAACATGGTGGAATGCTCAGATTCAAATGCTGGGAATTGATGCTGCTAATGCCATGACATGGCAAGAGTTCAAAGATGCGATTATGGAAGAGTATTGCCCCCGTGATCAGGTTAAGAGGTTGGAACTCGAGTTTATGAATTCCAAGATGGTAGGCTCAGAGGTGGAGGAGTACACTGATAGATATCACGAGTATTCAATTCTGTGTCCTTCAATGGTCGATGCTGACTATAAAAAGATAGAAAGGTATGTGGATGGATTGGCTCCACAAATTCAGGGAATGGTAACCGCATCAAACCCCTTAATGTGCAGCAAGCAATCAGACTAGCACACAAGTTGACAGACCAAGCGGTGGCTCAAGGCACCTTGCCACCAAAGAAATCTCCCAAGACTGCTCTTGATGGGAAGAGAAAGAGTGAAGAGGAACCAAGTAACAACAATGCCGGTAATAACCTTGGAAAGTTTTCTGGCTCCCAGAACCAGAGCAAGAGGTTCGATAACTCTAAAGGTGGTTTCAACAACAGTGGAGGCGGTAATCAAAACCGCCAAGGCAGTAGCGGTCAGGGTTCAAACAGATACAGGGGAAAGGCACCCTACTGCAACAAGTGTAGCATACATCACACAGGTGATTGCAACCAACCTCCCTGTGAGCGATGTGGTAGAATGGGGCATATGGCCAAGAATTGTCGGAGTGAACTACCGAACCGGTCAAGGCAGAACAATGATGGTCCTAGGGGATGTTTTGAATGTGGTAAACCGGGCCATGTGAAAAAGGATTGCCCCCAACTCAGGAGAACCGGAAACAACAACCACCACGATAACAACAACAACAACAACAACAACAACAACAACAATGGCGGAGGTGGCGGTGGAAACGGGGGAAACGGTGCTAGAGGACGAGCGTTCGTCATGGGTTCAGGAGAAGCAAAGAATGATGCCAACGTGATAACCGGTAAGTTTCTTCTCAATAACTACTTTGCAAATGTGCTCTTTGATTCCGGTGCTGAGAAAAGTTTCATTTCAACTAAGTTTTGTAAGTTGATAAAGGCCAATTCGAAACCTCTAGAAGCTAGGTACACTGTTGAACTAGCTAATGGTAAGCTTATTGATGCAACACATTTAGTCAAGGATTGTACCTTAGAACTCTCTGGCCATAAGTTCAGCATAGATTTGATGCCCTTCACCATTGGTAGTTTTGACATAATAGTTGGCATGGATTGGCTATCCGCGCATCAGGCCGAACTCGTCTGCCGAGAGAAGATCATACGTATACCCACTGCAAACGGAGACGTACTCTCGATTCAGGGTGAGAAGGGAGGCACTGTCTCCGGAATCATATCGTACCTCAAGGCCCAGAAATATCTACGGAAGGGACACGTAGCCATTCTAGCAACGGTTACGGATCAAAGCCTAGCGGAAAAGAAAATCGAAGATTTCCCGATAGTTCGCGATTACCCCGATGTATTCCTAGAGGAATTACCTGGTTTACCTCCGAATCGACAAGTCGAGTTTGGAATCGACCTTGTCCCTGGTGCAGCTCCAGTTGCCCGAGCTCCTTATCGTCTGGCGGTGAATGAACTACATGAGTTGTCTACCTAACTGCAGGAGTTATTGGATAAAGGTTTTATCAGACCTAGTTCGTCGCCATGGGGTGCGCCTGTGTTATTTGTCAAGAAAAAGGATGGAACGTTCAGAATGTGTATAGATTATCGCGAGCTCAACAAAGTTACTATTAAGAATCGGTATCCTCTCCCTCGCATCGACGACCTCTTCGATCAACTGCAAGGATCCAGCTACTACTCAAAAATCGACTTAAGGTCCGGATATCATCAACTCAGGGTCCGTGAGGAGGATATTTCAAAGACTGCTTTCAGAACGCGCTACGGTCACTACGAGTTCCTGGTTATGCCTTTCGGCTTAACAAACGCGCCAGCGGTGTTCATGGACCTCATGAACCGCGTATGCAAGCCCTACCTGGACCAGTTTGTTATTGTTTTCATCGACGACATCCTCATTTATTCAAAGACGAAAGAGGAACATGAGGAGCATCTACGGTTAATTTTAGAGTTGTTAAGGAAGGAGCAACTCTACGCCAAATTCTCAAAATGCGACTTCTGGATTCGGGAAGTTCAGTTTCTGGGTCACATCGTCAATGAGCAGGGTATTCATGTTGATCCAGCCAAAGTTGAGGCAATCAAGAGTTGGTCTACGCCACGAGCACCGACAGAAATTCGACAATTTCTAGGGTTGGCGGGTTACTACCGTCGTTTTATTAAAGGGTTTTCTCAGATAGCTCAACCGTTAACCGCTCTCACGCATAAAGGCGTTCAGTACCGATGGGGCGACAAGGAAGAAGCAGCGTTTCAAACCTTGAAAGAAAAACTTTGTACCGCGCCCGTACTATCCCTACCTGAAGGTGTCGACGACTTCGAAGTCTATTGTGATGCTTCAATCCAAGGACTTGGATGTGTTTTAATGCAAAGAGGCAAAGTCATCGCTTATGGGTCAAGGCAACTAAAGTCGAACGAAAAGAATTATACGACTCATGATCTGGAGTTAGGAGCTGTCATATTTGCCTTGAAATTTTGGAGACACTACCTATACGGTACCAAGTGCACGATATTCACCGACCATAAAAGCCTCCAGCACATAATGGAACAGAAGGAACTTAACATGAGGCAGCGTAGGTGGGTCGAGCTGCTAAATGACTACGACTTGGCAATAAAGTATCATCCAGGAAAGGCCAATGTGGTGGCCGATGCTCTGAGCAGAAAGGAACACGAAAAACCTAGAAGGGTACGAGCCTTACAGCTTACGATTCATGCAGGATTACCGGATAGAATCCGAGATGCTCAGAAAGAGGCCCTGAAAGAGGAAAATTTCGAGTCCGAATCCCTACATGGCATAGATGGAACTTCGGAGGTTAAGTCGGATGGAATCCGTTACTATAAAGATCGAATTTGGGTACCTCTACACGGAAACCTTCGAGAGCTAGTGATGGACGAGGCTCACAAGTCTCGATACTCGGTCCATCCTGGTTCGGACAAAATGTACCAAGACTTAAAAGAACTCTACTGGTGGCCTAAGATGAAGGCGGAAATTGCTGCATATGTTAGTAAGTGTTTGACATGCTCAAAGGTTAAAGCAGAACACCGTAAGCCTCCAGGATTGCTGCAACAACCGACAATTCCCGAATGGAAATGGGAAGAAATCTCGATGGATTTCATCACGGGATTGCCCCGTACTCCTCGTGGAAACGACATGATTTGGGTGATCGTGGATCGATTAATCAAATCTGCCCACTTCATAGCCCTCAAGGAAAAAGACAAAACTGATAAGTTGGCACAAATCTACATTGACGAGATCGTCAAGCTTCATGGAGTACCTTTATCAATTATCTCCGATCGAGACCCCAGATTTGCTTCACACTTTTGGAGATCATTGCAATCAGCCTTAGGCACTCGTTTAGATATGAGTACCGCATACCATCCTCAGACAGACGGCCAAACCGAACGCACAATCCAAACCCTTGAAGACATGCTCCGAGCGTGCGTTATGGATTTCGGCAAGAATTGGGAAGCTCACCTGCCACTGGTCGAATTCTCCTACAACAATAGCTACCATTCCAGTATTGGAGCCGCCCCCTTTGAAGCTCTGTATGGACGAAAGTGTAGGTCACCGGTCTGTTGGGCCGAGGTTGGTGACAGTCAACTAACTGGACCGGAACTAGTATACGAAACGACAGAAAGAATTGTACAGATCAGAAACCGTATGAAAGCCGCCAGAGATCGTCAAAAAAGTTATGCAGACCAGCGTAGAAGGCCATTAGAATTCGAGGTGGGTGACCGTGTACTGTTGAAAGTCTCACCTTGGAAAGGTGTCGTGCGTTTTGGAAAGCGCGGGAAGTTGAATCCCCGTTATATAGGACCCTTCCCGATAACAGAAAAGATTGGAACGGTGGCGTATCGTTTGGACTTGCCACCTGAGCTAGACGGAGTGCATAATGTATTCCACGTTTCAAACCTAAAGAAGTGTCTAGCCGATGAAACTTTGATAGTACCGCTAGAGGAACTTCACGTTGACGAGCAACTTCGGTTTATAGAGCAACCTGTTGAGATAATGGGACGCGAAGAAAAAGCACTGAAAAGAAGCAAGATCCCGATTGTCAAAGTCAGATGGCATTCAAGGCGTGGACCGGAGTTCACGTGGGAACGGGAAGATCAGATGAGAAAGAAGTATCCTCACCTGTTCGGTCAAGCCTCTGCATCAACCCAAGGTACTAGCTAATTTTCGAGACGAAAATTCCTTAACATGGGGAGGCTGTGACAATTGTAACTTCCCAAGTTAGCTCCGTTAAGTTTTTCCGTTAACTCCGTCAGTTCCGTTAGACAATCTCCGTCAGCCATATTATAAAACAGTAACTAATGCGTGTCTAGACCGAATACGTCCATGACCTTTGGTTGATCACCGAACCCGTCCATATGTGCTACGTGTTTACTTACTTGCTACCATTACGTGAAATTATATGCAACGTGTTTATTTGATTAAGGGTGTAATTGTGTGATTATCAAGAAATTGTGCTTGTCTTACTTAGAACGAAAATTGACCTTTTTGGGTAGCCAGCGAAACTACCAGGCGAAATTACAGTTTCGCCCGGTAGCTAAGGCATTTGGGCTACGGGACCAGTTTCGCGTGGCTAGCGAAACTGCCAGCGAAACTACCAGCGACACTGCCAGCGAAACTAGTACCTGATATATAGAAAACCCAAGCCAACCTTCTCATTTTTACTCACTTCTCACAACCACACACACTTCTGCAGTCTCCCTCTCTCGAGATCTCCGGCCAGGAAGGAAGTAGCTTGAACCACAGAGATTCCAGCTCCAAGTTTCCATCCATTTAAGCATTAGAGATCAACCGTGAGTCACATAAACCTCCTTTATGCATTTCTTGTATGTTTAACTAAAATGTATGCTCAAAACCCACATGCAATGACTTCTGCTACTGCTATGATGCTTAGGGATGCTAGACATAACATAAATTCTGTATCTTGACATGTCAGTATGAAGATCTATGCTAGATTAGGCTACTTATGTGAAAATGCATTCTTGGTAAATTGATGACTAGAAACCATGTTTTAGGTGTTGAAATTGCTCACATGATGTTGGTAAATGTTTAGGTATGATAGATATCGAATTGCATGTGATACAGAAGCTGTTAGAAAGGTTTTTAGTCAAATTTACGGGTTTTTCTAGCGACTAGCGAAACTGTGCCTTCATCAGGCGAAATTATGTAGCGAAATTTTGCATATCTCCTTCTAGCGAAACTATGTAGCGAAACTATAGTGTCGCCGGATAAACCAACCAGACCTGCTCGAACGAAACTACCGAGCGAAATTCCCTGAACGAAAGTTCAAACCAGTTTCGGGCGAAACTAGGCTAGCGAAACTGTGCCAACAGTTTCGAGCGAAACTAGCCTAGCGAAACTGTGTCATCGGGTGTTGCCTAGCGAAAGTGCTGCCCGTGTACACAGCGAAACTGCTTAGCGAAACTGCTAGCGAAACTATGACCAGAACCCAAACTTGTGCAATTTGTTTAAATGCCTTGCCATGACTTACACAATTATGCTATGATGAACATGTTTGATTTCTGTATTAAGTGAACCCCTGTTTATGATCAACCATCGGTATCGTGTGTCGTTATGTCGTGTCGTGTTTTCCAACGTGCTAGTAGTTTTAAACACAACCTTACACCTAAGACCTTAATGTGATTATTAGGTCCTCATTAACAATCATAACCGGATAAATTGAAGCTTAAGCCGAGCAACCTAAGGTGAGTTTCACTTACTGTTATAGTTGCATCCGGTAAGGGATGGCAACACGCGGTAAAGGTATTTCTTTACTTGAGTATTTATCCCACTATATCACATGTTCACTGAATTGCTTTATAAACAAAAGTCCTTACTTATCGGGCCATTAGTATTGAATAGCGAGGTAATGTTGAATAGATCTACTGGGGATTGACACCCCCGCTCAGCGGTGCACAGGATGCACCCTCCCGACTGGCGGTCGGACTGAGACCAATGTTAGCCTAGGAACACCGTGATCGGGAAAGACACGGGGAAGGCAAAGTACATAGGTGAATACCTATCAAATACCATGTCAGCTTTGGTTGCGAACGTTCAGAGGAGCATAAGCATAGGCTAGCTACCTAATGATACGGATAATACTTACATTTCTAAATTACGAATTTATTGCTTTACGATTCGTATACATTGTGGTCTACATGGTGTAGTGTAGACTGATTAGTGAACTCACCAGCCCTTTTAGCTGACACTTGATCGTTGTTTACTTTTCAGGTCGTTAGATGGATTCTGGGATGGCACGAGTGGCGGCAGTACTCTCTATCGCAAATCTTTTGGGAAATTCAAAATTTCAAACTTTATGAACATGTGTTTTGTACATCAAACTTGTAATCGCTTTTTATGCTTCCGCTGTACTTCTAAACTAACTTATGTATCTGTTAAACAAACTTCCCTCTACTTTAATTTTAAAGCCTCTTATCTTTTGTTTAAATTTTCTGTTATGGCTTGGTTGTAACTAAAGTCTTGGATCCTGGTCTGGCTCACACCCATGCGGTTATACTCCGTCAGTGGGATTTTGGGGGTGTGACAATCTTCAGCAACAAAAGAAGTGGCCGCAGGTTCTTCAGGTTGTGGATCAGCTTCTAGTTCTTGTTCCCTTGCAACCTCAGGGAAATCACCTATTTTTGTCCAGTCAAGTCTTCCTTGAAAAGTGCGCTTTCCCCTTCTATCTTGAGTCTGTAGACCAAACACACCATCATCCATGAAATATATGTCTAGCTTCTCAACCCTTTCTTGAATCATTGGATACTTCCTCATCACCACCATGTGTACGAATCTTGGAGTCATGAGAAATTGCTCTCTAGCACTCAAGTCAGCATTACCCACCCAATCTAAAAGCATCATCTTCGAAAAGTTGAATTCCCAATCCAATGAAAGTGCAATAAATGATGTGCCATGCACCTTGTTCAGTTGATCGAAGCGTGTTCTCTTGCCCAAGAATGATTTCTGTAAGTAGTGAGCCAAACACCTCCAGTAGTATGGCAGTAACTTCTTGAAGATTGGTGGGAATTTTCCTTCATACCCCAGAAGATGTGCACCCTCTAACACTGCATTCTTAGAATACTCCATTTTATCTTCTGCTCTATCAGTAATATTCAACCCCTGGCGAATATCTTCATCAAGGATCTAAATTCTGCGGTTTTGAACAGTTGCAGTAATCCTTGTTTTATCAACGCTTGCCCTGGCAGTTCCCCAAAATTCTCTCACCAGTTGTTCATCTATCAGCACATGCGTCCTGAGAGCATGATTGATCTTGCAAACATTCATCCCTCCAACTAGAGAGTAGAACAACTGCATGTGTTTCTCTGGAGGGTCATCTAGATAAGTAGATATGCAGTGATCTCTTTCAAAGTGAATTTCTTCATCAATCATCTCTTCTGCCATCTGAGAAACAGACACACGTGCATCAATTTTAATCCCATCATTGAGCAATTATGTTTGTTAAAACCATCTCGAAGTTCAATTGATTATCCCATTATCCTTTTAAGTTCTAAAATCTCAATTGAAACTTTTAAAGAAAGAATTGGATTTTGTTCCACAAGTTTAACAAAACACACTCTTAAAAAATAACTTGTTCAACTTTATCTTAAAAAAAATTTAAGTTTGATGAGGTTTTAAAACCATTTTGTGATCATTTGATCGTTTACGATTTTAAATCAAACTTTTAACGGGTTTACGATCGAAATTAGGGTTTGCGATCCAAACTTGAGTTCACGATTAGGGTCAAGTGAGTCCAATCGTAAACTGCACACCCAATCGTAAACACCAATGGGTCGTAATCACGAGGAATCAAGAACACCATCTGATCGTAATCGTCATCGGATCGTAAACGTCATCAGACCGTGAATATGGTCAATCGTAAACTCAGTCAATCGTGAACACGACTGATCGTAAACGCCATCTTCAACATGAACAGTCGTCTCCTTCCTCACGTCGGTCGTAAACGCAGAGATCCACATTGTTGTACCTGCAAAGCTTTGAAAACTCATCAAAAACCGACATTGGTGCAAAATAAACATCAAAAACTACCTTTTAAGTACCACAAACACAGAAACGACTCCAATTCTTGAGAAATCGAGGTAAAGCTCGAAGGAAAAGAGGAGTAGCAACCGGGAGACAAGACAAACAAAAAACAGTGACGATTTGATGAGAAAATAGTTATTTGAAGTGAGTTTTATGGTCGGACAGTGAAGGTAAGGGTGATTGAGCGCTCGATTTCAACCAAGAGTGGTCGAAGGTAGCCAGAAAACGATTTTCTGGTGGAAAAGGGGGCGGTTAGGGTTTCGGATGGAGGAGTCGTAAACACAAAGAGAGAAAGGATATGGAATCGTAAACGGTGTGTGATCGTAAATGAGGGGTTGGGATGGTTTTGTTAAAATTAATTTTCATAATGCCCCCCTCAAGTTTCACAAAACATTTCAAATGTGCCCAAACCTCTTTTAAATGAAAAATCTCTTGAAAAAAGGTTAATTTTGAAAATTTTGAGCGTTACAAAACTTCCCCTCAGACTCATACCCCGAGAACCTGGTCTTGATAAAAAAAATGAAATTTTAAACAGTCAGAAACTTAGAGAAACATAAAACAAAGATACCTAATGCAGAAATTAAATATTTACTTGCCTTGAAGCTGATGTTTTTCATGGATCATACCAGACTTATCTTTGACCGAGAAACCCTTTTCAGCTTCCGTTACTCGACGCTCTAGACGATTGCCAGTATATTTGACCGCATAAACTCACATCCAGTCATGAAATGCTTGATTATGGTACAATATTACCATCATGTTCAATCGTCCCCACACCTAATTGTTCATAGCAAAACCTACCCAGCCTCAGAGTTTATTAAGGATTCACAAACCCCCAACTTGAGGAACCATGCAACACCGTTATGACTACCACTTATTTTGTTAATCATTTGTCGGTGATCAAGTCGGCCGCATAAGCACGCAAAGAAGACCAAACATAATGATTATTTTATTATCTTTTCATTTTTTTTTTCATTTTTTCGTTTTCTTTTCTGTGGTGTTATCATAACAGCAGAAACGTGGCGTGTGAGAGAGTGAATACTAGGTAGTTACCACTCTCAACCCATTTTTGCTGGGACTCAGTTTTTTAAACCATGTAAACTAGGAAGGGAAACTAAACATATATAGAAGTTAATTTTACAGCACTTACATTGATGATCATAGTTTTGGATTGAGCTTACCGACATATCATCTTTGAGCAATCTTTCACTTCAACTTTACGCGTGTCGGTCTCCGATTGTCTTGGACATTTATATCACTTCCTACCAACTCAAGACAAACACAAAAGACTTCATAAAAACCTCAAAAAAAAATTTAGATTTTCAGAAACTATAACATTTCTTCCTCTGGTTTTATGAGGCTTTTGAGATATAAACACCCTTTTTATTTATTTATTTTTTTAAAATGAAAGAACCAAAGGAAATAGAAAATCATACCAAAGCAAAAACAAAACTATGTACAAGCAGTTTTGATCAGATCATTC
The DNA here is from genome assembly GCA_039602395.1 of Deinandra increscens subsp. villosa. Classification (NCBI taxonomy): domain Eukaryota; kingdom Viridiplantae; phylum Streptophyta; class Magnoliopsida; order Asterales; family Asteraceae; genus Deinandra; species Deinandra increscens. The sequence goes on along the minus strand of JBCNJP010000007.1, from coordinate 58,025,337 downwards.
CTCGAAGGCAATCATCCTCAGGCCTTCAACACACATTTCAAAATTTTGATGAGGAAGGGGTTTTGTGAAAAGTTCAGAAACATTTTGATCGGAATTTACCTTTTCGAGCTGAATCAACTTCCTATCATAGCAATCACGAATAAAATGTACCTTGATATCTATGTGCTTTGTTTTGGAATGTTGAACAGGATTCTTGACAATTTGCACAACAGCAGCATTGTCACAAAAGATTAGAGTGTTAAGGAATTCCATACCATAGTCAGTGAGCTGATTCTGAATCCACACCACCTGCGAGCATCCAGCTGAAGCTGACACATATTCAGCTTCTGCAGTTGACTTGGAAACGGTATGCTGCTTCTTGCTCTGCCATGAAATGAGTATGTCTCACAAAATATTGACACCCACCAGTTGTAGATTTTCTGTCAAGATCACTACCTCCATAATCACTGTCAGTAAATGCAAACAATTGAAAATCAGTATTCTTAGGGTACCAAAGCCCAAGCCGAGGCCTGCCCTTCAGATACCTAAAAATACGTTTAACAGCAGTTTAATGAGAAAGTTTAGGATTAGCCTGGTAACGTGCACACACACACACGGTATGCATGATATCTGGCATGCTTGCTGTCAAATACATGAGTGATCCGATCATTAAACGATACATGAATTCACTCACTGATTCCCCATCTGCATCTGCTGTTAGTAGAGGCCGGGATGCCATGGGAGTAGATATGGGCTTGGATTCCTGCATCTTATACTTTTCCAGAATTTCATTCACATATTTTTCTTGATGAATGAGAATCCCAGATTCATCTTGTTTGACTTGTAATGCCAGGAAAAAGTTCATCTCCCCCTTGATCACTCATCTCAAATTTCTTTCTCATGATATCCTTAAATTCTGTGCACAATTCTTCATTTGTTGACCCGTAGATGATGTCATTCACATAAACTTGCACCATGATGATATCATCTTTCACCTTCTTTCTGAACAAGGTTTGATCAACTGCTCCCCTTGTATAACCATTCTCCACCAAATGCTTTGATAGAGTCTCATACCACGTGCGTGGAGCTTGATACAAACCATATAGAGCTTTATCCAGAAGATACACGTGATCTGGATGTTCCTCATCCACAAATCCTGGTGGTTGAGCCACATAGACCTCTTCATTCATTTTAGCGTAAAGAAAAGCTGTCTTTACATCCATCTGATGCACAGTGAAGTTGAGATATGTTGCCACAACAAGGAATATTCGAATTGCTTCCAATCTAGCCACTGATGCACACACCTCATCATAATCAATCCTGTAACCTGTCTATGACCTTGAACAATCAACCTGGCTTTGTTCCTCACAATTACACCCGTATCATCTTTCTTATTCTTATACAACCATCTTGTGGGTATAACCTTCTTATTCTCTGGTCTTTTCACTAGATGCCACAGTCCTAATTTTGAAAATTGATTGAAATCATCGTGCATAGCGTCCATCCAACTCGGATCTTTAAGTGCTACCATCACATTTGGAGGCTCTATCTGGGAGATAGATCATGAGTACATGCAGAAATTGATGTCACCCATGCGGCTTCTAGTAGTGACACCTGCTGACACTGGTCCGACCACATTGCTAAGAGGATGATCTCTGTTGATTCTTGTGGCTTGAACATCTGGTACTGAAACAAAGACAGGCATGTTAGTATCATTAACATTATCATTCATACCTTGGGTTTCTGACTCCTTTTGATCATCATGAGGTCCTGAAGATTCTGGAACATCTGCATTATCAACCTTAGGAGCTGCTGCTGATACATTGTCACTAACATTTTCCACAGCTGGCCTTGCTTGAGGAGTTGGAGCAATAATGTCTTATTCCTCTACCAGACTAGGAAACATATTTGAGCAATTGAACCCTTCAAACAAAGACCCATAATCAAAGATCCAGTCTGGCCCATTTCTAGCATCAGTAGGATTGTCTTCCAACCAGTCAACATTGAATGTCTCAGTTATCACTTTGGTGGTTTTGTTGTAGACTCGATAAGAACTATTTGCAGAATAGCCAAAGTAGCATTCATCAGCCTTTGCTTCGAACTTCCCCACATCAGATTGAATTAGAATTGTGCAAGGACACCCGAATGTCTTAGAGTACCCCAACTTTGGATTTTCTCCATAAATAATCTCATAAGGCGTCTTCTCTTGCCGCTTGTTTAAAAGTACCCGATTTTGCACATAACAAGCAGTGTTGACTGCTTTGGCCCAAAAGAAAATTGGCAATCTTGCTTCACACAGCATAGTTCTTGCAGCTTCAATGAGTGTTCTATTTCTTCTTTCAGCAACACCATTCTGTTGAGGTGTGTACGGTGCACTGTATTGCCTTTCTATACCTTTCTCTCCACAGAACATATTCAATTCAGCATTCTTAAACTCTCTTTCATTGTCTGATCTTATTGCCTTCACTTTCTTGCTCATCTGTTTCTCTATGAGAGTAACAAACTGTTTCACCAGTACTGGAGTTTCATGCTTGTTTGATAAAAAGAAAACCCAAGTAAACCGAGAGAAGTCATCCACTATCACTAGACAATATGAGAACTTGCTAATACTTTGTACTTGCATTGGGCCGAAGCGATCCATATGAAGTAGTTGCAACACGACGAAATAGAGTTTGTCATTTTAGAACGATGTGGTAACTTGTGTTGCTTCCCCTTAGCACATGCAACACACTTCTGAACTAAAGTGAAGTCCTTGATAGGAAGATTTCTAACATGCTCTCCTTTTGCCAGTTTGGTCAGATTTTTCATGTTGGCATGTCCCAGACGACGATGCCATAACAATGCCAGCTTTTCATTTTGCTTTGAAATAAGACAGGCCACATCAGATGGCGGAGGCTTACCCATGTTAAGAAGATAAAATTTCCTCGTCTTGGTGTACGCATCAAGACACACTCCTCAGGATTCTTGACTCCAGGCTTGAGAATAATACATTCCTTGCGATTGAACAAAACAGAATATTCTTTATCACAAATCTGCAAAACACTGAGCAGACTATGTGACAACTCCTCCACATAATGCACATCAGAGAACGTTAAACTGCCATTCTTCACCACACCTTTCTTGCTGATCTTGCCACCTACTCCACCAGCAAAAGAAACACCTCCTCCATTGAAATCTTGAACCTCTTCCAGAAGTGATAAGTCTCCGGTCATATGTCGGGAGCAACCACTATCAACGTACCAGAGATTGTTGAGAGTTCTTCTTGGCTATCCCTACATAAATCAAAGATCAGTTAGAGTCGGGTACCTAGGCCATAACATATCTGGGCAGACCCTTGGAATCAATGTAGTTAACGAATTTAAGGGACATTCCAGATTTTGATTCAGTTACATTCAAACTTTGAGTGTTGACTTTTGGTTTCCAAAAAGTGTGTTTCTGTGGTTTTGACACATTGTTTAAATTCTTTACAGTTGCAGGATTCTTTTGTGGAGATGTGACGTTTTTACCTGTAGGTTTCTTGACAAGTGTCCACTCAAGTTTCAATTTTGTTTAAACAACTTGTTTTGTTTGAGAAACATCTTTTGATTTAGAAACCTGTTTCTTAACCTTTGTTTTACGTTTAGGTTGAGAAATCCTTTTTGTTTTAGGTACCTGTTTTTCAACAAGTTCATGTTTCATCTTATCTTTTCTTTGGTAAACTCCTTTAGATTTGTAAGTTGGTTTTGGAGTTTTGGCCACATTCCATTTTTCATCAACAGGCTTTGTCACTGAAGTTTTAGTGTTTAAAACCTTAGACTGTTGTGTATTCATTGGGTTTAAACTCTGCTTCCCCTGAGACAAAGCTTGTTGTTTCTAATTTTTATTTTCACCTGTCATCATTTTCTGCAACATACTAGTCCGTGGGTTTTGCGGATAGTATGGTTGATAAGGTCTATTCAAACAATTTGCAGCGAAATGCCCTGGTTTTCCACAATGGAAACAATTCATAAGCATAGGCCCATTCACATGACTACAAACATATGAACGTCTTGGGAATGATGACTTCCATTCAGGCTTATCATCCTATTTGTGTATGAAATGTTTTGTAACTTTTTCAGGTTGCGTGATTAAACAAAACTGTTCTGATTTTGACTTGTTCGTTATGTTAAAAGTAGACACAACCTGGGGATAAGGAACGTATTCCTTGGGTTTAGACTCACGACCAGCTTTAGTATTGGGCACACGAATTTTAAAACCATTAACTACTTCATTAGAATTAGAAACATGTTTTGAAGACACAAACAACATCAATTGTTTTGAATTGGACGCATTAAGTTCAGACACAGATGCCAAAACATCGTCCTTAGGTAAATCAGAAATTAAACTAGACTCATGACACTTTTTGACTCTCAAGCATTCGACATCCTTCCCAGACACATCTTTGATCCCTACTTCATCTGCACATGAAACAAAAACGTCACAAGAACTAACATTATCGTTTAAAGATTCCTGGGATGGACATGGTTCACAAGTGAATGTCACCGATTTATCCTGATTACCCAAACCATAGGTCATATGTTTCTCATTTTCTAACTCCTCTTCAGTCATGGGTTTCACACCAACTAAAACACTATCTATGGGAGGTCCTGCTTCATGCATTTCTGATTCAGATCTCTCTACCTGATCCTCCTCATAAATCATACCTATTATATCTCTAGACACAGGTTGGGGAACACTATTCTTATTTTTTTCAGAAAAGCTAATTCCTATTCCTCCTGTATCCTTACCAAATCGAACATCAGTTAGGCAGGTGGACAGAGCCTTACCAACTTCGAGCATTCTTTTGTTTCTCATCAGATTCACATCTAATTTCACTTGCAACTCATTGTTCTGATGTTTAAGTTCATCTACCTGCTTTCTATGCTCAACTATTTCTAACTTAGCATTGTCATACAGGACAGAATTCTAAGTGGCAAGGGTTTGGTATTTTTCTATATCTAGTTTCTGGGCTTTGACTTTCTCCTCACTCTAGAACATTGCATATCAAATAATTCTATCTCACTGTTCTTCCAAAGTTGTCTAAGGCCAGGAATTAAACGTGCACAAGTGGGATTAGTACATACCTTTGTGTTGTCTACCTCGGCTGCAAATGCTTCCTTGTCTTCAACCAGGTTCTCTTGCTCATCTCCTGACTTCTCTTCAGCAACCACAAATGCATGCTCCTCATCAGAATCATTCTCCATCTTAGCAATCATGGCACGAGTTAGACTGAGTTCCTTTATCTGCGAACCCCATTGATACTCCCCACAATCTTGCATAACCAAAGCCTTTGTCTCTGCCTTTCCCTTACCATCTCTAGCTTTCTTCTCTTCTGGTTTCTCCTTCTTTGGCTTGGTGCATTCCCTCACAAAATGCCCGTACTCATCACAGTTGAAGCATCTGAGCTTGCTCTTATCAAAACCCATCCTTATCTTATCCTGATCCTTCCACACATTCCTCCCAGTTGTTTCCATAAACTTCTTGGCGCGGAAAACTGCCATTGCCATTTGCCAGGAAACATCAAGCATTTCCACATCTTCAGGATTAATCTAGTTTAGTTCACCTGACAACATCTCAGCAGGTACCAATGTTCTAGCCATAAGGGCATGATAACTGTTCATAAATCCCATTCCAAGAGCAAAGTTGGGATCATTTGTAGCATTTGCCTCATTAGGGTTGACCGTTCCACTAGAGTTGGCTTGGGATCGAGCCACGAATGCAGTTGACTTTGTGTTTGAACTCGAATCATTTGCAGACGAACTTCCAACCTGTTTTGAACCTACGTCTTCAGATAGAGAGCCTGATTCAGTTTTCCTGCCATACTAAGCGAACTTAGATGATTCAGCTCTCTCTGTTTATAATCAATCAGCTTTGACTTCAGTTTGTTGATTAGCTCATCCACATATAACTCATCAAGCTTGTTGTTGTCTTTGATTATTGAAATGTTGGTATTCCAGGACTTGGGCAAACTGTTCAAGAATTTCAGATTTTTATCCTCCAGTCCGGGTTCAACGTCGTAGCTTGACATTTCAGCAATTAGGGACACAAATCTCTGAACTTGAGCTTCAAAGGACTCTCCTTGAATGTGATTGAACAAGTTGAACTTCTGCTTCAGCATCTGTTTGCGGCTTGCCTTGATATCGGGATTTCCTTCATATGCCACCACCAGAGCATCCCAGAGTTTCTTTGCAGTCTTGTATTTTTTAAAACTTTGAGCAATCTCCGGAGTCAATGCCATTGTCATAATAGCATATGCTCTCTCGTCCTTGTTGCATTTTTCCCAATCCTCATCCGAGTATTCTACTTCAGTTTTCACCACTCCAACTTTTCCCGCTTCAGTGTGAGTAGGAAGGAATGATCCATTGACAACTGATCTCCAAAGTCTCAAGTCAACACTGTTTAAATGGTTTTGAAATCTATATTTCCATTCAAGGAAGTTGTCAGCAGATGTGAGTCTGGGAGGACGGGTAGTCGATCCAATCTCAAAGTCCAGTTTTTGATACATGCTAGGTTCAAAATCCATGATGAAAGCTTAGGAAAACTTAAGAAAATGAAGTCCAAATGTGTTTCCGATCGTAAACTACAGTTTATGATTTTGACAGCCTTGCAGATCGTAAACACAGTCGCAAACACATCCGGGTCGTCAACGCAGTCGTGAACCTGATTCCGATCGTAATCTCTGTCGAAAACCCCTCCAGATCGTAAACAAAGTCGTAAACTCAGTCGTGAACTACTATAAATCGCAAACGAGGTCGTAAACGCCTAACATTCAAATCTTGAACTCGGGAACACCAATTTGTCAGTCGTAAACGCCCAAAAATCGGATCTTGAAGTCGTAAACTCCAATTTCGTGAACGTAAACCTTCAAAAATCATAGCTTGAAGTCGTAAACACCAAACCGATGAAGAACAGCCCAGAAAATTGTCGTAAACACCAAGAACAGCAGCAAGCTTCCACTTTTTTTAGCCAAACACTCGAATCTAATATCGTGGAACCTCGAATCAGATGATTCTTGGCTCTGATACCAATTGTTGGTCCCACGACAACAATCACACACGATATCTTTATCACAAACAAGTGCGGAATCCTTGTTTGAGACTGATTCGAACTACAAGATGATGAAATGAGTTCACGATCGTAATTACAAGGAGCAACCAGAAAATCGTAATCAAAAGGCTTGCTTACAATCAAAAACTACATGGTATTTATACTACCTACACATTAACCCTAGCCACAATCGTAAACCCAAGGTGAACCGGCCCATGAAGCCCAAACCGTAAACACATCAAACCCAACAAATATAAGCCTACAAGTCTAATGTTCATGCCTCATAAAGTATAGCCAAACAATTCTGATGATAATTTCTTTGATTCATTTGCTTCTGATAATGTTTTTGGTTACTATGATTCTCCTGCTATGAATCATAGTTGGAAACCAAAGAATTTTTCAAAATTTATCCCACAACTTCGTGAACGAATTTGTTATGCATGTCGTCGACCTGGACATATAGCTGCCAATTGTCCGACGACTGCATATGTTCACAAAAATGCAAAATATGTGGATAATAATGGTAAATTTTTTGATGAACCATGGTCCCCAACGTACAAACCAACCAGTAAGCTGTTTTGGACCAAACCACAGACGCTGGTTGAAACTTTTTCAGGTTTTGATTCAAACATTTCATCATCAATGATCTGGAGAACAAAAGTTGTTTCCAAGACCAACACAGACTATGTGGAAGACACCGGGCGACCCGACGCTGTTAAATCGGGTCGATCCCAAAGCGTCTAATGTTTTATTTGGTGTCAGCAGGTATTTCAGGAAGACCTATCGGTAATTGAAAGGTTGCTGGTGGTGAAATATCTATGATAACTTAAATTGAATTTCTAAATCATTTTTGTTTTCAAAATACTAAACTGCTAGTATTCGTGGTGGTTGATCAATTTCTGTTTGTTTTTCACTCCGTCTGATTTTGAGGGGGAGTTTGTTTTTGAAAAATACAAAAATAGTGTGTTGTTTTTTGTAATGTTAAAAATGAAAATCTAAAAATAGAGTTTGTCATTTTTAGGGGGAGAAAATTTGAAAAGACAAAAACATTGAAAAATGAAAAAATTAAAAAAACATTGAAAAATGAGAAATTGTATCTGACATGTTTAGGAAATGATGGTACATTGGCTTACATCGTCTGACTCATGGATAAAATAGATGAAAAAGCCATAAGACCATTTGATCGATTTATAAGGTAGGCTCGGCAACCAGAAAGTATACAAATGTGATATACACTAAATCTGATGCTTGACCTAGTGGACAACATCTTGATGCATATCTCAAGATATATCAAGAAAAAGATATGTGAAAAATAAAATGAGAAGTCACTGTGTATACATGTGTTCATTTTGCAAAGATTTAAACTTGTTTGATTTTCTTTATTTTCTTAAATGATCGGACTATCTTTGCGTGTATACAAGACCGACCTGATATTTGTTCATTTAAGGTTCTGCTTTATTTTCTTGGTGTTTCGTATAACTCATTGGACTTTCTTTGCGTGTCCACAAGACCGACCTGATTGTTATTGAGTTATACAATTTCGACTTGTTTTATTTTCTTATATTGTTAAATCTGAGGCCTTATCTGTGTATCGAAAGATCGACCTTAAGGTAGACGATTTAACGTTCTTATTTCTTTTTGCATGCAACACAGATGACTATATCATGAATTCAATCACTATATGTTAAATCACAAGTGAAATCACAATGTGTGATAAGCAAATCAAATCTGAGTATGTCTGATTGGGTGGGGTACACTGGTCAAAGCAAATCTAATCAATACCTTAACATATCCAGATGTTATGAGTATGATTATGCCTGAGTTTAAAGTTGGTCAAATTATATCTGCAATCGACATGGCTTATGTGCTACAATAATCGAAATTGAAGTGTAGTTCAACATGTTATGTCCAATATGATCCCAAGTCGTGATCTTTCTCGCAAAAGACAAAAATAGTGTCTGTTTTTGTAATGCATTTACTTTTCTTATCAGAAAATACCAAAAAGATTTTAGGTGTGTTTTGATATAAAGTTTCTAAAGGCCACAAAGATTTTGTTTCTGATTTATTTTCGATTGATCAACACGGAATACGAAATCATTTTCAAAATTATGATATCTTGGAGTCTCGAAGAGACGTTTTGCGCCAAGATTATTTATGTTGGCAGGTTTCTATGTGGGAAAAGATTTTAACAACTTCAAGTCTTCTGAAGCTGTTGATAAAGAGTTTACACACGCTGCAATGTCAAGTATTCGAGATCAGATTCATCGTCAAGTTAAGGAAGACTTTGATTAAAGATATAAGCTTATGTGGAAGTTGATACTGCACATGACGACTCCGAACCTAGAGTTCGGACCCCAGTTCATGTCTCCGACAAATCAGTCTGTTTGACAATTCGAATAGTAACAGCCACACAAGATTCAGGTATCAACAAATTCCCCCTTGGATGTTACTGTCGAATCCAGACTTTGATCTTCTAGCAATCTTCAGTCAGCTTGCTGCAGACACCTCTATCTTTAGCAAACTCTCCTTGACTGAAACTTCAGGTATGCAGGAAATAGTTCACCAATTTTATACAATCGCCACAACCAATAAAGTTCCCCCTCGCTTTAAGCACTTCCACATCAGGAATATGATAACTGTTCACTTCATAAGTTGTATCCGGAAACTGTAACAGACTTTCTTAAACATCACTGCATATTGACAACAATCTTTAATCTTCACCAAATTGTAATACATTCTGATCTTTATGAAACCAGACACGATCAGCATCTTCAATTACGGAAATTCCCCCTTAGCATGAAATCCATCCCAATATATTACTCCGGTAAACGTATATCTCGTTGCAGACTGGAATCTGACCAAGTCTTCACAATTAAAGAAAGTATCGGGCAAATGAGAAAGAGGTCCAAACCATAACCGAAAACTTTGACATATCGGTTTGCACGAACATCAGAATACATTACCTTTCCACGAAGATCAAAAATCACCATCAACCCTGAACTGATCGCTTTTGAATATTCACTTTTTCAATAATGAAACTTTGAAAATGTTAGGGTCCCCCAATTTCCCCCTAAATAAGTGACATATTCAAATCTTCAATTTCTTATGATCCCAACCCCGCATTCTTGTAGTGGAATGATAAACTCAAGTGGCCCGCAACGGAATCTTTAATCTCATTTAATCTTCAGTTTATGTAGAAAGATAATCTCCGACAAACGTTCCCAAGTAATCATAACCATGTCTCCGAATCTCTGTCCATCATCAGAAACACCTGTTCATGAATCTCTGTCCATCATCAAGAACAATGACTACCCACAAACTCAATTCTTGAAATTAGATCACTAACTCGTAACAAATACCGTGATCTGGATTTTCTTCAAACATAACACCCCTTAGCTACCGAATCAAGGGTAAACCCGATAACTGATCCGTTTCTTTGAAATTCTCACCTAACGGGGGTTCGGGGGCAGTGCCCTTGAGAAACGGGGTACAAAGGGCGTGCTCCATATATTGTTGTACTTTTGCGAACATGGTAAGGAGTTCATCGTTAGAGACCATCAGTGGAATTTCTCCACCACGCCCCGTGCCCGTGGCACCCTGATTGGTAGCCCTGCTGGTATTGCGGTTCACGGTAGTGGTCGTTGACGTGGTGACCCGTGGCGGTGGTGGACGAAGAATAGTGCTAGTAGTAGTAGAAGTGCTTGCAGGGGTAGTTGCATTCGAGGTACTTGGTTGTGTTGCCATTTTTTGATAGATCTTTGTAAAGATCAAGTTAAAAATAAATCTAACAAGAGTTTGGAAAAATATTGACACCAACTGCCCCACGGTGGGTGCCAAATTGTTTTGGTCAAAAATTAGTAAGCAAAATTAAGTAACCAAATTCGTTTGTGAGGTATGGTGCCCTGGATGTATAGTTTGTAAAATCAAGCTTGTTGGTTAAAATCCAAGGTTTAAATAAGATGAATGGAAACACAAGCAATACCTCCCCTGGATGCAACTATGAACAACGAGATTTGAAGGGGGAAAAGCCCTTAATCCTTGAATGTCTTCAAGGATTGCCGGCA
>JBCNJP010000007.1:57984840-58013729 GCA_039602395.1 Deinandra increscens subsp. villosa | reverse complement strand
ATACATGTTTTCTTAAATCTTCAAGGTTTTTGATGAGTGTTTTCATGACCGACCATGTAGGCGTCATTGACGACCATGTAGGCGGAATTACTATGTCAATCACTCATGTTTATTAATGTTTTTAATAGATGGAGATCATTACCGACCATGTAGACGGAATTACTATGATCGAACATCTAGTTGTTACTTATACATGTATTTAGATCCATATTCATATATTCATAAATCATATCATATATACATATATATATATATATACTTATTATTATTATTATTTATTTTTTTCATGAAAGCAAGTAAATATATGTAATTGTCACATAGATCTAGACTTGAATTCATGTCTCAAACCATCACAACCCACATGCATCCACATACATTCTCACGATTTCATGAATGCATACACACACACATGTTGATTCGCCCCATACCCATTTCCTTTCACCATTTCAGTTGGATTTTTCCTCAAACCTTTGTTTAAAATTACTTGTGTGAAAGGTAAAAAAATTAAATGTAAAACAAGTAAGAACAAGGTGAGGGTTTGAATATACCTTTAAACTCTTGTTCTTCACTAGATTTTGATCCAAAAACCTTTTTAATCTTTCTTGATTCTTCAAAAATTGTTTAAGATTTATGTTTTAAGTGAAAGAAAACTTTGAAATGGTGGGGTGAATGGGGCTTGACCGATGGGTTTTTCAAGAGAGGGAAGAGAGTGATGTGTAGGTGGTATGGTGATGATGGGTGTAGGAGGTAAGGACACTTGTCCATGTTGTCATGATTACATCTTTTTTTTTAAAAAAAAAATATTAAACTACTTCTAGAATCTCCTACAAGACTCTCGACCATTTACAAGCATCCATACATATTTCATATATTTTGTATAGTGTAGGCTAAAAACCAGGTAAAGTACTGATATCACAGTGTATTTCGCGTAAATTTTAGTTCCGAATCACACAAATAATTATACTAAAATTCATAGAATAAAATTACGCTCATAACCGTGTGATTTGTTTTCACATTAGCTAAACTTAATTTACCTGCGTTTCTAATCGCGTTTTGGTCTTATAACCTATTGGGTATTTTAAATTAACGTTTCTCACTAACTTTCTTAAGGTTATATTTTTCTTTAGTAACCTTAAGTATATTTATATCCTTCGAGATTCCTATGGTCATTTTCAATGACCGGGACCCTTTTTGATCCTTAACTTCTATATCTCGTAAGTTCTATACCCGAATTCAACGTTTCACCCCTCGGCTTCTAACCTTTTCAACTTCAACTATGCTACTTATGAACTAAAATTCATTCTAGGGACTTTGTGTGTCAGGGCTTCACCAACCTTTACGTCACTCATTGACGTTAACTTATTTTCACATTTTCTAGTCTCGTAATCTATTTATTATACTACTCTAAGCATAATAAATTTTCTACGTTTCTAATTCAAGCAATAGCACATAATTTCAATTAAATACTAACTTTTAATAGTTTGGCATGTGTTATTTTATTATATTTTTCACAGATGTCACAGTCTCCCCCCATTTAAGAAATTTCGTCCCGAAATTTAATCCTAAGACGTGCCTTTTTGCTTTCGAGGGAAAAGTTGGGAATACTTTCTTTTCCATTTGGTCCACTCGTTCCCAAGTGAACTCAGGACCATACTTCGAATTCCGCCAACTTTACATGGTTTCCTCTTAACTATCGAATCTTCCAATCCTATACACTTATTGGTTCCTTGCTAAATCAAAGCTTGTCATCAATCTTAATCTCGCCTGGGGGTAAGATTAGGATTTTGTCAGACAACACTTCTTTAGGTTAGACACGTTGAATACGTCGTGTATTCATTCCAATTCAAGTGGAAGCAATATCCTATAAGCCACATGGCCAATTCGAGCCGTACTTTCGAAAGATCCAATGTATCTCGGGCTTAACTTGCCTCTCTTTCTGAATCGAATCGTGTCCTTCCATGGAGAAACCTTTAGCATAACATGGTTTACCATTCTAAATGCTAACGGTCTTCTTTCATAACAAACGCATCTAAATTGTCAATCCTAAAGCACGAATATTCAAAGGTTTCGTTCTTGGTATCGTACAAATAGTGTCTCCAAATATTTAGAGTAAACGCTACAACCCCAAGTTCTAAGTCATGGGTTGTGTAATTCTTCTCGTGCACTTTGAGTTGTCGTGACGCGTAGGTTATCACTTTGTCTTTTTGCATAAGCATGCATCCAAGACCTATTCGTGATGCATCATAATAAACTGCAAATTCGTCCATTCCTTTGGGCAAGAATAGGATGGTGCACTACATAACTTAGACTTCAACGTTTGGAAAACGTCCTCCTGCTTCTGCGTCCAGTCGAACTTCTTATCTTTTTGAGTTAGCAAAGTCAAAGGTTGGGTTATTCGAGAGAAATTGTCAATGATCCTTCTGTGGTAACCTGCTAAACCCAAAAATTGTCGTATTTCTGTTGGAGACTTCGGTGCTTCCCAATTCTTCACTGTATCTACCTTTGCTGGTTCTATGTGTATGCCTTTTTCATTGGTGACGTGGCCAAGAAAATGGGCTTCTCGCGTCCAAAAGTCATACTTAGAAAACTTTGCATACAATTTCTCTTTCCTTAACAATTCGAGGATTAATTTCAAATGAGTCTTATGATCTCTCTTGGTTTGTGAATAGACTAAGATGTCGTTAATATAGACAATCAAAAATTTATCCAAATAGGGTTTGCACTCCCTTTTCATAATATCCATGAATATGGCCGGTGCATTGGTCCAACCAAATGTTATTACTAAGAATTTATAATAACTTTAATGTGTCCGAAAGGCGGCTTTCGAAACATCTTCTTCTGCTGTTCTTAGTTAATGATATTCGGACCTTAAGTCAATCGTCGAATAGTAAGTAGATCCTTGAAACTTATCAAACAAACCGCCAATCCTTGGTAGTGGGTACCAATTCTTGATGGTTCGTTTGTTTAGCTCGCTAAAATCTATGCACATCCTAAATGAACTATCTTTCTTCTTCACGAACAATGTTGGAGCTCTTCAGGACGAATAGCTTAGCCTGATGAATCCTTTGTCAAGCAATTCTCGAAGTTGCTTTGACAATTCCTACATTTCTAATGGTGCTAAATGATAGGAAATTTTTTTTTGCTATTGGTGCAGAACCAGTGATAAGGTCGACCCTAAATTCTATTTGCCTTGCCGAAGATAATCCTGGTAAATCCTTCGGAAATATGTCTGAATATTCTCAAATAACAGGAATATCTTCCAGCTTACCCTTATTAACTTTGGTATCCATAACGTTAACTAGGAATGCATAACATCTTTTACATCTTCATAACGTTTACTACTTTTACTCTAGCACAGCTTTGATTACCATGAATCGCTAGTGTGTTACCATTTGGGCTTGGCAACCATACTAACTATTCAGAGCTTATTATCTCGGCATGGTGTTTGGACAACTAGGTCATTCTAACTATTATGTCGAAGCTACCTAATTCTTATAGGCGGTAAATCGGTTTCGAAGCTACGACCTTCTAAGAGTAGACTATAATTACGGACAACTCTCCATTTAGCTAATTTTTATCGCGTACTTATTGCTTAATTTACTAGCTTTAAATCTAAGGGGACGTCTAAATTTCTTAGAAACTAAGATCAAATCCGATGTTGAATAGTACGTAAGCGTAATGGTTGTTGACAAAGAGCGTACCGATCACAACTGCTGATCCTCGTGAGCCGCTCCTACGTTCATCTCAAATACTTTTCCTCGGTTGTTCTGCTCTCGAGGCCTTGAACATTGCCTGCTGAAGTGGCCGTTCTCTCCACAATTGAAACACCTTCGGTTTCGCCGTTCTTCCTCCGTTGGGATCCTGGCATAGCATTCCTGACTCAAATGACCAAATCGGTTACATTTAGTGCACTTCTTGCAGTTCCCAACATGATTTCTTCCGCATGTCTTGCATAATGGTTTCTGATTCACGTTCGTGTTGGGTTTATTAGTGTTAGCCGCAAACACCTGACCAGATTCCTTTCCTTTCTTGTTTCCTTCTTGACGGTCTGAATTCCTAGATCGACTTCGCTTGCCATTATGAGACTCCTGCTCAGTTTGCACTTCCGACGATTTCTGAGTCTCATTTTCCTTCCCTAGCGTACCTTCGCGTAACGCATCATCGGTTAGTGACCTGGCAAGAGAAATGGCATCTTGGATGGTGGTTGGCTTAGACGACGTAACCATGCCCCTAATTTGAGGAACTAGTCCCCAAATGTAACGTTCGATGCGAGCGTATTCAGGCGTGACCATTCGTGGTACAAGTCTAGCTAATTCTATGAATCGAGAAGTGTATTCTCTAATTCCCGCACCTTCCATCTTGAGGTTCCAAAATTCAGTCTCTAATTTCTGAATATCCTGACGCGGACAATATTCTCTCATTAGCATATCCTTTAGCTCGTCCCATGTGAGCCGATGTGCCGTTTCCTCTCCGAGACTCTGAACTTGCGAGTTCCACCAGGATAGAGCTTCGTCGCGGAATGAAAATGTCGCGTACAAAACTTTTTGGGTTGAACTACATCCACTAATAGCCATCACGGATTCCATCTTCTCTATCCATCGGATGATGTCTAGAGGACCTTCCAACCCACTAAAGGGTCGAGGGTTACACCCTTGGAATGCCTTGTAGGAACATCCGTGAGTTCGGCTTCCTAAGCCCTGCTCAATGGTACCATGCCCTCGTCCTGTTTCATCTTTGTGTTGTGCAAGGGCTGCATTCACGTGTTGTGAAATCAGGCGAGCTAACTCCTCAGTGGTTGAGGGTAATCCGGCTTCTGGTCCACTAGCGTCTTGACGGGCTTCGGTTGCCATTACTTATCTATTGTTATAAAAACAAGACAAGAGTTTCTCATATTAGTGTTTGCAAGCAGTAATATTATAACAATTCAAAAATAACCTTTGTCTTATATCCAAAATACTACTAATTCATGGTTTCAATGTCCTAAAGAAAAACACCAAATACTAATTCTAAATAAACACAATCAAGGTAACCATAATTGGTTTCTTATGGGGTAGGCATTTGTGACATATTTATCCCGAACTAAATAAATACCCAACAATTATTTAATAGTTCGATAATTCATTATATAATAACAATACTAAACTTTTGGTCTTGTGGATCGGTATACCTCGTTGTTGTGCTTTCTTTTTGCAAACCTTTATCTTTTAGGTTATAGTCGAGAATTTTCTTTTTAAAAATCTCTAGTTCACTATAACCATAGGCTCTGATACCAACTTCTGTCACACCCCAATTTTCTTAATTCAGCGGAAGTCTTACGTGGCGGTGTTCAAAGTTGGTAACCCATGCGTTTTAGTAACTAGTAATATAATAAAAGATAAAAACAACATTTTATTTATCAATGGATAACATAGTCATCCATGTTACGGTCCCTTACATCATCATTACTAAAACGTTTACATTAAGTACAAAAGAGAACACACAACAACTTCGTCTTTGGTATACCAGGTCCATCTCTCAAGACAAGCATCATGTACCTAAAAAAAGGCATTAATAAACGGTGTCAACCAAAAGGTTGGTGAGTTCACAATTTAATTCCACAATCACCGTATAGATCCCTTGATTACATTTCCATTTATTCTTATTCTCTTGCAATCACGTTTCATTTCACTTTATACCAAATAATGAGTTTAACGACAAGTATGGTTCATAAGCTAGCTAGGCATTATGATGTACAATTAAACGTTAAGCTCTAAATCAACGCTAGACCAATGTTCGAAAGTATTTACCACCCTGTTGCGCGACCAGAGCGACTGATCAGTGGTATGGGGGTCAACCCGATAGATCTATCAATACCTCTCACGCTTCTTTTAACGATTCTAGACGACGGACTTATTGCACCATACTTTTTGCAATTTTGCACCATACTCTTTGCAGTTTTGGCCAGGCTCATCTTTTTATGAGCGTCCATACCATTACTTACGTATAATCATACCCACACATCCATTTTTCAACTCAATTTACCCAATTAACTTTAGTTTAACTTTAGTAAAAACGTGTATTAAAAGAGGGATTCGAGTGAACTCACCTTTGCTTGTAAGTACTAGCTTGGCTTCTAAATAAGCAAATTCAGGTATCTTGGTCCTATTTTTATTAGGATCAGATTAGTATTCAAGTCCTAATGCTTAATTTAGACTAATTCACATTTTTACAAATTTTGAGAAAATGACAATTTTGCCCTTTTCGGTGTTTTCGCAAAATTTTGGTGAAAGGAGTTGGGCCTAACCCATAAATTCCATTATAAGGCCCAATAAACGTCTATAAGTCCAACATATACTATTATAAACTTTCTATAATTTATTTTCTATATTTTTCTTATTTTCTCAATAAAACGTTCATTTTTACGTCTTTTCGGTATTGGTTTTTCGTCTAGTTTTCTTCTACGTATTGGCTTATAATTCCATAATATTTTTATATACTTTAGAAGCTTTATTAATCTTTTATAACTCAGTTAGCTACTGATCTAAATTATTTTTACATTTTATGCTTTCTTTTTACCGATTTTGACGTTTTTGCCGCATAGTTTTGCCGTTTAAGTGTTTCGAGTCTCGTTTTCACTAAGGTTTTTGATTGTTATAACTTATATTAGTTATTTAATGAGTGAAAAGTGTATCATATCAGATTTACATCAGCTCTATATTTAAGCTCTACTTTTACATATTTTAACTAGTTATTTTTAACTTTAATCCTTGTATTTACACTTTAGGCCCTCCAATTAATTCTCTAACTTTTTGTAATATTTTTCTTAAGTGTTTATATAGTTTTTGAAGCTTTACTCACTGTTATAAATATATATTTCGAAATTTTGTCTATTTTTAATATTTATGAGATTTCTAAATACTTATAATACTAGTAAATTCCATCTTCTTCTAATAAATGTATTCCATGTTTATTTAAGTAATTATACATATTTAATACATGTTTTCTTAAATCTTCAAGGTTTTTGATGAGTGTTTTCATGACCGACCATGTAGGCGGAATTACTATGTCAATCACTCATGTTTATTAATGTTTTTAATAGATGGAGATCATTACCGACCATGTAGACGGAATTACTATGATCGAACATCTATATACATGTATTTAGATCCATATTCATATATTCATAAATCATATCATATATACATATATATATATATACTTATTATTATTATTATTTATTTTTTTCATGAAAGCAAGTAAATATATGTAATTGTCACATAGATCTAGACTTGAATTCATGTCTCAAACCATCACAACCCACATGCATCCACATACATTCTCACGATTTCATGAATGCATACACACACACATGTTGATTCGCCCCATACCCATTTCCTTTCACCATTTCAGTTGGATTTTTCCTCAAACCTTTGTTTAAAATTACTTGTGTGAAAGGTAAAAAAATTAAATGTAAAACAAGTAAGAACAAGGTGAGGGTTTGAATATACCTTTAAACTCTTGTTCTTCACTAGATTTTGATCCAAAAACCTTTTTAATCTTTCTTGATTCTTCAAAAATTGTTTAAGATTTATGTTTTAAGTGAAAGAAAACTTTGAAATGGTGGGGTGAATGGGGCTTGACCGATGGGTTTTTCAAGAGAGGGAAGAGAGTGATGTGTAGGTGGTATGGTGATGATGGGTGTAGGAGGTAAGGACACTTGTCCATGTTGTCATGATTACATCTTTTTTAAAAAAAAAAAAATATTAAACTACTTCTAGAATCTCCTACAAGACTCTCGACCATTTACAAGCATCCATACATATTTCATATATTTTGTATAGTGTAGGCTAAAAACCAGGTAAAGTACTGATATCACAGTGTATTTCGCGTAAATTTTTAGTTCCGAATCACACAAATAATTATACTAAAATTCATAGAATAAAATTACGCTCATAACCGTGTGATTTGTTTTCACATTAGCTAAACTTAATTTACCTGCGTTTCTAATCGCGTTTTGGTCTTATAACCTATTGGGTATTTTAAATTAACATTTCTCACTAACTTTCTTAAGGTTATATTTTTCTTTAGTAACCTTAAGTATATTTATATCCTTCGAGATTCCTATGGTCATTTTCAATGACCGGGACCCTTTTTGATCCTTAACTTCTATATCTCGTAAGTTCTATACCCGAATTCAACGTTTCACCCCTCGGCTTCTAACCTTTTCAACTTCAACTATGCTACTTATGAACTAAAATTCATTCTAGGGACTTTGTGTGTCAGGGCTTCACCAACCTTTACGTCACTCATTAACGTTAACTTATTTTCACATTTTCTAGTCTCGTAATCTATTTATTATACTACTCTAAGCATAATAAATTTTCTACGTTTCTAATTCAAGCAATAGCACATAATTTCAATTAAATACTAACTTTTAATAGTTTGGCATGTGTTATTTTATTATATTTTTCACAGATGTCACACATGGAACCTCAATTCAAATAAAATAAGATGGAACTCGATATTCCTTTGATAGACTTTGGGTGCCTAACCTTGGAAGTTTGAAGAACTTGATTATGGGAGAGGCACATAAGTCTAGAGACTCTATCCACCCCGAAGCCGAAAAAATGTATCAACATAGCAGGATCAAATTACTAAACAAACGCAAACAAGAAAAATATATAAATTTAAACTACCGTGTTTAGATATATACCTTAGTCGGATACGAACACTCGTTCGAGATACAGAACACTTATAACATTTAACCTTTGACTTGTCCAGTACAATTTTCCCATCCTAATTCAATATCTTCTTGCTAGTTCTATTGAAATATTTCTTCGTTCTTCGAACCAATATAGCATATTGACAGTTCAAATCCATTTCTTCCAAATGATCATAATCGCTTTGATCATAATCTTCATTGGTCAATTTTGCGTTACTTACCGAACCAGTAATAACACCAAAATATGAAGATACCAATGCAGAAATTAATGCATTATAATCATTGGTAGTTTGAGCAGACAAAGCATTCTGAGTCGAAGAACTAGGAATTGAAATAGTACAACCAGCAAAATAACTAGGAGTTTCAGATTTACCTGCAATGAATGTTGAAGGAGGTGCGGAACTAAGAATATTATATTTCCCAGCATTCATGGTTGAATCATTGTAATCATAATACACCGCAGGATTTTGAACTTGTGCAGGAAGTGACTTGTTCACCATTAACTCCATATCCCTTGCTTGGATTCTTTGAATCAGATCATTAAATGACAATCTCGAATATTCTTTATCATGAGTGATCATCATTACATAATTCTCCCATTTCTCAGGCAAGGCCTCCAAAATCTTTTCTTTCATATTAGCTTCTTCTTTTGTAAGATTCACCAAACGCATTTCACTCATTAAGTGCGCGAATCTTGCAATCAGATTTGGAATCGATTCATTTTGATAATGCTTGAAGCTATCTAATTCCTTCTTCAAAACCTTTTGTCGACTTTTCTTATATTGGTCATTGCCTTCACATCTCTTTTCCAATGCATCCCATAAACTCTTCGATGTATAGTTTCTAGAAAATTGATGTAACAATTCTTTTGGTAATGCCATTGTCAAAGTACCATACGCTTTTTTCTCAGCTTGATATGCTTTATTTTGTTCAGAAGTAAGTTTTCATTGAAGAATTGGCTCCCCAGTTTCATCTTTAGGATAAACATATTGATCAGAAAATGCCAACCACATATCAATATCATTTCGCTTCAAACCGTTTAACCCAACTATGATAATCTTCCAATTTAAGCAATTTGGGAACTTTCTGACTTATTCCGATTTCATTATCATAGTTCATCATAATTTGCATCGTAGCTTGCAACGAATTCTGAATAGCTGCAAATGCTTGAAAATCGCTCATCTTGTCCGAAATACTTGTATACCAAAACTTCAAATCCAAAACGAAGGTCTTAGAAGCGGATTTTGGGTACCAAAACAGAGGGTACTGGTCGTTAGGCGAGTAAAAGTATAGATCTCTTTGAGACGGTCGTTTTGGCTGGTGTTAGGTTCCGTAACTCTTAGGTTCTCAAGTTACGTCAGTTTTCATGAACCTTTCCAAAAATCCTGATTACTGTTCACCCGAACCTCAACCGAACTTGATCCTAACATCTTCCGAACCATAACCGAACTTAGCTGACCGAACTTCAAGTGAACCTTATCCGAACTTCAACTTCATTAGAATTTAGCCGAACGTTGTCTGAACCTAGAGTTTGGAGCGGTTCTTTTAAGTTACTGCCGAACTTCAGACGAACTCGAACACTCTCGACTTCATTTTCGCGATTTTCAGTGTTTTTGGATGAAATTTTCGACAGTAATTCAGAAAAACTTAAGAGAAATGAAATAGTAGAAGATTTTTCATGAAAAGCACACTCGAGAAGATCAAACGAACTAAAAAATGAGTAACATTTTCGCAAAACTCCAAATTTTGACTCGAAACAGAGAAAAACAGAGATTTCCAACTAATGAGATGAACTAAAAGCTCTGATACCACTTGAAAGTGCGTGAGCAGTGGATCATCTACTTAATCGTATCGAAATCAATGTTTAAACAAGTGAACACAATGAGTAAATACAAACTATTTTGTATTAGACCACAGAGTACAAGATCTGACTAGAAGCTCAAGAAGTACAAGTGCTAACACAAGACAAACTATTTATACTAAACATAAACCCGATCTGCCGAACGTCAGGTTCGGACCATGTTTGGACGTGTCCGAACTCTGAGTTCGCCTAGGGTTCGGACCACATCAACTTGTCTTGTATTTGATACTTCACATGACGATTAGGAACCATGTATCAACAGATATTGTGAGGCTAAAATCCTCAAATACATCGCCATATTGGGATTAAAAAAAACAAAGGCTAAAATAGGAACAAACAACATAACGTAATTCATGTTATAATATTGGGTCTAATTTAGATTACACTTCTAGATGTGAAACTTTAACTGCACCTATAAGCCACTCTGAATAAACTTGACTGTTCCCATATTGCTACAGGAATATGAAAAATAAAACTTATCTTTAGTAGTGATAAATATAACTAATCATGAAAAGGTACGTACACCAAAAATATTACGCAGCCTGTTGAGAGATCTCGTCTGCACGGGCAGAAAGATGGGTCACAACCTAAGTGAAGGGATTTGTAATCGGCTTTGTAAAAAAATATACATTCTCATATCCAACAACTACACAACAACAAAAAAAAAACAATCATATGCAAACTAAGAAAGCATAAAGTTATAAATATACACAATCAAGAACAACATAATAACCGAACAACTCGTCCAAAATGAAAGTCCTGAACCCCTTCACAATTCACTATCAAGCAACATTAGAAACATTAAAAACAAAAGCTGCTTAACACTAAAATAAACAAACCTAGTATTGACTTCATATTTGTGCTAGCAAAACAATAAGAAACATAAATGTATCAAAAATCATCACATATCCTTGTGAAACAATGATGTACAAGGTGAAATAAAGCATATACATGTAGGTGGTGATAGGATATGAAACTTGTATCTATGATTCACAACCTGAAAAGAAAAAGAACCACAAAGTAGTTCTTTGACTCAAAAAGACAAACTAAATTATAGTAGGATGAATTAAACTTATAAAGATCAAAAAATCATAATAGTAGTTTGAATATGAACACTTGAAAGAGTAATACCTAAGGAGATAAAAAAATAGAATGTTGTAAAAGATGGCTTGAGCATGAGAAAACGGCATACCATGGCCTAAATTCGATGTGGATATAAGACGTTCTTGTTTACAAATATGCTTCAAAGTGACTGATTAAACCAAATCTCAACCATAAAGAACCACATTGGTATTATAAATTCCTGCATTAAGGCTTTAAAAGCCTACAAGCCACTAATAAAATTTAAGAGATGCATCCTCTTTGTTTCATTTTAATGATAGCTACCATTATAGTGAATATGTCATATTTGTTTGCATAGTTTAAAAGTTTTTAGAGCATATTCCTATGCTACAATGTGTCTCGTGTATTGTATCTAGATTAGAGCGAGTATGTGAGTTGTAGTGGCAATATCAATGGTGCCGTACCAACAGTTACGCCGTACCAATTGGTTCACCAGTTGGTACGCAGGCCAGATTGTCACTAACTATAAATACTATGTGTTAGAATGATAGCTTAACGCTTCTGTCATTTCTACACCTTTCTGTGTGTGAGTTAGAGAGAGAGAAAGCAGAGAGAGTCTTTGTAATCTTCAAGTGATTCAATAAGAATTCTCTTATTTACTTCTCGTGTTCACTAGATAGATCAAAGCATGCAATAGGAAGATCGTATCTCAGTTTTACAAGTGGTATCAGAGCATTTGGTTGCTCTACTGCTGTGTTTTTGATCAAATTCGGATTTCTATTGAGAGAAAGTGGGTGTTTCTTCATTTTTCATCAAATTCATTCAATTCTGAGTGTTTCTTGTGCTAAACTTGATTTCTGAACCTTCCTAGTGTGTTTTCGCACCTAAATGTAGCAATTCTAGCTCAAAACTGTCAAATTCTGAAAAACCAGTCGAAAATGTCATGGTACGTCGGATGAACATTCTGGTACGCCGTTTGGTACGCAAGGAAATCTTCATCTGAAAAGTGGTATGCTGGTTGGTATGCTCCCTGGTACGTAAGGCAATCTTCAGAGTTTGTACGCGACGGTTACTTGGTGGTACGCTGACAGTTACACCATACCAAAGTGGTACGCTGGTGAATCTGGTCCGTTTTATGGTACGTTGAGTCTATGGTACGCAGGTGGTCCGTTGAAGATTTGTGATACGTTGATTAACAGGGTGGTACGCTGTTGGTACATTATATGTGGCAACGGGCTGGATCGAATAGAGTGTTGAAGACAATGTTTGACCTAGTTTTTGTACTGGCCGAACCTTGGCCGAACCCAAGGTTCGGCGGCTCCGATCTCTGGCCGAACTCCAGGTTCGGAGGACAGGTTTTAGGAATCTATAAATAGGTCTTTTGTCTTGTAATTTACTAGTTGTTCATGAGAGCTTGTGTGTGTGAGAACTAGTGTTTTGTACTCTGAATCTCTTGTAATCGTTCTATTGGTTAATGAGATTGAGTCGTTTTATTTACATTGATTGTTCTCATTGTTTTTCACGTTATTGATGTCGAACTAAACCGATCCACACGCTCCAGCGTTTTCAAGTGGTATCAGAGCTGTTGGCTCTTTCTATGGTCGAAATCTATCGTTTTTCTTCATTTCGAGACGTTAAACCTTCGGTTAGGGGTGATTGGAAGTATTTCTGTTTGGTTTTTAATCAATCGAGTCTTCCTGAGTCATGTTTTTACCTAACAGAAGCATCTGGTTGTTCAAATTCGATCAAATTCTGAATCTAGTGCGTTTTTCCGCGTTCGGCCGAACTCCACGTTCGGTGTAACTGCTCCGAACTCCAGGTTCGGAGTACGCTCGGTGTAACTGCTCCGAACTCCAGGTTCGGAGTACGCTCGGCATAACCGCTCCGAACTACAGGTTCGGAGGTCCCGAAGGTCAGATTCGGAGATGGTTCGGAGGAGTTTCGGAGGTGGTTCGGAGGAGGTTCGGCGGAGGTTCAGTCAAGGATCGGATGAATTTTTAATGAAGCAGGGGCTCTGCCCCTTGGATCCCAGCCAGGGGCTCTGCCCCTTGGACCCCGCCAGGGGCTGCCGCCCCTTGGACCCCGCTTCTCAAGGGCGCTGCCCCCGAACCCCCGTTAGGTGGGAATTTCAAAGAAGCGGATCAGCTATCGAGTTTACCCTTGATTCGGTAGTTGTGGGGTGTTATGTTTGAAGATAATCCAGATCATGATATTTGTTACGAGCTAGTGATCGAATTTCAAGAAATGGGTTTGTGAGTAGTCATTGTTCTTGATGATGGACAGAGATTCAAGAATACATGTTTTTGATGATGGACAGAGATTCGGAGACATGGTTATGATTACTTGGAACGTTTGTCGGAGATTATCTTTCTACACAAACTGAAGATTAATGAGATTAAAGATTCCGTTGCGGGCCACTTGAGTTTATCATTCCACTACAAGAATGCGGGGTTGGAATCATAAGAAATTGAAGATTTGAATATGTCACTTGTTTAGGGGGAAATCGGGGACCCTAAAAACTTTCAAAGTTTCATAATTGAAAAAGTGAATATTCAAAAGCAATCAGTTCAGGGATGATGGTGGTTTTTGATCTTCATGGAAAGGTGGTATATTCTAATGTTCGTGCGAACCGATATGTCAAAGTTTTCAATTATGGTTTGGAACTTTCTGTCATATGCCCGATACTTTCTTGAGTTGTCGAAAGACTTGGTCAGATTCCAGTCTGCAACGAGATATACGTTTACCGGAGTAATATATTGGGATGGATTTGATGCTGAGGGGGAATTTCCGTGATTGAAGATGTTGATTGTGTCTGTTTTCATAAAGATCAGAATATATTACAAGTTTGTGAAGGTTAAAGATTTCTGTCAAGATGCAGTGATGTTCGTGTGTCTTTACAATTTCCGGATACAACTTATGAAGTGAACCATTATCATACATGCCGGTTCCAATTGGATGGTTGTGCTTGAAGCTAGGGGGAATTTTATTGGTTGTGGAGATTGTACAAGATTCGAATTGTGTCCTGCATACCTGATGATTCGGTCAAGGGAAGTTTGCTAAAGATAGAGATGTCTGCAGCAAGCTGACTGAAGATTGCTAGAAGATCAATGTCTGGATTCGACAGTAACGTCCAAGGGGGAATTTGTTAGTGTATGAATCTTGTGTGGCCGTTACTGTTCGAATTGACGAACAGACTGATTTGAGAGTGGACAAAGTCTGGGGTCCGAACCTCGGCCGAACTCAAGGTTCGGAGGCTCCGAACCTTGGCCGAACTCCAGGTTCGGAGGTTCCAGGTTCGGCCCAGAATGAAGAAGTATAAATAGTTTCGTCTTTGTATTTCTTTGTAAGTTTTTGTCTAGTGTCTTCTCAGATCAATGTGTTGAGAGGGGAGGTTCTGTCCGACCTCCCCCGGAGCTTAATCGTTTGTATACTCCTTCGGTTTATGTAATCATTCAACACAATATATGACAAAACTTCCGTCTCATCCATAGAATCGATCTTTACATGCTTTTTCAAGCGTTTTCATACGCTGAGGAGGGATTTGGTCCGCTGAGAGTGATTTGGTACGCTGACAGAAAAGTTGTGTTCACTAAAACTGACGTAACTTGAGAACCTTTAAGAGTTACGGAACCCAATACCAACCAAAACGACAGTCTCAACGAGATCTAGACTTTTACTAGACTAATGGCCAATACACTCCATTTGGGTACCCAAAATCCTCTTGGAAGTACTTTGTTTTTGAGTTCGAAGTTTTTGAAGTATCATTTTCGGTGAAAATTGTTCGATTTTCAAGCGTTCGCTGCTATGCAAAGTGCAATACAAACCTTGCTCAACTTCGATAACAAAATTGGAACAAGCCAGAAAGTTCCCAAATTGTTGAAGCTGGAGAATTCTCACAATTAGAAACAAAGACTTTATGCTTACATCAGCACAAATAATATCGATTTATGGATTCCAATTCGCAAGCTTTACATGCATCCAAAGGAAGATGGAGATTTAATAAAATTCACAATTTCGATGTCGCTGAAAGAAAACTCTATGAGCTTGAAAAAAAGATTTTGGTTATCTAACAATGGCGTTTCCCACTGAATTGTTGCATCAGTTTAGTACTTGCAAAAAGTTAAAACAGTCGTGGGATGCACTGTCTGCAAGATGTGAAGGCAATGATCAATACAAGAAGAGTAGAAGAAAAGTGCGGAACAAAGAATTTGAAAATTTTCAACACTATGATAAAGAAAATATTCCTGCACTTGTATCCAGATTTTCACATCTAATCAGTGAAATGAAAGTGGTGAATATTGAAAAGACCGATGAGAAACTGAAAGAGAAACTGATGGAAGCTTTACCAGCAAAGTGGGAGAATTATGTTCTACTACTTACTCATGATAAGGAATACTCAACATTGTCATTTCATGATTTAACCAGAAAGTTGCATGCTAGAGAAATGGAAATGATGACATCCAACAAATCAACTGCTCAATTACAAAATCTGGAATTATATCATGGTCAAAATTCTGCAAGCATCAATGCAAAGTCTAAGTCATCTAGTTTTGATTCATTAAATCCACCTCAAACATTATTTGTTGCTTCACTATTCCAAATCATTCAAGTCAGACTTCATTTTCTGCAAAAACACCGGATGAACATTTGGCATTAATTTCTGCTTTATTATCTTTATATTATGGATTGCTGAATGGTTGTATGACAACATCTAATTTGATTGAAGAAGATTTTGCTCAGATCGATCCAAATAACCTTAAACAAATGGATATTAATTGGCAACTTGCAATGTTAGCTTAAAGAGGTAAAAGATTCAAGAAGAAGACTGGATTCCGAAGTTTAAATCCAGATGGCAAGGTTGGCATAGATAAATCAAAGGCAAAATGCTTCAAATGTTCTAATATTGGACATTTTGCTCGTGAATGTTCAAAATCAAATGCTTCTTCATCAAAGTCTCCAACAACTTTAGTTTCTCAAGTTGATAAACAATATAACTGGGGGCGAACTTTTGATGATTCACATCCAATCGCTTTAACAGCTATTACTTCTGAGTCAAAATCACTAACATCGAATGAAGGTTATGATTGGGCAGCCGATTTTCCTGATGAGTCTGCACTTTCTGCTACATCTACGATGATTGCTCAAATTGTTCATAGTGATGATGAAGTAGAAGTAACTGATTCAGAATCTGAAATAAGTGGTTCTGGAAATAGTGGCTATGAATCGGTTTATGATTTTTGTTCTCAAATAAAAGAAAGATAGAAGAGTTGACAGGTGAACAGAAAAAGTTGGCAGATCTAATTCAAGAATTGTCCTCTCAAAAAGCAAAGTTTTCAGATTTTCAGACATAGGTTATTGAGAAAGAATTGAAATTTCAAAGTCTTGAAAAAGAGTTTGAACAGAAAATTACAAAATTATCTGAAGAAAATGTTGAGTCAAGGAAGTTGAGAAACGGAAGGCAGAAGCTGAGGATGCTGCAAATGATTTTAATAATTTTTTTGAAAAGTCCAAGATTAAACTTGATTTACTTACCAAGGCTTCTGATGACTCAGTTGCTAAAACTGAAGCATATCAAATTGATATGGAAAAGTTGTTAGATGAGAAGCGGGAATTGGCAAGAGTGAACAAATTTCAAAATGCAAATTTGGATATTCAGAAACGAAATGAAGATAAGTTGCAGAAGGAATTGTGGGCTGGACTTGATGAGTTGAGGATGCAAAAGTATGAAACTCATAAAGTGGCGAAGAAGTTGATTGCTACGAAAAAGAATTGGCTGAATCTCAACAAAAGATTTATGAACTAAAGATTGAAGTCATTGATTCAAAACGTCTTTTGAACAATGTTACTTACTAATTCACAATCTTTTACAAGTTTCTTGGCCAAAGATGACAACTTTGAGAAAATGTTTAACAAAACTGTTTCACCACCGGGTAGTCTCAAAGAAGGTGTTAATGACTTGAAGGAAAAGGTAGAACCTGGTGATTATTCTGAGTTTGTTGACAAGAGATCTGATGAGGGAAAGGTTGTGAAGTCACAGAAAGATCAGAAAGATGAAACGGCTGTGTCTGCTTCTACGTCTACTGAAGAAGAGAAATCAGCAAGTTCAACTGAGAAGACTACTATTGATGAAAGAATTTTCTATGAACAAAAGAATGTTAAAGCAGTGAAAGTTGAGTTTTCTCGTCTTGCAAACAATGGACATAAATCAGTTGGTTCTGAAGAAAAAGTTTCGGGAAAACATGTTGGGTTGGGTTTCAAGACCAAGAATGTTAAAGTTGATGGGTCTCAAGGTTCAAAACAACAAAATTTGAAGCAAGTCAAGCTTAAACAAGTCAAGAAAGATGTTTTTAAAGCTGACAAGGTTCAACCCGAGAGGTTTTACAAACTCAAGGGTTTGGGACAAATATGTTCTGATAAAGAATTCCCACTCCATTGTGTAGATGCTCAGAAAATTGTCGAAGTTTTTGTCAAGAATGTTGACCTGAAGAGCAAGAAGCCACAAGTTGCTACATATTCTTCTGGAAGATCAAATTCTGCTCTAAAACGCCCGACATCAAATTGGGTAAATGATCATCGTTTTCAGGTATTCGATAATTTTTAAGATCATTTGGGAGATGTTATATGTTATGAAGCTTTGCAGAGACCAAAGAGGAAAAATGTAAACAATCGTTTGTGTTACAATTGCCGACAAAAAGGGCATATGGCACAAGATTGTCATGTCACTGCTGCTTCTAGTTCAAGGAAAAGACAGGTACCTTATGTCGGTAAATCTGCCAAATACAGATTTATTGATGAATATGGCAGAGTATTTGATGAATTTCACCCGACATATTTTAAACATCAAAGAAGGTTTTTCCCTAAATTTCAAAATGATTCATCTGTCGATTGTTCGTCATAATCTATTGTGACGGGTTCATCAGATACTGATTTACCAAAACAACAAATTTGGAAACCTAAAGTGGTTTCAAAAGAAAATCAGGACACTGGGGTCGACTAGAAGCGATTCGCTTCGGGACATTTATAAACTGACGTGTTTGACCAGTGTTCAGGTACTTCTAGAAGACCTATCGGTGATTGAAAAGTTGCTGATGGAGGAGTATTCTGCTGATTTAATTTAAATTTCAAGAAATTTCAACTTCAAAAACTGAAATTTTTCTGAAAGCTAACACTGAAAAGGTATCCATGTCAAAATGTCAATTTTCTTTCTTTAATGCTATGTGTTTGTGGTTTAGGGGGAGAAAATTGAAAATACCAAAAATAGTGTCTTTGTATTTTTATTAAAATAAAAAATCCAAAAAAATAGAGTTTTCATTTTAAGGGGGAGAAAAAGAGAAAAAACAAAAACATGGAAAAATAGAAAAGTACAAAAACATTGAAAAATGAGAAATTGTATCCAACATGATTGGTAAATGATGGACATTGGCTTATGTGTCCGACTCATGGATAAATTAGATTAAAAAGTCATAAGATCATTGTTTGATGTGCTTGGTAGCTCGGTATTTACAAGGGAGAGTTTGTTGTATCTTTCACGAGTGGATCTTGAAGATCAAAGATGATTCAAGAGTGATCCAGCCATGCAAGCTCAAGTTCTGACAAGATTTCAAGTCAAAGATCGGATGCAACAATGTTGAAGATTGAAGACTGAAGTTTAGTTAGAGAATAGATACACTACACGTTAAGGGGGGGGGGGGTTTG
The DNA here is from genome assembly GCA_039602395.1 of Deinandra increscens subsp. villosa. NCBI lineage: Eukaryota > Viridiplantae > Streptophyta > Magnoliopsida > Asterales > Asteraceae > Deinandra > Deinandra increscens. The sequence goes on along the minus strand of JBCNJP010000007.1, from coordinate 57,994,410 downwards.
TTAGAGCATATTCCTATGCTACAATATGTCTCGTGTATTGTATATAGATTAGAGCGAGTCTGTGAGTTGTAGTGGAATATCAATGGTGTCGTACCAACTGGTATGCCGTACCAATTGGTACGCCCGTACCAATTGGTTCACCAGTTGGTACCTAGGCCAGATTGTCACTAACTATAAATACCATGTGTTAGAATGATAGCTTAATGCTTCTGTCATATGTACACCTTTCTGTGTGTGAGTTAGAGAGAGAAACCAGAGAGAGTCTTTGTAATCTTCAAGTGATTCAATAAGAATTCTCTTATTTACTTCTCGTGTTCACTAGATTGATCAAAGCATGCATTAGTAAGATCGTATCTCGGTTTTACAAAACTTATGGCATGATGAATCTGTCATATTTGTTTGAATAGCATGAAAACCAAAACCAACTTTCACTAAATTAGAACATAAACATTAACATCAGATTTTCACTAAATTAGAATATAATCTTATTTTTTTTTAAAAAAACAAAACCATGAAGATCATACTTTCAAAACCAAAACAAAAAATATAATCTTGATTGCCCCTCAATCGTACTTTTACTACAAAAACATAAAATCAGTAACATAAATTAGAACATAAATATAAAGAAACTGGGATTGAATGTACCTCAGAACAAGAGGGAGCATCAAAATTGTATATTACCTCAACTTCAAAATCGTAATTTAAAACAATAATCCGATTCTCAATTCAATATAAATCATACTTTCAAAACCAAAACCAAAAATATAAATTAGAACATAATTTATCTTAGATTTTAGCAGATGGAGATTCTAGAACGAAATAGAGATGAAGCTTTGAATTAGTACACTCTTGCAATCGATGGCACTTCCAATTTGAATCTAGTCGGAGATGCCAAGCGGCCCAGTTGAATTTAATTGCTCTATGCGTGATCATTACTGTATGCGTGAATTAAATAGTAGAGTAAACTTCGCTTTTAGTCCCCAACGTTTGCACATATTAACAATTTTATTCCCAACTTTTTAAAAATCCCAATTTAGTGTCTCATATTTCATTTTTTTTCCAATTTTGGTCTCAACGTTAACAGTTGTTTAAAGAGCCATTACTCTGTCCTCATGTGGTCCCCACATGAGGTGTACTTTTGTCATTTCTGTTTGTTTTAAAATATGAGTTAAAACAAACGGAAATGACATAAGTTACCTCATGTGGGGACCACATGAGGGCAGTCTAACGGCTCTTTAAATAACTGTTAACGTTGAGACCAAAATTGGAAAAAAAATGAAATATGAGACATTAAATTGGGATTTTTAAAAAGTTGGGACTAAAATTGTTAAAATGTGCAAACGTTGGGGACTAAAAACGAAGTTTACTCTAAATAGTAAGTGGGGTAATTGAGAAATTAGGGCAGAAGATTGCCCAACTGGTGGGGAGAGAGACGACTGATGATGGTGCTATCGAGAGTAGAAAGCTGGAAATGTTGCTATCGAGAGGCGGCAGAGGGATATTAAGAGGAAATGGAGCCCTAAAATCCAGAGATGAAACTACCCTAACCCATCATGGTTGTAAAGGATGGAGCTGTCTTTAAACGTGAGCTTTGAGGATTGTACATGGTGCTACATTTCTTGTAAGCGTCTTAAAGTTAAGCATTTTATATGAAGAAAATACCCCTGAGACCAATATGCATTATATATAGTAATATATATAACATATATATATCTACTACTTTAATAAGTAAAAAACTTTCTTGCCACGTGTCTTTGTCTTACAAATGCCATGTCACTTAGTTCCCGCCATTTATCTTTTTCTTGAACGGCAAATTTGGATCACTGTCAGGGACATTACACCACCCACCAGATCATCTCCAATCCCCATCAGGAGAAAACTCACCACTTGTGAGAAAACCCCTGACCCAACTTGTAACCCCCTATTTTTTTTTGTTACAAGTGGACTTGAACCCAAGACCTCTTGATAAAGGGTCATACACCTTTGCCACTAAGCTAAGCTAGTGGGTGTCCCGCCATTTTCATATAACCTTAATTCCAATCCCTTTCACTTCCCGGGTTTATCATAGAATCCCTATCCCAACTTCCGCCTTAATTGCATAGCGACGATGGCTCTTCCCAAGGTAGTTTCCGACCTAATTGCATAGCGACGATGGGTGTTCCTGAGTTAATTGCATAGACACATTCATTTCATCCCTACCACTTCAGTTTGTCAATTGAATACCTAATAATCAACTTCCATTGTGGTGTAGTGGTAGGAAACCTGTGTTCTCTACTTGAGACACAAGTTCGATTCTTACGGGCAGCACTTTGGAAGGGGCAGTGGCGATGAGGGGAGACTTGGGGCTGAAAGGTCACAAGTTCGATCCCTGAGCTCCCAGGTTTTACCACCCGGCCGCTCGCGGAGGTGGATTTTCCCTGGAATGAGCTCAACTGGTGTAAATAGTCCCCGGGTTTTCCGGGGCATTCGTTGACCGTTCAAAAAAAAAAGAATACCTAATAATCTATTTCTCTCTCTCTCTCGGTTCTTCGATTGCACTATTTTTTCTAATTTATTTGCTTAATACTCTTCAGTTGGTTTACCTGAATCCCCGAAATTGATTGAATTTGAACGACGACTTTCACTTCTCCGGCCGCTATTTATGTTTAGCATTTTATTACTGCCCCCCCCCCCACCCATGATTGTTGTCTTTCTAAGCCATTGTATTCTCACTTTGGTGCTCATTATACATTTTCTCTATCTTTAATCAGAATTTAAATCGTTTAATCGCTCAATCGCTCTATACCCCTCATCAGAATTTCAATCTCTCAAACAAACTTTTCATAAATTCCTCATTTTCATATTTTAATCGCTCCCATCATCAGCCTCATTCTCCCTAACATAACTGTCATTGAATTCTTTTAGTTTTGGAATTTAATTGCAAGATTCATATCTTCAGTTTGCAATGTCAATCGTCGGAGGTCGCAAATGTGCGCCCTAAATCACCACTTGATAAACCCTGTTCGCCGGGCTCTTCATCTGGATTTTACTACCTTCTCTGTGCTGTTCTGCCTCAAGTAAGTTGAATATAATTTCTTATCTCATGTTTTAGTAGTTCCTGTAAATCAAAAAATCGTTTTTGTTTCTCTTTGTTTTGTGTTGTCATTAAGCGAAATTCATTGCCAGCACGACACCTCAACACTAGGAGTAATTTGATTCTACCATATTAGTTGTAATCGAGTTGATTTCTGATGGCAATCAAGCTTTGCTCTTATTTAGAAAGCAAAATCTCGGAATTTTAATTCATCATAAGGTGTACCAGTTAGTAGATTATGAGTGGAGAATACTATTGAAGGTATTGGTTGAATACTTAATGTGTATCTTCAGATTGTTATCAATTTCTTACTTTGTGATTTGTATATAATTGTGGTTTGATTAGGTTCTCACTGTTGACATTGTTTCTTTCATTGTAAATAACATTTGACTCACTAGTGAGTTCTTGTCCCTTTATGTTTCATCAATTCTGCATCTTTTGCTATCCAGAATTTCCAAGGTTGTTATGTTATTGGGTGTGTTTCACTAATAGGTGTTAAAATCTTGCTGAAAATATATAATTCCCCACAGAGTGGGAGAGAATAATAAAAAAGATCGATTCTTTTGTGAAGCTGGGGCATAAGTTTGGATTAGATACTGGCTGGATGCAAGCATATGCATTTATGCACTTATTTAAGGCATTGGGGATTTAGAGCAGCTATAAGCAATCAAAGTCTTTATTCGGTAATTCAAATTTTAGCACCATTTTTCCGGACTATAGAGTTTGAATACAACCTCAAAACTCATAACCCGAGTTTAACATTTAACTATAAACAATATTATGTCTAATGCAAATGGTATAACATTTTCAAACCTTTTTTAGAAATTTAACACTTAACTATAAGCAATAGTATGTCAATTGCAAATGATATAACAATGAGAAATAAAGTCTTTTTAATATTCAATAGTATATGAAATCTGCATCCATTTATGTTTATTACAATATGTCTTCTCACATTTGTGATGGTTTTGTTAACAGTAAATTCATGTTGAAATTTAAAGTACAGGTCTTTTAGTTACTAAACAGTGAACAAATTACCTCTATATTATTTGGGAAGTCAACATCAGAACAGGCCTGCTAGCCTGCTTCCGTGTTGACTTTCTTAATACATATACGATGCAGGCCGATATCGATCGTGGTTGCTGTCCTGTCCCAGCGGTTTGTTTCCTGTCCGGCTGTTGAGGAGTCTCGGTTTCGAGTCTTGCAGTGCCCGGTTTGTTTCTGTTTTTATTATAAATCAAGGCATTTGATGAAGTTTAAATAACTACACAATCATCTTAACTAATTAATTGAAAGTTGCTTTACATCAACAAATTATTGTAGTTTCAATTTTGTGTAGTGAATAACTTTTTGTCCTTAAAATCCAACACCATACATTAATCACAGAAGAAAAAACAAAAAGACAACATGTTCATTTGTAAAGTTAGTAGAAAATCACTTCACATAATCACATTGGTGCATGGGGTCAACAACAGCCTGGCGCAATTTAAGTTATTTGAGTTATGCATTTTTCCGAGGGATTTGTGCTTTGGTAGATAATAAAAGATGGTAGGTCCTTTCATATAAATTACAGACATAGTCACAGATAGTTTTGCTTGCTTTGTCTATTTAATTTGGTTTTATCTAATATCCCTGTGTTGGACATCCCTCCACTCGAAGTGGGTCAGATTTACATTTTCACTGTCAACACATCATAGGATTTTCCATATAAATTGTAACACCTATGTCCGACCCATATACAAAACCCGACACGAATCTGAACTTGTCACGTAAATCGAGTTTTGGATTTAAAAATTATTAAAAGAGTTGGTCTAAAATATACAATTAAATTATGTTCGGGATACTCGATAATCATTTTCGAAAGCAATATAATAAATTTGAAAAGTTTTAGGTTAAACAATTTGCTTAAAACAAAAATAAAGCGATTTTCGGTTTTTACTCGATTTCGGTACATGATTTATCGTTTACCGGGAATCTTAGGGTTTTTATCTCAAAATATATACTTTGGAATATCCTACAATCATTTTATAACATTAAAAACCAATTGGTTAAATTATTGAGCAATTTTGTTAATTAAAACGCAAATAAATGAAATTACCGTTTTTTGTGCAAATCCGTTAATAACCGGGAATCACGTAAAATTCAAAAATCATATTTTTATGTTCCATAATGTTTTATAAGGTTATAGTAAGCCAATCATAAAATTTTAGAGGTTAACGAGTTAAAACGAGCTCAAAAAAAAAATAAAAAAATACATATATATTTATATACCTCGTTACGCATATCCCGAGACTTAGAAAACCATGAGAAATTATTCTAAACTATTTTTGGGTATAAAATATTAAGTTTCTCAAAGTTTAGGGGTCAGAATCGCACAAAATGGAACTTCAGGGACTAAACTGTAAATAAAAAGTGCAGGACCAAACCTGCCAAGTACCCAAACTACTTCGCGGGTCACGAAGGCCTCCTAGCGATCCTTCATGATACGCGAGGCTTTTGTCGAACAGAACTCAAGATCAGTCCCTTGGTCATCCACGTTTTCATACTTATTCTTCAAGATTAACCCATCTATGTGCTATTTTAGGCAGATTAGTCACCCTAGTACGTGTCTATACTCAGTTGCGCACCAAACCCCTATAAATACAAGCTCAAATTGTTGTTTGATCCTCACCAATTCATCAAATCATCCTCTAAAAACCCTAAAACGCATCAGCAACTTCGTGGTTCAAATTCGATCAATCGGTGAGGTATTAGGAGCTCAAATTATGCAGTCCTCCATCATTAGGTATGCTTAACAATAACCCATCTCAATTTTTGATAATATTGTGTCTAAGTATGATTTCTAAAAATGTATAAAAATTAGGGTTCTTGAACTTATTTTGCTAAAAGCAAGTGATCGGGTTGGAATTAGGGTCTGAGTTTTTGTAGGTAATCCTAAAATAATGTGTTTTAAGGAAGCCCTAAGTTAATTTCAAGTTTCGGGAAGGTCTGGTATTTTATCTAAAAGTAGGTCAAAATTAGGGTTTTCATAACTTTGTTCTGCCCAAATTGAGTAAACGGTGTTGAATTAAGATTTGATATTTTGAGGAATATTATGCTATATCATAATGACTAAAACCCTAAGTTTTTACATATTTATAGAATGTTTTGCTATTTATTTAATAAATACGTTAAAGCTAGGGTTTTCACGACGTTGCTTTGCAAAAATTGAACAAATGAGTTAAATTTAGGGCTAATCCTTTAAGGTATATTATAAAATATTTTTTTAAGTAAAAGCCCTAATTTTATTTCATTTAATAAGAGATTTTGCTATTTATTTGGTAAATATTTCAAAATTAGGGTTTTGAATATGATTATTTAATATTAAACAAACCAAAAGGTATTAGGACTTGGTATTTGGTCTTAGATCATGTTTATACATATAATAAGAGTACATGAGTCCAAAGTTGATAAAATAAAATATTATCATTAATTTCCCGATAAAGGATAAAATGGTCTTTTTAAATAGAACCTAACTCTCCTTAAGTTCATCGTGCCTTTAGAACTATAATCAATATCATTCCTATATTCATTTAGCATGTGCATTCGTTAGGATAATTGATAAGTTGTTATCTCTCGCAAATTGGTTCTACCTCTCGTATCCGATCTACTTATCAGGTGAGTATTCACTAAATCCCCATTTCTTTTAAAATGGGATATGACTCAATATTAAATTCATATTATCATTACTAATGGTGATTCATTCGAATGATAATCCGACTTATGAGAAATCATAGCTCCATATCTTTAACCTTTTTGGGGTGTAACATGTATCTCTATTCAAGAAATCATTTCCCTAAAGATTATGCGATTATGTGTTGATTGAATGAATTCTATGTGGAACTGTTTATGGAAATCTCTATGTGTTAGTCTGCCAGTCTCCCTCTGTATGAGGAAATCATGCCAGTCTACCTCTATATAAGAAAATTATGATGTGAAGTATTAGGTGATTAAAGGTTTGTCATGTTTGCTTGTTTATTCTATTTAATTAGCCGATTGACTGTATATCTGAATTATCTCTTCTATCACATGTGTTAAAAATATATTTTATAAACTTGTATTTACTCACCAACTACTTTTGTAGTTGACCCACTTGATTTTATACATATTGCAGGAATTTATACTTGAGCTTTGATATGATCACGATGGACTGCTGGACCTAGATTAAGAACCTTAAATCAGTTTTGAAATGTAAATAGTATGTTCATCTTTATTGTACGTTATCTTTAATTAATTAATGAAAAAGGGCATGTTTAAGTATTACAACTTATTTTAGTTGTCATGTGCATCTGGACAATCATCGCGCCCTAACATATTCCGTCGTCGGTTGGGGTGTGATAGATTGGTACCAGAGCCTTGGCTATAGGGATTTAAGTTATTAGAACTGGATGACCTAGACTATATGCCTTAGGTGTCCTACATGATTAACTCATGTCTGCATGACTATTATTATTTATGTCTTTAGATTCTGCTTGAACTTGCCTCTCTTAGATCACACCTTTGCCTTAACACTTGACACACACGTGTAGGATCGGTGTTAAACTAATCAACTTAACAAGAAACCCTTCTACTTGCAAATATAACACTGCGGAATTAAAGTTATATTTCACTTTACTTAAGCTTATGTTAGTTCTCTTGTATGTATGTGAGTGCTTGATTGCATAAAGATAGTAACAACGAAGTAAGAAATACTCGACACTATTTGCATTAACTCAAAGCTACACTATTACAAGTTGTTCGAGAACTATGAGTAAACCATGAGCTAACTAAGCTATATATAGTGCTAATGAGATCAATGACATCCATTGATCTCATGCGATATAATCTAGACCGTAAAATATGAAGTCAAATACAGACTAGCAAAAGCATAAACATCGACAGTTGGACTATCTTACGTCTAAACAACAACATACTACTTTAGGAGAGCGGCTTGAACAGATTTAGAAGCAACCGAGAAGCTTTTGCAGGATTGGACTTGCTGAAAAGACATCTCAGGAAAAGTCCGGTTGGACTCATTATCTGGTGGATAATCGAGTTCACCCGGAATATTCGCTAAATGAAAAAACTGCTTCTTTCCGCTTGAACTGCCAGTTCCGCTTGAAGTTGAGAATTCCGCTTCAACTTCAACTTCAACCGGAACTTAACAAAATTAGCTTTCAGCCGGAAATCTTCTAAGCGCAATATTCCTTACAATCTCCCCCTAAGCTGATGCTGTCAAATAATTTTTCAATTCCAATGTTTATCTTCAAAAACTGACTTGTACCAAAAAAATTTCTTCTTCTTGACCTACTTGTCCAAGGACTTGATGTTGGCATTCAAATCTTGAGAGAGCTCTTTAGAATTTTTTTTGGTCACCTTCACATGTTTGAATGACTCCCAATCTTTTCAACTCCATTCATTTTGAACAGAAATGGACTAATGAACTGTGAAGGTGCCATCGGCTCTGTGAACATAGAACAACTTCTCAACTTCTTCCCAAATGATGAATTTGATTTCACTGACAGGTTCTTCTTCTTCATTGTCAGTGTCACCTTGGGATTTGAAAAGCATGCCATATTCGTTCACTGTTGTCTCAATACATAACCTTAGTAGGTTCTCAGCCCTTGTTGGACTCAGAATCTCTCTTAACTTTACATAAATATCGGTCATTTGTCGTCCAGAGAGCGTGCTGGTGGCTTTCTGAGCATTCACTACTAAAGTTGTGCCATTTAAGTTAGATGATGTACCTGAAGTGAGTTCTGAAGGTGAAGGCGTCACCAAATTTGGATTCACAGCAGCTATATCCCATTTAAGCTCATGAAAAATTGTGTTAATCAAGCTGCAAAGTTCTCTGACTTTCAGCTGAGCTACCTCTTCTTCTGTCTTCAAATTTCTAACCACGAGAGCCCTTTTTACCTTCTTCAGCAGTAGGTAACTCTCATCATTCCTTGTCAGCTTGGTAGGCATTTGAGAGGCAATAGAAATCAACCTCTGCCTATCAACCTCAGTCAAAGCATCCAAATTATATTCCTTTAATCTCCAATTAAAGGATCTTGACTTAGCCTCTTCAAGCAAGTTCTCAAAAACTCCAATATGTGAATATAGATCAAATTCCTCTTGAAGCTCTTTGGCTAACCTCTCATCTTCTGCTGCCCTTTTGGCGTCTTCTACCATTTCAACACAGCTTCAGCTTCAGGAGTTTGAACCACCTGTTGAATGTTTCTAACATTTTCAGATTGAACATGTTTTTCAGCTTGAACTGGTTCTGTACTCCTCATAGCTAATAAGGTTGCAGCTATATCATATGCTTCTTCACTTCCCTGGGTTTCTGCTTCAGTTTCCGGTTGAACTGGATTTAGAACTTCAGTCACCACCTGAGGTTGGGTGACTTCCGATTCTTTATCAGCTAACTCCAGTACCTCTGTGCCTTCATCTTCACCAATTATATTTTCATCACCTCCTTCAGTCATAGTAGCAAC
>JBCNJP010000007.1:57892665-57984340 GCA_039602395.1 Deinandra increscens subsp. villosa | reverse complement strand
ATTCTCAATTTCTGAGACGTATCACCATCAACAGTTTTGCCTTTCGAAGTTTCATCAAACTTACCATTTGTGGCAAATTTCTTTTCACGTTTCTGAAATTTCTGAGGTTTCTTTTGATTGACCTTAGAATTTTCAGCAAACTGTCCAAACCCAATACCATTGAATTTTGCACTTCTTTCAGGTGCTTCTGGTATAGTATTGACATCAGGTGTACTTGTGTTACTTACTGAAACGGCATTTCTTTCAAAAAACAAATCTGGACCTTTAGCAAATTGTGAATTTTCAAATGTTTTCATTGTTTTTGCAGTTTCCAGAATTTTCCGAGCAGCCTCTAATGGTGTTAATTTGACACTTTGAGGCTTAACCTCAGTTACAGGTTTTTCAACCTTAGTATCACTAGACTCAACCTGTTTTGACACCTCAACCTTAGGTTTGGACACATGTTTGCCTGATTTCTTCTTATCAGTGCTTTTGGATTTATCAGATGATCCCTCAGTAAACATTGAGTAATCAAACACAACTTTGGTCTCAGGTTCCTTTGGACCTAAACCATGAACAATGGGTGGAGGAACTGAGTTACACCCGGATTCTTTGAGCAAATCTTTTAGATTTTCATCTTTGCAAAGAAAACTTGCAAAAGAAGATGAATTTTTGAAATTTTCAAGTTGCCTATTAAGATCCAAAATTTCAATGTTTAATTCGGAAATTTTAGCATTCGCTTCAGCAAGCTTCTTTTCACAAAAAATATAATCTTCTGTTTTGTTATTAAGCTCAATTTTTGTGCTCAGAACCACAACATGTTCACTTTTCAGTTCAGCTTTAACAGCTTCCCACCGTTGTTTGTAAATTTTGACATTCTCCTCTGCTAATGAGTATTTGTCAAAATACATGGTTTTCTCAGCAGAAACTTCTTTCAACTGATTAGCAGAGTTAAGACACAGTTCACAAGAAGTAGAATTAACCTGAACGTCGGCCATAAATGCATGTTGACCTTCAACAAAAAAATCTTTACCAGGAAGATCAGGATCATCTTCAATCTTTACACTCTTCTCCTCAGTACACAGAAAAGCAGATTCATCTGGAAAATCATCAGCCCAATCATATCCTTCTCCAGTTTGTGAAACCAACGCTTTATTGTCTGAATTTGAGCCACTAGCATTTGCATTTGAACTTGAAAGATTAGTATTGCTCCCCGATGGCTTGTTACTCTGTGCAGCATACTTTTGATACAACTTTGAAGTTTCTTGCTGCTTTCCCTTGGTACACTCCTTGGCAAAATGCCCATAATTCTGACAATTGTAGCAACGAACCTTAGACTTATCAAATCCAAGTTTTCCTTCAGGATTTAAATCCTTCCGACCTGTTCTTTGCATATACTTTTTGCCTCTGCGAACAAGCATCGCCATGGACCAGTTAATATCCATCAATTCTAAGTCATCAGGATCAATTTGTTCATAGTCTTCATCAGTTAACTCAGCACTAGTTAACTTTCCTGCAACAACTCCATCATAAGACGAAACCATTGCTGAAAATAAAGCCATGAAGTCATTTGTAGTCTTTGCTGAAAAAGCACTCTGATTGTGACTTGAAGCAGGAGATGACTGATGTGAATACACAGGATACGTTACAGCAGCCTTACTAGCATAGCTTCCACTTGAAGAACCTCTAGACATGTTTGCATGACCACTTGACGTATTTTCTACATAAAAAGCAGTAGATGGTGGGTTTGTGCTAGCTTTTGCTTTAGCATGCATGGTAGAAGCATTTTCACCAAAATAGACATCGGGATTCTGAACTTGAGATGGTAACGTTTTCACACGCATCATATCCAGTTCCCTTGCTAGTAAATTCCTTGTAAGTTCATCATAGGTAAGATCATCAAAACTTTTATCATGAGTCAGCAACAAAATGTAACCTTCCCATTTCTCAGGCAAAGCATCTAATAGCTTTTCTTTCAATTCTCCAACTTCAATTTTTACTCCAACAATATCAAGTTCACTAACCAAATGAGATAACCTTGAAATGAGATCATTAATGGTTTCATTTTGAACATGAGCAAAATTATCATACTCTCGTAACAACACTTTCTTCTTGCTCTTCTTGTATTGTGCATTACCTTCACATCGTTGACATAAAGCATCCCACAATTTCTTAGATGTATTATGCATTTTAAACTGATGCAAAATATCCTTAGGTAACGCCATCGATAAATTGGAATACGCTTTTCTTTCAAGTTTGAAAGCTTCTTTCTCAGCATCGTTCATCTTGTTAAACGGCTTCTCTTGACCAATAAACTCCCCAGTTGTGAATTTTGGAATCTCATACCCATCAAGCATAGGAGTCCAAACACTAACATCGTTCACACCGATATACGATTCATACCGTGTTTTCCAATTATGGAAATCCTCAAATCTCATCAGTTTAGGAACTTTATTTGTCGTTCCTATTTCATTATCGTAGTTCAGCAACGCTTGAACAGTCGTAGACATAGCAGCAAACGCTTGAAACGGATCCATGATTAACCACACTTCAATTCTGTTATCAGCGGACCAGAATGTCGACCTCCGGATCAAACTTAGTCCTCCGGATCAGATTTCAAGTGAACCGGATCAAAATTCAACTCGCGGATCAGAATTTGCCTACCGGATCAGAATTTGATCCGCCGGATCAAAACCACCTAGCGGATTAAATGATACGCTGCGGATCAATTGATACGCTGCTACCTGATACGCTGGAACTGCCGCGTATCAAACAATAACTGCCACGGATCAAGTGTTGAAGATTGCTTAGCGAATCAAATTCAGCGTATCACTGATTATGAATCTACACGGGCGGATCAGAATCTTCAAGCAGCGGATCACCAGCGGACCACCCGCGGACCAGACACAACATGCATAATTTTCGATATTTTTTGATTTTTAATGCATGAATTCAACGTACAACTAAGCGAAAATGAACTAGAAGCAATCTGAACGAAGAAAACTTGCTGAATTGATGAGAAACCGAGAAGAATTGATCAAAATCTTACCAAAATTGAACTTTCTCTCTCTAAAAACCCAAAACCGAACTGTAACTCGCAGCAACTGAGCAATCCCGCTCTGATACCACTTGTAAAACGCAATACGGATCTAGCTAGTGCATTATTACATTCGGATTCGGACACACAAGGTAAATAATCTTCCGTATATTGATCACAGCTTGTAAACAGAGAGAAACACAGAGTATTCAGGTTACACTTTGTAAAACACACACTTAAGAAAGCTCAAACCTCACTCACACACTCTGAATCAAACTGAAACCTATATATAGGAACTGGGCCAGCGGACCAACTTACCAGCGTATCAGGTGGTCCGGCGGATCACCTGATCCGCCACTGATCCGCTGGATACATAAAATACAAACTTATAGATTACATATTCAAAACATCAAGATCTAGCACTAGACAACACAAAATGCACTAACAGGGCGGCAGCCCCTGGCGGGGTCCAAGGGGCAGAGCCCCTGGCTGGGGCCGTGCTGCCAGGTCAGCGAACCTCATCCGAATCTGATCTTCCGAACCTCCTCCGAACCTCATCCGAATCTGATCTTCCGAACCTTATCTGAACCTGACCTTCGGACGTCCGAACATGTCCGAACACTGTCTGAACCTGGAGTTCGGAGCGGTTATTTTTCAGATTTGGTCTTCGGCCGAACCTGAGACGAACTCGACTGGAAATTTTCAAAATCGCACCAGATTCAGATTTAATCGAATTTTGACATCCAGAGGCTTCTGTTAGGTAAAAAACATGACTCAGAAAGACTCGATTGATTAAAAATCAATCAGAAACACTTTCAATCACCCCTAACTGAAGATTTAGCGTCTCAAACTTAAAAAAATGATGAATTTAGACCATAGAAAGAGCCAACAGCTTTGATACCACTTGAAAAAGCATATACGGATCGATTCTATGGTAGATAATATCGAGACGGAAGTTTTTTTATATATCGTGTTGAATGATTACATAAATCGAAGGAGTATACAAACGATTAAGCTCCGGGGGAGGTTGGACAGAACCTCCCCTCTCAACACATTGAACTGGACAGAAACTTACAAAGAAATACAAAGACGAAAATTTTATACTTCTTCATTCTGTCCGAACCTGGAACCTCCGAACTCTGTCCGAACTCCCTTCGAACTTGAGTTCGTCTAAGGTTCGGACGAATCCGAACCTGGAACCTCCGAACTCTGTCTGAACTCCATCATCAAGAACAATGACTACCCACAAACTCATTTAATCTTCACTAAAAGAGACGTAACTTGAGAACCGTTAAGAGTTACGGAACCCAATACCAGCCAAAACGACCATCTCAAAAAGATCTAGACTTTTACTGCCTATCGGCTAGTACCCTCCGGTTTGGTACCCAAAATCCTCTTGGAAGACCTTCGTTTTTGAGTTCAAAGTTTTTGAAGTATCATTTTCGATGAAAAATGTCTGATTTTCAAGCGTTTGCTGCTATGCAAAGTGCAATGCAAACCTTGCTCAACTTTGATAACGAAATTGGAACAAGTCAGAAAGTTCCCAAATTGTTGAAGCTGGAGGATTATCACAATTGGAAACAAAGATTTTCTGCTTACATCAGCACAAATAATGTTGACTTATGGATTCCAATTCGCAAGCTTTACATGCATCCAAAGGAAGATGGAGATTTTAAATAGACTCACAATTTCGATGCCGCTGAAAGAAAACTCTATGAGCTTGAAGAAAAAGCTTTTGGTTTTTTAACAATGGCGTTGCCCAATGAATTGTTACATCAGTTTAGTACCTCCAAAAAGTCAAAACAGTTGTGGGATGCACTATCTGCAAGATGTGAAGGCAATGATCAATACCAAAAGAGTAGAAGAAAAGTGCTGAACAAAGAATTTGAAAATTTTCAACACTATGATAAAGAAAATATTCTTGCACTTGTATCCAGATTTTCACATCTTATCAGTGAAATGAAAATGGTGAATATTGAAAAGACCGATGCGAAACTGAAAGAGAAACTGATGGAAGCTTTACCAGCAAAGTGGGAGAATTATGTTCTACTACTTACGCATGATAAGGAATACTCAACATTGTCATTTCATAATCGGGAAGTTGCATGCTAGAGAAATGGAAATGATGATATCCAACAAATCAACTGCTCAATTACAAAATCTGGAATTATATCATGGTCAAAATTCTGCAAGCATCAATGAAAAGTCTAAATCATCTAGTTTTGATTCATCAAATCCACCTCAAACATTATTTGTTGCTGGTCATGGTTCAAGAAATTCTGAAAACTCATCAAGAGGGTGTAACTTCACTATTCCAAATCATTCAAGTCAGACTTTATTTTCTGCAAAAACACCGGATGAACATTTGGCATTAATTTCTGCTTTATTATCTTCATATTATGGATTGCTGAATGATGCTTTGACAACATCTAATTTGGTTGAAGAAAATTTTGATCAGATCGATCTAGATAACCTTGAACAAATGGATATTAATTGGTAACTTGCAATGTTAGCTCAAAGAGTTAAAAGATTTAAGAAGAAGACTGGATTCAAGTTTTAAATCCAGATGGCAAGGTTGGAATAGATAGATCAAAGGTAAAATGTTTCAAATGTTCTAATTTTGGCAATTTTCCCCGTGAATGTTCAAAATCAAATGATTCTTCAACAAAGTCTCCAACAGCTTTAGTTTCTCAAGTTGATAAATAATATAACAAGGGATGAAATTCTGATGATTGACATCCAATTGCTTTAACAGCTATTACTTCTGAGTCAAAATCACTAACATCGAATGAAGGTTATATTCGGGCTGCCGATTTTCCTGATGAGTCTGCACTTTTTTCTCCATCTGCGATGATTGCTCAAATTATTCATAGTGATGATGAAGTAAAAGGAAATGATTTAGAATCTGAAATAAGTGGTTCTGGAAATAGTGGCTATGAATCGGTTGTAAGTTTTGTTCTCAGAAAGACAAGAAGATTCAAGGATTAATAAAAGAAAATGAGTTGTTGGTTGCTGAAAATAAAAGAAAGATAGAAGAGTTGACAGGTGAACAGAAAAAGTTGGGAGATCTAATTCAAGAATTATCCTCTCAAAAAGCACAGTTTTCAGATTTTTAGGCAGAGGTTGTTGAGAAAGAATTGAAATTTCAGAGTTTTGAAAAAGAGTTTGAACGGAAAATTACAAAATTATCTGAAGAAAATGTTGACTTAGTCAAGGAAGTTGAGAAATGGAAGGTAGAAGCTGAGGATGCTGCAAATGATTTTAATAATTTGTTTGAAAAGTCCAAGATTAAACTTGATTTACTTACCAAGGCTTCTGATGACTCGGTTGCTAAAATTGAAGCATATCAGCTTGATATGGAGAAGTTGTTAGATTAGAAGCGGGAATTGGCAAGAGTAAATAAGTTACAAAATTCAAATTTGGATATTCAGAAAAGAAATGAATATAAGCCGACAGAGGAATTATGGGCTAGACTTGATGAGTTGAGGTTGCAAAAGTATGAAACTCATCAAGTGGCGAAGAAGTTGATTGCTACGAAAAAAGAATTGGCTGAAGCTCAACAAAAGATTTCTGAGGTAAAGATTGAAGTCATTGATTCAACACGTCTTTTGAACAATGTTACTAATTCATAATCTTTTACAAGTTTCTTGGCCAAAGATGACAACTTTGAGAAAATGTTTAACAAAACTATTTCACCACCGTGTAGTCTCAAAGAAGGTGTTAATGACTTGAAGGAAAAGGTAGAATCTGGTGATTATTCTGAGGTTATTGATAAGAGATATGATGAGGAAAAGGTTGTAAAGTCACCGAAAGAACAGAAAGCTGAAACGGGTATGTCTGATTCTTCGGCGACTGAAGAAGAGAAATCAGCGAGTTCAACTGAGAAGACAGCTATTGATGAATCAATTTTCTATGAACACAAGAATGTTCAAGCAGTGAAAGCTTAATTTTCTCGACTTGCGAAGAATGGACATAAATCATCTGGTTCTGAAGAAAACGTTTCGGGAAAGCATGTTGGTTTGGGTTTCAAGACCAAAAATGTTAAAGTTGATGTGTCTCAAGGTTCAAAACAACAAAATTTGAAGCAAGTCAAGTTGAAGCAAGTAAAGAAAGATGTTTTAAAAGTTGACAAGGATTAACACGAGAGGTATTATAAACTCAAGGGTTTGGAACAAATATTTTATGATAAAGAATTCCCACTCCATTGTGTGAATGCTCAGAAAATTGCCAATATTTTTGTCAAGAATGTTGATCTGAAGAGCAAGAAGCTACAAGTTGCTACATATTCTTCTAGACGATAAAATTCTGCTCCAAAAATCCCGACATCAAAATGGGTAAATGATCATCGTTTTCAGGTATTCGATAATTTTTATGATCAATTTGGAGATGCTATGTGTTGTGAAGCTTTGCAGAGACCGAAGAGAAAAAATGTAAACAATCGTTTGTGTTACAATTGCCAGCAAAAAGGGCATATGGCATAAAATTGTCATGTCACTGCTGCTTCTAGTTCAAGGAAAAGACAAGTTCCTTATGTTGGTAAATCTGCCAAATAAAGATTTATTGATGAATATGGCAGAGTATTTGATGAATTTCAACTGACATATTTTAAACATCAAAGAAGGTTTTTACCAAAATTTCAAAATCATTCATCTGTCGGTTGTTCATCACAATCTACTGTGACGGGTTTATTAGATAGTGATTTACCAAAACAACAAACTTGGAAACCTAAAGTGGTTTAAAAAGGGAATCATGACACTGGTCGACCAGAAGCGATTCGCTTCAGGTCATTTATGAACTGATGTGTTTGACCAGTGTGCAGGTACTTCTAGAAGACCTATCGGTGATTGAAAAGTTGCTGATGGAGGAGTATTCTGCTGTTTTAAGTTAAAACCTGAAATTTTTCTAAAATCTAAATCGGAAAGGTACCCATGTCGAAAGGTCAATTTTCTTTCTTTTTACATTTAGTATGTAGTTTATGGGGAGAAAATTGAAAAATCAAAAATAGTGTCTTTGTGTTTTGTTAAAATGAAAATCCAAAATAGAGTTTTCATTTTAAGGGGGAGAAATTGAGATCCGGTTGCGCCTAGTATCTTTATTTTTCGTTATCTATCATATTCTACCCCCCTTAAATAAGGTTTCGTCCTCGAAACCTGCTCAAACTGTGACATAACTCACAAATGAGATCCTCACATTTCACCTTTCTTTCCCGGATTAATCCGGAACATTTTCTCATGCATCTTATGCATCATATGAACCACGTGGTTCCTAGGCTACGATTTTAGAATCACTGTAAACTCTCTACAATAATCTATAATGTACTTCTATTACTTATAAGGTAATACCTCAACTATTCTACCAGCGGAATCTTGTTCACAGTTAAAATGTGAACCGCATCTCTATCATGGATACTAATTCTTTTAGGCATAATTTCTAACGAACAATCTAGTTTGTGCTTTGGGAGAATACGTCTCTCAAAATAAAGGAACTCTTCCTTTAATCAAACTTCATATAGGTGGTGTCATAATTCTTTAGTTATATATAGGGTAGCTTGATTATGAATTCCACTGTAATATGCTTCCAATTCCTGAAGGTTGAAATTTATTTTGAAGCCTCTGCCATTCTGCCTTAATCTTCTGCGTACGTTAAATATTTATCTGCATACTGCAAGATTTGAACTTTACTTCTAGATACCAATAGTCCCTCACTCGCTCGTTAGTAAGTGATACATATCCATGAATACTACTACTTCGTTTTCCATAGTGGCCCGTAATATCTACTTACACGAGACTAATTCTAGTGCCACTTCTCGTTATACCTCAGGTGTATGTATATAGGAGGTACTGGCGGTGTATCTACCACTGCCTGGAGGCGTATTATTACTAGTCCGGTGTAAGAATACACTACTATTCTAACCACAACAAAATCAGTATAAGACATGACTATTTATTACGTACTTAAAATAAATAGTTTGGACATCCTGTGTATAATCTTATTCCTTGAGTATTAAGACTCTTGCTGCAACCTCGAGCTGGACCTAAGCGGCCAGGATTGTACCGATGTATGCGCTAATCCATTCGCTACTTCCTTTCATGCATGCTACTGATTAGGATTCCAAAAGGTATTAACGTTTTCTCAGTCAACCTAATGGTGTTACAATCCTTGAAACTCTTATTGTAAATCGTTTCGCTAAACTTTAAGAAGCTAACATCTACTACAGTGTTTTTAGCGGCTTTCTCCTTCTATCTCGAAGGGATCTATTAGGGTGTTTCTCACGTTGATCATATGAACTTCCTTATTGCTAATTTGCACACTATATAGCCTTCCTCTACTTACAGACAGTCTGCACGTAGCATTCTGCGAGTCTATTTAATATCTAAATTTATCTATCGTTATTCCTAGCTTGGCATTGATCTTAAGAAAAACATTTGTCAAATACTGATCATTTACTCGCATTGGTGCAGTACACTGTGTGATAGTTCCTAATATCGAATTCAGACCCCTAAGTTTGCCATTGCTACAAATTTTGAATCATCAGGCTTATCCGCATATCGTCATCTATCTGGACAGGTTTACATTTTTCTTAAGGAAGACGTAATCCTAAGCTGTCTAAAGTAGCTTGACTATGGAATTCCTTGACAATGCTTCTCCTATCCTATATTGAAATTCTTTTTCGCTGTAGGTACTCGTTTTTACATTACGGCTAACATCTGAATTGGCATCGGACGTTCTATCCGCATCCCTACCGTGACTATCATTACTATTATCTATATTCATCATCCTATAAAAACAGTCTGACATTTCAGAATTCTTGTGACGTGAAGTCTCCAAATTTTGAATTCATGATAATTATATACGTGCATTTATATAATTATAATGCGTTCAAAACCCAGTTATTCTCATCACAGTCATCCCTAGTGTCTTTCCTATTGTTCCTTACCGGTAACTCTAAGAATCGGTCCTTTAAAACTACATTTCTCTAGGCATCTTTACAAACTACTGACCATGTATCATACAGTCAATTAACCTACCCTACACTTGGCCACACAACAGTTAGAACCTATGATATGTTCATTTGGGTAAAATATCAAATTACAGTAGCTAATTGTAATCGGGAATTCTCCGCACTTGCATACCCTAAGTCCTGCCTCCTATGTTCCTTGTGCGACCTATTTCCTATGGACATAACTATCCTGACTGGCATTTACATTCCTTATCTTACCTTACTTTGTCTACTAAGAGTCCTAGTTTAAGTGTAGATACCGTGCTAGTATCTAAATCTCTTAAACCAATGCTTTGATACCAACTTGTGACGCCCACTCCCAGACTTGGCTGTAGGAGGGGTCACGCATCGGGTTTACTCATGAACACAAGGTATTAACAGAGATAACTAAGAAGCGGAAATTTAAAACTTTTATTTATTTGCAAGTACTATAAGTAAGTGAGATAATTTACATAAAGTAACTCTAACCATTACTACGTTTTAACTATATCTATACCTGCTCGCCAAAACGCTTCCCATGATAGCTTGCCCGTCTAATCCCTTATCACAAGGGCCTTCTCCTTTCTACCTGAAGTCTCACCTTGACCTGACATACATAAATATTTTTGGAAAGGTTAGCTTATGCTGGTGAGTTCTATGTTCTAAAAACTTTACCTCGTTCTGAGGTTGAAACCCTTGGACCTGCAAGATCCCTTTTTCACGAACATGTATCAAGTATAACATAGAACATAATTATACCTCACAGAATATTCCTTAACAAGAAATACCCCTTATAAAACCATTTATCCCGTTATCCCCTCTATTTTGTTCCTATAACCCCAATATCTATTATCGATCTAAACCCTGCTAATGTATAAGCAGAGATACCTTTTTTTGCTGACTGTCGAGTTTACCCTTATGCCCCCATTTCGGTAATTCCTACAACGAACAGTCGCACATTTTCCCCCATTTGCTAACTGCCGAGTTCATCCTTCGTTGGATGATCCCTATAACGGATATTTGCATTCTTCCCCTTTTTGCTAAGTGCCGAGCTTACCCATATTTGGGTAATCCCTATAACAGACAGTAGCTTCCCATCTCTTTTCTATTTGTAGTGACTCTAACCCCATTGAGTAACACTACTTCCTAACTCCCCTTGTAGTACTACCCGCTCCTAGTTAAATACCCAAGTGACTTAGGGGTACTAGTAGACAAAGATAATGTCTTCATATACTGCAACAAGTGGAAATCCCCAAATTTACCATTGGTGTATGTATACAGGATGTATCAACGGTGTATCCTCCACACTTATGATATACCGGGTAACTAATATTATTATGTATATATATTGGAAGTAACAGCGGCGTATCCACCACATAATAATAAAGCGAATGCATCACCTGTTCTCATATAATTATATATATTCACTATAGTGTCTACTAAAAATTCCTTTTGTCATTTGACTATTTATGTTTAAAGCAAATATAGCACATATAGTATCACAGTCATTATAATTATGTTATAACATACGTAAATGATTTAACATCATTTTTCATAACATATCATATATATATATATATTTATATTATCCCAAAAGCCTTTCTAACAATTTATCATTCCAAGATATTTCACGTATATGCATTTTATGTATTTCCTTAATAATTCACGTATATAAATCAATCTGATAACAATTCAATAGTTTAATATATATCCATTTAGCAATTAAGACCTTAACAATTAATATATATATCTATTACTATATATAATACATATTGGTCTCGAGGGTATTTTCGTCATGAAAAATGCTGAATCCTTAAGACGCGTACAAACGGGTATGCAATATGTACAAGTGTTTTAAGCATATCAATTAAAGCACCAAGTTCTCATAAAGTTAGGTTAAATCCGGCTGATACACAACCTTAGGTTAAAATGGGAATTAACCACTGAAGCACAAGCCGCTGTCTTTTCCCTGCTCACGCTTTAACTCTGCATTTACTCCTTGCACAGGCTTTCATCGAACAACCACCAGACGCCGCCTTCGTGAACAACGCTTCTCCACCCTCTCTCCTCCCTTAGATTGGCCATCGCTGGATACCTTCATCATCTTCGTTGAATAGCTATGATTACACTTTGGAAGGCCAAGATTGAGGAGATTGAGGATCGTTACGGATTCTGCTCCGCTATAAATCCAGGACCATCTTTGCATTTCAAAATACAAATTCAGCAACAAGGGCTTATGCAATTTCAGGTAATTCTGCTCCTCCATCGTTGTATAATCCGATTTGAAGTAGATGATGAAGGTTGGTTGCAAAGGACAGTAGGCAAAGAGCGTTTAAATCGTTTTGGAATGTTCTTTCAAGGTAAGTTATTGTTAGTATCCTTCCATTTATTCAATTTTCTCACAAATTAGAACATAGAAAATTCGTCATCGCGTTTATCTTCTCTGAATCACAGATATATGGCGAAAGAAGAGGGATTCTCTGAAGTAACTGAAGAATATGAAAAAGATTGAACCTAAACATCCAAAATCATAGACCTCGAATCTGCTTTTCATTGAGAAGGTAAATCGCTTGAACCTAAAACAACCAAAATTGGGTTTTTGTTTTTGTAGGTTTTAAATATAACTCTACTAGGTGAGTTAAGGTTTATTTACATCATGAGACTGGATCATGATCCTAACATATTTAATCACGTATTAATTTGGAATTTTAGTCATAGAATTTGGTTGTATCCCCTTTGCACGTGCTGCAAAACAGTAAGTATATGTTATTAAACCAACTCTTAATATAAGAGTAATATATTGGCAGCTTCTTTCAGATACTTGGAACTTGAGGATGGTGAGAAAGAACGCAATCTTAAGGTACTTTAACATTGCTGATTCATATCAGAGGATGATCATCAAGTACATCATGTAATAACTATTTTCATCTTAAGTAGTTCATGCAAACTATATGATTACTGGTGCCTGATTTTCTTTGACTTTTGCAGGCTCATATTAGTTTGGAGTCTGTACTTCTGGTATCGACAAAAAACCAAAATATCATGATATTGGAAGTTCATAAACCTGATCAATTAATAAAATGTGTTGGGAAGGTGATCTTAGGTTTCAAACCTTCACCACTGTGAAAATTGGACAGGATCGTAAGGGGTTGTGATAGTAGTAGTAGAATTCAAATAAGATCGGTGTTTGTTTTCTTTGAAATCTCTCAAATTTGTATGGTTTCTTATGATTTATTTTCTTTCTTATGATTTATTTTCTATACCCAATATAAATGATGCAGATGTGAAGATATTCACTTTAACTCTAATGATTAAAATGAGCAACATAAAAATTCTGAGCTACATTTTCTAATCATCCTAATTCTACTATAAACGTAATGCAACTCATATTACAACTTCATAATGCACAAGTTACATCTGATGACCATTGTATTTTATTGTAAGGTGGACATGTAAACTTGGGTTAAATGAAGTTCAACAATTAATTTATGTTTATATCTTAATACGATTTTGCTTTAAAAAGCTCTTCTCTGGTTATTTCTTTTGTGTTATTGCTTAGTTTTCTTACTGAATATGCAGATTATAAAGGCTGATACTTCTTCCTAGGTAGCTTATGCATACAAAATGACTTACTGTTTTGGAGTTTTTAAGACAATGACATTGATATTAGATGAATACTCCAAGTTTACTCAATGACACCACATTGACATGCTGCTGCTGTGAATTTGATTCACATTGAGTGCTTTATGTAGTTTTGGTTGCATTTGTTACAGTAAGGGAATTTGATTGATTTTTGTGGTTTTCACCTGGTGCTTGCTTGCTTACACTTGCAGATTATATGTAACTATATATTTTTAATTTTAGTTAATTTTAACTTAATACACTATTTTTTAGAGGGGCAGTAAGACTGATAAGAATATATATCGGTTATATTTTTGCAATTCATATCCTCATACTTTTTTTTGTCACTCTTTGTCCTAATCTTAGTTCTTGTTTTTTTTCTTTTTTTGGCTAATTTATTCAGGTTGGGCTTTGGGCTGTTGGTGGGTGGACTTATGTTGGCTAAAGGTTGCTCGGGTTAGGCATTTTGGAGTATCCAGATTGGGCTTTGGGCTGCAGAATGCAAATGATCCTACTGTAGGATTCTTATCAAATGGAATGGGTTGTCTTTACTGTCTGGTACTCAAAATATCGCAGATAAGAATGCAAATATATTGCTATCTGATAATCTGTTTTTTGTTTGTGTTTTTCCTTATGAGATTTACAATGTTAGACAAATATTTTGCAGCTGCCAGAAGATATGCTTTATCATATCTGTCATCAGCGGACCAGATTCGATTTTTGTTTAAGTCTTGGCCTCTTAGATCTACATCTGGAAATTCGAACTTACTGATTATCGATTAGCCAATTAGGTAACATTTTTCTATTTTATTTTTCAGTTTGTTGATGTATAATTTATTTCTGACCCGCTTGACCTGTTTTATTTTCAGGTAAGATTTTGAGTTTAACCATTTTAGGCGAATTGACATGTGCTTAGGTAAATGGGTTTAAGTTGCTAACTGGAATAAACTAGATTCAATAAACTAGATGCAATTTTTGATATTTCTGACCCGCTTGACCTGTTTGATTTGATTTGATCTGATATGTAACTTTTTTATGATACAATCTATATTCTTAATTCGGGATTTTTTTTTTCCAGTCATTTGATTTTTTTCCATTGTTCCATCTTCATGCTTGAACCCCATTGACAGTGGGCTTTCACAAGGTAAAGGTGGGCAAAATTGTGATTTTGGTGAATGTCCAAGACTTGTGTGTAGCACCGGGTGCAGTCACAGTAGCAGTGGCAGTTGGGACCGTTGCTGAAGCAGATATACAACTGATATTGGTGTTGTTCGTGATGATGTTGTTAAGGTTAAGGTGGAAGATTTGAGATCGTTTCATGGCATTTAAGAAACCTGTGAGGCTGTGAATGAGATAGATGGTCATGATGGGAATGTAATCGATAAATCTTGTACTTGATAAGTGTATGGCTGTTGTGGCCCATTGTTCACTTTTTGTATTAATAGGTTTCTCTTATTAAAGGTTAAGAAACATGTAGTTTACAAACCAGGATTTACGTAAGTATTCATTTTCAGGTACTTAAATTTGTTATCTGTAAGCAATTAGAATGAAAAAGAGAAGTGAGCATCAACTTTGGAATAGCTTTAGTTAATCCGTATAGTTTATAATAACTAAGTTTATGCTTTTGGTCATGAGTAATGATTTATTTCCTCTTCCATATTTTGCAGATTAATGAGGCTATTTAAATGTTTGGACGACAACTAAAAATATTGCAGAACTCATGCACAACTACTATGACCTTTTGTATAAACTTTAGTAGATGTAATATACTAGCAGGTGCCAATCACTAGAAAGGGGAAATAACCCAACATCATCTCTTTTGTATATCCATATAAAAGACAAGGAAACATGGTCATTTTAAAATGCACTACAAAACGATTACACGCCAATGCTAGCAAAGGGGGGCTTGCGTGTGAAGAAAAAAACTGAAAGAGAAAGACTAAAAGTGTCGTGCCGCCATAACAAGCGAACAAATAAACAAATAACGCGTTGCAGTTTGTTGTGCCGCTGCAACGTGCGAACAGAAGATGAATAACACGCTATACACTGTCGCCGCCGCAACGCGCGGGCACACGGCTAGTATATATATATATATATATATATATATATATATATATATATATATATATATACTCAAAGGCAGTCTAACAGTATCTAACAGTTAAGACAAGCAACAATCAGTTATAAACCATTTGAAAATATTTTCATAACACTTGTATGTATATCAGTCCAAAAACATTCAAAAACATTTAAAACATTTAAGAGTGGGCTCATAGAACTCACTTTATCTCTTTACTTGTTACTTGGATAGAATTTCCGTTATGGTCCACAATTTAACCAAATAAGGCTTGACTGCAGAAAATTAGCTTCTAAGACCTCCTGGATCGAGCGATGAATGTTCTTGAGAGTTTTCGGGTTTTCTAAGCTTTGTTTCGTGAATTAGGAAGTTAAATATGATGAACTAAGGCTTCTATTTATAGTATGTAGATAGATGGATGAGTCATAATAAGTAATCATTCAAATGAATGATATTGAGACACATAAGCATGTGACTAGGATAAAATTTGATGAGTCATAATAAGTAATCATTCAAATGAATGATATTGAGACACATAAGTATGTGACTAGGATAAAATTTGATGAGTCATAATAAGTAATCATTCAAATGAATGATATTAAGACACATAAGTATGTGACTAGGATAAAATTTGATGAGTCATAATAAGTAATCATTCAAATAAATGATATTGAGACACCAAGATATTTAGGTATTTTAGGATATAACTAGTAGGGTACCCGCGCGTTGCGGCGGGCGACAGTTTATAGCGCATTATTTGTTGTTTGTTTGCGTGTTCAATGACGGCGACAATTTACAATGCGATATACGTTTCTGTTAGCGCAGTGTCGTATGGCGACAATTACACCTCGCTTTCCAACTTTTAATAAATTTAACAGACTTTTGAGGGTGTGGTAAATAACTACCCCTATAAGACTTATAACTCGCCACATGTTATGCTTCAAACCTACAATCTATGAATCATGTGGATGTGTTGACATTGATGCATTGGGTCAAACTTGTTCAATTTGACCTTTACCAGTTATTGGCATCAATACTTTACTCTTAATACCAGTGATGAATGGTGCTAGTGTTGATGCAAGCTCATTAACTACTTAAATTCCATGTACGTTTGCCTGCAATAGTTAATCTCAAAACAATCACAATGAGTAGACCAAATACATGTAAAATGATGCCAATAAGAGTAACCAATCATCTCAAAACAATTACAATGGTTTATAATTATAGTTAGCTTTCATGATCCTTTTGAGTTTTAATCCATCCCTATATGAAATGGTGAAATTACTAATTAGGAATCATTAATCACAATTTTACCTTTGCAAAATCTTAAGAAGGAATAACCTGCACACTCACGCACACACAACAACTTGCACAGTCATGGAAAAAGAAAGCAGACCGGTACCGGATTTTAAGCAAATTGACCTTCAACAGAGAAACAAAGACAGAAAATTTAAACATAAGACCCCAACTTCAAAATAAAAAAAAAACAATAACCAATACCAACATGTCAAAAATCAGATAACCCAAATCAACACTATAACTACCATCAAATTCAATATCCCAACTAACAAAGTAGTTTGAAAGTCATTTATTCTTACATCATTAATAGTATTTTCAGGACTTGGTTTGATTATTTATTAAATTAGAATGGTTAGAAATCTAGTTGACCACTTTAGTTCCATACTCTATGTGGTTTCGAGGGACATAAACAATAAAACAAACACAAGAATCAGTAAGTTTTAATGGGTGAGTTCATATCTATGTTTCTTTCTCAATTGTCAATTTTCTCTTTCATTTCTGTTTCAAGCTAGAGCACAATTGTGTGGACTGTTTCAAGCTAGAGCATGCGTACCTAACCCAATCTATCGACTTAGATGTGCTATCGAGGCCAATCTACACCACCATGCGACCAAATTGACGTTGAATATTAACATGTATTTTAAACACAAATATGGTTTTTATTTTAAAATCTAAATAAAGTAAACATATTTTATAACAAATGCGTGGTTTTATTGATAATATCATATTCTAAGTGACACCAAATAAAGTAAAAAATTTGAGATATGCACACTATTGTTTACAGAGGTAAAAAGGTAGCAGTTCACATGTGAAACAACTCAAAGAATAAACAACGCATGCCAAATGGTTTGTACATTTCACTTAACTGCGAAGTGATGCATGAGGGACAACAAAAAAACCATGTTCATCCACAGTGTGTAAAAGCAAGAATAAATAAAAATGACACACTTGCATAATCAATTTATCATTGATACTTGGGGCCTATGGGTAGTAGAGATGGCAAAAGTGATGGGTTGGATAGTGGGTCAATGAGGGCTTCATTTGAAACAAGTAATTTGTAGCGAAATGGTCTGTTCAAATGATATGAATATAATCTTCTAAATTTCAAAAACTAAAATTATATTGCAAACTAACATCACAATTCCAAAATTAAAGACAGGTTGGAACTCAGCTTGACTCATTTATCCTTGTTAACGGGTCATGGAACTAAACTTGTTTAAATCCAAGATTAACTTAGTACATGAAGAAGAAAAATTATTGGTTAACATTTTGACTCTTATTCCACTTCCACCAGATCATTCCCATATTTTACATCTCGTCCCTGTTTATCTCTGATTCTCGTTGCTGAAGCCGCGAGGCTTCCAGCAAGAACTCTATTTGTCTCTGTGTTCAGAAGTCCAAAATCAGTTTGGATTCACAAGGATCATTCTCCTGCTGACATATTAAAGCAATAACTGCTTCTTCGAAACTCAGTTCATTAAAATTTGTAGTTTTTATGAATAAATAGTACATAAAATATGATTGGATGAGTTAAATTATTTTGATTATAACCCAGCTTTGTAATAACAGAAATTAGGAGGTTGGGTGAATACCAACTTTAGAGATAAAAATAATCTGAATCAACTCGTTCCTAAGTTTGGAGGTAAAATTTAACACCTCTACCATTTACCATCAGGAAGATACAAAGTAAAACCCTGCAAAAATGAAGTCATAACAGATGTATTAGAGATACATAAACCAACAATCCTTCTAAAACAGTTTCCGAACCATAAATTTTAAACATATAATTTATAATCCACAACCAGCTTACACATCTAATCCTATATGGAACCGACACAACAAATAGCTATAGATTTAGACAATAAGAGACTTTAGAGTTTACTACCAGTATCCATAGCATGGCTAACTCATTCAATGATTTTTAATTTCAGATTTTAATATCAAAATCCTTAAAAAAATCACTACCACCTGACAACAGACCACATAAAACCTCATTCACATCATTTTCATCATTTAATATAAAATAATGGCAAAAGACCAAAATTTGACAGTTTACATGCTTTGAATCTCAACCCTTTCATCAAAGGCTACATTAACCATTGGCCTTTCTCAATTTTCCTATAGTTAGGGCATTGCATCACTCTTTCACATTAACTACATAATTAATACAATTTGTCGCTACGAAGAAGGGATATGTAGCTCAATAAAGATCACCATTGAAAAAAACTCCTTCACTGTTTTAGAAAAACAAAAACCATGGACCATAACTAAAAGCCAAGTACATTATGATAGAGCTTTATCACTGTTCTAGGATCAAAATCAAGACTTAGAATCTGCTCTTAGGTTCTTAAAACATGTACATATATCCCTAAATAGAGTCTTAAAACATGTACATATATTTAACTAAAGAACTCTTAAATGGTTTGAATGAGCGTAGTTTAGGCACAAGTTGTTTATCTATAAAGCAATTTAGCATCTATAAAGGTGTTAATGTGATACCACCTTAAGCTTGAAAAAAAAAGTAAATCTTCTGGCAACTTAATTCTGATATAATAAACTATAATTTCAACTTACAGTTGAAAATAGGAATTAAACTCACAGTAAGCAAGAGGCTCCTTTTTATAGCATATGTAATCAACGAAGGTGTAACCAAATGGGTTAAACATTGCTGGCCAATTTACAATGAAGGTTGTTCAGTGAACTATGAACATTCTGCAATACACCAAGTTCTTCAAAACATGAAAGGAATATATAAAAAATGTTTATTTACAATGAAGATTGTGCAGTGAACTCTGAAAATTCTGTTTTGGGTTTTTTTGTTAAGATTGAACATTAAGAAAAACATTAATCATCAAATGAAACATCCTTAACCTAATGTGTTGATACCTGAAATGTGCGTCGTGTGAAGTATCGAACGAAGACCAAGTTCAAGCCAATATAGGGTTGGCCGAACTAGGTCCGAACCTGAAGTTCGGACCGGCCGAACCTGGGGTTCGGAGGACGTTCGGCCGATCGGGTATATATATAATAGTTTGGTCTTTGTGTTTAGTAGTTCTGAGCGTGTGAGCAAATCTTAAGTGTGTGTTTCTGAGTGTGTAATCTCTGTGTTAATTCTCTGTGTTTACACTGGTTGTAATTGTTCGTTTTGATCAATAAAACAATCGGTTAATTACGTTTCGATGTCCGGATAGTTAGATCGAGTAGACGATCCAATGCTCACGCATTTTCAAGTGGTATCAGAGCTTTCTGGTTCACTCTACTGATTTGTGGTTGCTATTCTCGGATTTTTGAGCGTTTTTGAAGTTTTCTCGAGTTTCATTACGTGTTTTCTATCATTTTTGACGTGTGTTTTGTGTCAAAATTGTTCCTAAACCATTTTCTATCGACTTTTCTGGTCTACCATATCAAGTTTCGTCAAAATCAGTCCGTTTTCACGAGTTTTCGAAAAATGTCTTCGAGGTTCGGAGGTTACTGGGCAAGCTCGGAGTAACCGCTCCGAACTTGAGGTTCGGTGGTGTCTCGGAGAGCGTTCGGCGAAGGTTCGGTGGTAGATCGGTCAGGGTTCGGAGTTTCTGCGTTCGGTCACTATTTCTGTTGGGGTTCGGACATTATTTTTAGGCTCGGAGCTAGTTCGGTGAGAGTTCGGAGTTTGACATAGATTCGGACAAAGTCCGGTGCGAGTTCGGAGGCTGATCGAGGTTCGGACTAAGTTCGGAGGAGGTTCGGACGGCTGACTAGGTTCGGAGCAAGTTCGGAGGACAGAATTTTTCAAATTTTCAACGATGTCGGATTTTCAAGCTTTTGCCGCAATGCAAAGTGCGATGCAAACTATGTTAAATTTTGACAATGAAATTGGAACAAGTCAGAAAGTTCCCAAATTGTTAAAGCTTGAAGATTACCAAAATTGGAAGAAACGATTTTCTGCGTATATTAGCACGAATGACATTGATTTATGGATTCCAATTCGAAAGTTGTATGAACGACCAATGGAAGATGGAGATCTTAAAGAAATTCAAGACTTTGATGGTGCTGAAAGAAAAAGTTATGAGCTTGAAAAGAAAGTTTATGGTTATCTTACTATGGCTTTACCTACTGAATTGCTTCATCAATTTAGTACTTGCAAGAAATCTAAGCAATTATGGGATGCTCTATCCGCAAGATGTGAAGGAAATGCTGATTATAAGAAGAGTCGAAAGAAAGTCTTGAACAAAGAATTTGATAATTTTCAAAATTATGACAATGAAAACATTACTGCTCTAGTTTCAAGATTTTCACATTTGATTAGTGAATTGAAGATTATTGGATTTGAAAAATCTGATGCAGATTTAAAGGAAAAGATTATGGAAGCATTACCTGAAAAGTGGGAAAATTATGTTTTGCTACTAACTCATGACAAGGATTATTCTGCTTTAACATTTCACGAGCTTACTGGAAAACTTCATGCTCGAGAAATGGAAATGTTAAACTCAAAGAAGTCAACAGCTACTTTGCAACATCCTGAGCTGTATCATGGTGAAAATAGTGCAAGCATGAGTGCAAAGTCTAAGCCAAATCAGAATACAGCACCAAGTGTTGCTTTTCTAGTTGGAGCTTCAGGAAATTCTGATAATAATTCCTCAAGAAGTTGCAATTTTACAATTCCAAATTATTCAAGTCAAAATGCTTTTTCAGCAGAATCAACCGATGATTGTGCCAAAATGATTTCTGCATTGATTTCATCATCTTTTGGTCTGATTCTCAAAAATGTTGCTGACGCAAAGTTAACCAGTGAGGATCTTGATGCTCTTGATGATGATCAATTGACTGAATTGGATGTTTCGTGGCAATATGCTATGTTGTGTCAAAGATCTAAAAGATTTTTTAAGAAACATGGAAGGAATATTTCTGGTGACAAATTGGGATTTGACAAGTCAAAACTAAAGTGCTTTAAATGTCAACAACTTGGACATTTTGCCAAAGAATGTCAACAGAAAACTAATATTTCACAATCATCAAAGCCTGGTTTTACTCAACCATCTACTAGTAATACAGGCAAGACCACTGCTTTGGTTGCTCAAAATGATGGTGTATATGATTGGGGTCAACAATTTGGGTATGATTCATCAGCCTTTATAATTACCCATGATTTACAAGAAGATTATGGTTCAGATACTAGTTCAGATACTAGTTCAATACCAAGTTCGTATGCATCTGCTGAAAATTTGGAGAGTTTGATGAAGGAAAATGCTTTGTTGATGAATAACGTTCAACAATTGACTGAAGAGTTTGAGGTGGTTAAATCTGAATTGAAGATTTCTAAAGAATGTGAAAAGGATTTGGTTTTGAAGAATGAGGATTTGACTAATGAACTCAGAATGTTGAATAAAGTTTTAGAAGTATTGAAGCAAGAAAAGAAGAATGTTGAAATTTCGAAAGCTGAAATTTGTGAAGAAAAAGGTGAGTTAATCAAAGAAGTAAAGAAATGGAAGGAAGAGGCAGAAGATGCTGCAAATGATTTTCAGAATTTGTTTGATAAATCCAAGATTAAGCTTGATTTGCTTACTAAGAGTATTGAAGAATCTGATGCTAAAATCAAAGCATATCAAGTTGATATGGAAAAATTATTAGATGATAAGCGGGAGTTGACTAGGGTTAACAAGGTTCAAACTGCAAATCTGGAAATTCAAAAGAGAAATGAGGATAAACTGAAGAAGGAGCTACATGAAGGTCT
Source organism: Deinandra increscens subsp. villosa (assembly GCA_039602395.1). Taxonomy (NCBI): domain Eukaryota; kingdom Viridiplantae; phylum Streptophyta; class Magnoliopsida; order Asterales; family Asteraceae; genus Deinandra; species Deinandra increscens. The sequence continues at coordinate 57,961,638 of JBCNJP010000007.1, read as the reverse complement.
TGACAATCTTCGTCTGCAAAAGTTTGAAACTCATAAAGTTGCCAAGCGCTTGATTGCTAAAGAAAAAGAATTTGCAGAAGCTCAACAGCAAATTTCTGATCTCAAAATTCAAGTTCTTGATGCTAAAAGATTGTTCAACAATGTTTCAAATTCACAAGTTTTTACGAGCTTCTTAGCAAATGATGCAAATTTTGAGAGGATGTTTGATAAAACTGCATCACCCCCTGCTCATATCAAGGAAGCTGTCAAAGACGTGAAGGAACAGGTTGATGATTTTGATTATTCAAAGATTTCATCTTTGACTTCTGAAGAAACAAAGATTGTGCAGAAGAAGAAAAGCAAGAAGAACAAGAAAAAGGTCTTGAAATCTGAGATTCCTCCAGCACCAAAGTTTGTGTCAGGTTCGTCTTCTGCTGATAATGAGAAATCGGCTACATCAAGTGACAAGATTCAGTCTCAAACAGAATTTGATGAGACAATTTTCTATGAACAAAAGAAAATCCCTGATGTCAAAGCTGAATTCACAAGGTTGGCAAAGACTGGACATCAGAGTTCAATTACTGAGGAAAGGATTTCAGGTAAAAGTACTGGTCTAGGTTTTCAAGTTCCAAAGACTCAAGTTGCAGAAGTTTCAGCATCTGAATCACCAAATCTCAGGAAGCTTAAGATAAAGCAGGTGAAGAAGGAAGTTTTCAAAGCTGAAAAAGTTCAACCTGAGAGATTCTACAAACTCAAGGGTTCTGATCAATTGTTTTCTGATAAAGAGTTTCCTCTTCACTGCGTGGATGCTCGGAAAATTTCTGAAATATTTGTGAAAGCTGATATTTCTTCTGAAAGCTCTCAATCTCGTAGCCCAACTTCTAAATGGGTACATGATCACAGGCATCAGGTATATGATTCTCATTCTGCTCATGTTAGAGATATTCATGTGTGCTCTTCGCAGGTACATCATAGATGGGATAAAACGACAAGAATTTGTTATATTTGCCGTCGCCCAGGACATATGGCAAAAGATTGTCCTTCACCTGCTGATTCATTCCAAAGATTTCACAAGAAATTAGTTTTTGGTAATTCTGCCACGACAAAGTTCTTTGATAACCAAGGCAGAGTTTTTAATGAAGTTGAGCCTACATTTTTTCAAAAACAAAAACGTTTTGTTCCAAAGTTTTCAAAGAATCAAAATGTAGGTTCATCATCACAGTCACCTGTGACTATTTCATCGAACACTGAATTACCAAAACAACAGGAATGGAAACCTAAGGTGGTTTCAAAGCAAAATCAGGACACTGGTCGACCAGAAGCGATTCGCTTCGGGTCAATTGTGAACTAATCAGGTGGTCCAGTGTGCAGGTACTTCTAGAAGATCTATCGACGATTGAAAAATTGTTGATGGAGGAGTATTCTGCTTAATTTAAATTTAATGACACATTTTTCTCAAAATCTGAACTATATCCGTGTTGATTGATCATTTTTCTTTGCTTACGTTTTTTCTCAAAAAGCCAAAAATAGAGTCTTATTTTTGTGTAAAATGAAAATCCAACAATAGAGTTTTCATTTTAAGGGGGAGAATTGTACGTAAGGGGGAGTAATTGAGAAAATGCATGGTATGGGGAGAAGGTGAATACATGCAAAATATATAATGAAGGAAGATGAATACTTGCAAAATATAAAATTGTGAGAAATTGATCATTGGGAAATGATGGTACATTGGCATACGTATCTGACTTATGGATAAAGTAGATGAAAGGGCCATAAGATCATTGTTTGATATGCTTGGTAGGCTTGGCAAATCAGAACGTATTCAGATGTGATATACACTAAATACTAATGCTTGACCATGTGGATAACATCTTGATGCATATTTCTTGACACAAAAAGAAAAATAAGTGTGAAATTCAAAATGAGAAGTCACTGTGTATACATGTGTTCATTTTGCAAAGATTTAATCTTGTTTGATTTTCTTTATTTTGTCAAACGATCGGACTTTCTCTGCGTATCGAAAGATCGACCTGATCGTTGTTCGTTTGACGTTCTGCTTTATTTTCTTTGGTGTTTCGTATAACTCATCGGACTTTCTCTGCGTGTACGGGAGTACCGACCTGATTGTTGTTGAGTTATACAACTTCAACTTATTTTATTTTTCTTATTTTGTTAAATCTGAGGCCTTATCTACGTATCGAAAGATCGACCTTAAGGTAGACGATTTAACGTTCTTATTTCTTTTTGCATGGAACACAGTTGACTGTATCATGAAAAATAGTATTCAATGTGAAAGTTCACAAATGCAATCACACAAAAGAAAAAGAAAGAAAAACAGAAAATGTCTGAATATGTCTGATAGTGTGGGGTACACTGGTCAAAGCAAATCTAATCAATACCTTAACATATCCAGATGTTATGAGTATGATTCTGTCTGAGCTTAAGATGGACAAATTATACCAGCAATCGACATGACTTGTGTGCTTCAACTAATTGAGATTGAAGTGTAGTTCAGTGCGTTATGTTCAATATGATCCCATATAGTGATCTTTCTCATACCAAAAATAGTGTCTAATTCTGTGTTGCAATTTCATTTTAGAAAAGATCAAAAAGATTTTAGGTGTGTTTTGATTTAAACTTTCAAAAAGCCAAAAAGATTTTGTTTCTGCTTTATTTTCGATCTGATCAACACGTGATATAAAATCAATTTTCAAAATCATATCTTGGAGTCTCGAAGAGACGTTTTGCGCCAAGATTATTTAAGTGTTAATGCAGGATGCTGTTGTGCAAGCTATCACAACTTCAAGTCTTCTGAAGCTGTTGATAAAGACCAGAGATATACTAGATTTCATCAAGTATTCAAGATCAAGCTACGATTGAGTTGAGGAGGAGTTTGTTCGAAGATTCATTTCATTGGATAAACGGATTCTTTACTTGAGGGGGAGCTTGATTGAAGATACATATTTGATGATGTTGAGAAGAAAAGAAAAGAGATACTGCACACGACGAGGGGGAGTTTGTTGATACCTGAAATGTGCGTCGTGTGAAGTATCGAACGAAGACCAAGTTCAAGCCAATATAGGGTTGGCCGAACTAGGTTCGAACCTGAAGTTCGGACCGGCCGAACCTGGGGTTCGGAGGACGTTCGGCCGATCGGGTATATATATAATAGTTTGGTCTTTGTGTTTAGTAGTTCTTAGCGTGTGAGCAAATCTTAAGTGTGTGTTTCTGAGTGTGTAATCTCTGTGTTAATTCTCTGTGTTTACACTGGTTGTAATTGTTCGTTTTGATCAATAAAACAATCGGTTAATTACGTTTCGATGTCCGGATAGTTAGATCGAGTAGACGATCCAATGCTCACGCATTTTCATAATGTACTTGTATCACATCCTAATACAATATTCAACTATTGAAATATTCAAATTATAGTCTAATTACCACCCAATCAAAGTTAAATAAGTCCTATATTCAATCAACACAAAATTCAAACACCAAAAGCAAACAGACTAATAGAGAATCACAACTTTTACCACAACAGTTTGGTAGAATGGGACAGAGTCAGGATCAGATAATCGCATCAAATATTTGTGTATGAAATCATGGATGATAAGCCACTTTATAATTGGGTTCTGATTTTTAAAGCAACAGAAAACTAATGAACTGAATACATTGGTTAACACATGAGTTTGAGCGAAATTAAAATACAGTGGTTAACATATGATTTACTACAAAACATTTTTAGTATAGTTAAAATGTAGATGGGTCAAATAGGTCAAAGTGAAAAGAATTGGTTAGAATGAGTAAAGCTAAGTATAAGTATTATGTTAAGACGATAAAAGCATTTTAAAAAGGTTGGGAAAAGATTTTAATAAGGCTAAGTATAAGCATTATGTTAAGAGAATATTGTTATACCACACCAAGTTCTAGACGTGGTATAACAATATTCATAAATGGCAAAACTAAAGCATACATATAGCATGCTATTTTGACTTCAACTGAGTTACAGATTACAGCTATGATATAACTTCTCTTAAAAAATTTATATCATCTTTAGTAACTCAGGATAAAAGCATTTCTTAACAATTTTTTGATGCAGGGGCTATTTTTCTTAAAAGATGGTTAATGGAGCTTATGACATTAAGGATTTTATATCACCTTTAGAGGATGTTATGCAACTTATGACCTTAAAATCTGACTATATAATTAACAAATTAAAAAAATCTAACTACAAAAAATAAAACAGAAGTAAGGTTAACTAAGCTTAGTTAAATACAAATCAAAATGCAACATTTTATTCAATAAATCAAATTCCATGAACATAGAGACTGAGAGATGATAAAATTCGTTTGATGGAGCCAAAAACTATAGGAACATCATCTGTGATGTGATCTGCATAGTTCTTTTGAGCAAATAGTCATTCAGATCGACCTAGTTGATTGTATTCATCATAAAATACATTCATAAAATACAACTTAATCCCCTTGGATCTAATTTGACATGTTTCTTTTTTATTGTTTGAACATAATGCTATGAACTAAAACCCCATCCCCATAAGGATTCCATTAGATACAAAAAAAGGAATATAAGGGTTCTGTTGACATATGAACAACAACTGAGTTCATATGTTACTCCATTCATAACCTAAGAACAGAGAACAATAAACACTAAAAGAAAAAGCACATTAGATCAATTGAAAACCCCTGCCAAAATCATATTCTTTGTAACATAAATTAACACAAAATGTTTTTATGAGGTATAGATAAACATAATCTAATAAAGGGATGGTTACATCAAGGATTGTAAGTAATTTGTTTAAAGAGTTTTCATTAAACAAATGGAGCCTTTGTTAAAAAAGGGGGATTCACCTTTAGTGGTTGCAACCTGATTAATGATTAACTTAAACATATATAAAACTTGTTCAGAATGATGCAAAGGATTGGTTATTATACAAAGATTTGCATATCGTGTTATTGTTTATGTATAATGCTTGTGTTGCAAAGAACTAAGTTTTAACTGAATACACAAACAGTGAATTTAAGCGTGAGAGTTTTTGGAATCGAATACACAAACAGTGAATTTAAACCCAGACAACAAATTGCAAAATCACCTTACATGACTGTCCTTGGAAGCTTCGATCCCTAATATCACTACGAACTCTTCCGTGCTGACTACTGGATCGATTATGTATAAATGGGAAGGCCAAACCAAAACAGAAAACCTAATAAAAAGGCAATGGACAAACAAAAATTACACTACATATACCTACATGATGAAGCAAACCAGATGTGGATAGTAGAACGCAATCAATCCAAGGAAACGAAACCACAAACCTGGAATGTGAAATGAAACAAATCAATAGTCACCAAAATCTATCTTGAACAGATAACCTAAAAAACAACAGGAGTAGAAATTAGGGCATGTGACACCATAAAGCAATCGATTCTTGAGTCAATCAATTTTTACCTCAAATCGGTGAGAGAAGGGCAGATGGTACAACGAAATGGAGACGGATACGTGAATTTATAGAGGCTTCCATGAAAATTTTGAATTGGGCGCCGCTAGGCTTGCTCGAGAACGCGTGAAGCTTCAAATGTATGTAATCGAGAGAAGGTTGGAGATTGCCCAATTGAGAGGGAGAGCAGGTTTCAAAGCCAATTGATGGGGAGAGAGAGACACCGGAAGCAATTGATGGGGAAAGAGGCACGCCGAAGTAGTGAATGGGCATAACTGTACACGACTACTGAGGAGACGCACGCTTTAGCAATGAATGGGCGCAACTATACATGTCTGAGCAGGGTTAAAATCTTGGTTTTTAGTCTTAGCTTTAAGTGTTGTACATGTTGTTTATCGGTTTGTACGCGTCTTAAGATTAAGGAAATTTCATGATGAAAATACCCTTTTGAGCAATATGTATTATATATAGTAATAGATAGGCATTATACCTTGTATTCTAATTTGTTAAATAATTTAATATTTCACAGACGACTTATAAAAATTCCCGAATAACTAATATATTACGGGAGCCCAATATAACTTTTATAAACCAAGTATTTAGTAATACGTGATATTCTACTTTCTCTTTGGTGTTATTTTAGTGATGCTCGTGCTTAAATACGGTTCATTGCAAATCGGGCTCAAATCACTATTTTGCGTTTTCCCGTTTCGTTATAACTCGGATTTGAGATCCGGTTGCGCCTACTATCATTATTTTTCGTAATCTATCATATTCTATAAAGTCACCTCTAGAAGTTTCCTCGAATGTCGTGTCGAATATTCGTACGCGAATCATGTCATTTCTCTATTCTACGTATATATATTACTTCACATGTATTTTAGCTATAAACAGATATAGCACACGTATATAACTTAAGTCATGAAATTTTGGGGTGTTACAACTCTACCCCCCCCCCCCCCTTAAATAAGGTTTCGTCCTCGAAACCTGCTCAAACTGTGATATAACTCACAAGTGAGATCCTCACATTTCACCTTTCTTTTCCGGATTAATCCGGAACCTTTTCTCATGCATCTTATGCATCATATGAACCACCTGGTTCCTAGGCTACGATTTTAGAATCGCTATAAACTCCGTACAATAATCTATCATGTACTTCTATTACTTATAAGGTAATACCTCAACTATTCTACCAGCGGAATCTTGTTCACAGTTAAAATGTGAACCGCATCTCTATCATGGATACTAATTCTTTTAGGCATAATTTCTAACGAACAATCTAGTTTGTGCTTTGGGAGAATACGTCTCTCAAAATAAAGGAATTCTCCTTTAATCAACTTCATTTAGGTGGTGTCATAATTCTTTAGTTATATATAGGGTAGCTTGATTATGAATTCCACCGTAATATGCTTCCAATTCCTGAGGGTTGAAATTTATTGCGAAGCCTCTGCCATTCTGCATTAATCTTCTGCTTACGTTAAATATTTATCTGCATACTGCAAGATTTGAACTTTACTTCAAGATACCAATAGTCCCTCACTCGCTCGTTAGTAAGTGATACATATCCATGAATGCTACTACTCCGTTTTCCATAGTGGCCCGTAATATCTACTTACACGAGACTAATTCTAGTGCCACTTCTCGTTGTACCTCAGGTGTATGTATATAGGAGGTACTGGCGGTGTATCTACCACACCCTGGAGGCGTATTATTACTAGTCCGATGTAAGACCACATTACTATTCTAACCACAACAAAATCAGTATAAGTCATGACTATTTATTACGTACTTAAAATAACTAGTTTGGACATCCTGTGTATAATCTTATTCCTTGAGTATTAAGACTCTTGCTGTAACCTCGAGCTAGACCTAAGCGGCCAGGATTGTACCGATGTCTTCTCTAATCCGTTCGCTACTTTCTTTCATGCCTGCTACTGATTAGGATTCCAAAAGGTATTAACATTTTCTCAGTTAACCTAATGGCGTTACAATCCTTGGAAACTCTTAGCAGAAATCTTTCGCTAAACTTTAAGAAGCTAAGATCTACTAGAGTGTTTTTATGGGCTTGCTCCTTCTATCTCGAAGGGATCTATTAGGGTGTTTCTCACGTTGATCATATGAACTTCCTTCTTGTCAATTTACACACTATATAGCCTTCCTCTACTTACAGACAGTTTGCGCGTAGCATTCTGTGAGTCTATTTAATATCTAAATTTATCTATCGTTATTCCTAGCTTGACGTTGATCTTAAGAAAAACATTTGTCAAATACTGATCATTTACTCGCATTGGTGCAGTACACTGTGTGATAGTTCCTAATATCGAACTCAGACCCGTGAGTTTGCCATTGCTACAAATTTTGAATCATCAGGCTAATCCGCATATCGTCATCTATCTGGACGGCTTTGCATATTTCTTAAGGAACACGTAATCCTAAGCTGTCTAAAGTAGATTGACTACGGAATTCCTTGACAATGCTTCTCCTATCCTATATTGAAATTCTTCTTCGCTGTAGGTACTCGTTTTTATATTACGACTAACATCTGAATTGGCATCGTACGTTCTATCCGTATCCCTACCGTGACTATCATTACTATTATCTCTATTCATCATCCTATAAAAATAGTCTGACATTTCATAATTCCTGTGACCTGAAGTCTCCAAATTTTGAATTCATGATAATTATATACGTGCACTTATATAATTATAATGTGTTCAAAACCCAGTTACTCTCATCTCAGTCATCCCTAATGTCTTTCCTATTGTTCCTTACCGGTAACTCTAAGAATCGATCCTTTAAAACTACATTCCTCTAGGCATCTTTACAAACTACTGACAATGTATCATACAGTGAATTAACCTACCCTACACTTGGCCACACAACAGTTAGAACCTTTTGGGTAAAATATCAAATTGCAATAGCTAATTGCAATCGGGAATCCTCCGCACTTGCATACCCTAAGTCCTACCTCCTATGTTCCTTGTGCGACCTCTTTCCTATGGGCATAACTATCCTGACTGGCATTTACATTCCTATCTTACCTTAATTTGTCTACCAAGAGTCCTAGTTTAGTCTAGATACCGTGCTAGTAGCTAAATCTCTTAAACCAATGCTCTGATAACAACTTGTGACGCCCACTCCCAGACTTGGCTCTAGGAGGGATCACGCATCGGATTTACTCATGAACACAAAGTATTAACAGAGATAACTTAGTAGCGGACATTTGATACTTTTATTTATGTACAAGTACTACAAGTGAGATAACTTACATAAAGTAACTCTAACCATTACTACGTTTTAACTATATCTATGACAGGTCGCCAAAACGCTTACCCTGATAGCTTGCCCGTCTAATCCCTTATCACAAGGGCCTTCTCCTTTTTACCTGAAGTCTCACCTTGACATGACATACATACATATTTTTGGAAAGATCAGGTTACGTTGGTGAGTTCTATGTTCTAAAAACTTTACCTCGTTCTGAGGTTAAAACCCTTGGACCCTGCAAGATCCCTTTTCACGAACATGTATCAAGTATAACATAGAACATAATTATACCTCACGTAATATTCCTTAACTTTAAATTATCTCGTTATCCCCTTTATTCTGTTCCTATAACCCCAATATCTATTATCGGTCTAAACCCTGCTAATATATAAGCAGAGATACCATTATTGCTGACTGTCGAGTTTACCCTTATGCCCCCATTTCGGTAATCCCTATAACGAGCAGTCGCACATTTTCCCCCATTTACTAACTGCCGAGTTCATCCTTCGTTGGATGATCCCTATAACGATTAGTTGTATTCTTCCCCTTTTTGCTAACTGCCGAGCTTACCCTTATTTGGGCAATCCCTATAACGGACAGTAGCTTCCCATCTCTTTTCTATTTGTAGTGACTCTAACCCCATTGAGTAACACTACTTCCTAACTCCCCCTGTACTACTACCCGCCCCTAGTTAAATACCCAAGTGACTTAGGGGTACTAATAGACAACGATAATGTCTTCATATACTGCAACAAGTGGACATCCCCAAATTTACCATTGGTGTATGTATACAAGATGTATCAACCGTGTATCCTCCACACTTATGATATACCGGGTAACTAATACTATTATGTATATATAAAGGAAGTACCAGCGGCGTATCCACCACATAATAATAAAGCGAATGCATCACCTGTTCTCATATAATTATACATATTCACTATAGCGTCTACTAAAAAGTACTTTTGTCATTTGACTATTTAAGTTCAAAGCAAATATAGCACATATAGTATCACAGTCATTATAATTATGTTATAACACCTAAATGATTTAACATCATTTTTCATAACACATATTAGAAGAAAGTGGCCAAAACTATGACTCAATTTATATATGGGTTGAAATCCTATGAAAACACAAGTTTTTGTGAAAACCCGAAAACAAGACAAAATTAGAAGAAAGTGGCCAAAACTATGACTCAATTTAAAATCAATCTCAAAAACACATGGAGGGGCAAAATAGGAAAAGAAAAAAATCGGACAGACCTAATTCAATGAGAGTTCAAATCGCCTAATTACGGAAAATCTTAGATTCTCCACATTCAAAGAGACCCATCCTATTCCGTTAACCACCTCAAGCAAATCACCGGAAAACGCACCAAATCTCACCGGAAAAAACACAGATCCGGCGACGATTAGAAGAAAAAAACGACGAAACACTCAAAATTTCATCACCAGAGACTAAATTTCAAGCATAGAAGCGACGATTTAGAGGTAAACAACTACATTCATTCAAAATTAGTCAAATAACTGTATAGGAATGTAAATAGCAAATGTCGATTTGTAAATCTAGTTATTAACAGTAGTTTAAGGCGCTATAATCGATTTAAAACCTAGATATGAGAATCTATTTAGGAACCGAGACATGCAGTTGCAAATAGAGTGTATGCTAATTAGCACATTGATATTGATACACATGTGTATGCTAATTAGCACATTGATATTGATACACATGTGTAAATGTCAACAATTACAAACTGAACAGTATAAAGTAAAACTGATGAACAAGATATTGATGGACATGTGTAAATTTGATGCACAAGATATTGATGCACATGTGTAAATTTGATGCACATGAACATGTGAAGTAATTTAAGATAGGACATTGATGCACATGTGAACAGAAGGGGTGCACATGTGTTAACCATGTACTGTGGAACACAATATAATGTTGTATATACACAAATCAACTAGGAAATATAAAAAAATAGTTAAAAAACAACAGTAAAACTATTAGTATAAGGAAATCACACCATTATAGATACTAGGATAGTTCATTACATGAACGGTGCACATGTGTAAAAGAACATTAGTGAGAACTTTGTAATGAAGTATGTTATTATATAACTGAAAGTATCTAAAATGAAGTTGTGCAGCACATGGGAACCATTAATGTAATGAAGAATGTTAGAATATAACTGATAGTATCTAAAATGAAGTTGTGGTGCACATGGGCACCATTCATGAATGGTTAACACGAGTGAGAACTGTGTATAAAATTTTAGGAAATATTATGATTAGGAAAAATAAGAAAACACATTAAACAATAGGAAATGTATGATAATAAAATGAAATTAAAGATTTTTTAGAAACAACATAGAAGGATACACATGTGTACCAAATATAAACGATGAAGTTAAATAATACTTACACTATGTACACATGTCTTTCGTTAAAACCGGTAATGATAGATAGATGCAAATGAGGAAGATTCAAATGAGGAAGATGGTAGGCGTGAAGCGTACACTTATATATTCCCTTGAACATATTATAACTACTTTTCACTCATAAACTGATAATTTATGTTTATTTGTTATTTAGCAATATTAATGATGTGTGTTGTATTGTCAAAACAGGAAGGAAAAGCATAAGGGTAGCAGGAAAGTTTAAATCAAAATATACAAACACGCCATTAAGACCAGACATTTTGAACGACAGTGGCGATGATCAGCCAATAAAGAATTGTAAGTTAAAACACACGTGTTAAATTCAAACTCATATACTAAAAAAATATATATATAAGTGTAAAATTACTAACATATAAAAAAACAAACAGTGGCAGGAAAGAAGCTGAAGGTTGTATACAACAAAGAAAAGGATGTAAAGATAAAATCAAAAAAATCAAAGGAGGATGAATCAGAAATGGACAAAGATAAAAAAAGGATACACATGATACAATGTTTTGGTATTTTATAGAGATAGTATCACAATCATGTTGTAACACACATGTGCATCAAAACACACAAATTCAAATAAATTGCCATATGATGTTTAAAAGAAAATAAAAATTACAAAACACACTTGCATTGTAAAACAATCAGTAATCAAAACATGATAAAGAACAAAAAAAATTGTAACAAAACTAGATTACACATGTGCACCAACACTTAACCTTGAATAAATTTGAAAAAAAAAATAAAAAATTACAGATGAAGATAAGAGTACGAAGAAAGAATCAGAGGCAAAAAACAAATAACCAATTGAAGGAACAGTTTCAGATGATGGATTAGAAGAAAACGAATCAAACGATAATGAATCGGAAGATATGGAAGACGCAAGCAACAAAAGCAACTCAGATGGAAGTGAGGAGGATGACGAGGGAGATAAGAACTCAAGCCCAATGGCTGTTAACACAAAAATAAGCAGCGATAGCGAAGAGACGGAAGATGATGCTGAAGGTGAATTAAATTTCAGAATAATTAATTTATTTATTTGAAACGTTGACTAAATAATAAGAGCAAAAACAAATTATGACATGGGAAAAAACTAACCATTAATTCTTATATTGATACAGGATACCAAATAGTAACAAGGAAACAAGTTGAAAAAAAAGGAGCTAGCATTGGCATTGAATGATAAAAAGTCAAAAAAGCATGAAGAGAAAGGTAAACGTGAACGTTAAACAGTACGATTGCTTAAAAGATTGTATGTTTATTTTATTTTATTAACATCTGGTCATTTATTTTAATGTGTGTAACTGTATAGGTGAAGGAACACCCACAAGACAGTTGAGGTCAAGAGGGAAAGAGATCGCGTGTAATGTTGAAAACAACGATCAAATTGAAAGCGTCACTTGATTATATGTTTAGTTAACTGTATGAACGATTTATAATTGGAAAACAGACATAAGCATTGCCATTATGTAAAAAAAAACACATGTGCACCTAGTTAATATAATTTGATACACATGTGTATTAATACAATATTATGCTTGATAAACAGATTACACGGAGGAAAAACGCAGAAAACCAAAAAGAAAAAGGGGAAAAGCAGAAAAAGACGAGGTGGGTACAATAGAAACAATTAATCCTACAAAATGGCCGTCGATAAGGATAAGGACAGCACCGAAACAATTATGCAAAGCAATAGAGAAGCTTTCAGAAAGTCAAAAAAAGTTGTGAGGGAGATGGGGATGGGACGGATTCTGAAGTTCTGCATGGACAGGATACCCGGAAGGATCGGGAACTTCGTAGTTGACAAGTTCGACCCAGAAAAAATGGAGATTGACCTCGGGACTGAAAAGGTAAAGGTAGACGAGGAGAAAATAGGAAAGTAATTGCTTGGGCTGAAAAATGTAGGACACGTACTTGATGGTAACTCAGACAAGCCAGTAGAAACAGCTAAGGCATGGAGAGCAAGATATGGTGGAACACATGTGTCACGGGTTCCAATCGCGAGGAAGATGGACGAGGACAGAAACGAGTGTGGTACCATGTTCAAGATGGATTTCATAGCGCTGTTTGGAAGTGTGATGGTGGAGTATGGAAACAACGAGAAGATCAAGATTTAATTGATGTCCTATAAAAAGAATGATATGGATCTTGACCAAATAAACTGGAATAGGTTCATGATAGACGCGCTCAAGAGGTGCAAAGAAGGATGGGATAGGAACGATCTAGAATCCAGGTTCACAGGACCAATGGCTTTGCTGATGGTAAGACACTAAAAATTTGAAAAAAGTATGGATTTTTTTAAAATATAAAATAAACAAAAGTAACACGATTTACTAAAACAAAACATGCAGGTAATATATGTGGATAGCATAAGCTACTCGGGGGTAAAGAATGATCGGACAATAAGCCCGATAAGTTTTTGGAAACAAGATGTGTTGAAACAAAGGGAAGAATACGAGATTAAAAATGGGGGATTCGGGAAAGGAAAACAGAGAGAAACGTACATCGATAAAGAAGGTGATGACACGGATCATGAAGGATGGAGTGGAGCAGCAAAAACCACAGTGAAGGCAAAAAAATTACCAGATAATAGCACTTTGGAGGTAAGTGCACATGTGCATCATAAAAAAATAAAAAATAAATCTATATAAATTTTAATTTTAAAGTGTATGTTTCAGGAACACTTGGAGAGGTTGAAGGGAGTGTTTATAATAGTTGAAGAAGCAAAGAGGGAACTTGAGACGACATTAGGAGAAACGTACACAAAGTTTCTAAATATAACAGAAGTGAAGGCATATGTAGATACGTACAATGCAACGTTCAAGAATGTGGTGGAGCTAAAGAAAGAAGATGAAAATAAAGGGAAGGGTGGTGGACAAAGCAGTGAAATGGTAAAAACAGTTGCTGAGGTACCAAAAGCCAAGAAAGGAAAAAAAAGAAAAAGGCAAAGAAGGTAGTAGACAATACAAGGCCATCGTTCGACATGGGGATAGACAGCTCACAAAGTTCACCAGAATCCGTGCAGGGTACATAACAAAACAGAAACCGCAATGATAGAAAAGGTGTTGGAATCATATAAGGAGACAGTGGGAAAATCGGTTCAAGACGAACACAAGAAGGATGATGTGGTTGAAGATCAAGCAGGTGATGAAACAAACACGGAGAAAGATGGCAAATCTGTTCAAGATGAAGTCATGAACGATGCTAAGGTTGATGATAAAGAAAGTGATGAAAACAACAAAGAGAAAGAAGGCAAATCTGATCAACATGGACGCACGAGTAAAACTGAGGATGACAATCAAGCAAAGGAGGAAAGTAAGGAGATCAGTCATGAGGAGAAGTGTTGGGCTATACTTTATGAGGCATGAACATTAGAGTGGGCTAACTTGAAGTGGGCTTAGGAGGTTTACGATTGAAGGTTATTGGGCCGGCTTCTTAATGGTTTTATGATCCGATTTAGGGTTTTTGTAAAGGGTACTATATAAACCCATTAGTTTATGATTATTAGGCAGTTGTTAGTTTACGATTTCTGCATACTCTCTTGTATTTCCGATCGTAATCTTCTTCTCAAGAAAGTTAGTGTTTATCATTCAAGATTTGATCTTTTTGTGTTGTGTTTCACTCATATCAAGTTTATTTCATCTACTTTCTCTTGAATCGATCTCGTACAAGGTTTCCGCACTTGTTCGAGATTAAGATATCGTGAACGGTTGTTGATCCCGGTCCAACAATTGGTATCAGAGCAAAACCTACCCAACCTCAAAGTTTATTGAGGATTCACAAACCCCCAACTTAATCTCGAACAAGTACGGAAACCTTGTACGAGATCGATTCAAGAGAAAGTAGATGAAATAGACTTGGTCACAAAAGAAAATTTTTCACAATCGTCACATTGTTCCTCATCACTCAGTGATCATTTGCGCACCTAACCACATCAAAATCCGACCTGAAATCGTCCCTGTGTGTGAATTCCGCCGCCGCCGCCGTGAGCTCCGACGACCCCTCCCATTTCTATTTTCTGGCAGCGCTTTGAGGTTAGTAATTACATCATTCTCATTGTAATTCATCACTGAGCAAAAGCCCTAAACTAATTTTTGGTTACAAGCTCGTTAGAAGCTTCAATTTCACGGCCAAAAATCTAGGGTTTTTTTTCCGGGTGTTCTAAATGGGGAAGAAGATGACTGTCACATATAGCATTTAAATTTTCTGTTTGGAACTAAACTCAAAAGGGCCTCCAGCCTACTTGGTCCGTCGCCACAATTAGATCCAGAAGGTCGCGGGTTTGAACCTTGCAGACCGCTTTTCTTCATTTTTCTTTCTTTTATTGCTATTACTCCATTGTAAACCATAAAATTCTATCTAAACACAATATAAATTTTCTAGAAATTTGTAAATACATTTATAGAATGTTCTAAACCCTCATAAAATATATTAAACATCACTTTTTAAGTTTCTTTTTTTTATTACACAAATTTATAAACTTTACAAATTTCACCTAATAAACCTAATTATTTTTATGAAATATTTAGTCCATTGTCTAGTCGTAATTCATTTGTTTAATCTTTTTATTTGTCTATTTACCTAATTGTTACTTAACAACATAATTGTTTCGCCAATCATTTGTTCGCTCACATTATTTTTATCCAACTGGTTTTTCATTCAACTACTTAGATATTTACCCAATTATTTATTAATTCATTAAATTATTTCATTCATTTCGTCATTTACTTATTCATTTATTTAATTATTTATTAATAATCTAGTCATTTATTTATTTAAATCATTGAATTATTTCTATTGAGTCACATATTTATTTAACCACATAATATTTCATATACACAAATAAATACTTACTAACTATAGACGATTTTCAATCTATTTATTTAGTCAAACGTTTTTAGCCAAATTATCTACATAGTTATTTAAATAATTACTTTCAAACCTCATATCGTCCTATAAACACAAACGGTTTTATACATCAAAGAATTAATCAAGAAAATAAGGTCATCTTCCCCAAATCATCAAGTCCACCGAAACCCTAGATATCTAGAAATTCTATTATTTCGCCCTCGTAACTTTAGGTTAACGAAATCCGTTATTCGTTTAGGACATCCTTGAATCATTCTCGTTTCGTCAAGCCAGCAATCAACTACTTAAGGTGAGTTCATAGCCCCTTTTTCTTTATATTTTCAAACCATTTTGGGGTGGAAAACACGCATAAACTAAACTCACCATTATTACTTTATTTTCAAGCAAACCATACATTCTATCATGTTTTATTATGAAACTTTATTAAGTCAATCAGTCTATTATTACTACGTAAAGTCAAATTTTGTTGAATACTTGTATTTATACATGTTATAACGTATAGACGAATACTTTGCCATGGTATTCATTATATGCTACTGTGTAACTTGTATGTTATATGGTCCCAACGCTGAGATTCCTTTGAGAGGAATTGAACACGCGGACAAACTTGTATACTATTTGGTCCCAACGCTGATATTCCATTGAGAGGAATTGAACACGCGGACAATCTTTTGTGCTATAGGGTCCCAACGCTGAAATTCCTCGAGGAGAATTGAACACGCGGACAAACATTTATGCTATTTATTTGTCTCATGTTTTCTGATCGATTCATGCTAACTTTTGGTTTATTTATTTAATATGTATGACTTTGCAAACCCTAACAAATGTTTTACTTAAACTGCTTTGTTATTCAAACCTATGACTCACCAACTATATACATAGTTGACCTTTTTCGCGTGTTTTTCAGGAATATGGACATCCAGCATAAGTATTGATTACAACTAGGAGTTTGAGGACCTAGTTAGAGTTTATATTATCATTTAAGCATTGTGCCTTGTAATAGACGTTTTAAGCTTTAAATTAATAATAAAATATGGTTTTCCTTTACTTCCTTGTGCTTCTAGACTTTTTCGTGACACCTCGATGTTTCCGCCATCGGTCGGGGTGTTACAGAATTGGTATCAGAGCCTTGGTTATAAGGAATTAGGTTATTAGAAAACAATAATCTAGACTATAACCTTAGGGGGGGCCAATAAAAATAATAAACCTTATCCTTGAGTTAGGCATTTGGATTCTCTCATTGAACATTTTCTCATGAATCTCTATCTTGGCATGTGCAACTCATCCTCGTCGGCGAAATTCATAGACTTTATATTAGGGTTCATCATTGGAAATTCATATTCTCATCCTTGAGCACTCTCGTCAAGATTACGAGTTCGCGTTACGGTTCTCGGGACTGTGTGTAATCTGGAAGAGTGGTTATCTCTTCAGAATGTCCTGGCTAAGGAAAGACCTGGTATTTAAGTAGTCCGAGTGACTCACCTCTCTTTCCTGGGGGTCCTTTCGAGGACATGATCCTTATAGGCTAAAACAT
Organism: Deinandra increscens subsp. villosa; assembly: GCA_039602395.1. Classification (NCBI taxonomy): domain Eukaryota; kingdom Viridiplantae; phylum Streptophyta; class Magnoliopsida; order Asterales; family Asteraceae; genus Deinandra; species Deinandra increscens. The sequence goes on along the minus strand of JBCNJP010000007.1, from coordinate 57,944,088 downwards.
ACAGTTCAAGAAGAATCGTGAAACGGACTCGAAAGTTTGATTAGTCAACGACATTATTCTAATGTTCAACCATTAATAATGTCATTCTATTGTTTTACTATATTACGATTTCCATATCTAACTCGAATCATTGTCTCCTGAAGATGGATCCCACAGAATTGGCCACTATCATCTCCCAACAAATGGCTACCATCCTTCCTAACATGGTCAACCAGCTCAATGAAACCATTCAAACTCGAATCATTGTACGCACTAATGACAATGGAGAGAGCTCCAACCCTGGTGGAGTCGAAAGCTCATACAAACTGTTCGTGGCTTCTAAGCCCACTGAATTCGCTGGAACCGAAGGGGCGATAGGTTTCCTTCAATGGTTCGAGAAAACAGAAGCCACGCTAAACATGTGCAACTGTCCCGAAGCTCAGTGGGTCAAGTATGCATCTAGTACTTTCATGAAAGGGGCTCTAACTTGGTGGAATACCCAAATAAGAGTCAAGACTCGCGAGGTTCTTCATGCTTTGACTTGGGATGCATTCAAGACTTTATTAACCGAGGAGTTTTGTCCAAGGTCAGAAATGAGAAAATTGGAGGCCGAGTTCAGGGGTCTCACTATGAAAGGAGCTGATCATCTTGGTTTTACGACTCGGTTCCAAGAGCTTGCTTTGCTTGTCCCTCACTTGGTGACTCCTGAACAAACTGCGATCGACTGCTACATCGATGCCCTTCCTGAAGCGATGCGTATAGTTATGATGTCTGTGAATCCTACCACTCTGTCAGCTACCATCAAGTTGGCTGGAACTCTGACTGCTGAGATGGTCAAGACTGGGGTGCTGAAACAGGACACCATTAAAGACAAGGATGACCCTGGATCAAGTGCAAGAAACATCGAGTCCAACAACAAGAAGAGAAAAGTGGACACTCGAAGCTATGCATTGGTTACTCCTGCTGTTCCCGTGAAAACTGTGGCTCTAACCAACACTATTGCCACCAGACCAAATTATAAGGTTCCAAATCCTTTGTTCTCCACTTGCAGCTATCACCATCCCTCTGGCACGCAATGCCGCAAGTGTACGAAGTGTGGAAGATTTGGGCATTTAGCTGAAGTATGTAGGACTGTTCCAGCTGGAACAAATCAAAATCTAGCAGTTGTATCCGTTCCAAACAACAACTCCAACCGTGCCTGTTACCAATGCGGGATTCCTAATCACTTCAGAAATCAATGTCCCAATCTGACTCACAACAATCAAGCCACCCGAGGTCAAGTTTCTATGCTAGGGGCACCTGAAGCTTGTCAAGAGCTAAGCACCGTCACGCCAAACACTGATAGTTGAATACCTTCGCCTATGAACTTGCTTGAGTTATTCACAAACATCAACAACTGGTTTATATTTACCTACATCATATTAGCCAGTTATCCCTGCAAAATTTTTAGAATAATTTCTCATATACTTTGTTAAGTTTAACCTTGCCTTGTCAATTGACTTTTGCCATGAATAAAGCTTGGTTTCTTATGTTCACTATCAGTTTGGTCATACATAAACGTGGTTAGATTAATTACTTATATACTTTATTAACATGATTCTATATAAATGACACTAGATAAATATCGAAGCACTTTGTGTGAACATCGTAAGTTCGATTATCCATTGATGGAACATTGTTACTTGATTCTTCTATGGTGAGCTATTTGTGTCTTGTGACCCATACACAACAAGATGAACTATGCGGACCATGCGACGAAATGAGTAGTTACGGGTGCACACGTAATTATAAATTTCGACGCATGGAAATCATGGTAAATCCTGCTTTGTGTCATAACATCAAACTTATTGTGAGTCAGAGTAACGAAACGGATGTTACTTGAAAAGGGCATGGTGGATACGTCGATGGTACATCCTATATATAGGTGCTCCTGACAGGTATTCAGAAGTAGCGTTCTTTGAGTCACGAGAAGTTTAGTGTTACTTTGGACCTTGATCTATTATTTGTCAGGAATTCTTGAGCAAAACTTTCTACAATATACATTTCGTGACATCGTATTCAAACGCTATGATATTCTATGACCACTGCAAACTGGTCGCCAATGTCTATTTAATATTACAACTTTGTAGTGATGCATTCTATCATTAAGGAAATCCCAATGTGCGTAAATAACCCCTTTTAACCGCCCTCAAACAATTAAATCCTCGACTATCATTCAAACACGATTTCTAGACACACAACGATTTCTTGTTCGGAGGTCATCATTGGTGACTCATTTGATAGAGTCTATCACACCAATTCAATCCTTCATACCACTCTCAACTTGTTAGTATAAACCATAACTTTTACGTATCAACTTTTCTTAATATTCACGGTTTTACCCTACGGTTTCCACTACATAAATTTCGGGGCGAAATTTCTCTAAGTAGGGGAGACTGTAACAATCTCGAATTTTCAATTAATAAAATATAATGTGTTAACATTTAAATTGTTTTGGATGATTTTCTATGTAGTTCTTCAAGTAACATTAGTAATAAATATTGTATTAAATTTAATGTGCAACTTGATTTTTTTATAAACGTTAAACAACATTTAACGTCTCGGTCATATTATAGATTTCATAGTAAATTTTATACAAATAAAATATATATTATGATTATATTTAAAGAAACTTCATTTAGAAAAAAGGTTTAAAAGGTTAAAAATATATGATTTATTTAGATAATCTTTGATAAATATAAGGGTTTATTTTGAAAAAAATCTTGAAAGGGTATTAAAAAATTAGAAAAATAAAAAAAAAAATGTTGTGTTCCACGTTTTTTCGGCGACCTGCCGCCGGCTCCGCCGGAAACAAACCAAAACGCAATTAATCGGTTCGTTTTGCTTCAAATTATTGCCCTAACGTTCCTAAACCATCATTTCTTCGTTAATGCGTGTTTAAAAACTGATTTTAATCACTGTTTAATCACCCAAATTATAACTGTTCGGAGCTTTTAAACTCAAATTAAACACGGTTTCATCGAGTTTGAGACCCTATAAATTGTTTGTCACACCCCAAAAAATCCTACGCGCGATAACGCGCCGCAGGGAGCGTGACAAACCAGGATCGCCGTTCATTAGCTACACCAAAGGACCAATAATTAATAAAAACGTTTCATCTTTCATTAAAATATGTAATTGGAGTTTTACAAATGCGGAAGCGTAAATATAACAAAAGTACTTATCTAAAATCTTTGTCACGCAAGGTGACGTGGCTTGTTCAAAGACATTAAAAGTGTTTCAAGACTCATGCATGCGTACTCGTGATACTCGAACATCCGCAACCTGAGAAATAAATTGCTAAAAAGTGTCAACACAAAGGTTGGTGAGTTCACAGGTTTATGAGTTCAAAAACAGTTCCAGTTCAGTGTAAAACAACTGCTCATCGACAGTTCAAGTTCAGTTTAAGATTGATTGTTCAACAACAATCAAGTTGAGTTTAAGATTGACTATTCAACAACAGTCAGTTGAGTTTAAGATTGACTGTTCAACAACAGTCAAGTTGTAAGAGCATAATCACTAATATATATCAAATAGCTAGCTAGGCTATATACATGAAACTTCGCACGTTGATGGTCACCGAAGCTAACAGTTGTTTATAGTTTGCCTTGTTGTGTTTAGGACGAATATAACAACCGTTCGATATCCAATCGTGCCAGAGCGACTGACCCTGGTGGGGTTTGTCAGACCCAGTAGTACTACAATATATTTCCCGTTATCGTCATTAATATTAACGGTACCATAGGAAGGACTTTGTTGTATTAGTGTGCTACAAGTACTTCAAGTGATATATAAAAATCTAATTATCTTAGTTGTATAAATCATGCATGTTAATCTCCCCCAACAGGATTAAAACAGTAAAAGGGGGCCGTGAAACTCACCTTAGGGTGCACAGCAAATCCGGATAATCAACGACATCAAAATAGCAAATAGCTGCTTGTTCTACCAAACACCTAACGAGCATGATAATATAAGTGTGTGTTCGACTAGAAACGACCAAGTCTAAAGAGAATGACGAAAACAAATGATCGTGAAGTCCGAAACAAGTCTAGGATGGCACGTTTGCCAAATCTGAGCGATTATCGAAATAACGCGAAAAATATAATGTATATCATTAATATACATTTTCTAAGTTTAGAGATCCAAAATAAATATATATAATATATATATATATAAACCAAATGCGCAAAATGACGTTAATAACAAGTTTACAAACGAGATACATATATTTAAGAGTTCACATGAAATATCGAATCGTTTCAATAAACCATCTATATATGTTTATATATCAATCTACGCAAAATAAATATATATATATATTTTTTTACCTTTATTGTACAACCCATAATTTTTAGATCAATATATACGAATATATTTAAAAAAACTATAGTTTAGTTCAAAACGTCAAAGTTTACGGGTTTAAGAAACTATTTTAAGCGAGTTTTAGTTCACCCTTTGGTCTAATATCGCAATAAAAAAATAGAAAAAGCATAGCCGACCGAGATTGAACCCGCGACCTCTAGCTCAATAGTTGAATGCCTTAACCACTAGAGTAGATCTTCTGCTCGAGAAAATGATGGCCAGAAAATCTTTTATTTGTATGTAGGAGCCAGAACTGGATTTCAAGGGGAAAGAAAGAAAGAAAAAAGAACAGAAAACAAATGCAGATGATAGGTTTCGAACATGTGAACGCAGGGATGTATGTCGCGCAACCTAACCACTGGGCTAGCGCCTTCTGTTGGTTTAAAATTAGATCTTAAAGTTTTTATTAACAGCTTTCGCGAAGCTTTCTTCATCTTCCTTAAAACTCCGGTGATCGGAGTTTTATTCCGGTCACCGGGAAAAAACGTGAAACGTGAATAATATGTACAGAATGATGTGACTAATTACATCAAAGATTACTTACCTCGAATCAGAGATGAGTTGCAATGTGTTTTGATGAAGAAAATCGAACCCGAAGTTCAAACGCGAACACCGACCGCGGTTACGATTCGCAATTCCGTTGGCTCCTGGTTGCTCGCCGGGAGTTCATGATCACAGTGGAGTGATAGTTGGTGGTGTAGCAGCAGTGTAGTGGCCGGAATTTCTTTTCACAGGGGGGAAGGGTTTCTTTGCGACAAAACAGAGAAGAGAAACGAGCGAGAGAGGTCTGTGATTGTGGTGAGAAATTGACAGGAGTAGAGTTTGTGAGGTAAAACCGATCAAGAGGGGAGGGATAACCGACGATATCATTGATCGGTGATTAAAGGGGTGTCGGTTACGGCGTGGTCGAAGGTCTCCGGTGTAAATGCCTTCAAAACCATCTTTGGGTAAATGACATTTTTGGTCCCTCCAAACTTACATAAAGAGAAAAGGGTTTCTGATAATGGCAGGTGCAGTCCCTCCAAGTTTAGTTAACTAGAAAAAATAAGTTTCAGACATTGTAGAGTTGGTCCTCCAACATTTCCAACAAACAAAAATGTTAACCAATTCTTTAACGGGGTTAACTTTAACCGTGTATATACGTTTGTTTGCCAAAATATATTCAACGTATAACGTTTATAAAAAGTATAAACTTTGTTTGTCACATAAAATCATAATAATACTCCCAAAATATGTATTTTCAAGTTCACATAAAATGATAAACATGAAACCCCAACGATGTGTATTAACTGACATGAAATCATAGAACAATACGTATAATTACGTGACACTTTGTCACATAAAATCATAGAATAGTGTGTGAATTTATATATAAATATATCACATAAAATCATAATTTAACCTGTCACATGAAATGACAAAACGTTCACATGAAATCACAACATATGATTTACATAAAATCATAGAATATAAAACTAGACTTAAGTGCATGCTCGTATAGTGATGATTACACAAACCCTAATTGCTAAGGTCAACACAAGTCAAACATATAAATGTTCACACAACTTTTAATATAGTTTACGTTTATTTAAATTAGAAAAAGGCCCTGAAAAGACGGATTGTCACAGTATCCCCTTGTTGAAGAATTTTCGTCCCGAAAATTGAATAACGTGGTTATCAAGTTGGTCACAAAAGAAAATTTTTCACAATTGTCACATCATCCCCTTGTTGAAAGAATTTCGTCCCGAAATTTAAATCAGCGACAACGTTTGGGGAGTCGAATTAACAGTACATATCAAAAGAATTCAAGTTTCCTACTCCCAGAGGAGTGATGGATGTTATGATCAAAAAAAATGTGTACCCGACGTTGAGGAGATATCAAATGTTTAAGGATTTTGAAAAGAATTCAAATCGAAGGTATTGACAGTGATTTTTCTTATCACGCGTTCTACTACGAGAAGAGTCGAACAATCGCATTACGCGAATCGTGTTGAGTGCCAATGCGGAACAGAATAACATGAAACATAAATATCTGAAATCAAAATTTCAATACGAAGTAGAACCATAACATATCCGAGTAGCCACCAGCTATTGTACCCAATGTTTGGAGTGATATTTCCATTTCGTGACTCGTTTTCAGTTAAGGCGCTCGCATTTAATAATAACCTAAGTGAGTTGAGAGAAAGGGATTTGATTATGAGAAAAATTAAGTATGCATAAAGTCAAACGATGTTTGTTTAACAGTTCCATTGTCTAACGAAAATGTGAACGTCTGAATTTCCCTACCAACTACCAAATAGCATAGAATTACACAAGAATAACCAAGTTAACATGGGAAAACTGGTTGATCCAGTACTTTATGGTGTTATGATCAATTACGTTTACATGATTCACAATAACATTCATAAGAACTTTTCATGCAATAATGATTCAGATAGCATAGGAGTTTCTACAAAGATTTCTTTTAAAGGTTGATGCGGCCAAAGTGTACTAGCATGCAATCTATCATGAAGGTTTTACCATACAACGCATACAATTGTCTCAACACCTTATATACTAGCATACGACTTTAACATGGCATATCTGTAGCATATAAGTTCCTAAACTAACCAACACAACCCATACGGTGCAAAGTTGACAGGGCAACTTCACATAGTTTTGTCATTCTCACCGAGGTAGGAGACTTAGGACCTTGTATGGCATATGGTTTTCCACTCAATCTAGTTAATACATTCACAACATGTCATTTTCTGGTTCCTAACACATTTCATACACGTAACTAATCATGATTCTACGCAACTTATATTTAAACCAACACTTCAATAATTAATCAGTTTCTATACCCTAAACATAGGATTAGATTCTCAAATTTGGCATGCATAAACACATATGTTTTGTAAAAATTTCTCATGAGAAGGTCAAAAGCAAACAAACTATTTTTCATAGTTAAAATAGTTCAACAGTTTCTCACATACTAAAATATAACTGGTAACACATTGATTTTGTGACGAATAGACTGAGGTCTATAGAGAAATCCAATCAATAGCCAATTGTCGTTTAAAAGGTAACACGTAGCAGTTTGTTTTAGAAAAGAATTACTCAATTCTGTTAAGAATTATTCAAGAAATCACATAGACAATTAGGTTCAAATTCAAGTTGGAATTCAGTATCATACAACATATCATCATGCACATTACCTTGCTAAAGAAATTAAAAAAAAATAGAGTAAAGATCCAACAAAATAAAAGTGTAACTATGAGGTATCGAGTATCAAAAATGATCTGCAGGTTTACGCATGGCATCGAGTAGGAGATAAGCAAATAGAGGAAAAGCGCCAACGGCTTAGTTCGTGAATTTGAGTAAGCGATGAGATTGCAAGCTTATGATATTCGCGACTACACATTCCAAGAATGACACGTGAGTTTAAACTGGCACTGGTGGAGATACCAGCAGGGAGGATGCAAATAACGTAATGTATAGTATAAAATTTACAGAGAAACATATACGCCGTGCTAGACATGATTTGACAACGAATTCACGTAAATATCGAAATGAATGTGTCAAGGATTATACAATCCAATAGAGTAAAACGTCTCGTTTGGCAAATCTTCATTGTTTAAGGTCGCCAGTGTGCCCAATCCCCTTAATGTTCGTGCGCTTCATGCGTCATGCTTCTTTTCTTGTCAAAACATCGGTTCAAATGGTCTTTAAAGTAAGATAAAGCACGAGGGTGTTATAAGAGGATGTATGCGAAACACAAAGCATCAGGATGTTTAAAAGTGGCTTTGGCTTGGGTTGCCTGTATATATGCATTTTTGCTAGGGTTTAGTGCAAGTTTAATGCGGGTCAAAAGATCAAATCGGGTGTTCCATAGAAAAGGATCAGGGCTATCACCTCTGTGAATGCCAGAGAGTTTATAAAAACGAGGCAGTCGACCCAAAAGTAGTGTCCTTTAAACGAAATTCGATCTACTTCTTAACACATGCTTCTAAAAGTTGGAGTTGTTCATTCGATCATGTGGTTTGTCATTAATAAGAAAGAAATAAAAATCTCTTGTTTTTAAAACGTTGATGTTCATCTGAATCAGAACTCACGTAGGAGAGTTTTCTAAAAGCAGAAGCTTGATTATTTCGGGCATGTCTCTTTTGGTAGAAATACGCAAGTGTTATCTGTATTCTCTGAGAAAGTAGCATTGAGAAGTTTTGTCGAGGACCTAGTCCCGCTAGATGGAGTTTCCTAAAACGCGGCTCTTATGTATGACTCTAAAGTCAATCATTGGTCCGTTACCGGTCCCACATTCAACGTGCCACCAATGTTTATATATAGGGTGTACCGCAGCTAACCCACCACACTACCAGCACCTTGAAGGCGTACCAGCTACCTACCATTACTAGCTATAAGTCAAACCACATTGGGTATCAAAAATAGAGGATGTCAAGTTTATCCCATACGCTTGAATGTAAAGGGGTTGAGAGATTAAAACCTTAATACGACGTTATGCAAACAAAAGGTCTAAGAGTTTCCATTCACAATACCAGTAAGATGCGTAAGGTTTGCTATTATAGCGAAGATCATCGAGAGGTTGGCACGCATAATGCGAATATCATAACGCTTTAGATTTCAAGACGATCAAAATTTTAAACAGACAATAAGGTTTATGTTCAAGCTGGGGGTTCATCAATGAAAGTTTTCTAAAAAAGGACGATGAGGATTCGCGCACTATAAATTTGTCAATAGTTGTTATGATAGGGGCTTAACAAATATACAGATGTATGGATAACTTGGGGTACTCAATGTGTAAGAAGGGAGAGTACGGGTCGATAGTACAATTAGCTATAGATAACAAGAAGTTCATGCTCGATGGGTGTACAATTAGCTATAGACAACCCTAGTGAAGCTAAATAATCGCGCTACTAGCACATCGAGATAACATTTCCTGAACGGATGAGTTTAGAGATACACGTACGATAGGTATAACAAGAAGCTCCTAAAATAAGATAGAGGATTAAGGATAGGAAGAGGTATTACACCACCTTCCCTATGCAGCATACATCCATAGTATGGGCACTACGCCCAGTTGTTCAATCTGGAATAATCCCGAGTAGTAATCAGCTCGTCAAAAGTATAAACGTGATCCTTCGATCTGATTCGACGTCTTGTCGTACATGAATGTTAACCAAGAGGTACACAACTTAGAGAGGTTAAGAAAAATGACTCAAGACTGACCGGCTCCTTGCCATGAGTATAAGGGGATTGGATGATGTAAACGACAAATATTAGACCAGGTGCGTGTAGGAGTGAATATCACGTTGCATGAGAAAAATGTTTATGTGCAACTAATGAAAAACAGTTATAGTCTAAGACGAATCTTAGTTCACTGTAACCAATGGCTCTGATATCAATCTGTCACACCCCCAAAAATCCTACGCGCGATAACGCGCCGCAGGGAGCGTGACAAACCAGGATCGCCGTTCATTAGCTACAACAAAGGACCAATAATTAATAAAAACGTTTCATCTTTCATTAAAATATGTAATTGGAGTTTTACAAATGCGGAAGCGTAAATACAACAAAAGTACTTATGTAAAATCTTTGTCACCCAAGGTGACGTGGCTTGTTCAAATACATTAAAAGTGTTTCAAGACTCATGCATGCGTACTCGTGATACTCGAACATCCGCAACCTGAGAAATAACATGCTAAAAAGTGTCAACACAAAGGTTGGTGTGACACCCGGTCCAAAAATCAGGTCAAATCCTCTCTCCGTTGACTTTGTTGACTTTCATTACGTAATGATTATGTGAATTACTGTTTTAAAACGCATGATTAACTGTGTTTAGATAAATGATTAACTGATTTGAATATCGCGTTAAATAACCGTGAAATATGAAAGTCTCATATTATTATTAATGGAAAATTTAATAATAAGAAAGTAAATATAAAATTTGACATTTTATATTTTATCAAACTGATATAAACTGATAAAACGTTTTATGAACTAAAAACATTACGAAAAATGTTACGTTGTCATGACTTAGCCAAACGAGTAACCCGTCTCACCTATTGGGCCTAGTAAAGCCCAATAAGCCAAATCAACCCGAATCAACCTGAAAACTTAACCATAGGCTCGCCTTGACACGCCGAGTATTTTCCCTAAACCGGAAACCCGACATGCGGCCCAGATCGCATTGGGCCGTAACCGGCCCAAACCGGTTTTCCCTTTTCTTTTTGTACTCTTGCAGCCCACATAGAACCCGACCCATTCCCTTCTCTATTGGGCTCCGCCCAAACCGAACCATCAATGGGCTTCGGCCCAGCCTCCCACCCGATTTCTTTTGGGCTTTCGGCCCGGTTCACTTAACCGAATACCATTGGGCTTCGGCCCACTTCTCAACCTTTTTAAATAATTAGTTTTTAGCCCAATGATTTTTATAAAACTAACCCAATCGGTTTTATACACTTTTGGCCCAAATAATTATTTAAAACTCACCACCTTTGTAATAATTTATGCATGGACTAAATTTATAAAAATTTCTATTTTTATGAACTCCTAGCCCCTTCATATTTTATAAAAGCTTCAAAACTTTTATAAAACTTATAAACTAATTAACCAAAAGCTAGAGAGCTTGTGGGATTGACAACACACTAAAACCCAATGGTTAACCATCACCATTAGCCTATTTAAAGGAGGCTTAGGCTCATGCTTGTCTCCCACACCCACACAACTCTCTCATTTGCTCCCTCTCTTGAAACCGGCCACCACCCGCCGACTCCTCCTCCGCCGGCTGCTGCTGCCGTCCGCAGCCCTGCTGCCACCGTGAAGCCGCCGCCCTCCGCCGTGCCAGACCACCGCAAACCACCGCAAACCACCGCCAACCACCACCGATTTCCCCCCTTTTCATTGTGAGTCTTCTAACACACATTTCTATCATATTTTCACCCCTTTGAACCCCTCAAGTCTTGACAATAATCCACTAAGTAACTAGAATGCTTGTGTTTGGTTGATCAACTAACAAAAACTCACTTCCTAATCTCTTTTCTTCCAAGATCAAACACTCATCTTGGTGTCTTAGAGACTTAAAGTTAGCCAAGGAGTGTGGTGAAACACATTTGTGAAATCTAAGGAAAGTAACAAGTGTGCACCATGAATCTTGTTTATGAAACCTTGGTTTCATAAGTTAGTTGATTTCAAACAAACCTCCAAGCCTCTTCATATAAAATGAAACATAAATGCTAACTCACAATCTATACATGTTTATTATTCAAAGTCCTAACACCAATGTGTTAGTTGATTGTTTATTTATTTAAAGTCCTAACACCAATGTGTTAGTTGATTGTTTATTTATTTAAAGTCCTAACACCAATGTGTTAGTTGATTGTTTATTTATTTAAAGTCCTAACACCAAAGTGTTAGTTGATTGTTATGATTTATGTCCTAAAACAATGTGTTAGTTGATTAATTTCAAATCATATTGTGTTACATGTTAAGACTATGATTAAACAAATAAATCTCCTAAACAAGATGTAATAATTTAAATAAAAGTTACATATGTAACTTATGACATAAATGGCTAAAACAAATAAAAAGAACATTACTTGTTTTAGTAAATGTAACACATTAAATGTGTTATAGAAAGGGTACATAACAAAAGGAATTTTTATAGATTTTGTTACTAAAAATGGTGAGAATAATATATATGTCAAATGATTAATTTGACATAAATACTTGGATTTATTACAAGTTTTAACCTTTCTAAGACTTTTACTATAAATGGACACTTTTGCTATATAAAGTCACATGTGAAAATAAATATTTTTTATAAAAGGATTTTTATAAAAATAAATCAAAAGCAAGTCATTGACTTTAAATACATATATGGATTTTTAATGTTACTTTGATGAAATCAAAGTAACCAAAGATGGAATTTCGTCCGTTAAAGATTTTAAATAAAATCAAGTCTTTATAAAGACAACGTTATATAAATCCAAGCGTCGTTACAATGCTTTGAAAATGTTAAAGAAAGAAACAAATATTTCTTGTCAAAGAAATATTTTAAACAATTTCAAAAACTATAAAATGTTGTGATTTAAAATAAAAGCTTAAAATCCCTTCATAATTAAATATGAAACAAATAATTATTTTTGTCAAATAATTGTTTACAAAGGATTTAAAAATATGTTTTATTCACAAAAGTATGGTTAATCATAATTATTATAACTTGCAAATTTAACTAATCAAGTCCATAATTATTTACTTAAAAATAATTATAACGAACTTATGAAAATAATAATAAACATTATTATTTTAAACTCGATGTTCAATACTTGATTTAGTTATTAATTGATGATTCCTTATTTATATTTATTGAACATAAATGTAATTAATCATGAAAGTATTCATTTAATAAATACAAGCTAACGGGTTTTCAAACGTATACAAACGGGATTAAAACGTCAAGACTTGACCGGTATCACTTGGGTGACTTATGTTACTCAAATGATCATTGACCTTATGCATATGTTTAATTAAATTATCTAGGACTTTACGTGCTACCGTTCCTTCGCTGCCTTTTACCGCTTATCTGCTGAATCTGTGAGTTTCACGGCCCCTTTTCCTTTAACTCTTTTATACGTTGGGGGAGAAATCATGAAATCTGATAAATGCTTTTTACTTAATATTATGGTTTATCTGTTAGCCGTATGACTACATGTTCTCTTACTGATTGCCCAACTTGGTACATTATCGTTATAAACGTTTGTACAACCATATCCCACCATTGATTTCAATTAGTTCTGTACGAAACGATAGCTAGTGAATAGATCTATTTCGGTTGACAACCCTACCCTAACCGGTAGCTCCAGTTCTGACTCCGGATTGTCTGGGGGTACACGTCAGTTATTCTGCTCTGTTTAACATCTCTGGGCAAGAGATGCTGGGTGGGTAAACCATTTGAAATCAAGGTTCAGGTGAGCTCATACAACCACAACGATAAACCCTTGTAATATTTAAGTATACCGAAAACTGTTTTACAAATGGTTAACCGATAAATCCTAAACCTGTGAATCTCACCAACTTTATGTTGACCTTTTTAAACTCATGATTTCTTAGGTAATTGATGCAACCTGGTGAAGACATGCAAATGGGGCTTATCAATGCTATCGGACCTGCTTTTGGAGTCATAGTCCCGATTACCCTAAATAATCCGTTCAATGTTTTATTATTAATTTAAGACTTGTTTTCGAGATGTAAGACATTATCATTATCCACTACCACTTTCCGCTGCAATATAATGACGTAATGTTTTATGAAGTTTTAAATTTATTAGATAATGTTCTATGTATCCTCGACTATGATTCCATTCTCGCTCATACCCGATACCATTGACCGGGGTGTGACAGTTGGTGAGTTCACAGGTTTATGAGTTCAAAAACAGTTCCAGTTCAGTGTAAAACAACTGCTCATCGACAGTTCAAGTTCAGTTTAAAATTGATTGTTCAACAACAATCAAGTTGAGTTTAAGATTGACTATTCAACAACAGTCAGTTGAGTTTAAGATTGACTGTTCAACAACAGTCAAGTTGTAAGAGCATAATCACTAATATATATCAAATAGCTAGCTAGGCTATATACATGAAACTTCGCACGTTGATGGTCACCGAAGCTAACAGTTGTTTATAGTTTGCCTTGTTGTGTTTAGGACGAATATAACACCCATTCGATATCCAATCGTGCCAGAGCGACTGACCCGGGTGGGGTTTGTCAGACTCAATAGTACTACAATATATTTCCCGCTATCGTCATTAATATTAATGGTACCATAGGAAGGACTTTGTTGTATTAGTGTGCTACAGTACTTCAAGTGATATATAAATATCTAATTATCTCAGTTGTATAAATCATGCATGTTAATCTCCCCCAACAGGATTAAAACAGTAAAAGGGGGCCGTGAAACTCACCTTAGGGTGCACAGCAAATTCGGATAATCAACGACATCAAAATAGCAAATAGCTGCTTGTTTAACCAAACACCTAACGAGCATGATAATATAAGTGTGTGTTCGACTAGAAATGACCAAGTCTAAAGAGAATGACGAAAACAAATGATCGTGAAGTCCGAAACAAGTCTAGGATGGCACGTTTGCCAAATCTGAGCGATTATCGAAATAACGTGAAAAATATAATGTATATCATTAATATACATTTTCTAAGTTTAGAGATCTAAAATAAATATATATAATATATATAAACCAAACGCACAAAATGACGTTAATAACAAGTTTACAAACGAGATACATATATTTAAGAGTTCACATGAAATATCGAATCGTTTCAATAAACCATCTATATATGTTTATGTATCAATCTACGCAAAATAAATATATATATATATTTTTTTACCTTTATTGTACAACCCATAATTTTTAGATCAATATATACGAATATATTAAAAAAAATTATAGTTTAGTTCAAAACGTCAAAGTTTACGGGTTTAAGAAACTATTTTAAGCGAGTTTTAGTTCACCCTTTGGTCTAATATCGCAATAAAAAAACAGAAAAAGCATAGCCGACCGAGATAGAACCCGCGACCTCTAGCTCAATAGTTGAATGCCTTAACCACTAGAGTAGATCTTCTGCTCGAGAAAATGATGGCCAGAAAATCTTTTATTTGTATGTAGGAGCCAAAACTGGATTTCAAGGGGAAAGAAAGAAAGAAAAAAGAACAGAAAACAAATGCAGATGATAGGTTTCGAACACGTGACCGCAGGGATGTAAGTCGCGCAACCTAACCACTGGGCTAGCGCCTTTGGTTGGTTTAAAATTAGATCTTAAAGTTTTTATTTACAGCTTTCGCGAAGCTTTCTTCATCTTCCTTAAAACTCCGGTGATCGGAGTTTTATTCCGGTCAACGGGAAAAAACGTAAAACGTGAATAATATGTACAGAATGATGCGACTAACATCAAAGATTACTTACCTCGAATCAGAGATGAGTTGCAATGTAGTTTGATGAAGAAAATCGAACCCGAAGTTCAAACGCGAACACCGATCGCGGTTATGATTCGCACTTCCGTTGGCTCCTGGTTGCTCGCCAGGAGTTCACGATCACAGTGGAGTGATAGTTGGTGGTGTAGAAGCATTGTAGTGGCTGAAATTTCTTTTCACAGGGGGGGGGGAGGGTTTCTTTGCGACAAAACAGAGAAGAGAAACGAGCGAGAGAGGTCTGTGATTGTGGTGAGCAATTGACAGGAGTAGAGTTTGTGAGGTAAAACCGATCAAGAGGAGAGGGATAACCGACGATATCATTAATCGGTGATTAAAGGGGTGTCGGTTACGGCGTGGTCGAAGGTCGCCAGTGTAAATGCCTTCAAAACTGACTTTGGGTAAATGACATTTTTGGTCCCTCCAAACTTACATAAAGAGAAAAGGGTTTCTGATAATGGCAGGTGCAGTCCCTCCAAGTTTAGTTAACTAAAAACAAAAAAGTATTAGACATTGTAGAGTTGGTCCTCCAACATTTCCAACAAACAAAAATATTAACCAATTCTTTAACGGGGGTAACTTTAACCGTGTATATACGTTTGTTTGCCAAAATATATTCAACGTATAACGTTTATAAAAAGTATAAACTTTGTTTGTCACATAAAATCATAATAATACTCCCAAAATATGTATTTTCAAGTTCACATAAAATGATAAACATGAAACCCCAACGATGGGTATTAACTGACATGAAATCAAAGAACAATAGGTCTAATTACGTGACACTTTGTCACATAAAATCATAGAATAATGTATGAATTTATATATAAATATATCACATAAAATCATAATTTAACCTGTCACATGAAATGACAAAACGTTCACATGAAATCACAACATATGATTTACATAAAATCATAGAATATAAAACTTGACTTAAGTGCATGCTCGTATAGTGATGATTACACAAACCCTGATTGCTAAGGTCAACACAAGTCAAACATATAAATGTTCACACAACTTTTAATACAGTTTACGTTTATTTAAATTAGAAAAAGGGCCTGAAAAGACGGATTGTCACAGTATTCCCTTGTTGAAAAATTTTCGTCCCGAAAATTGAATAACGTGGTTATCAAGTTGGTCATAAAAGAAAATTTTTCACAATCGTCACATTGTTCCTCATCACTCAATGATCATTTGCGCACCTAACCACATTTGTTCGGTCACCTTATTTTTATCCAACTAGTTTTTCATTCAATTACTTAGATATTTACCCAATTATTTATTAATTCATTAAATTATTTCATTTATTTCGTCATTTACTTATTCATTTATTTAATTATTTATTAATAATCTAGTCATTTATTTATTTAAATCATTGAATTATTTTTATTTAGTCACATATTTATTTAACCACATAATATTTCATATACACAAATAAATACTTACTAACTATAGACGATTTTCAATCTATTTATTTAGTCAAACGTTTTTAGCCAAATTATCTACATAGTTATTTAAATAATTACTTTCAAACCTCATATCGTCCTATAAACACAAACGGTTTTATACATCAAAGAATTAATCAAGAAAATAAGGTCATCTTCTCCAAATCATCAAGTCCACCGAAACCCTAGATATCTGGAAATTCTATTATTTCGCCCTCGTAACTTTAGGTTAACCAAATTCGTTATTCGTTTAGGTCATCCTTGAATCATTCTCGTTTCGTCAAGCCAGCAATCAACTACTTAAGGTGAGTTCATAGCCCCTTTTTCTTTATATTTTCAAACCATTTTGGGGTGGAAAACACGCATAAACTAAACTCACCATTATTACTTTATTTTCAAGCAAACCATACATTCTATCATGTTTTATTATGAAACTTTATTAAGTCAATCAGTCTATTATTACTACGCAATGTCAAATTTTGTTGAATACTTGTATTTATACGTGTTATAACGTATAGACGAATACTTTGCCATGCTATTCATTATATGCTACTGTGTAACTTGTATGTTATATGGTCCCAACGCTGAGATTCCTTTGAGAGGAATTAAACACGCGAACAAACTTGTATACTAGTTGGTCCCAACGCTGAGATTCCATTGAGAGGAATTGAACACGCGGACAATCTTTTGTGCTATAGGGTCCCAACGCTGAAATTCCTTGAGGGGAATTGAGCACGCGGACAAACATTTATGCTATTTATTTGTCTCATGTTTTCTGATCGATTCATGCTAATTATTGGTTTATTTATTTAATATGTATGACTTTTCAAACCCTAACAAATGTTTTACTTTAACTGCTTTGTTATTCAAACCTATGAGTCACCAACTATATACATAGTTGACCTTTTTCGCGTGTTTTTCAGGAATATGGACATCCAGCATAAGTATTGATTACAACTAGGAGCTTGTGGACCTAGTTAGAGTTTATATTATCATTTAAGCATTGTCCCTTGTAATAGACGTTTTAAGCTTTGAATTAATAATAAAATATGGTTTTCCTTTATTTCCTTGTGCTTCTATACTTTTTTGTGACACCTCGATGTTTCCGCCATCGGTCGGGGTGTTACACCTTCATCCTCATGCACTTCTTCAGCAGCTTGAGCATTTTGAGAAGAAACCTGTTCTGATGCACCCTGAGCATTTAAGCTACCTGACTTCTGCAGATCTTCTACTTTCTTTCTCAGCTTAAACAGTCCTGCAATCAAAAATCCAATGTTTGCTTCATTCTTATTTCCCCTCTCCTTCAACTTCTTGTTTTCTTCCTTCAGCTCTTTTATCTCATTCTCTCTTTTCCTGTTTTGAGATACAAGGAAGTTGATTTGAGGATCAGGACTTATCCTGAGGTCGACCGGGAGTTCACTAGCTTGAGCAAGTTCTTCAACAAGCGCTTGGTACGGGCGAAAGCTTGGAATGACAGGGGGCTGGCTTGATTCAGTAGATAGGTTTATTCTCACCGGACTTGGCTCAACAAACATGCTATCCACATCAAAGAATTGACTTCCATCATGAACTGGGCTATGTTCATTCTGAATAGGACTTTCAGTCTGCATTGGTGTTGGTTCTTGAACATTAGCTTGGACATCAGCTTGAGTTGAGCCTTCAATATTTGTCGGTTCAGTCACATTCTCATCCTGAACATTTGCACCTCTGGGTTCAATTACCATCACCCCAGAGTTTGTTTTCTGAAATTTGAACCTGATGCTTCTAGGATCCGACTTCTTCCTTGGTGACGGTTCATGCACAGGAATAGGCTCTTCAATTACATCATCTACTGTAAGATGAGCATCCAAATCCTGTGGAATTGAGCCACTGCTAGAAGAGGAGTTTAAGTCATCCCTTGTTCTCTTGTGGCTAATGGGCCCTAGATCCCCATAGATATCGTCATTCAGATCTCATGTTCAGGGAAAATGTCGTCCATCACGTTCTCTTCATCAGAAGGTATAACCTCAGCTTCTTCTAGAACATTCACAGCCACAGTTGCTGTTACATCATGGTCTTCAGCAACAGATACATTGACCGGATGGACTTCTGGTTCAGAATCAGATTCTTCTTGCTCTTGTTCCCTTGCAACTTCAGGGAAAGCACCTCTTTTAGACCATTCCAATCTCCCTTGATAGGTACTCTTTCCCTTTCGATCTTGTGTTTGCAAGCCGAACACACCGTTATCCATGAACTTGATATCCAGCTTCTCTATCCTTTCTTCTATCATAGGATATTTCTTCATAACCACCATCTGCACAAATCTTGGCGTCATCAATAATTGTTCTCTGGCGCTCAAATCAGCATTGCCAATCCAATCCATCAGCATCATTTTTGAAAAATTGAAGTTCCAGTCTAAGGCCAATGCAACAAACGCTGTGCCATGCACTTTGTTTAGCTGATCATAACTTGTTCTCTTCCCTAAGAAGGATTTTCGCATGTAGTGAGCCAAACACCTCTAGTAGTGCGGCAATAACTTCTTGAAAATGGGAGGGAACTTTCCTTCATACCCTAAGGATTGAGCACCTTCTAACACAGCAGCCTTTGAATACTCTATTGGATCTTCAGCTCTGTCATTAATGTTCAAACCCTGACGAATGTCTTCTTCAAGAATCACAATTGGTCGGTTCTGAATGGTTGCAGTGATCCTTGTCTTGTCAGCATTTGCTCTTGCTATTCCCCAGAATTCTCTGACGAGTTGCTCATCGATCAGCACACTTGTCCGAAGAGCATAATTAATTTTGCAGACATTCAATCCTACCATCAGAGAGTAGAATAACTGCATATGTCTCTCAGGAGGGTCATCAAGATAGGCCGGGATGCAATGATCTCTCTCAAAATGAATCTCTTCATCAAGCATATCTTCTGCAATCTGAGAAAACGAGACAAATGCATTAGGTCTATTCTCATCAAAAAGCAATTATGTTTGTTAACATCATCTAGAAGATTAAATGATTATCACATTTAACTTGTTAAGATCAGAAAATCTCAATTTAAACTTTCAAGATAAGGGTTTGATTTTGAAACACAATTTTAACAAAACACGCTCTTAAACAACATTGACTTGTTCAATTTTATCGTAAACAATTGAATTTTATAAGAAAATCAAATCATTTTGTGTTTAATTAAGCGTTTACGATTTTAATTCCAATTTTTAATGAGTTTACGATCCGATTAAGTATTCACGATCGGGTTAAATTGATTCCGACATAGGCCCAGTCGTAAACGTGCAGCCCGATCGTAAACAACAAGAATTCGTAATCATCGGAGTCGTAAACACCCAACAATCGTAAACGTCGACGATCATAATCAAGGACGATCGTAAACATCATCGATCGTAAACACTGAAACGTCGTCTTCTTCATTTTGACGATCGTAAACACAAGAATGCCCATTTTTGAACCTGCAAAAACTTCGAATACACATAAAACACCAACATTTTTGTAACCGAACCATCTAATACTACCTTTTAAGTATCGCAAACACAATCACGGCTTCTAAACACGAGAAATCGACTCGAAATGTGTAGAAAAACCGAGAATGATCACCGAGTGAAGAAAAACACAAAAACCGTAAATAACCCGACGAGATGAAGTGAAATCATTCGATTGATGAGGGTTTCTTGGTTGAAAAACGATTGCGAGTGTGTTTGTGTGCTCGGGTTACACAGAGGGTGGTCGGAGGAGGGTTGGATCGTTTTTCCGGCGAGTGGACGGCGGAGGTTAGGGTTTCGGAGGGCTGATCATAAACGTAGAGAATAGTGAATCATAAATGGGAGAGGGGATCGGAAATGGGATTAAGGGTTTTATTTAAAAAAAAATCACTAAGGCCCCTCATGTTTGGAATAAATTTTAAATAATACCCAAACTTTATTTACTTGAAAATTCTCATGAAACGTGTTAATTTTGAAAATTTGAGAACTGCAAAACTTCCCCTCAGACTCCTACCCCGAGTATCTGATTATGATCATAAAATTTAAATTTTAATAATTCAAAGACTTGACCATAAAATAAAGATAACCTAATTACAGAAATTAAATATTCACTTGTCTCGAAGCTGATGTTTTTCATGGATTATACCAGACATATCTTTGACTGAGGAACCCTTTTCAGCTTCTTTTACTCGACGCTCTAGACGATTGCCCAAAAAAATTTTAAACCACATAAACTCTCATCCAGATAAAATTTTAAGTGCTTAAATATGGTGCAAATTTACCATCATGTTTAACCATCCCCACACCCAATTGTTCATAGCAAAACCTACCCAACCTTAGAGTTTATTGAGGATTCATAAACCCCCAACTTGAGGAAACATGCAACACCGCTATGACTACCACTTATTTTCTTAATTATCAGTTGGTGATCAGGTTGGCCACATAAGCATGCAGAGAAGACCAAACACAATAATTATTTATCTTTATAACTTTTCCTTATTCATTTTTCTTTTTCTTTTCAATTTTATTTTTCTTTTCAATTTTCTGTGGTGTTTGTCATAACAGCAGAAACATGGCATGTGAGAGAGTGAATACTAGGTGGATACCACTCTCAACCCATTTTTGCTGGGACTCAGTCTTTTAAACCATGTAAACTAGGACGGGAAACTTAAACATATATAGAAGTTAAGTTTACTGCACTTACTTGGATGATCATAGTTTTTGATTTAGCTTACCGACACATCATCTTTGAGCCGTCTTTCACTTCTGCCTTACACGTGTCAGTCTCCGAATGTCTTGGAAATTTATATCACTTCCTACCAACTCAAGGCAAACAAAAGACTTCATAAAAACCTCAAACAGATTGTCAGATTTTTCTAAAACAGTGACATTTCTTCCCCTGTTTTTATGAGGCTTTTTAAGCATAAAACACCTTTTTTTTATTTTAAATTTTTTTTAATAAACATAACTATATACAAACAATTCTGATCAGATCATTCCTCGAAGGCAATCATCCTTAGGCCTTCAACACATATTTCAAAATTTGAACGAGGAAGAGGTTTTGTGAAAAGGTCTGAAACATTTTGATCTGAGCTTACCTTTTCCAACTGAATCAACTTCCTATCATGGCAGTCACGAATGAAATGTACCTTGATGTCTATATGCTTTGTTTTGGAATGTTGAACAGGATTTTTAACAATTTGAAGAGCGGCAGCATTATCACAGAAAATTGCAGTGTTAATGAATTCCATACCGTAGTCAGTTAGCTGATTTTGAATCCATACTACCTGCGAGCATCCAGCTGATGCTGCCACATATTCAGCTTCTGCAGTTGATTTAGACACGGTATGCTGCTTCTTACTCTGCCATGAGATGAGTCTGTCTCCCAAGTACTGACATCCACCGGTTGTTGATTTCTTGTCAAGATCACTACCTCCATAGTTACTGTTAGTAAAAGCAAACAATTGGAAATCAGTATTCTTTGGGTACCAAAGTCCAAGCCGAGGCCTGCCCTTCAGATACCTAAAAATACGTTTAACAGCAGCTAAATGAGAGAGTTTAGGATTAGCCTTATAACGTGCACACACACACACACTGCATGCATGATGTCTGGCCTGCTTGCTGTTAGGTACATGAGTGACCCGATCATTGACCGATACAAGAATTCACTCACTGGTTCCCCACCTGCATCCACTGTCAGTAGAGCCCGGGATTCCATGGGAGTGGAGATGGGCTTGGAGTCCTGCATCTTGTATTTTTCCAGAATCTCATTCACGTATTTTGCTTGATGAATGAGAATTCCAGTTTCATCTTGTTTCACTTGTAATGCCAGGAAAAAGTTCATCTCCCCTTGATCACTCATCTCAAACTTCTTTCTCATGATATCTTCAAACTCGGTGCACAATTCTTCATTTGTAGAGCCGTAGATGATGTCATCCACACACACTTGCACCATGATGATATCATCATTCACCTTCTTTCTAAATAAGGTTTGATCAACCACTCCCCCTGTATATCCATTCTCCACCAAATGCTTGGATAGAGTCTCATACCATGTGCGTGGAGCTTGATGCAAACCATACAGGGCTTTATCCAGCAGATATACATGATCTGGATGTTCCTCATCCACAAACCCTGGTGGTTGACCCACATAAATTTCTTCCTTCATGTCAACATACAGGAAGGCTTTCTTGACATCCATTTGATGCACTGTGAAATTGAGATATGTTGCAACAGCAAGGAAAATACGAATTGCTTCCAATCTAGCCACTGGAGCATATACCTCATCATAATCAATCCCATGCACCTGTCTATGTCCCTGAACAATCAGCCTTGCCTTGTTCCTTACGATTATACTCGTATCATCTTTCTTGTTCTTGTACAACCATCTAATGGGTATAACCTTTTTATCTTCTGGCCTTTTCACTAGTCGCCACACTCCCAATTTTGAGAATTGATTCAGTTCATTGTGCATAGCCTCCATTCAGCTTGGATCTTTAAGAGCTACCATCACATTTGGAGGCTCTATCTGGGAGATAAAACACGAGTACAGGAAGTGATTGATGTCACCCGTGCGGCTTCTAGTTGTGACTCCTGCTGTCACTGGTCTAACCACATTGTTGAGAGGATGATCTCTGTTGATTCTTGTGGTTTGAATATCTGGCACTGCAATAGAAACAGGTAGGTTAGTATCATTAACATCATTATTCATACCTTGGGTTTCAGGCTCCTTCTGAGCATCATGAGTTCCTGACGATTCTGGAACATCCACAACATCATCCTTAGGAGCTGCTTCTGATACACTGTCTCTAACATTTTCAACAGATGGTCTCACTTCAGGAGCTGGAGCAATGATGTCTTCTTCTTCCAAACTAGGAAACATGTTTGAGTAGTCAAACCCTTTAAAGAAAGTCCCATAATCAAAGATCCAGTCCGGTCCAATTCCAGCATCTGTCGGATTGTCTTCCAACCAGTCAACATCAAATGCCTCGATTATCAGTTTGGTTGTTTTGTTGTAGACCCGATAAGCACTATTTGGAGAATATCCAGCAAAATAGCATTCATCAGCCTTTGCTTCGAATTTCCCCACATCCGATTGAATTAAGACTGTGCAAGGACACCCGAAAGTCTTGAAGTACCCCACCCTTGGCTTTTCTCCATAGATAATCTGATAAGGCGTCTTCTCATCCCGCTTGTTCAAAAGTACTCGATTCTACACATAACAAGCAGTGTTGACTGCTTCGGCCGAGAAGAAAATTGGTAGTCTTGCATCACACAACATAGTTCTAGCAGCTTCAATGAGAGTTCTGTTTCTTCTTTCAGCAACACCATTTTGTTGAGGCGTGTACGGTGCACTGTATTGCCTTTCTATACCTTTTACTCCACAGAACATATTCAATTCAGCATTCTTAAACTCTGTTCCATTGTCTGTTCTAATAGCCTTCACATTTTTGCTCAACTGATTCTCTATAAGAGTGACAAACTGTTTCACAAGCGCTGGAGTTTCATGCTTGTTTGACAGAAAGAAAACCCAAGTAAAACGAGAGAAATCATCCACTATCACCAGACAATATGAGAACTTGCTGATACTTTGAACTTGCATTGGGCCGAAGAGATCCATATGAAGTAGTTGCAATACCGATGAAACAGAATTGACAATCTTGGAACGATGCGGTAATCTGTGCTGCTTCCCCTTAGCACATGCAACACACTTCTCAACTGACGTGAAATCCGTGATAGGGAGGTTCCTTACATGCTCTCCCTTTGCCAGCTTTGACAGATTCTTCATGTTGGCATGTCCTAAACGACGATGCCACAACAATGCCAGATTTTCATTTTGCTTTGAGATAAGGCAGGCTTCTTCTGAAGTTGGAGGACTACCCATATTGAGAAGATAAGAATTTCCTCCTCTTGGTGTGCGCATCAAAATACACTCCTCAGGAATCTCAACTCCGGGCTTGAGAATAATACATTCCTTGCGGTTGAATAATACAGAATAGTCTCTATCACAGATCTGTGAGACAATCAGCAGACTATGTGACAGCTCCTCCACATAATGTACATCAGAAAATGTTAAGCTGCCATTCTTCACAACGCCTTTCTTGCTGATCCTACCACCTACTCCACCAGCAAATAAAACACCTCCTCCGTTGAAATCTTGAAGATCTTCCAAAAGTGACAAGTCTCCGGTCATATGTCGGGAGCAACCACTATCAACGTACCAGAGATTGTTGACAGTTCTTCTTGGCTGTCCCTACATGGATCAAAGATCAGTTAGATTCGGGTACCTAGGCCATAACAGATCTGGGCACACCTTTGGAATCAGTGTAATTAACTAATTGAAGAGACATTCCTGCTTTTGATTCAGGTACACTCAAAGTTTGAGTGTTGACTTTTGGTTTCCAAACAGGGTGTTTCTGTGGTTTCATCACATTGGTTGAGTTCTTTACAGATGCAAGTTTCTTTAGTGGTGATGTGGCCTTTTTACCTGCTGGCTTCTTAACAGGTGTCCACTCAAGTTTCAATTTTGTATAAACAGCTTGTTTCGTTTGAGTGACATCTTTTGGTTTTGAAACCTGTTTCTCAACCTTTGTTTTGCCATTAGGTTTATTAACTCTTTTGACTTTAGACACTTGTTTCTCAACAAATTCTGGTTTCATCTTCTTTTTGTAAACTCCTTTAGGTGTGTAAATGATTTTTGAGTTTTGGCCACATTCCACTTTTCATCAACAGGCTTCGTCACTAGAGCCTTTGTATTTGAAACCTTAGACTGTTGAGTCTTCATTGGTTCTGAACACTGCTTCCCCTGTGACAAAGCTTGTTGCTTTTGCTTTCTATTTTCACCTGTCATCATTTTTTCCAACATACTAGTCCGTGGGTTTTGCGGATAGTATGCTTGGTAAAGTCTGTTCACACAGTTTGCAGCAAAGTGTCCCGGTTTTCCACACTAAAAGCAATTCATAAGTCTAGGCCCATTAACATGACTACAGAGGTATGAGCGTCTTGGATAAGACGACTTCCATTCAGGCTTGTCATCCCATTTGTGTATTACATGTTTTGAAGATTTTTCTGGTTGTGTAATTAAACAAAATTGTTCCGATTTTGATTTGTTTGTTCTGTTGAAAGTAGACACAACCTGGGGATAAGGGACAAAGTCCTGGGGCTTAGACTCATGGCAACTCTTGTGTTAGGCACACGAATCTTAAAACCATTAACTTTTTCATTAGAATTAGAAACATGTTTTGCTGACAAAGACACAACTAAATGTTTTGACTTGGACGCATTAAGTTCAGACACAGGTGCTAGAACATCGTCCTTAGGTAAATCAAATATTAAACTACTAGACACATGACATTCATTGACTTTCAAACATTCAGTATCCTCCCTAGAAACATCTTGAACATCTACTTCATCTGCACATGAAATAAAATTGTCAGAAGAACCAACAATATTGTTTAATGGTTCCTGGGATGGACATGGTTCACTTGTGGATGTCACAGTTCTATTCTGATTACCCAACCCATACAACATATGTTTCTCATTTTCTAGTTCCTCTTCAGTCATAGGTTTCACACCAACCAAAACACTATCTAGGGGAGGTCCTGCTTCATGCATTTCAGATGTAGATCTATCTACATGTTCCTCCTCAAAGATCATTCCTATAATATCTCTAGTCACAGCTTGTGGAACATTATTCTTAATTTTGTCCGAGAAGCTAATTCCAATTCCACCTTTATCCTTACCCATTCTAACATCATTTATGCAGGTGGAAAGAGATTTACTAGCTTCTAGCATTCTTTTGCTTCTCATCTGATTCACATCTAGCTTGTGATCGTGCCACGAATGCAGTTGACTTTGGGTTGGCACTTGAATCACTTCCAGATGAACTCCCAGCTTGCTTTGATCCCACATCTTCAGACAAGAGAGCTTGACTTAATTTACCAGCCATACTCAGTGAACTCAGATGATTCAGCTCCCGTTGTTTATCATCAATGAATTTCGATTTCAGTTTGTTGATAAGCTCATCAACAGTTAATTCATCCATCTTATTGTTATCTTTGATGATTGAGATGTTTGTATTCCAATTCTTTGGTAAGCTGTTTAAGAGCTTCAGATTCTTGTCTTCCTGTTCAGGTTTAACATCATAACTTGACATCTCAGTGATTAAGGACACGAATCTCTGAACTTGTGCTTCAAAGGACTCTCCTTGAATGTGATTGAACAAGTTGAACTTCTGCTTTAGCATCTGCTTATGGCTTGCCTTGATGTCGGGATTACCTTCATATGCTACTACAAGAGCATCCCATAGTTTCTTAGCAGTCTTATACTTCTTAAACCCTTGTGCAATCTCTGGTGTCAAAGCCATAGTCATGATTGCATAAGCCCTCTCATCCTTCTTGCATCTCTCCCAATCGTCGTCTGAGTACTCTGCTTCAGTCTTTACCACTCCTATCTTTCCTGCTTCAGTGTGTGTGGGAATGAACGGTCCATTGACAACAGATCTCCAAAGTCTCAGATCTACACTTTTCAAATGATTCTGGAATCTGTATTTCCATTCAAGGAAGTTATCAGCCGAAGTAAGTCTAGGAGGACGTGTAGTTGATCCAATCTCAAAGTCCAGTTTTTGGTACATGCTCGGTTCGAAATCCATGACGAAAGCTTAGAAAAACTTAAACTAAAAGTCCAAAAGTAGAGTTTCCGATCGTAAACACCGTTTACGATTTTGATATGCACGCTGATCGTAAACCCTTAATCGTAAACACACCCGGATCGTAAACTCCGATTTTGATAAGTACCAGTCGTAAACTCGATTCCGGTTGGAAAAGTCGTAAACTCGATTCCGGTTGGAAAAGTCGTAAACTCCCAAAAATCGCGTCTTAAAGTCGTAAACACAATTTTTCTGATCGTAAACCTTCAAAAATCCGTTCTTGAAGTCGTAAACACAATTTTTCTGATCGTAAACCTTCAAAAATCCGTTCTTGAAGTCGTAAACACTGAAATCGCGAAGAACACCAATCCCAAACACTCAAAACCACCCAGAAAATGATCGTAAACACCCGAGAACAGCAGCAGGTTGATCGTAAACCCTCTGAGCAGCTTCAAACCGTCAAAAACTCGAACCTTTTCTAGAAAAAGCTTGAATCCAATACTGTGAGAACCTCGAATCAGTGATTCTTGGATCTAATACCAATTGTTGGACCGGGATCAACAACCGTTCACGATAACTTAATCTCGAACAAGTGCGAAAACCTTGTACGAGATCGATTCAAGAGAAAGTAGATGAAATAGACTTGATATGAGTGAAACACAACACAAAAAGATCAAATCTTGAATGATGAACACTAACTTTCTTGAGAAGAAGATTACGATCGAAAATACAAGAGAGTATGCAGAAACCCATTAAGAAGCCGGCCCAATAACCTTCAATCGTAAACCTCCTAAGCCCACTTCAAGTTAGCCCACTCTAATGTTCATGCCTCATAAAGTATAGCCCAACAAGAAGAAATAAGACGGATATAAGAAAGAAGGGAGGCAGGTTGAAAAAGATGAAACAGAAAAATACACTGAAGAAGAAACGCACGAAGAAGGGTTAATTGATATAAACAAGGTAGCAGACAAGAGAGATAGGCTGCTATGGCAATACTTGTTGGTGTGCTTAAAATCACAAAAGAACCAAAGGGCGATAAAAACAAGGACGGGGGTGAAGTAGATGAATTGGAGGATCCAAAAGACGTTGTTGGTGAAGATGACAAGCGAGGATTCATGTAAGTAATCATGCTCTTAATTAAAATAAATAAATAAATAAATAAAAAATCTGCATAATGATCACATAAAACTTAAAGTTAGTGAAACGACACACACGTGCACAAACAATTAAAATTTTAGTTAAACCGATGATTCCAACAATTTTATGTTGAACAGGAAAGACATGTTCACAACATTATATGGAATGGTGGCAAATGTGTACGTGATAGGGAGCCTTGTGCCAGGAAAGAAGGTCGATCCGAATGTAGTGAATTGTTGGGCAGCGATCCTAAATTTCGAGGAGGCAGCAGTAGAAATAGGGCAGCAGCGACTGTTTCTATACACGGACACAATGGTAATATCACAATAACTAAACTTGTATACTTGTAAATGAACATTGATGCCCATGTGCACCAAAGACTAAAATTTCAAATATTATTGATTTACAGGATGAATCTGTAATAACCGCAAAGAATGCAAACCCAAAAAGGCTGGAAAAGTTTGAGAACAAGCTGCTGAGTGTTGTTGAAGGGGACAAATCACTGATGGACATGAAATCATTCAAGACGATCGTGGTGCCTATAAAAGACGGTGATCATGTATACATCATCTGTTTTGACTTAGATGTACCAGCTATAACGGTGATCGAGAGCGTGCACGAGGGAATTACCATAGAGGACATGGCAGATGGCAAAACTTATGCATCAAAGGGCACTCCACACAAAGTGGTAAGTTATATTAACAAAATGAACATAGTAATAAAACTGTAATTGATAAAACTGAATTTATTTTATTTTTGTTTTGTAACAATTTGCAGAAACATGTCATGTGGAGCTATCTACAAAAAGTCAGCCACCCAAAAGCCATGTCATTATCGGCAACAAAACCGAGGCTGATGAAGGCGACGTGGACAACAAAGACAGAATACACAGATTCTGCTGTATATGCAATGAGAAACATGGAAGCATACAATGGAAGAACAAGCGGGTCCAATAACGAGTTCAGGGCCGATGAAAAAAAGCATGAGGTGCAGGTTCGGAACATAAAAATGAGGTATGCTTGCAAAATAATGACATCAGCAGCAAATTTGCTCGAGGAAAAAACGAGGAAGGGTTCAGAGAAGACAAACATGAATCTACACAAAGTAGCAAGTGATGAAAACAAGAAGGGTGCAGCAATGCAAGTAGAGAAATTTCTGAAAAAGTTGGATGACGATTATGAAAAGATCGTGAAAGGGCTCAAAGAGATAAAAGCCGAAGAACCGAAGAAGGAGGCTGCAGCAGAAGAGAAGAAGATGTTAAAGTTGAAGAAAGACACCAAGGGAAAGAGCGTGAGGTTTTTATGAAGGAAAAGGTGGGAACGAGAGCGTTTTGGAAGGAAGTAAATAAGACTGACCCGTTTTGTTATTAGATATTAACATGGTATGGTATGTAGTTAATTGGAAATTAGCATAAAAAAATACACTAGTAATCTGAACTTTGTGGCAGGATTATGTGTTTTGATTTTTTTTAAATGGTATTATGATATGGCAGTTAGTTATAACGCGTATGAATGCTTGGTGCACATGTGAATTAAAAATACCAATGCAGGGTTAATTTGGAAGTTAGCATAAAACAATACACTAGTAATCTGAACTTTGTGGCAGGACTGTTGATTTTGACATTTTAAAATGGTACTATGTAATTGCAGATAGATATAACATGATGAATTATTGGTGCACATGTGAATTAAAAAGTAGAAATGTTATAATGAAACCCAACAAGACACTAATACAAATGGAAGGTCTACAATGTGATGTTTATGGATGGTTACTAAGAAAAAACAGTTGATATTATAACACAATAACCAATGATGCACATGTGCATCATTAGTTGGTAAAGTATATCAAACACAACCAGAATGTTGTGTCGCACTAGAAAAAATATAAAAAATCTAAACAATTTAGAAAAAAGAAACACTTAGTTTGTAATATAAGTTAATAACTAATGGATAAAACGAATGTTTATTAACTAAAAAATGTATGACACACATATACACAATTGTATGGTTACACAACAATATATCATAGTGAAATTAGAAAAAATCAACTGCAAAACACTTATCAACCATAAAGTTAATAGAATCCTTAACAACCAATACGAATGAAACAAAGTCAAGAGGTATCATAAGCAAATACAAAGTCAAATCATGCATCTAAACAAGATGCTTATTATGAATCAAGATAAATCTTTATGAAGGCATGAACGGAAAAAAAAACAAATCACGTAGCGGGTGATCCAGCAGCTCTACCAGACGATCGTCTAGCAGCATGTGCAGGTTGTCGACGGACTAGTGGAGCAGTTGGGGGGTCAACAGGCGCACCGTCGTTGACACAAGGCTGGTTAGCAGGATCGACGGCTTGAAACACGTGTGCATCGAAAGGATCAGCAGACGCAGCAGCACTCGCAGCAGCAGCTGCAGCTGCAGCAACCTCGGCAACACGCCGAACTTTATCACAGTTCCGGGAATCATGGTCATAAACATATTTGTTACACTTCTTACATAGTTTCGGACCCTTCTTGAACGCTTCAATAACCTTCTCACCCGGACCGATCAAATGCTTGTCAGTTCCACACCCCTTGTTCCTAATTCCCTGTGTTGGCATGACAGAAGAAGTACCAAACTCAGGCTGACGAAGAATGTCACTTATTACCGCACTTGTTCGATCTTGGGAAGGATCATAGGCCACTTCAGAAAATATGTGTTTCTTCAACTCTTTAAGCTGACTCAAAAATACTGCAAGCTGATCTGGTTGGCGCCTTAGACGGTCTGTACATTGGGAAACGATATCCATAATTTCGTTTCTGAGAATGCCCGATTCACTGGTATCAACTGAGTATAGATTTGCAATATCATAAACTCTTGATGGAAGTGCATTACGCGCCCAACGCGCAGACATGTATTTTTGGGGAATCTGGTTTACTTGGTTGCATCTGAAAACGTAGAAGATATGGCGGAATAAAAAGCCAATGCGTGTAAAGCATAAACACGAGCAAGAAACAGTCTTAGCAGCAAGATCAAGGGAAACCTGTTAAATATAAACGTAATGGTTAGAATAAAAAACAGTGCACATGTGCATCATATTTATAGATTATGAAATTTAATATAAAGATGTAACACAGTCTGAAAATGAAATCAGTAACAACAAGAAATGCACACATGTGTTTCAGGAAGCATCAACTAATAAACAAATAATTTAAAATAGTCCAATAATAGTATAGATTGAAAAAGTGCACATGTTCATTGACAATAACAAATTGCCTGTTTGCATGAGCAATGGTATATATTTTGGTAGTACCAACAGTCCGCGTCAAGCCACCGGAACACTGGTAGACGCTTCGCTCAATTTCTTTCTGAACTTCCTTAAAGATTGTGATCGTGTACAAACTTGCAGCATGTTTTTCAATAGGAAGACGGGTGTGGATCTCGGGTACAGTTGTGTTGGTATCAAACTCGAGCTTCCGCTGGTTATTACGCTGCGCATCAATGACGGTGCCAAAACACATAAGGAACTGCAACAAGGAGTTGTCACCACTGGAGTTAACCTTGAACAGCACGTTAGAACTCTCGCATCTTGATGTTGTCTTCATCAGACAACACATAGGAAGGTCTCTAAAGAACGCAGGGATCCAGTCGGCTCGCATGTTGTACATAGTGGTAAGCGATTCGTAATCAAAAAATCCATATTCTGCCATAAGCAACTGCCAATTTTCTTCAAATTCACATGGCTTCATTATCAGATTCCAAACACGTTTGTGAATGTGTTGATACCTGATATGTGCGTCGAGTGAAGTATCAAGCAAAGTACAAGATCAAGTCAAACTAGGTCTGGCCGAACTAGGTCCGAACATGAAGTTCGGACTGGCCGAACCTGAGGTTCGGCCGAAGCTTGGATGAGCTAGTATATATAGATGTTTGGTCTTTGTAATTGTAGAGGTCTGAGCGTGTGAGATTTATTAGTGTGTGTTTCTGAGTGTGTATTCTTTGAGTCCGTATCTGAGTGTTTACTGATTGTAATTGTTCATTGTGATCAATAAAACAATCGGTTAATTATGTTTCGATGTCCAATTAGCTAGATCGAGTAGACGATCCGATGCTCACGCATTTTCAAGTGGTATCAGAGCAATATGGTTCACTCTACTGATCTATGGTTGCTATTTTCGGATTTTTGAAGCGTTTTTTGTGTTTCTCGATTTTGTTTTCATGTTTTTCATCAATTCTATCGAGTGTTTGGTGTTAAATCTGTTCCTAAATCACTTTCTATTGGTTTTTCTGACTCATAGTAATGAGTTTCGTCAAAATCAGTCATTTTTCGCGGGTTTTTGGAAAATGGATTCGAAGTTCGGAGTCTACTGATCAGGTTCGGAGTAACTGCTCCGAACTTGAAGTTCGGTCGATATTCGGTCAAGGTTCAGAGCTGTCTCGGTCAGGGTTCGGACTAGTTTGGTCAAGTTCGGATTACATTCACGTTCGGTTAAGGTTCGGTGCTAGATCGGAGTGTTTGAAGAGTTCGGACAGTTCAATTTGCCTCGGAGTTAGTTCGGACAAAGTTCGGACTTTGGATTTAAGTTCGGACAGAGTTCGGAGCTTAGTTATAAGTTTGGAGGGAGTTCGGCCGGTAGATTTTAAAAGTTGTTCAACTATGTCAGAATTTCATGCATTTGCTGCAATGCAAAGTGCGATGCAAACCATGTTGAATTTTGATAATGAAATTGGAATAAGTCAGAAAGTTCCCAAATTGTTGAAGCTAGAAGATTATCAAAATTGGAAGAAACGGTTTTCTGCATACATAAGCACAAACGATATTGATCTATGGATTCCGATTCGGAAATTGTATGAACGACCAACTGAAGAAGGAGATTATAAGGAACTTCAAGATTTTGATGCTGCTGAAAGGAAAAGTTCTGAGCTTGAAAAGAAAGTTTATGGTTATCTTACAATGGCGTTACCTACTGAATTGTTACTTCAATTCAGCACTTTTAAGAAATCAAAGCAATTGTGGGATGCTCTCTCAGCAAGATGTTAGGGTAATGATGATTACAAGAAGAGTCGGAAGAAAGTATTGAACAAAGAATTTGATAATTTTCAAAACTATGAGAATGAGAACATTACTGCTCTCGTTTCACGGTTTTCACATCTAATGAGTGAATTAAAGGTAGTTGGTATTGAGAAATCTGATGCTGATTTGAAAGAGAAGATTATGGAAGCTCTACCTGAGAAGTGGGAGAATTATGTTTTGTTGCTCACTCATGACAAGGATTATTCTACCATGACATTTCACGAGCTTACTGGAAAACTTCATGCTCGAGAAATGGAAATGTTGAATTCCAAGAAATCAACTGCTACTTTGCAACATCCTGAGTTGTATCATGGTGAGAATACGGTAAGCATGAATGCTAAAGCTAAACCAAGTCTCAATTCTGCACCAAGTACAGCTTTCTTGACTGGAATTTCTGATAATTCTGATAACAAATCTTCATGAGGTTGTAGCTTTAGAATTCCAAAATTTTCAAATCAGAATGCTTTTTCTGCTGAATCAACAGAAGATTGTGCCAAAATGATTTCTGCTTTGAACTCATCATCTTTTGGTTCGATTATTAAGAATGTTGTTGATGCAAAATTAACCAGTGATGATCTTGATGCTCTTGATGATGATCAACTTACAGAATTGGATATATCTTGGTTATATGCTATGTTATGTCAAAGATCGAAGAGATTCTTCAAGAAACATGGAAGACATCTTTCTGGTGATAAACTGGGATTTGACAAGTCAAAGTTAAAATGTTATAAATGTTCACAGCTTGGACATTTTGCCAAAGATTGTCAACAGGTTCATGCAAGCAAATCTGGTTTTACTCAATCATCTAAGCCTGGTTTTACTCAACCATCTACTAGTAACACCAG
Source organism: Deinandra increscens subsp. villosa (assembly GCA_039602395.1). Lineage (NCBI taxonomy): Eukaryota > Viridiplantae > Streptophyta > Magnoliopsida > Asterales > Asteraceae > Deinandra > Deinandra increscens. Next base: position 57,909,624 of record JBCNJP010000007.1, on the reverse strand, counting down.
CAAAACAACAGCTTTAACGGCTCAACATGATGGTGTTTATGATTAGGGTCAACAGTTTGGATATGATTCTTCTGCCTTGATAGTTACTCATGATCACCAAGAGGACTTCTGTTCAGACACTAGTTCTGATACTAGTTCAAATCCAAGTGCTTATGAATCGGCTGAGAATATGGAGAGTATGATGAAAGAAAATACTTCATTATTGCATGAAATTCAAAATCTTTCTGAGGAATTGAAGGCTGTAAAGGCAGAGTTAGAGGTGTCTAAAAACAATGAGAAGGACTTGATATTGAAAAATGAATCTTTGTTAAACGATAAGGAGGATTTGTTCAAACAAATAAAGAAATGGCAGGATGAAGCAGAGGATACTGCTTCTGATTTCACGAATTTATTTGATAAATCAAAAGTCAAGCTTGATCTGCTTACAAAGAATGTTGAGGAATCAACTGCTAAGATTGAAGTGTATCAAGTTGACATGGGAAAGTTGTTAGATGAGAAGCGAGAATTGGTTCGTGTCAATAAAGTTCAAGCCGCAAATTTGGAGATTCAAAAGCGAAATGAAGATAAATTGAAGAAGGAACTATATGAAGGTCTTGATAATCTTCGCTTGCAAAAATTTGAAACTCACAAAGTTGCGAAGCGATTGATTGCTAAAGAAAAAGAAACTGTTGAGGCTCAACAGAAAATTTTTGATCTGAAGATTCAAGTTCTTGATGCTAATCGATTGTTTAATAATGTTTCAAATTCTCAAGTCTTCACAAGCTTCCTAGCTAGTGATGAAAATTTTGAGAAGATGTTTGATAAGACTGCATCACCCCCTGCTCATATCAAAGAAGCGTTTAAAGATGTGAAGGAACAAGTTGATGCATTTGATTATTCAAAGATTTCATCATCTACTGTAGAGGATGAAAAGGTTGTGACGAAGAAGAAGAAAAGGAAGAATAAGAAAAAGAAGGAAAAGAAATCTGAAGTTTCTCCTGCACCAAAGTTTGTAGCTGGTTCATCTTCTGCTGATAATGAGAAGTCAGCTACTTCTAGTGACAAGATTCAGTCTCAACCTGAGTTTGATGAAACGATCTTTTATAATCATAAGAATGTAACAGAAGTAAAAGCTGGATTTTCTCGATTAGCGAAGAATGGGCATTGTTCATCTGAGGAGAATAATTCTGGAAAGCATGAAGGATTGGGTTTTCACAGGATGAAAGACAAAACTGAGAAGGTTCCAGCATCATCATCTCCAGATTTTCAAGCTGATAAAATTCAACCTGAGCGGTTTTACAAACTCAAGGGTTCGGATCAATTATTTTCTGACAAAGAATTTCCGCTTCATTGTGTTGATGCTCGAAAGATTGCTGAGGTTTTTTTAAAAGCTACCATTTCTTCTGAAAGTTCTCAATCTCGAAGCCCTACATCCAAATGGGTACATGATCACAGGCATCAGGTATATGATTCTCATCCTGATCATGTTCGAGATATTCATGTGTGTTCTTCGCAGGTACATCAAAGATGGGACAAAACGACAAGAATCTGTTATATTTGCCGCCGACCAGGGCATATGGCAAAAGATTGTCCATTACCTACTAATTCACCTCAAAGATTTCACAAGAAATCAGTTTTTGGTAAACCTGCCACACCAAAGTTCTTCGATGAACGAGGCAGAGTTTTTGATGACGTTGACCCTACATTCTTTCAAAAACAAAAACGTTTTGTTCCAATGTTCTCAAAAGTTCAAAGTGTAGGTTCATCATCACAGTCACCTGTGATTGTTTCATCAAAAACTGAATTACCAAAACAACAACAATGGAAACCTAAGTTGGTTTCTAAGCAATACAAGGACACTAGTCGACCAGAAGCAATTCGCTTCGGGTCAGTTTTGGGCTAATAAGTTTGACCAGTGTGCAGGTACTTTTAGAAGACCTATCGACGATTGTAAAGTTGTTGATGGAGGAGTATTTTGCTTAATTTATATTTCATGATAAATCTTTCTAAACCTGCAAATTCTCTGAATTCTAAATCTGCAAACTATCCGTGTTGCTTGATCACTTTTCTTTACTTCCAAATTTTTCTCAAAAACCCAAAAATAGAAGTCTTGTTTTTGTGTAAAATGAAAATCCAAAAATAGAGTTTTCATTTTAAGGGGGAGAATTGTAAGTAAGGGGGAGTAATTGAGAAAATGCATGTTATGGGGAGAAAGTGAATACATGCCAAATATATAATGAAGGAAGGTGAATACATGCCAAATATATAAAATTGTGAGAAATTGATCATTGGGAAATGATGGTACATTGGCTTATGTATCTGACTCATGGATAGAGTAGATGAAAGGGCCATAGGATCATTGTTTGATATGCTTGGTAGGCTCGGAAAATCAGAAAGTATTCAGATGTGATATACACTAAATACTAATGCTTGACCATGTGGATAACATCTTGATGCATACGTCATGACACAAAAAGAAAAATAAGTGTGAAATTCAAAATGAGAAGTCACTATGTATACATGTGTTCATTTTGAAAAGATTTAAACTTGTTTGATTTTCTTTATTTTGTTAAACGATCGGACTTTCTCTGCGTATCGAAAGATCGACCTGATCGTTGTTCGTTTGACGTTCTGCTTTATTTTCTTTGGTGTTTCGTATAACTCATCGGACTTTCTCTGCGTGTACGGGAGTACCGACCTGATTGTTGTTGGGTTATACAATTTCAACTTGTTTTATTTTCTTCTTTTGTTAAATCTGAGGCCTTATCTGCATATCGAAAGATCGACCTTAAGGTAGACGATTTAACGTTCTTATTTCTTTTTGCATGGAACACAGTTGACAATTTCATGAAAATATTATGCATTGTGAAAAATCACAAGTGCTGTCACACAAAAGGAAAAAGAAAAGATAAGCTGAAAATGTCTGTTTATGTCTGATAGTGTGGGATACACTGGTCAAAGCAAAACTAATCAATATCTTAAACATATCCAGATGTTATGAGTATGATTCTGCCTGATTTTAAGTTGGACAAATTATACCGGCAATCAGCATGACTTATGTGCTTCAATTAATTGAAATTGAAGTGCAGTTCAGTGCGCTATGTTCAATATGATCCCATATAGTGATCTTTCTCATACCAAAAATAGTGTTTGATTCTGTATTGTGTTTCATTTCTTTTCAGAAAAGAACAAAAAGATTTTCAGTGTGTTTTAGCATAAATTTTTTTAAAAAAAATTAACAAAAAGATTTTGTTTCTGCTTTATTTTTTATCTAATCAACACGTGATACAAATCAATTTTCAAAATCATATCTTGGAGTCTCAAAGAGACGTTTTGCACCAAGATTATTTAAATGTTTGAGCAGGTTGTTATGAGCAAGATATCACAACTTCAAGTCTTCTGAAGCTGTTGATAAAAGACCAGAGATACACTAAAATGTCATCAAGTATTCAAGATCAAGCTACGATCGAGTTGAGGAGGAGTTTGTTTGAAGATTCATTTTATTGAATGAACGGATTCTACATTTGAGGGGGAGCTTGGTTGAAGATACAAAGTTGATGATATTGAAGAGATACTGAACACGACGAGGGGGAGTTTGTTGATACCTGATATGTGCGTCGAGTGAAGTATCAAGCAAAGTACAAGATCAAGTCAAACTAGGTCTGGCCGAACTAGGTCTGAACCTGAAGTTCGGACTGGCCGAACCTGAGGTTCGGCCGAAGCTCGGATCAGCTAGTATATATAGATGTTTGGTCTTTGTAATTGTAGAGGTCTGAGCGTGTGAGATTTCTTAAGTGTGTGTTTCTAAGTGTGTATTCTCTGAGTCTGTATCTGAGTGTTTACTGATTGTAATTGTTCATTGTGATCAATAAAACAATAGGTTAATTACGTTTCGATGTCTAATTAGCTAGATCGAGTAGACGATCCGATGCTCACGCATTTTCAGAATGACTCTACGAAGGGCTGCATTATCTACCGCGTCATCTTCAATCTACAATACATAACAACGGAAAGTAAAAAATATAAGATATACAAATAATATATAAAAATATTAACATGATGGTAACAATGATCACTTATTAACGAAAATATAAAGAATTATAAAAAGAATTGTACGCACCTTGGAAGGAAGCTTCCTCATGATGTGCCACATGCACAATCTATGGGCAGACTGGTAAAAAACAACTTCAATAGCAGATTTCATTGCGCCATCTTGGTCAGTAAGGACCAACCTAGGCTGAGTAACATGGGCTTTCAGAAAGCATTGAAGCAACCATATATAAGACTCGGTCGTCACATCTGATATCAAGCCGACACCGAAAGTTACACAATTTTTGTGGTGATCAACACCGGTAAAAGGCACGAAAATCATCCTATATCTAAAAAAACAATTAAAATTATAACTCTGATGCACATGTGAATAACCTGTTCAAGGGAATATAATATAATAACATATCTATTTAAATGTGCTTACTGGTTAGTCTTGTAAGTAGCATCAAATGCAAGAACTTCGCCAAACGCTACATAGTTTCATCTTGAAACGTCATCAGCCCAGAAAAGTGATTGCAGCTCGTTATTGTCAACTAAAGACTCATAAAAGAAGTTATGCAAATTTCTAGTACATTCTTCTAGAGTATCCATAACAAGTTTGGCATCCCTGTCGCCAAAGAAGATACGAATCGTTCGAGCAAAGTTTTTGTATTCTGTTTTAGAACCACGAACGTCGTGATGACCGTCCTTCAAAGAACACTGAAACTTATGAGCAACCGTAGGGCCAATTTTGTTGAGGCTAAGCTGGTGGATAAACTGTTGAGAAGTAAAATCAAGTTTACGCCCCGTAGTAAAATCAAGTTTACGTTGCTTGGAAGTAAAATCCATGAATTCAGGGCCAACAAGTTCATGATTGTGGGCTTCAAGGAACTTGTAAAGAGTATACTGCTGAGTCTCTGGATTGTACTTAGTCCGTATACATGCAGTACAACCAGTCAAGGACGAACGACTAGCTTTTGAAGCAGATGCTGGCTCGGGATTCATAGACTCAAAAACTTGAAGCTTTGGCTTGGAAGTTTTGTTACACAACACATATCTGTGTGTAGTAACCTCATCAACCTTTCGGTGTGTGCCTAAACGGGTGGAGAAACCAACATTAGCAGCATAAGCATCATACATCTCAGTCACACGTTCTCAACTATCAAAAACCGAATACAACACAGGGACATGAGAAGGATCCACATCAGGCTTCCAATATCTAGTACCGTCAGAAGTAGCATAAACACTGCTACGAGCACCATCTGAACACAAACATAAAAAAAACAGATGTAAAAGACACGTAAGCAGAACAACAAACTAACCGATTACTAAAATATATATATAAAAAAACTGGGAAATTGATAAGCACAAGGAAAGAATAACATTGTATTTCATGAATTAAAAAGATGGAAAAAATAAAATAGAGTGCATTAAACAGAAAACTATAGAAAGCTAAGCAAAATAGTAGATATTGAATATTTGATATGATATTGAGATAAAGAACTAGTTAATATCCAAGTGCACTTTGAATAAACGAATAGAATCTTGATAGAGTAATTTGAATACAAATCGTATCTAAATTATATTGAACAAATGATACATAGAAATAAAAAAAAAAACACTATGATGACAAATTTGGAAGAGCATTAAAGATTTAGGGAACAATACAGATTTGGTGCACATGTGACTCATTAAGACAACAGTATAATAATATGATATCAATAGCACATGTGACTCATTAAGATAGCATGATCAGGCACATAACAAAATAAAAAAAGCATTAGGATAATACAATTGCAACAATTGGATGAATAATACATATTCGAGAAACAAATACAGTTTTGGTGCACATGTGCAATCATAATGAATTAGCAAAAACAAATTTGACAACAATATCATGATCAAACACATAACCATATAATAAATAGCAACATGAAAATATCAGATTATAACAAAGAACAATTATAAAAAATAATATATAACAAAAGTAAAGCACAAATTAAACAGATGCACATGTGAACTATTGATCATTCAAGTATAATAGATTGTTACCATGTTCTTCAACACCTATGAACACCATAGGAGGTGCAGATCGAGATTCTGATGAAGACGATGTGGACGATGATGCAACATTGGAGGACGTGGTTGATCCAGTGACCTTAGTAAGTAAATTTTGATTGTCGATGAGTTCAATATCAAAATCGTCACCGGCATCAACGAATACATCATCAACAGGTGCATGATCATCAATTAAACTACGAGCACCAGCAGATAAATCCATATGCAACTACGAATATCTAAAAAACAGAATAGCAGAATCAAAATCGAAATGAAATCATTGAATTTAAAACTTAGGTAATAAACTGGATGAAATTGACTGGAGTATTGAACGAGATACCTGAAATCGAATTGAAATATGATGATGATTCAGTGAGATTCCATAAGAATCGCGATTTTTACACTGAACTATGGAAGGAATTTGGATTCTGTGAGTTAATGAAATCGAGAGAATTCGTGTTGAGTTAATGAGACGGCGATGATGAGACTAAATATAAGATATGTGTTATAAGTCAGCGAGTTTTTATAAATGGCATGTAATGCCAAAAATACCCCTCACTAAAGATTGTTTTTTAGGTTTTCACAAAAAATAGGTGTTTACACCCGATCCTATATATATATATATATATATATATATATATATATATATATATATATATATATATATATATATACTAGCCGTGCGCCCGCGCGTTGCGGCGGCGACAGTGTACAACGTGTCATTCGTCTTTTGTTCGCTTGTTATGGCGGCACGACAATTTACATTGAGGTATTTGTTTTTTTAGAACTCAAACAAATAACAACAAACACTCGAATTGAAATATATACTGATCACGAACATAGTAATAACAACAAACACTATAATTATGTCATGAACCTTTCGAATTATATGTCAACACTCATATGAGACACACTTTATTCCATGAAAACATACATAATAATTGAAAGGTACAAAGGCATTTTATAACCGGTATTGCCCGGTTCCCGCCCGATGGTGCAAATGGGGGGCGCTCCGGGGTTCCCTCGCTATGAGGTTCGGACTCGGGAGTCTCATGAAATAATTTTTTGATAGATTCACAAGGAAATCCTCATTCCCCGCTTTTTTTTTGGAAAAAAATGGAAGATTTTCCTTTTTCTATATCCGACCTAATGAAATTTTTTTTTAAATATTAGAGATTGGTTGGGTAAAAATTCAGATGGTCTTTGCTTTCAAATTGTGTGTTTTCTCCTTTTTTACCTTTCTTCCTGTTACCTATTTAATATACATATTTCCGTGAGATTTTAAACATGCATAGTTGCATACACTTAAGCGCTTGTACCTTATTTAGAAACATTATTTGAGTCTCATGTTAAATGAAAGACAAACATTGAAATGCTGAATGAATATGCACATAAAAAAACAAAAACTGAAAAATACACTACATCAAGATACTTAAAAATACATTTACATGTTTGAATACATATGAAAAAACATCTAAGCCATCCAACAGCAAACTAATCAAGAGTTCACATAACTTTACATACCAAGATGGATTGTACTATTTAATATACATATTTCCGTGAGATTTTAAACATGCTTAGTTGCATACACTTAAGCGCTTGTACCTTATTTAGAAACATTATTTGAGTCTCATGTTAAATGAAAGACAAACATTGAAATGCTGAATGAATATGCACATAAAAAAACAAAAACTGAAAAATACACTACATCAAGATACTTAAAAATACATTTACATGTTTGAATACATATGAAAAAACATCTAAGCCATCCAACAGCAAATTGTTCAAGAGTATCACATAACTTTCCAAAACATACTAAAACTTGTCCCAAAACAAAATTAGAAAAGCATGCCAAGAATATTAAACAACACCCTCAAAACAGTCTTAGACCAGTTTACCTGTAGTTGGATAGAAACTCAGAAACATACATGAACAACATTTTCTAAATAAAAATAGTGTGTATGCATATCTTCTTCAAAGCAAATTCCTTTGGCATGAAGAACTATTTGCAGCACATGACCAATTTTCCTAATCAAAATGAATCATAGGAAAAAAAAACTTAAAGTCATCCATTGAATGAACAATTACACTTGATAACAAAAAACAAACATATAATTTCAGATAAAATACAGCCCAAAGCTTTCTTGCCCATTGCTTGGCCATGTGGTCCACACGCCTAAGAATAGCCTGATAGAACAAAAGAATGTCAAATGACCAAATTAAAAGGAAGAAAAAAAGAAAAGGATGTAGCAAACAGAATGGCCATAAATCAATAAAAATCTGATGCGAAACAAAAAACATGCTCTGATTAAAGTAATATATAAAGGACGATCTGATTTCCAAGAAAATCAATCATAGGAACGAACCTTTGTATGGCGGACATTGCAGTTAAAGATAAGCAAAAGGTTGAAGCAAGCTGCTTTTCGATTGAGCAAAACTCAAAGGAACAATGTGCATGTTATGCAGGATTTTCAATGTAGGGAAAGGCAACTTGTAAAGTCAAAATAAGATAGTGACATTTCAACATCTCTCTTACAGAAAAAACAAGTAGTAGGATGGTGAAAAAGGAAAAAAGCAAACTGTGTTTTTTCTGAACAAAGCAGCAGCTCCTCTTTTAAGCATATCAGTTCCTGTTTGGACGAAATATATGTTTTCCCTACAGCAGATCCTCTTATAATCAATGCCGCAAGAAAAAACCTTACACGTAACTGATTTTTATGGATTGAACGTTTCAACAGGTGCACAACTCGTTAACAGTTCCAGTGCGCTTATGTAAGGCCCAATATACTGCAGTTATAATTGATGCTATGAAAATCATCATACCGGGGGTAATGCTAGCAGAGAACGATTAGGTCTAAATTCAAGATAAGTCGGTAATAAATACGATTCAGATTCTAACCCTTAAATCCACAAACCAACAGAAACAATTTCATCCCAGAAGCATAAATCATCTCTTCAAACCTTATTACTATTTTCTTATGTTTTTGTAGTCCTCATGCACAGAGAATGGAAGATACCTTTTCAGAGCATCCATTCTAAACAAAGTCAACACATGTCAATCAGAATAATGCAAAATTGAAGTAGAAATTTCAAGAGGAAATTAAATTTAAAAGTGTAGAAAACCAACCTGATCAAACAATTGACACTCAAGCCATAAACACAAGCTTATCCCAAACTTTTAGAGCACAAAATACAGAAACTTAAAAAGAAGTTGGAAAGATATGACAATACCATCAGAACCATGAAATTAGGGGAAATGTGCTACCATCTCCTGACTTCAACCCAATTAGAAAAATCATATCCTCTTTGTCTTTAGTAGCAAACTACATAGTTAACATCAGTTAGTTAAACACAAAAATGTATAGGCAGGAATAATTTGTTTGAAACTTCAAATATATAAATAGTTTGTCATAAATTGATTTAATATTTTCCCTGTTTTGTTACCTGGTCGCCAGTCTACATAAATATCATCACATTATAAAAATCTTATGATTTAAATGAAAATTGAGCTTGGAATTCCACCAATCTGCCATCAGAACATGATACACATTGAACAAAAACTTAAGGAGCCTCAGCAACTATTAAACAGAAGAATATACATGTACCTCTAAACAGAAGAATATACATGAAGAACAACCCAGATCAACATGTGTTAGCAGTAAGCCAACAAAACCACCTACAAATTAAAAAAAAAACATATTGTTGTAATGCATCAACATATTCTTGATCGAGAATTCACAGAATATAATAATCATAAGTTCTAAAACATCATAACTGCCTTTGTATGAGATCTACCTTTAAATGCAACACCTGGCTCAAAAATTTTACCTGCGGCCAAGAACAACGACTGCCATATGATTTAAATTGATTGCAGAGGTACAGGCGGAAGGGTTCATGATTTGCTCCTGAATAGACAACGACGGCGCCGGAAAAATCAATAATCAGAACAAATGACATAATTTCCTCAACTTTAACTTGAAAATTAACAAATCTAACAAAGAATTTTAAGTAAATGTAACCCTAAACAAAAAAAAAATAATCAGAACAAATTAAAATCATACCTAACGCATCTGAACAGTGATTTGAGTTAGCAGTGATCAGAGAAGCATTTACGTAAACACAGCGATTCAAACACCTGCAGGCCAAAAATGAAAAGGAATCAATATGAAAAAGTCCATGTAAAAACGCCAAATCAGAGAAGCATTTACGTAAACACCTAGATGCGCAAACCCATAACAGAACAGTAAAGCACTATAGAGCACAGGAAGCACAAATCCATGAACTGAATACCAAGAACATTAAAGCACTATAGAACAACAAAAAAGCTAACCCAGATAAAACGCTTGCAAAACTTGTTCAAAGAAGACAGTAATAGCAAGAGACCACAAAAGCTTAGCTAACCAACAAAAGAACCACAGGTACACCTCTTCAAGCAACAAAATAAGATTAAAAGAGGACAGACCCTGGCCTAATCACAAAGATAAGCAGATTCAATGCTCAAATCCCACAAAGGCTGTAATCAAACCAGAACAAAGAATCTAAAAGGCCTAAAACCCTAACTGGAATATTAATATCAAAGCATGAAATAGAGAAACATACCTTCAATAATTGTTGTTCTGCAAAAATGTCATCGAGAACAACCTAATATAAGCATCAATCAACCTTTCAAAAACAGAAGATAACAGTTTGAAAAGGCAAAAAACGATGAAACTTTACCTTTGATTGATCAAACATAGGTTGTCGTTCTTCCACAAAATTCCAGTATCTCCGATCTTGTATTCCAGTATCTTTGATTGCCAACACAAACCAAAAATCGTAAACATGAGAATGAATTATTAAAGAGAGATGGAAGAATTGATAAAGATTAGAGAGAGGTTAGATCCGTAGATCTGGTTTGAAATACTTGTATAGCAGGGTTTTCTTCGAAGGAAGGTAACTCTTCCAAATCGACGAATCAACCTGTAAAAAACAGAAATAAGAAGTTTGAAATCGGTGAATCAACCCGTAGATCTGGTTTGAAAGACTTGCCGATGAGGTGTGGATCCATGGAGGTACGGCTGAAGATGTACCGGATCTTGCACCAGCGGCTGAAATATTCATCATATGAGAATTAGGGTTTTTTAGTGGAAGCGTGGTCGGAACGGATGGATAGGAGCTTTGCGGATGGAGAGAGGCTGAATTGGAAAATGAGAGAAAAAGTGTTTATATACCTAGGGTTAGGGTTTCTCATGTAGCGAGTTTTGAAGAGTTTGTGCATAAATACTTGTACACCATGCATATACACTTGTACATCTCTTAAGGTTTTCAACATCTCTTAAGTTTTTCAACACTTTCAACATTCTCTCTTTAATATGTATAATAAGTATTATAGATATATATATATATATATATATATATATATATATATATATATATATTATCGCAAAAGCCTTTCTAACAATTTATCATTTCAAGATATTTCACCTATATGCATTTTATGTATTTCCATAATAATTCATGTATATAAATCAATCTGACAACAATTCAACAGTTTAATATATATCCATTTAGCGATTAGGACCTTAACAGTTTAATATATATTATATATATATATATATATATATATATATACTAGTATGGTGTCCGCGCGTTGCGGCGACGATAGTTTATTGCGTGTTATTCGTCTTTTGTTCGCGTGTTGCGGCAGCGCGAAAGTTTACAACGTGATATTCGTTTCTATTAGTGCAATGTGGTGTGACGTTAATTCACAACACGGTACTCATTCTTTGTCCGCGCGATGCGGTAGCAGTGACACTTCACAACGCGATACTTGTTTTCTTTTAGTTTATCAATTATCTTATGATATATTATATTTTAGGTTTATTAGTTTTCTCATTTGTAGAATCGATGTAATTTGTTTATTGATGAGCCTTGTAGATCTTGCTTGTTCATAAAAAATTTATTTAAGATGTAACATCTAAGCACAAAGTACCATCATGTATCCTCACAGAAGAGGTACTTGGGTAACATAATACATATACAGATATAACATGACTATAAACTTGTAACTTCTCTAGCAATTATTTATTTGAACATAAAAACGTTAAGAGTAAATTACGAATATTATCCTTATGGTTTGTACGAATTTCACCTTTAGTCCATAGATGTCAAAAAAAATTATGGCTAAGTCCAGAGGTTTACGCTTTTGTTACACCTATAGTCCTTTTGTATAATATCCGTTTAATATTTCTGTTAAAAATATCAGCAAGAAACCGATTAGAGGAAGTGAGGTACCAGGTCATTTGAAGTTGGTTTTTTTAATTTGAATGTGTTGACTGTGTTCTTTGATGTTGCAAGTTTTCTGTTTGTTGGGGTCGGTCCAGCCATTGGCTGGTGTTTTGACCTTTGATCATATATATATATAAAGATAAAAATGAATTATCAACTAAAAAGTAATCATACTTTCTAAAAGAAACCATATATTATGGAATCAAAGTAAAACATGAATGTATACAAACTATTACTCTAAATCTCCGCTAGCTATTGTAGAACCGACATCCAAAAAGAGTCTAAAAGGAGGCATAATCAAAGTAATTTAAGTTGCTAAATTCCTGAAGATAAACTGTTTTACATAGTCACATACCATATATTAACGAAACAGTTTATGTGAGGCTTTGAACCATTGCACTCATAAATGATTCACTGCATCCGTTTCCTTTCTAATTACATGTATTAATATAAAGAGTCCGTTAAGACATTGGCAGCATTCGTGTCACTATTCCGCCACAAATGAAATAATATAAAGGGGAGACAATAGTCGGTCTTTCTAATAAAATACACCGGGTGCTCTTGAGATATCTTCTTAAGACCTTGCGAGGACTGTACCAAAATGACAGAAATAATCAAACATTATTCAAACTTCAGATCATAAATTACAAAAACTAACCATCAACAACAACAAATAGCAAAGGCCAAACCCAACTTCAAAATTCTTAGTTATCACTTCTCGATTCAAGAGCAGCCTACAGGTCACTGCGTTCGTCACTAAAAGTGACATTTAACTCCACCAGAACACACAAAGTCTTGAAAAAAATCATCCACACCAATAAAGAACATTTGAGGTACATCGATAAATACACAAAAACAAAGATGACCCGTCATCAAACATTACATAACAGAATTATATTTGAACTAAAATGCAAGTTTTGCATACCTCGGATAATTCCAATGACATTAAATGAGTGTCCTAAAATGCTAAATCTTCTAAAGGAGCTGAAGGTAACCTTCTTCTTCATCAACAAATGGATTCAGCGACTCATGGGTGTTTTCGGAAATTTTATAATCATAAAAGTTCCTTTAACAATCATAAGATCATACAAACCTATAAATACATATATAATTCAAGAATAATCTCATTTAATTACATGTTATCTTTGAAGTAGCATTCACCCATTCATCTACCATATATTTAGTTACCTGCCATGTGCAAATGATTGCTTCCCCCATGTTGTCAAATATGGGCACCTGCAATCTTTGCTTTAATACTTCACACGGAGTTCTAATTGCAGTACCCAGAACAGTGCTACAGAGTGATGCAATAGACCAAATACATTCTTTCACCCTATAATTACATCAGACCAAAATACATCGACACCCAAATCAGTAAACAAGGTCAGAAAAAACTAAATCACTAATTAACCCACACTACTACAATTCACCCTACACACTAAGAAAATCAGACTATCATAAACTGATAACCACTAAAATTTAACTAATTAGGCATAACATAAAATGATCAGAAAGAAAATTAAGTAATTAGGTAAAAAAAATGCACTAAAATAACACGAACGGAAGGAAATAAACATACAACCACTAGAAAAACGAATTGAGGTAGTAGAAAGTAAGAAATCGGAAAACAATTAAGCAAAATGCTCCAATAATGTACTTGCTGCTGCAGACCATACAATTTGGAAAAATTAAACCTGCGGAACGAATAACAACAAACAATTAAACTACAAAATCTAAGTAATTACCAAACATTAAAACAAAAGACTATCGTTAAAACTTCATAATACCTTGGAATCTTGGATCAGTCTAGAACTTTGTCATAAAAAAATAATTACAAATTTCACATTTATCATAGGTTCTTTAGATACATGACTTGTAGATAATTCTGTGTTAGTAGCTTCTAGTACCTTTTTCATTTTCGTTGAACTCGCTGCAATAATCACTTAATGAGCACACAAAGATGAGAGCCATGTTACCTAACAGGTGCGCACATACTTGTGTAGAATCTGGTCTGTACAATGCACACATGTTAGGTTATTGGTCTCAAGTTGAACATCTTCTTAAATAAAAATAAAACCTGATGATACACAGAAATATATCTTCAGAATTTTGCCCAGTGCTCACTTTGCACATAATGAAAACAATATTAAGCTATAATAGGTTTTCCACTTACTGCCACAAGGCTTAAATGCCTGAGACAGTATCTCCTAAACCATTCCAAAGCTCTTTGAATGAACGGGTAGACTGTCGTCCTGCAGATGTTATTAAACAAACATAAACTTCATTAATTCTTATCTAAAAGTAGGCATAATTTTCTACTTTATGAACAGATAAGCTTTAATTTCTATTATATAAATAGGATAAAATCGCATAGAGAAAGGATAAAGAAATCGGTCAATAATTGATTAAAAAGAGTACATTCCATTTGTATGGATGTCAATGGCATCAACGTCATCTCTCTAAGTTGTATCTTAATGACAGTGAATAAGAATCACTATGAATTTTGGCATCATAACACGTTGCTGTGGCAAACTGTGCATTAAGAGCATATACATTTTAATAAGCTACCAGAGTAAAAGGTTTCAACTTAATGCTCTTTAAATCTGCAAGTTTCATATTGCAAATAGAGAGGCAAAAATTCATATAGCGTTGTACTAAAAAATATGGAAAGAACAACTAAAAATACCCATCATAGATAACAAACTTCACATTCACATATGCCAGAAAATCACTTGATGTATCACATTAGAATCATATTAAGTACTACAAATATAAAGGCAAAAAAAGCTATGGTAAAATTCAGATACTATATGAAAAGGTTCACATTCACATATGCCTAAAACTCACTTGACGGATCACATTAAAAATCAGATTAACTACTACAAACATGAAGGCAAAAGAAGCTATGCTAAAATTCACATACTATATGAAAAGGAATTCAATAAAAAAAACCAAAGAAGATAACAAACTTTATATAAAAATATTCCTTAAAACCCCATGCACTATTACAAATAGAGAGACATAACGAATCCTTGATGAAATTCCAAACTCTTTTCTACAAACTAAACTCTCGCAAACTTAACAATATCTATATATTAAAAAATTTGGAAAGAAATACAACAAAAAAACCCATCACAGATAACAAACCTCACATTAATGCAGATGATACCTATCTTTTAGATGGTTTCATTAGGCTCAATAAAAAAGTTTTGTGGCTATATTGACCGCTATAAAATATGGCAGAAGATACCCATATTTTAAATGCTCTCATTAGCCAAAATTCCAATACCAATACTTATGTTTCAGATAATACCTATGTTTCAAATGTTTTCATTCTTAATCTAGAATTATAATTGGAATTTTCATTACAAGAATTAGGCTCAATAAAATAATCAGTTTTATAAAACCTTCTCAACAACAAATATACAAACAGTATATAAGACGATCGAGAAAACTAACCTCAAAAACCTCGTTGTATTTACCCTCTTCAAGCTTCCTTACCAACAGTTCACAAACACATCCAAACACCTCATTAACCCTAAAATCCAAAAGCACTAATGGTAATATACAACTGTTTGTAGAAATCCTTAAAAAAACTCCAATTAAGCTTCATGAATAAATGTTTACAGCAGAAATTCAGTCAATTTACCAAATAGGATAGCAGAAAGATATGATTGAATAAAAGCGTCAAGTTAACATTCCTTCCACCTTAAATATCAAACCTCTTAAAGTTTTAGGAGAATTAGAAGCATCAAATCCAATTAGGTGAACCCAGTAGCTGATTTGAAAAGGAGAAAAGCAGCATCTATGTACCTTCTCATGGAAGTTTATTTTCTCGAGAGGGAGAAGAGAGCTTCTAATGTTCCCAAACTTAGATCTCTGTTTAATTAAGAATATGAGTGAAAAATCTTCACTGTAGCATACACATACAACATAAAAAACTGAAAATAATTATCAAAATCTTCCCAATGAGGTATAAATTTATATTTATATGTATATGAATGTAAAGAGTTATACCTTGTAGGAAACGGAGCTGAAAAGATATGAATCATGTAGACTTTATTCTCTAGAAATTTCTACAACATCTGCAAAACCCTAGATAATCGAACACACACTCTTGAAGCAATAACCCTAAATAAACGAACACACACTCGTTGCTAGATACTGTATGAAATTGCAATTCGAACAGACTTTGAATCGTTAGAAAAAGCAAAATGAAACGAACCTTGTAATTTCCGTTCCTCTTAAGAAGTTGATGTGCATTTGAGCCCTCAATTCAAATTCAGAGAGAAGGATGTATTTCAAATTTCAAATTGACGATTTTTTCCATTTGCTTTCCTTTGTTGATTGTTGCTTTTCCGAAATCGGTAGCTGCTTTCTGAAGATCCAAAAGTAAGAAAAGAATCCTTCTCAAAGAGGAGATTCTCTGCAAGTTCTGTGCATTGATTCTGAAAGGGTTGATGTGAGGTTGGGGTAAGCCAACTTGAACAGATAGAAATGGTAACCGATGTCTCCTTTCTGCGATTAAGTATGAATAAAGAAACGTTGGATTGAGAAGCATGGACTGAGAGATGGATTGAAGCTTAAAGTAGAATGTCATTTTGAGCAATACTCATTATATATATA
>JBCNJP010000007.1:57832697-57892165 GCA_039602395.1 Deinandra increscens subsp. villosa | reverse complement strand
GAGACACATAAGTATGTGACTAGGATAAAAGTTGATGAGTCATAATAAGTAATCATTCAAATGAATGATATTGAGACACCAAGAAATTTAGATATTTTAGGATATAATAGGCATTATACCTTGAATCTGTTAAATAATTTAATATTTCACAGACGACTTATAAAAATTCCCGAATAACTAATATATTACGGGAGCCCAATATAACTTTTATAAACCAAGTATTTAGTAATACCTGATATTCTACTTTTGTTTCGGTGTTATTTTAGCGATGCTCATGCTTAAATACGATTCATTGCAAACCGGGCCCAAATCACTATTTTGCGTTTTCTCGTTTCGTTATAACTCGGATTTGAGATCCAGTTACGCCTACTATCTCTATTTTTCGTTATCTATCATATTTTATAAAGTTCGCCTCTAGACGTTTCCTCGAATGTCGTGTCGAATATTCGTACGCGAATCCCGACATTTCTCTATTCTACGTATATATGTATATTACTTCACATGTATTTTAGCTATAAACAAATATAGCACACGTATATAACTTAAGTCATGAAATTTTGGGGTGTTACATATGGTACATTGGCTTACATGTCTGACTCATGGATAAATTAGATGAAAAAGCCATAAGATCATTGTTTGATGTGCTTGGTAGGCTCAACATTAAATAAAAAAGTATTCAAATATGATATTCATTAAATACTAATGCTTGACCAAATGGACTACATCTTGATGCATATCTCAAGATATTGAATAGATATGTGTGAAAAGAAAATGAGAAGTCACTGTCTATACATGTGTTCATTTTGCAAAAATTTAAACTTGTTTGATTTTCTTTATTTTGTCAAACGATCGGACTTTCTCTGCGTATTGAAAGATCGACCTGATTGTTGTTCGTTTGACGTCCTGCTTTATTTTCTTTGGTGTTTCGTATAACTCATCGGACTTTCTCTGCGTGTACGGGAGTACCGACCTGATTGTTGCTGGGTTATACAATTTCAACTTGTTTTATTTTCTTATTTTCTTAAATCTGAAGCCTTATCTGTATATCGAAAGATCGACCTTAAGGTAGACGATTTAACGTTCTTAATTTTTTTGCATGGAACACAGTTGACTATATCATAAATACAATCATTATGTGATTAAATCACAAATGAAATCACAAAGTGTGATATAAAAAGTAAATGCATATCTGAGTATGTCTGATAGTGTGGGGTACACTGGTCAAAGCAATCTAATTAATACAATAACATATCCAAATGTTATGAGTATGATTGTGCCTGAGTTTGAAATGTAGTTCAGCATGTTATGTACAATATGATCCCAAGTTGTGATCTTTCTTGCAAAAGACAAAAATAGTGTCTGATTCTGTATTGCATTTATATTTCATATCTGATAAAATCGAAAAAGATTTTAGGTGTGTTTTAGCATAAATTTAGAAAAATCAAAAATATTTTTGGTGTGTTTTGATTTAAAGTTTCAAAAAGCCAAAAAGATTTTGTTTCTTATTTGGTTTCGACCGATCGACATGTGATACGAAATCAAATTTCAAATCTATATCTTGGATTCTCGAAGAGAAGTTTTGCACTAAGATTAAATTAATTTTCAAAAGAAAAAGGAAACCGCATTTCTATCTTCTAAAATTGCAGGTTTTGTGTGTCAAGACTCAAGCATGGTGAAAGGGGGAGTTTGTTATATCTTTCACAAGTGGATCTTGAAGGTCAAAGATGATTCAAGAGTGATCCAGCCATGCAAGCTCTATTTCTGACAAGATTTCAAGTCAAAGATCGGATGCAGCAATGGTGAAGATTGAAGAGTGAAGTATAGTTAGAGTATAGATACACTACACGTTAAGGGGGAGTTTGTTGGAGCATATTCCTATGCTACAATGTGTCTCGTGTATTGTATCTAGATTAGAGCGAGTATGTGAGTTGTAGTGGCAATATCAATGGTGCCGTACCAACTGGTACGCCGTACCAATTGGTATGCCCGTACCAAATGGTTCAACAGTTGGTACGTAGGACATATTGTCACTAACTATAAATATTGTGTGTTAGAATGATAGCTTAGAAGTTCTGTCATTTTCTACACCTTTCTGTGTGTGTTCTATAGAGAGAAACCAGTGCTTATTTCTTGTAATCTTCAAGTGATTAATAAGAACAAAACTTATTTACTTCTCGTGTTCACTAGATTGATCAAAGCATGCAGTAGTAACATCGTATCTCCGTTTTACACTTATGCTTCTTGTTTTTTTTTTCACAACCTTCTCTTCCTCAGAATTAGATGATGAGAACTTTGAGTAATCAACCTCTTCAACCTTTTCCTTCACTTCTTTAAATGCTTCTTTGATGTGAGCAGGAGGTGAAGCTGTCTTATCAAACATCTTTTCAAAATTTTCATCTTTAGCCAAAAAGCTTGTGAACACTTGAGAATTAGAGACATTGTTCAGCAAGCGAATGGCATCAATCACTTGAATCTTTAAATCATAAATTTGCTTATGAGCATCAGCCAATTCCTTCTCAGGAGCAATCAAATGTTTTGCAACTTTGTGCGTCTCAAATTTCTGCATGCGGAGATTTTCCATTCAAACAATTCTTTCTTCAATTTATCTTCATTTCGCTTTTGAATCTCTAGATTTGTTGTTTGTACTTTATTTACACTAACCAATTCCCGCTTTTCATCCAAATACTTTTCCATAACCGCTTGATAACTTGCAATCTTAGCAGCAGATTCGTCAGCATACTTTGTCAGCAGATCAAGCTTAATTATTGGAGTTTTCAAACAAATTTTGAAAATCTGTAGCAGCATCCTCCGCTTCATCTTTCCATTTGTTGACTTTTTTAACCAACTCATCCCTTTAATCAAACATTCATTCTTCACACCCAATTCCTTCTCGTGTTCCTTAGACACTTCCAAGTCCGAAGAAACCAATTTGAGTTCCTCAGAAAGCTTTTAAATTTTATTCAATAATGAAGCATTCTCTTTCAACAAACTCTTTAAGTTTTCAGCATATTCATAAGAACTTGGTGTTGAACTTGTATCGGAACTATAATCTTCTTGAAGATCATGGGTGACAATCAAAGCATATGAATTAAAATATTTACCCCAATCATAAACACCATCATCTTGAACCGATAAATCTGTTGTCTTGGTTGAATTACTAGAGGAAGGTTGAATAAAACCGGTTTTGCTTCCATGAACTTGTTGACATTCTCTTGCAAAATGTCCAAGCTTCGAACATTTATAGCACTTGATATTTGATTTATCAAAACCCAGTTTACCACTAAACGCTTGTTTTCCAGTTTTCTTATAAAATCGTTGTGACCTTTGAGTTAACATAGCAAGTTGCCATGCCATATCTAACTCATTCAATTGATCATCATCAATCTCATTCAAATATTCTTTAATCAATTGTGCTTTCCCAACATCATTGATAATCATTCCAAAAGACGGAGAAATGAGAGCAGCAATCAATTTGGCACATTCATCTACTGATTGAACATAAAATGCACTTTGACGTGATGAATTAGGAATTGTGAAAGTACAACCTTTTGAAGAATTAGAATTTCCAGAAGCTCCAGCCATAAAAGCAACACTCGGTGCAGAACTCAGATGTGAATTTGCTTTAGCATTCAAGCTAGCAGTATTCTTGTCACACCCCACCCCGACGCGTCCTGCCAAACGCGGGGGAGAGGAGAGTGGGACCGGCCGCCCGTATCAGAACTTGCGGAAGCAAACAGATAGATAGAAGAGTAAACGAAGGCTCACAACAACGCCCGACCCGTCCAACAATCATAACTAGAGCCATGTCGGCTATAACATAGATTATGTTAAGTCTTACATACAAGCTTCAAAAATAAAATAGGCCCAGGGACACCCTAAGGCTACAAGTACGGTGAGGGCACAAACAAACAACACAAGATAGTCATGACAGTAACAAAGACGACATAATAACAAGATAATCCCCGAAACCCAAAACACCATCTCGTCCCAAAACCACAACGTGAATTCCACCATAGCTTTACTTACCTGCACATGAACCAAAAAGACGTCAACAACGAAAAGTTGTTGGTGAGTCGTAGTGCATTTGACTCATTTTTACAACCAAAACTTGTTTCGAAAAACACTGTGCCTGCTATAAATTCCTATGGTTAAACCAGCACGCGAGAGGGGTAAACGGACCAGTGGCCGTCACCGCTCCCCATGACTAGGCATATACGCCATCACCCGACCCCTAATGGATCAACAAGAACGTGTATGAGACACCTTGATCTACCTCTATAGCTGTATTGGTGCAATATATGTCTTTGTGGCCCCACACGGACCTAAATTAACCACACTAATCTGTCATGAACGTCACGTAACATGCAGTAAATTTATAACACTATAACACATACCTAAGCACAGTAACAAGTAACACAACAAGACATAGTTCATATACACCCCAAAACATTTAAATAAAAGTAGGGGAAAAGATATCAACTCACATATTGCAACAGGCGGAAAAACTATAACGTCACCGGGCACGAGGAAATCCAAGGTCCAACGATTGTATCACATATGCGAGTCTAAAAATATATACATAAATATATATCAGAACCTAACCCAAAACCAAGAACGTTTACACAACGTTTGGTGAAAACAACAACACGAACTGGAAGTTGCAAATATTCCCGGGAATGTACCGAGAGGCCAAAATAGCCATACGAGATCCTCGAGTCCAACCGAGTTGTGAAATGTCACCATTATAATTCCACGTGACTCTACTCGTAAAAATAACAAAACTGGTGCTCGGTAATTTCCCAAACACAAAACAAAATAAAATCATGAAACTGTCCAGGGACACATTAGGACATCGAGCAAACCAGAAAAACATCCCATGCAGTCCTCATGGGTGGTCAACAGACCACATTGACTTTCCAGGCTATGAGGACCGCGAGCAAACCAACAAACGAAACCCACGCGTTCCTCATCGACTATTTTGTCATTTAGTGAATTTTTCCCATTTTGCATTTTTAGCTCGTTTCGACAATGGGGTTTTGTTCCAACATGTTCCAGTAGCCAAATATCAAGATTTTAGGCACTGAGGCGCTATCCAATCAAAGTTACAAGTCCCGGTTTTGTTCCAAATTTACCCAAAATCATATTGCAAGTGGGTTTAACCAATTTCAATCATTCCAACATTTTGGTTTCCACCTATGGACTGATTCTAACTCAGATTTAGGGCCAAGAGCCACTGAGATCATCCAGGTGTCATTAACCCATTTTGAAAAATCCAAAATACCCGGTTTTCGGGATTTTAAACACAAAATTACAAACACCGCCTCCACCCAATTACCAATCTCTTCCTATGTGACAATCTTGTCACTGAGATGGTGGGTTTCCCAGGCTAAATATTCCAGAAGCATCAACAAACCTGAAAATACACATGCATGCATAAAAGACTTGTATCTTTAGCAACAAAACTTGTACCGAGCTTCTCCAAGCGGGTTTTTCAGTTCTCTAAGGTTCTTGATCACTCCAGAAGCTGAATCCACCCTTGCATGCATCATCAAAACCGATTTTAGGCAATGGATCATCCAAAAACTTGATATAAAGCAAAACCCGACACAAACTAACCTTGGATTGCAACACGAACACTCCCACAAGCCTTTGATCACTCTCTGATCAAACATGCAATGCCTTTAGAAACCCTAGAAACTCCTTGTCAGTAGAGGATTACAACAAAACCATTCTCAAATTGGAGAAATGGGTGAACTAGAGGCTTACCCGAGCTTCGTGGAACTTGTATGTGCTTAAATCTTCACACCCGAGGCTTCCTTTGGCCGGAAATGGTCTCCACAGGGGAATACCAGTCGAAAACTTAGAGCTCTCTAAGTTAGGAATGAGCAAATGAGCAGAAAATGAGAGAAATCTCATTTTTATACTACTGGGCGTCGATGAGGACCGCGAGAGGTGCACAAACATACCCCCATGCGGTCCTCATGGGGTAATAACACGCGGATCCTGACCCAGTGACCTGACGGGTCATGAGGACCGCGAGAGGTTATACCAGAGAGGGCATGCGGTCCTCATGCCTTCCAGAAAAAAAAAATTATTTTTATTTTTCTTGAGATTATATATTCCGAGCTCGAGGGTTTTACCATAGGTTTTACATCCTTCCCCCCTTGCAAGGATTTCGTCCCCGAATTCACTTAGGCTCAAAAAGGTGCGGGTATTTCCTACGCATGTCCACCTGCGATTCCCAAGTATGCTCGGGTCCACGCCGAGCATCCCACTTAACCTTTACCATTGGAATCTTCTTTCTGTGTAATTTCTTCACAATCCGTTCCACAATCTCTACATGCTTCTCTGTAAATTTAAGCTTTTCATCCACGCGAATTTCCTTCAACGAAATTGCTAGAGTCTCATCAACTAAACATTTACGCAAGTTAGACACATGAAACACGTCGTGAACTCTACTGAGTTCTTCAGGTAAATCCATCTAGTAAGCTACGCTAGCCACTTTAGATATGATCTTAAAGGGTCCAATATAACGAGGACTTAACTTGCCTCTCTTTCCAAACCGAATAATCCCTTTCCAAGGGGATATCTTAAGCGTTGCCATATCTCTTTTCTTGAATTCCAATGGGCTACGAAGACGATCGGCATAACACTCTTGTCGATCTTGTGCGGCTTTGAGCTTTTCTCGAATTTCTCAGACCTTATCATTTGTAGCCATAACTAAATCTGGACCCGTAAGCTGTCCTTTTCTAACTTCAGACCAACACAACGGAACTCTACATTTCCTGCCATATAGAGCTTCAGACGGCGCCATTTCTATACTAGAGTGATAACTGTTATTATATGAAAATTCTATCAACGGTAGGTGGGTGTCCCAACTGCCACCGAATTCCATCACACATGCTCTCAGCATGTCATCTAAGGTTTGGATTGTTCTTTCACTCTGCCTATCCGTCTGTGGATGATACGCCGTGCTCAGCTTCACCTTTGTTCCCAAGGCTTCCTGAAGACTTTGCCAGAAATGGGAAGTAAATCGACTATCTCTATCAGACACAATTGATAATGGGACTCCATGCCTTGACACAATTTCTTTTACATAGATCATGGCCAATTGTTCTGTGGGGTAAGTTTCCTTAATTGGCAAAAAGTGAGCTGACTTTGTCAATCGGTCCACGATTACCCATATAGCATCATTACTATTCCTAGTTTTTGGAAGCTTGGTTACAAAATCCAGCGTCACCATGTCCCATTTCCACTCGGGTATTTCTAATGGTTGAAGTAAACCAGCGGGCTTCTGATGCTCAGCTTTTACCTGCAAACACATATGGCATTTCCCAACATACTCGGTAATTGCTATCTTCATCCCTGGCCACCAATAGTGGGGTTTCAAATTCTGGTACATCTTATCATTACCAGGGTGCATCATATACCTAGACTTATGCGCTTCACGAAGGATTATTTCATGGAGACTGCCTTCCTTCGGCACCCAAATTCTATTTCCCAGTCTAAGGATACCATCGGGTCCCTTAGTAAGGCAACCCATGATGGTCATCATTTCTTCCTTTCTATTCACTTCTGGATCAGCTATTTGCTCATTTTGGGCTTTCAAATTTTCATCGATCAGATCAGCGCGCACATCTATTCTCATCGCACGAACCCTCAGAGGCTTAGTTCTTTCCTTTCTACTCAATGCGTCAGCCACCATGTTGGCTTTTCCAGGATGGTACTTTATCTCACAATCATAATCACTTAACACCTCCATCCAACGTCTTTGACGCACGTTTAGTTCCTTCTGATTGAACAAATGCTGCAAACTTTTATGGTCAGAGAAAACCACAAACTTCGCTCCATAGAGATAGTGCCTCCAAATCTTTAGGGCAAACACTACCGCACCAAGTTCCAGATCATGTGTAGTATAATTCTTCTCGTGTGTCTTAAGCTGCCTTGATGCATAAGCAATCACTTTGTTTCGCTGCATCAGCACACATCCTAATCCATTGATTGATGCATCACAGTAAACAACAAAATCCTCTGATCCTTCGGGTAAGGAGAGTATAGGAGCGGTGCTCAACTTTTTCTTTAGAAGTTCAAACGCATCGGTGTGTTTCTGCTTCCAATCCCACTTTGCATTCTTCTGAGTTAACGCGGTCAAAGGTGTAGCGATCTTGGAGAAATCTTGAATGAAGCGACGATAATATCTCGCTAAACCCAAAAATCGCCTAATCTCTGTCGGAGACTTAGGTTGTTCCCAATTTCTTACCGCCTCAACCTTTGCTGGGTCCACCTGAATTCCAGCATCACTCACAATATGCCCCAAAAATTGAACTTCACGAAGCCAAAATTCACACTTGGAAAACTTTGCATAAAGCTTCTCCTTCCTAAGAAGTTCCAACATCGTTCTGAGATGTTCTTCATGTTCCTCTTTCGTGCGCGAGTAGATCAGTATATCATCAATAAAGACAATCACAAATTTGTCGAGGTATGGCTTACATACTCGATGCATTAGGTCAATGAAGATTGCAGGTGCATTCGTTAAACCAAATGGCATCACTGTGAACTCATAGTGCCCATACCTTGTTCTAAATGCAGTTCTTGGCACGTCTTCTTCTCTAACCCTTACTTGATGATATCCAGACCTCAAATCAATCTTGGAGAAATAACTCGCTCCCTGGAGCTGATCAAACAAATCGTCTATTCGAGGTAGTGGATACTTATTCTTGATGGTTACTTTGTTCAGATCACGGTAGTCAATGCACATGCGAAATGATCCATCCTTCTTTTTCACAAATAACACAGGAGCTCCCCAGGGTAAAGAGCTAGGTCGAATGAAACCCTTATCCAAAAGTTCTTGTAGTTGGCTCTTCAATTCCTGCATTTCAGATGGCGCAAGTCTATATGGCGCTTTAGCTATCGGGGTCGTTCCTGGTGCCAATTCAATTTGGAACTCCACCTGTCGCTCAGGTGGCAATCCCGGTAGCTCATCCGGAAACACATCGGCGAATTCCGAAACAACGGGTACATCTTCAACCCTTTTCTCGCGAGGGACTTCTACCAAGTTAGCTAGGAAAGCATGGAATCCTTTCTTCATGCATTTGTTCGCCTTGAGCATTGAAATTATCTTCAACGGTCGCGCTTGACGATCGCCCACTATCGTCCGAATTTTACCGTCCGCGGATTCAACTTCCACAATCTTCTCGTTGCAACGAATATTAGCTCGATGCCGAGTCAACCAATCCATTTCGAGTACAATATTGAATTCACTTAAGATCATGGGAAGCAATTCTAAATCAAATATGACATCGTCGAACCTTAACTGGCAATTCTTAACAATATCAGGGATACTAACTTCTTGCCCATTAGCAGTTTCTACAATATAAGGCCGATCTAAAGCACGCAATACACATTTCAATTTGGGAATACAGGTAGTAGAAACGAAACTCCTATTTGCACCGGAATCAAAATAACACACTAACATAATTTCCATTCACAGAAAACGTACCAGAGACGACATCGTCATTTTTACGTGCCTCCTCAGTAGTCATTATGAAAATTCGAGGTTTACCTTTTGGGCCTCCGCCATCTCTGCCCTTGTGCCTGAATCTAGTGTCATCCCTTGGCTTCAGGCGGTCGGCGATCCGGTGTCCCTTGTCTCCATAGTTATAACACCCCGCGGGCTTCACACATTGATCAGCATAGTGCCCGATGGTGTTGCATTTGTAACAAGTGGGCTTCTCTTTCCTGTAATCCCTTCCTTTGTCATCTCTGCCCCTTCTCTCATCTCGGTGCCCTTTCTTTCCTCCTCGGTCACGACCACGATCATGACCTTTACCACTAAACTTCCTATTTCTATAAGAGGACTCCCCTTTCTTTCCAGATTGACGATCTCATTCTTCACATAAGGTTCCAGTCAAATTCATTGCTGATTTTAGAGTATGGGGTCGAGAAGCTCTAACATAAGCAATAATAACGGGGCTCAAACCATACACAAACCGTCGAATCTTGGTCGACTCTTTCTTCGCCATATGCGTAACCAGATTTAGCAGTTCATTGAACCGATTGATGTAAGTCATGTAGTCTGAACCCTTCATCTCCTGATGAATAAACTCGTTCTCTAGCTTTTCAGACTCGTGCTCTAGGAGAAACTTTCGCTGAACCAACTTACGAAACTTGGCCCACTCCATATCATAGGCCTTGGTCCTTCCACACTTATGGAGTTCCATCTTCCACCAGGTCAATGCTGGACCCTTGAACGATTGTGAAGTAAACCTCAATTTATCCTTCTCAGCACACTCACTAATATCCGGTGCCCCTTCCACTTCATCTAACCAGTTAAGAGCTTCAGGGGCGCTCTTATCACCTCGGAAAGTGCCTGGCTTAATAGCCATATAAGTCTTATAACTGCAACCTCTTTCTTCGACTCTTCTCTTCTTTTTCTTACTCTTCTTTTGCTCATGCTCCTCCGAGCTGTAGGAATCAGGACTGTGATGGCGACGCCTCTTAAGCTCGATTCAGGAACTGGAAGACGACTCAACTCCGACACCCTTGTGCCTTTCAGACTTGGACCTGCGATGGTGACTTGACTCGGTCCTTTCAGCATATAAGGGGTCTTGCTTTTCTTTGTCATTCTTCTCTACTGCTATCCTCTTTTCTTGAGCAACTAGATTCGGGAATGCAGCAGCAATCCCATCAGCGATCAATTTCTGGGATCGATCTTCTTGCTCCTTTTCGCGCATTTGTTCTGAAGTAAGAGGATTTTCATCCTTCCCATCTACAATATGTAGGGAGTGGTTGTCTTCATCAGCTTCTTTCTGAAGATCGTCAGTATTCTGACGTGTCCTTCTTTCAGTGGTCTTGCTAACACCGGCCTTCATCATCGACTGAAAGTAACGCGAGACGCTCGATTAGAATCAACATAAAGGTTCATTTAGACTTAACTGTAACGCATCTGTGACACGAACCAATCTCCACAAGGGTTTTCACACAAACGGGGTATAAGTGCTTGCTCCGGTCTTGCCCCCACGGCATGGATCAACGTGAAGCATCGCTTCAGTCATATGCACGAGAATGTCTGAGTTCAACTGAAAATAAATTGAAGTCTGGTCAACATGCTCATTTGGTTATCCATTCACCAAATGAAGCTCAAAAGGTTGACAAGGTTGAGAAGAAATCTCTTTCTTTTGACGCAAAACTGATAGGAATGTTTTGGCATCCAGATGAATTTGCCTGGAATGCAGATTCTGAAGCAAAAATGAAACATTCTCCTTTTACTGTTGCATTGACTACTCGTCATGATGATGATGATAGTATTCTGACTGATTCTGATTTCAATTCGACAATATCAATGATCAAAGAAGTTAAAGTCGAAGAATCAAAATGTCTTGAATGTATAAGATTGGGTAAGAAGAATGCAACTCTTGAAAAGGATTTTGAATTATTGTCTGAAGAAATTGTGATTTTAAAGAAAGAATTGGAAGAATTTCAAAAGAAATATTATGAATTGGTTCTACTCATGAGGATGTTTTGAAAGAAAATAGTATATTGGCTGAAGCGTGTGAGAAAGCTAAAGCTGAAGCGTTAGATGCAGCACAAGATTTTGAAAATTTATTTGAGAAGAGTTATCCAGTTCAACAAAAGTATGAAAAAGCTAATGCTCTTGTTGTTTAATCGGCTGCTACAATTGAAAAAATTCAATCTATGATCTCTACACTTTAAGATGAAAATGTTTTTTTATCGAGAAAAGAATGAAGTCTTGACAAAAGACATTGAGATTTTGAAGAAGAAAAGAGAAAGTGTGCTTGAAGAATTGTTTGCTAAATGCGAGATTCGGAAGTTACAAACATACGAGTATGATGATCTCAATGGAAAGTTCATCGAGTCTCAAAATGAAATGTTTGATGCTCAACAGAAAGTTTCTGAATTGAAGCTGGAAATTTTGGAAATGAAAAGGCAAGTGAAGAATTGCAATTTATCGCTGACATTGCTGAATTTCTTATACAAACATGATCGGGGTGAAGATAGTTCCAAAGGATGATATTCACATGGTTCCTCAACCGGTGGATTTATCTGAATCTACATCTGCTCCGCTGGATCCTAAAGATGAATTGCATGATTATTTAAAGTTTGTCACTTCATCAAAGAAGAAGAAGAAATCAAAGGCTGAGAAAAAGCAAAAACCTTTGGGAGAAGCTCCGAAGTTTAATTCATAGTCTATTTTCTTGTAAAATGAACAGGTTTTTGATAAGGTTGCTTCGAGTACTTCGTCTGGCAATGAAGAAGAAAACGTTTTCGTTGAAAAGAACAAACTAAAAGACATCAAAGCAAAATTCACTAGAGAAGCTAAGGGGTGAGAAGCTTCTGGTTCTTCTTCAAGTTCATCAAAGACACCTAGTTATAAAAACAAATGTTTGGGTTGTCAGGTCAAGGAAACACCAGTTCAAGCTAAGAAGCCAGAAAAAGCCTCAAAGATTCTCAAAGTTAAGGTTCCAAAGAAATCACCCTCTCCGAAGGACAAATCTTATTATTCTGGAGGTTCATCATCTTCAAGGAGTCCATCTCCTAGGTATGATTCTTATGATGATTTCTTTGATAACTTTGATACTGAACATTCATCTGTTTTTCAAAATTGAAAGAATTACGACTTTGTTATGCATGTCGTCAGCCTGGACATCTTGCTGCTGATTGTCCGACGACTACCTATATCCACAATACTGCTAAATATGTGGATAACCAAGGTCAGATTTTTGATGAACCATGGTCTCCAAAGGTCAAATCAACTCGTAAGCCGTCTTGGTTCAAATCAAGTACGCCGACTGATACTGATTATGGTTCTGATAAAAAATCAAAATCTTTCAAAATATGGAAACCAAAAGTTGTTTCCAAGGCCAACAATAACTATGTGGAAGACACCGGGCGACCCCACGCTGTTGACTCGGGTCGATTCCAAAGCGACTAATGTTTTTATTTGGTGTCAGCAGGTATTTCAGGAAGACCTATCGGTAATTGTAAGATTGCTGGTGGTGAAATATCTGTGATAACTTAAATTGAATTTCAAACTCAGTTTTGTTTCCAAAATGCTAAACTACAAGTATTTGTGTTGGATGGTCAATTTCTGATTTTTTTTCACTCCGTCTCATTTTGAGGGGGAGTTTGTTTTTGCAAAAATACAAAAATAGTGTGTTGTTTTTCAAATGTTAAAAATGAAAATCTAAAAGTAGAGTTTGTCATTTTTAGGGGGAGAATTTGAAAAGACAAAACATTGAAAAATGCAAAAATCCAAAAACATTGAAAAATGAGAAATGGTATCCGACATGATTGGAAAATGATGGTACACTGGCTTACATCGTCTGGCTCATGGATAAAATAGACGAAAAAGCCATAAGACCATTTGATCGATGTGTAAGATAGGCTCGGCAAATCAGAAAGTATACAAATGTGATATACACTAAAAAATCTGATGCTTGACCTAGTGGACAACATCTTAATGCGTATCTCAAGATTTATCAAGAAAAAGAAAAAGGTATGTGAAAAGAAAAATGAGAAGTCACTGTGTATACATGTGTTCATTTTGTAAAGATTTAAACTTCTTTGAGTTTCTTTATTTTGTCAAACGATCGGACTTTCTCTGCGTATCAATAGATCGACCTGATTGTTGTTCATTTGACATTCTGCTTTATTTTCTTTGGTGTTTAGTATAACTCATTGGACTTTCTCTGCGTGTGCGGGAGCACCGACCTGATTGTTGTTGAGTTATACAATTTCAACTTGTTTTATTTTCTTATTTTGTTAAATTCGAGGCCTTATCTGCGTATCGAAAGATCGACTTTAAGTTAGACGATTTAACGTTCTTATTTCTTTTTGCATGGAACACAGTTGACTATATCACGAATACATTTACTATGTGTTAAAGCATAAGTAAAATCACAAAATGTGATAAACAAAGCATACATGAGTATGTCTGATAGTGTGGGGTACACTAGTCAAAACAAATCTAATCAATACTTTAACATATCCAGATATTATGAGTATGATCATGCTTGAGTTTAAAATTGGAGAAATTATATCTGCAATCGACATGGCTTATGTGTGCTATAATAATTGAAATTGAAGTGTAGTTCAGCATGTTATGACCAATATGATCCCAAGTTGTGATCTTTCTCACAAAAGAAAAATATAGTGTCTGATTATGTATTACATTTACATTTCAATTTAGAAAATACCAAATAGATTTTAGGTGTGTTTTGATGTAAAGTTTTCTAAAAATCAAAAAGATTTTATTTCTTATTTCTTTTCGATTGGTCAACACGGAATACGAAATCAAATTTCAAAATTAAAATATCTTGGAGTCTCGAAGAGACGTTTTGCGCCAAGACTATTTGTGTTGGCAGGTTTCTTCATGGAAAGAGAACATTACAATTTCAAGTCTTCTGAAGCTGTTGGTAAAGAGTTTACACACGATGCAATATCAAGTATTCAAGATTGAACTCATCGTCAAGTTGAGGGAGAGTTTAATTGAAGATACCGGATACAAGTTTTAAGAGGAAACTGATACTAAACATGTCGAGGGGGAGTTTGTTGATACATGGTTCCTGATCGTCATCTGAAGTATCAAGTACAAGACAACTTGTTGTGGTCCGAACCCTAGGCGAACTCAGAGTTCGGACACGTCCGAACGCGGTCCAAACCTGAGGTTCGGCGGATCGGGTTTATGTTTAGTATAAATAGTTTGTCTTGTGTTAGCACTTGTACTTCTTGAGATTCTAGTCAGATCTTGTACTCTGTGGTTCTCTGTGGTCTAATACAAAACAGTTTGTAATTTACTCATTGTGTTCACTCGTTTAAACATTGATTTCGATACGATTAAGTAGACGATCCACTGCTCACGCACTTTCAACATCAAATTCCATATCAGGTATTTCCAAAAAAGATAAGAAAAAATAATATAGCTTAAAGGCCTAAATTTATCATATGTAAAATGAAACCCAAATGGAGTTTTTTTTTAAGTTTTTTTTTGTTGATTTTAGTTTCTGATGATGAAGTGGCGGGTTAAGCCTTCTCCATCCTTATCCATCCATAAAGTAAGGTATGGTAAAGTACCTTAATGATTATTAGAGGCTTGAGTCGTATAAATTATGGATCAGGCCTTATCCAGCCATCAGGTAAGGTATGGTAAAGTACTTTTGATTCTAATCTTTACTCGACAAAGAGTTAGGAATTAAAAAGAATAGTCATAAAAACTAATTTGACTTATTGCAATTCAATATAACCCACTAAGTGATATAAGCAAATATGATCAGTTAGTAAACATTAATTTCAGTATCTCTTAATGTGTTGGACCAAGTTTAACATATGTACATTTTTGAATCATAAAGATGGCAAGAGGACAGAAGGTCAGATGTAATGTAGTCCCCGATGTGAAATAGAGGACAGAAGGTAAATCACTTGACTGTCATAGTTACGGAAATAGTTTTGGCAACATGTCTAATTCAAAAGGAAAATAGACTGAATGAGGAAATGGGAAAATATTAAAGATGTCTATAATGACTGGGATTTGAGTTCGTTTGCTGCAGCTCATTAGGATGTTACCCCTCACCTATTTAACTTTTTTTTATATTAACCGTCATAATTACATATATAGTTTTGGCAACACACTATGACTTTGCATTTCGGGAAACATGGTAATCAGTATGACATTTATGGCCCATTTTATAGCCTTTATTTTTTATTATAAATTATAACTGGTATGTTTGAAACTTTAATATGAAAATAAATATTAATTGGCTTGAAAAATATAGAATTCAACATTATATTAAATGCTAATTATCTGCTTTGGTTCAAACGTTGATTGTAAGGGGTGAGTATTATTAATTTGGGGCATGGTTAACTCTGAGGGTAATTGGTAAATTTTTGTTATTTATAGATTAGGGGCATGTTTGACTTTGGGAGTCAAACTATGGATTGTTAGAGTACTTAGGCTGATCAAGTGTGGATGATGATTCATTTGGAACATTATTCTATTAACAAAGGTGATAATACTTCTATTGATCTGCAAATTGTTATTTTTGGTGAAATTGTTGACTTTCTTAGTCAAAATGGAGGAGTTTGGATCATTAATATGATTAGAAGTACAGAAAGTGTTTGGGTATGTGTTTGAATCATTGATATGTTTTTTGTGGGACAAAATTTAATTATTGTGTAAAGTTTTATGACAGTAGACTTTATTGGTCAAAATTTTGACTTTCGTAATCATCATAGCTTTTATACTATTGATATAACGGTTTGTTAGTTTAGATGAATGATGAATCTGGTACCAGTCGAGATGTATGCAAAGCTTTTATACTATTGGTATAATGGCTATTTATATGAGTTAATATCTTTTGGTGGATTCTATGAATATTGATGATGTATGAAAGGTTGGGGTGGGGGATGTTCATAATTAAGATGTTAATAGATTTTACTTGTTAGGAGGCTATGGTTGCTGTTACTGCTGATAGTTCTATGGTTCAAAGATGACATATGTTTAGGCATGATGTCTTTAAGTTTGAAAGTTGATCAAGGTAAAAAATAACTAATTATTTACTTCAGTTTAGCGCCCTATTTGACCTGAAAAGTCAGATTTCAACATAGCTGAACATAGGTTAAAACCAGTTTGGGTCTTAACAAACCTGTTATATTTGTTTTTTTATGGAGGATAATAGTAGGTGTGTGGTGCTTGCCCATTTAGGCCCACTCTAAGTTATTAAATTTCGTAAAAGTCACCCATTTTGACCATCACATAGTTTGAGTATACACAAATAAACTCATCAAGTAGGCTTAAAGTACCTAGATCAACAGATTGCTTGAAAAATTGGTCGTAAGATCCATGTTTGATTACTATATACGTGTTAACCAATTTAATCTTATTTAAAACTCGGCTTCAGGTGGCAGTTGTGGCAATTGGAGCAACAATGATTGGTAGCATGACATTCAATAAAAAGGAAGGAGACTATGTGCTGAAAGGAGACAAGGTTTAAAAACATCATCAGTCACATAGTAGTTACTACTTTGCCTTACTTTTCAGATTTATTTTCATTTCAGCTATTTATTTTGTATCTTCTTCCATTATTATTACACTTTTGTTATTTGTCTTTTGGTCATTTATGTCTTTTAAAAAGTCAACCAGCCCTCCCAGCTTGCTTGGTGAGGGTGATGCACCTAAGTTCACAGTGATTGTGGCTCAAAAGAGGAACCACACAAAGCTTTTTCAAACTAATGGGGTATGCTTTTTAATTATTGTTACTTTTATTTGGTTCTTTCTGCTTAAACAACAAAAATAATCATTCTTAGTTAACTTGTTCTCTTTTTGTTTGTATATGCATGTTCAGGTACCGTGGTTGAAAACAATGTGGTGTATCCAAGAAACTGAGTTTTACACGTGTACTTAGCCGTTGACGTGAGGTCGAAGTCTCACGCAAAGATAAACCCAAATACACTAATTAGATAGTGGTAAGCGGGTGTCGAACACAGGGAGATTGTGGAAGTGTGTTTAATTGTAACAAATGTAAATTACCAAACTATCAAAGTAAACGAACAGAATAATGATTCAGTTGATTGAATTGTCAATTGATATTACTAAACCCAAATTGAAATAAAATTACTAAGTTTTAACAATATGAGAAAGCGTGATCCTTCCGGTTTTCAGGTTCTAAGTTGACATCAAACTATAATTTTCGTTTAGGAAGACCACATAGACATAGTGTATGTGTACTTGAACGAAAGTGATGAAAGAGGACAAAGTACTCAGATTGATATAATGCGAGGTTATCACTCGATGATCATTCAACCATAACCAACCCTAAATCCCTACCTAATGAATCTCAATTGCCAATGGCACCAAGAACTTGATGGTTCAAGAAAT
The DNA here is from genome assembly GCA_039602395.1 of Deinandra increscens subsp. villosa. Classification (NCBI taxonomy): domain Eukaryota; kingdom Viridiplantae; phylum Streptophyta; class Magnoliopsida; order Asterales; family Asteraceae; genus Deinandra; species Deinandra increscens. The sequence continues at coordinate 57,874,272 of JBCNJP010000007.1, read as the reverse complement.
ACGTTATGTTAAGATCAAACAACTACAGTCAGTCAATTACACACAATTGCAAAAAGCGTCGAACGTTTAGATTGCTATTCCTAACATAAACAAAAATTAAAGTTAATGTCAAACAAAGAACCCCACATCCGGAAGAACTCACAGTAAATTAGCCTCTCATGCTCTGTCTAATCACGAAGATGATGATTCTTGAAGCCATGATCGATCTTGATGTTATCTTGATGTTTGCTATCTTCCCAAGTCTCCTTCTTGCCTGTAAAATTCGCCAAAAATCGCCTCTAGTCGTCTCTCCAGGGTTCCCAATCGAAAAGTATATCAAAAGTCCCTCAAAACTGCACATTTAATCGATTTTACGAGTTTGGGAATAAGCTACGGTTTAGGGGGGCTGGTCTACGGTTTGCGCTTCCCTGTTTGCTCTCCACCGTAAGCTACGGTATGGGACCGTAAGCTACGGTTCCCCCAGCTTCAACACTTCAAATTTTTCACTCTCTTGTCACTTCTTGCACAACCTTTTGACCTGGTTCCTCCCGAGCATCTGTGTTTGATTATTTTAAGCACCTGTAACCTGTAAGCACTCGAGAAACCGCAATCATCCAAATTCATAACAATTACCATTATAACTACCTTAACCACCCGCATTTATTATCGTTAACTACTAAAATACGGTGCAACCATCACATCCCCACACTTACCTGTTGCTTGACCCCATGTAACTCAAGATTATTTCCTTGCCATCCAACCAACAAACCCAGTCAAACCCAGTTTCAGTTAAGGTTCCAAGCCATACCCTATTCACAATATTATCAATGCACTAGCCAAAACAAAAATGCAACAATCAAACCATAGGAACTTAAATCAAACCTAACATGCTTCCGGCCTTTTACACACGCAACAAACCCCTCACAATCAACGCTCCTCTCTGTTTACATTTAAAGGTTAGCGCGATAAGCTAGTATGCACTCATTTGGCAAATGTGTTGTTTCACTATCATATGCTTGTACAATTCTCGAACCTCCATCTCAAATATGTTTAAACATGTAAGCAAATCAATAGGACTTATAATGGGCTATAACGGGGCTAGGTGTAGGGTGTGGAATGGGAATATTTAACGTGGCTCATGTGATCCGATCCGGCCTATTTATTACATTCGAATTAAAATCAAACAACTACACAACTATGCTAACAAAATCTCACATCCTTTTTGCAGCTCAATATTTCAATCCAAGGATCTCATATTTTGCTTTTTCATCATTTTTTTTTTCATTTTTTTATATAAACGAACTACCAACAAGCTACAAATGCATAAATAAATCTAAAGGAGAGCTATAAGCCGGATCTTCACAACAAGGTAACAACACAAGTGGAGTAGGCTCGGGTTAGCAATCAATGGCATTAGGCTCAAAATGGATTCTAGTGGACCCAAACCCCCGCCCCTCACTTTTACCACGCTCATACATATAATGTATGAGGCCCAATCCCCAAATCCCACACTCGCACACATCCAGACGAGGTTTCACCTAAATGTCTAAATCATTTTTACAAACATGCTCAAACACATAGCCACACTCAATGAACCAACATGCGTTTGATAAACAAGTATATAAGGCACAAAGCTCACAGATAATAGGAATGGGTTGCCGGTTTATTACGCGGGTTATTACACCGAAAGCATGCTAACCTTGACTAAAATTCTATCAAGCTAGCTAGGCAATATTGAACAAAGAGAGGGAATTATGACCATGACAAGGAACCAAAACGTCCACTCCACCATCTACCATCAATCTGAAAGTTCCATACGTTTAAAATCACCGGGGTTAAGAACTTGTAGCACAAAAAGTTTCAAAAATTTCTCCCATCCCCACACTTGGGATACATTGCCCCCAATGTATGGTTTTAGAAGCATTGCGGGGACGGACGGTGCCAACTAAAACTCATTTTTCCAATTTTAATTTTTTTTTATTTTTTTAAACTTTATTTTACTCTTCCAACCTCCAACCCAATCATCAAAATCTAACAAACAACCCCTGCAAAAAGAAAAGAACCTACATACTCCCCCAGTCAACCATCCCAAAACAAACAGTAAATAACTAACTAGAAACAAAAAACAAAATAAAATATAAGAAACGGAAAACAAAACCTCTCAATAGTACCGCGGGTGATGTGGCCCGAAGATCTGCATGAACGTATCAGTGAATTCCCCAAAGCCAAATGCACCCTCCTGCCCTTGCTGCTGGGGTGGCTGCTCTGATGACTAGCCTGATGACTGGCCCTGCCTCTGATCTATATACTGAGAATGATGGAGTGGCGGCACTGGGTATCGGATGCTCCCATCATAGGGCGGTAGTGTAGTGTAATCAATCATCGGAGGGTCCGACAAAACCTCCTGCCCCCGCATGCCATTGGTCATGCATCCTTTGCTGCCTGTCATCACCGTACTGGTGGTTAATCTCTTGTTGGAAGGCATATGCATTGGCACGGTTCCAGGTTTCTTGCCGATCAAACATTTGCTTTAAGGTTGTCTCCTGGCTTGCCCCCACTCAAGTGATGTGATCGAACTCCACACGTGTCGACCCCGACCAGCTGCCATAAACACTAGGCCTTGAATTTCTTATCACTTCTTCCATCGTTCCTTCATGAGCCCAATTGGGGTTTAACTATTGCCTATCGTATTGAAAATAAGACCCACCAAAACTACTTCGAGAGCCACCCGCATCATTACCAACGGTGGTCTCCGGTACTTGCATCTCGACATCATTCCCAACATTCTGATTCTGATTCTCTACATTCACCTCACCGGAATAGGCCCCCACTCAACATCCGTCTCATCTTTGGAGTTCTCATGATCACCCTCCTTTACGAATGACCGCTTCCTACCCCCATTCACATTTCTCAGAATATAATGTGTGTCAGTTTCCATATAGAACCAGTTCGTGCCTAGATTTTCCAATTTGGAAGGGCTAAATCGCTCGCCATAACCCACTGAGTCGGCAGTAATCACCCCCGCCTTTTTCAATAAAGCTGCAATCAAATGACAATGAGGTACAATCCTCCTTCCTTTGCTTTCCCGGCTAAACCAAATTTTGTAAATCACGAGATACCGAAAAGACACCATTGGCGCCCCGTGCATTAACGCGTATAGAATTGGCACCTCGGGAAAACGTATCTCTCCTTTATCTCCACGGCGGGGTATCACATTATGCTGCATGATTAAATGGATTAACTTCGGTTTTAGCTTCAAGTCTTCTCTTAGTAGCTTCTTTGAATCTTTACTCGGCAGAAACAATTCGGAAACCATCCTCGACCAAGTTGGGTGATGCTCAGGGTGATGGTAAATGTCATCTAGATTCGGGTAAACATATTTCCTGGCAGGCTTCGAGTCAAATTTGGCAATTTGATTTAATGACTCAAAGGACATTGTGACCTTGACATCGTTCACCCATCCCACCAACTGTGTTTGAGTTGGACTTTTACCTACATGAAGCTCTAATGTGGACACCCACTCCTCAATCTCGTCCATGTATAATTGCTTTTCCCCCCCATCATAACATTTAAGTACAACTTCCCAACCTAGAGCCCCAAATTTCTTTTGAACACCGAACAAGGAGAAAAGCCTATCGGGCACCTCCTTTTCACAAATGAACCCATCCTTTTTGTCTTTGAGTTTGTTCATTTTATCTATGAAGTGCTGGGGTTGATCCTCGTCGGGCATTACAGACAAAGGGCCTCCTTCCCATGGCGGTTTCACATAAACAACTTCTGGTTCATCAGCTTGTTGTTGCCGAAGCTTTCTTTTCTTTTGTACGTCATGTTCTTAGGCACGTGAGGACTCGGCCTACCCTTCCCTTTTCCCTTACTACCAAACACTTTCTTCACCTACGCACATGAACAATTCAACATTTGAACATATTAGCATCACAATTCAAAATTCAATCCCCACACTTGCTTGAAACCATCGTTGTGACTTTTATAACAACTAACACCATTACCATTAACAAAACCAAGCAAAATTTAATTTTTTTCCACCAAAATTCTGCATTTTTATGTTTCTAACACCTAAATCACAACCATGAGCAACAATGTAGCATAACAATCACTACCTAAACATCTAATTCATGTTACAAGCAAGTGTGGACTAACAATCATGAGAAAAATTTAGCATTTACCTTCAAAAATCAATCATGAGCAACAAGAGTCATAAAAATCGTACCTTTAAGTGTAGAGGTGTGACTAATGAAGTTTTCTTTCACAATGATGGACTAAACTCGAACCCCCCCAAAAGAGTTTCAAAATTTTCGGACCTTGAACCCCCAGAAAATCACCCGAAAACTTGAAATCAGCGAAAGCTAGTGTGATATTATGATTCCCCTCGAAAAAACACTCAAGATACACTAAAGAATCACTGAAATCGGTTGAGATTTGAGAGAGTTGTGAATTTAGGATTTTAGGGTTCTTAAGGATTTGAGACGAAGAAGGTGGAAGATGAAAGTGAGAAAGTGATTGGGGAGGAAATCGATGGCAGGGTTGTTTTGTTATGTTTCTCTTTTTTTTATTGAGTGCTAAAAAAGCAAAACAAAAGAAAAAAAAATAAAACAAAAAATGTAAGGAAATGAAAATCTGAGTCAACCGGTTCATGACGAAGATTTCCGGTTGAAGATATGTTCAAGCGGAAAACACTCAAGCGGAAGACTTGTCAACCGGAAAAGCTCAAGTGGAGAACATTTCCGGGTGAACTATTTTATCCAACAGTATAAAGAGTTTAACCGGAAAAGTACTGAAAGTTTACTTTTGCAGAAATCAGGCCTGCAACTACTTTTATTCTCCAAAGTCACATCCTAGCCGTCTCCTACTTATAGATAATTGCATTTTGCACATTTCCTCTTATGTATGTTTACTAATGTTCTTTTAGTAAGTTTATTGTTTGACTTTCATGTACGGTTAGATTAGCCCGTATAAGATCAATGGCTGTAGTTGATCTCCTTAGTACTATATATAGTTGTTAGCTAGTTCATTCACAAGTACCAGATTTAGTGCTAACACTTGTAACAGTTTGAACTTGAGTTAATGCAAATAGTACCGAGAAATTTATTATCTTGTGTTCACTAGTTTATGCAATCAATACAATCAAACTACAAGTATAAGTAAAACAAAGCTTAAGTAAAAACAAGTGTGATACAACTTTATTCCGCATGGTTGTGATCTTCAAGTAAAGAGTTCTTGTTTTGATTATTTCTCTGAGTAATCAACGGTCCTACAAGTGGTATCAGAGCTTTGGCTCTCCACTTTGAAGACTTCTAGTGCTTCAAAGTTGATACTTTACTTGCTTACTTAAAATTTTACAAGCTTTTTCTGTTTTACAAACTGTTTTTCACAATGACTGACTTAACTCTTGGTTCACTTAATGGTAGCTCTAACAAACCACCAATTTTCACTCCTGATGACTTTGATACTTGGAAACTCAGGATGGAAGGTTTTGTTAGAAGCCTAGACAGACGCATTTGGAACCGGTTGACTGTAGGTCCTTACAATCCAACTGTTCCATCTGCTGATGATGCCCAAGTGAAAATATCAAAACCACTAGACAAATATGTTGAAGCTGATTATGCTGAGCTTGAATATGATCACAAGGCTTACTGGACACTCCAGGCTGCATTACCCAACTCTATACTGGTAGGGTTCAAGGGATATAAGACAGCACACAGCTTGTGGAATGCTCTCAGTGAAATGTATGAAGGGTCTAGAGAGGTTAAGGAAAACAAAAAGGATGTTTTGAAACAAAGATATGAAAACTTCACTTACAAAACTGGTGAATCTATGACCAACCAGTATCTTAGATTTGTTTCACTTCTTGATGAATTGCAAAAGGTAGAAGTAAAAATTGAACAGGCTGATGCCAACAGGAAGTTCTTGAGATCCTTACCTCCAATGTGGACTGTCTATACAGTAAGCATTAGGGAGTGCAAGGACCTCAAAAAGCTTAAACTAAGTGAACTCCATGGAGTCCTTAGTGCTTATGAAATGGAGCTTAATCTTAAGCAAAACAACTTTCCTGAAGCATCACCACAGTTGCAAACCACTGCTTTGGTTACAACTGATTTTAAAAAGATCTCAAATTCTTCTCAATATCACTCACCCTCAGTCAGTTTCAATGAGTCACCCAGATGCTCAGAGAGTTCTTCAACACTGTTTGATAACTCTCACTCTGCCTATATGGCAACTGACTCATGTCAAGGCTTCACACGTGAAGACTTGGAATGCATAGGGGCAGATGATCTAGAAGAGATGGACATTTTAACTCAATTAGCTATGGTTTCTGTAAGGGCCCAAAGATTTTATAAGAGAACTGGAAGAACTTATAGGGGGTCAAAGGGATCATCAATTGGGTTAGATAAATCTAAACCTAAATGTTATAATTGTCATCAACTTGGCCATTTTGCTAGGGAATGCAAGCAGCCAAGGAGAGATGGACAAAATAATAACAACCATGTCCAACAGAGATCAAATCATGGAAGCAACAACAGCAGCAGTCAACACAACAACAACAACAGCAACGAGCAGCCAACTCAACCAAAACCACTTGGAAATCAAAATGTGGTTGCAGCTGTAGCTAACCAGACTGAATGCTATGAATGGGATGATTTTCTCACTGAGTTTGAGCCAATCAACCATGTTTGATGGCCAAAGAAGATTCAACTGAACAGGTAAATGAAATTCCTTAAAATGTTTTGGAAAATTTGTGCAGCCCTGCCTGCATAGAACAAGTGTCAAAATACAGGAAACATAACACTGATCTGATTGATGAGGTTTCCAATTTAAATGAGTTAAAGAGTTGCTTTAAGAAAACTGAAACTGCTTACATCACTAAAATTGAAAATTTAAACAAAGAATTTGATGTTTTAAAGCAAACTTACTCTATTTTGGAAACACAATTAGAGGATTTGTTGAACAAACTAACTATTTCAAGACAAGAAAAAAAAAGATGCAAAAGCAGAAAATGATGTTCTTGAAATTAAGTTAAAAGATGCCTTGTTCACCTGTGACAAATTCCAAACAGCTAACAAGAAAGCTGAGAAACGTTGGAATGGGGCAATGCTTGGGAAAACATGTATTGGGTACAACAATGTTGAACCACCCAAGGAATACTCACCTGTTATTGCTCCAATCCAAGCACTTCAGAAGGAGTGCAGTGTGAGTCTAATTGTTGATAGCACTACAACTTCACCTTCTGAATCAAAATCTGTTGAATCATCATCAAACTGTGAAGTCAAAGATGCTAGCACATCAGCATCTGTTGACCAATCCAAGGTTTTGAAACCAAAAGTTGCTTTTCCACCACCAACTATTTATGAGCCCAAGGACTCAAAAGTTGGAGGTAAACTACCTGAGTAGCCAAAACCCAGTGAAACTGAGAAAATGGGTAAGCTAACTTACTACCAGGTCACAAATGAAGAATCAACCAAAAACACAAACACATACCAAAGAAAAATGTTTGAATGTGTTTTCTGTGGTGAAAAAGGGCACATGGCTGCAATGTGCAAATTCAATCCTTTGAGCAAAGCTCAAAACTTGTTAAAACCCAAAACTGTTTCTACTAAGAAAAGATCTACAGGTAGAACTTCACCTGTAAGAAGTAACACAATGAAGTATTTTGATACTGAGTCAAACAAGGTTTTAATTGGTAACAACAAAAATGGAAGTTTTTCAGTCTTAAAACCGAACAGGGTTCCGGCTGAACTTCAACCGGAAAAATTTTCAACCGGAAGTGAAGTTCAACCGGAAATCTCCAAAACACTCAGATCAGTTACCGCACCTAGACAACGACCCAGGGTTCAGTTCACTAATGAGTATGACCATTTTGAAGGTCAAGGAAGGAGAAACCCATCTAGAGGCAAGACCACCTCTAGAGAAAATTTTGTGAAAAACAAGCACAACTCTCAGCCGGAAATTCCCTCTAGTTCAAGTGGAAATGCCACTGTTGCATTTCACAGTGAGAGTTCTAGCCAATCAAACAAATTTTCAAACTTTAATGCTAGAATCTCACTAGTGACTAGTGTTGATCAGACCTACACCTCACCCAGTGAGTTGCCAAAGGCTTTGACCAACAAACAAAAGAAGTACAGGGAATACAGAGAGAGGAAGATTGCTGAGAGAAGGCTTAGCAAAACAAACAGGTAATGTCAATCAAGTGAACAGTCTGAACACTTGAACATTGATCAAGATGACCTGTTGAATGAGGATCCAATACTAAATACTTTAGTACTTAAAGAGTACAAGTATTATGATGCTTCTGGCAAGCCCAAGACCTCAAAGGCTTGGGTTCCCTTTAGAAATTAATCAATTTTCTTTGTGTGTAGGTGCATAATAAAGGCCAACAAAGCCTATGGGTTGTTGATAGTGGATGCACTTGCCACATGATAGGAAATAAGCATGTATTGGAAAACCCCAAAAACATAAACGGAGGTCCTGTAGCCTTTAGAAGTGCAAAAGGACACATTACTGCACAAGGTTCTGTTAGTAATGGGATGCTTACCTTTGACAAGGTAAATTTTGTTGATACATTAAATTTCAATTTACTTAGTGTCTCACAAATGTGTGTCAAGAACTTGAATTTGATGTTTACTGAGAGAGAGGCCATAGTCTTGAAACCTGGTGTTAAAATCCCTGAGGAACTTGTGTTGCTCAGAGCACCTAGGAGAGAAGGACTATATATTTTGGATCTATCTGCTGCCACTCCAGCCAGGGGTATTGCATGCTTTATATCCAAAGCCTCAGTGGATGAATCTGATTTGTGGAACAGGAGGTTATGTCATGTTAACTACAAGAACATGAACAGAATAGTGAATCTTGGCTTGGTTAAGGGTCTTCCTAACAAGCAGTTTAACTGTTCTGAACACTGTGTTTCTTGCCTCAAGGGTAAGCAACACAAGACCTCCTTCAAGCCAAAAACTGAGTCTTCTATCACTCAACCTCTAGAACTTTTGCATATGGATCTATTTGGTCCAAATAGAGTGATGAGCATAGGGAAAAGGTCATATTGCTTTGTCATTATTGATGATTTCACAAGATATACATGGGTGTTTTTCTTAAAAACAAAAGATGAAACGGCTGAATTGTTAAAAACACTAATTGTATCTTTAGAAAATCAAGCAAAACTGAAAGTTAAGACAATCAGAAGTGACAATGGCACTGAGTTTAAAAATCATGTTTTGAACTCATTTTGTGAGGAAAAGGGAATCCTTAGACAATTCAGTGCTCCTAGAACTCCACAGCAAAATGGTGTTGCTGAAAGTAGAAATAGGACATTGATTGAGGCTGCTAGAGCAATGCTAGCAGATTCTAAGTTACATGTGATATTTTGGGCAGAAGCAGTAAACACTGCCTGCTATGTTCAAAATAGGACTTTGATTGTGAAGGGTAAAAACAAAACTGCTTATGAGCTTTGGAGAGGTAGAAAACCTAACATTTACTTCTTTAAATCTTTTGGCTGTCCTGTTACTATTTTGATAACTAATAGATTGTTGCCTAAGTTTGCGGAAAAGGCAGATGAAGGTTATTTTGTTGGATATTCTGGTGTGTCAAAAGCATTCAGAGTTTACAATAAAAGTACTAAAATTGTTGAGGAAACCATTAATGTAACTTTTAATGAGAAATCTCTTAACAATTCTGTATCTCAACCAGAATGGTTATTCGATATAGATGCACTAACCACTGCTTTCAATTTTACCATTGATAAGCCATTGAGTTCAACAGTACAGGAACAGGAATATAAGCAAAATCACATGAGGTCAACTGATGACATCTGGCAAATGAACACCAAGGGACTGCAAATGCAACCTACCTTCTTTTCATCCATCAGCACCAAGCCTGTGAAACCCTACAATGCAAAGAAAACCTCTGAAATTGTTATTGCTGATGCAGAAGTCCTTCCGGTTGAACTTCCGGTTGAAGTTCAAACGGATCCTGTAGCAGTAGAATCTTCGGTTGAGACTCAACCGGAAAACAATTTTTCAGTAAATTTTGAGAACAATGAACCTGATGATTCAACTGATGCTGGTTCAAATGATTATAGTCTTGAGCATCTAATCTCAGATTCAGTCCCCAGTTCTCAAGAACCAACTGAAATTTCAGAACCTGTATCACAAACCAACAATATTGAGTTATTACCTCAACTCAATATTCCTCACAATGGGAGAAGCCATGAATTTCCACTGTTTACTGATAGAAGAGTTGGTAAGGATCATCCAAGGGAGAACATTATAGGAGACTTGTCAGCTCCTGTGCTAACAAGAAGCAAGTCTATTGATGCAAACATTTGCCTGCATGCTGCATTTCTGTCTCAAGAAGTACCCACAAAGATCAAGGATGCATTGGAAGATGAAAGCTGGGTAGAGGCAATGCAAGAGAAATTGTTTCAGATCAATAAACAGAAGGTTTGGGAATTGGTAGACTTACCTGAAGGTGAAGAACCAATTGGAACAAAATGGGTATTCGGAAACAAGAAGGATGACAGGGGAATAGTGATCAAAAACAAGGCCAGGCTTGTAGCTCAAGGCTACACACAGGAAGAAGGCATTGATTATGATGAAGTTTTTGCTCATGTGGCCAGGCTTGAAGCAATCAGAATATTTCTTGCCTATGCTGCATTCAAAAACTTTCTGGTATTTCAAATGGATGTTAAATGTGCTTTTCTGTATGGTCTTTTGGAACAGGATGTGTATGTCAAGCAACCTCCAGGCTTTGAAGACCCTCATTACCCCAACAGGGTGTGCAAGGTGATTAAAGCTTTATATGGTCTCAAGAAAGCTCCTAGGACATGGTATGAGACACTCTCAAATTATCTCCTAGTGAATGGCTACAAGAGAGGAGCTATTGACAAAACACTGTTTGTGAAATCTGATGGCAAATATACTTTGATGGTACAAATCTACGTTGATGACATCATTTTTGGATCATCCAGTGCTGCCTTATGCAAAGAGTTTGAGGGATTGATGCAATCAAAGTTTGAAATGAGTTCAATGGGTGAACTGAATTTCTTCTTAGGGTTGCAAGTGAAGCAAACTGCCAATGGAATTTTCTTGAATCAGTCAAAATATATTCAAGACATGCTAAAAAGGTTTGATATGCAGTCTGTTTCAACCTCAAGAACTCCCATCTCCACTTCCCACAAGTTAAACAGTGACTTAAGTGGCAAACTAGTGGATGTTCACCTCTACAGGGCAATGATTGGATCACTGCTCTATCTCACAGCTAGCAGACCTGACATCATGTTTAGTGTCTGTTTATGTGCTAGATACCTGTGTCAACCAAAGGAATCACACATGTTAGCTGTGAAGTGAATCTTTAGATACCTTAAAGGACAACCAAAGCTTGGGTTGTGGTATCCAAAGAATTCAGATTTCTCCTTCAAAGCTTACACTGATAGTGATTATGCTGGCTGCAACTTGGATAAGAAGTCTACTACTGGAGGATGTCAAGTTTTGGGAGAAAGACTTGTGTCTTGGCAATGCAAGAAGCAAACCTGTGTATCTACTTCTACTGCTGAGGCTGAATATATTGCTGCATCAAGCTGCTGCAGTCAAGTCTTATGGATTCAGAATCAAATGTTGGATTATGGCATCAAGTTCATGGAGACTCCTATTCTTGCAGACAACAACAGTGCTATATCAATCACAAACAACCCTGTTCAACACTCAAAAGCAAAACACATTGATATCAGGTACCATTTTATTATAGATTGTGCTGAGAAACACTTAATTAGAATGGTTAAAGTTCATACAAATCAACAATTGGCTGACTTGTTTCCCAAAGCATTTGATGAAGCTAGATTCTTCTATCTCATTAGTGCCATTGGTATGATGAACTTTGACTGATTAAACTGTTTTCACAAACTTAATAAAAGAGACCATTTTGTGTCAAAGCGCCCGTCTCTTGATACAAAAAGAAAAAGAAAAAGAAAAGCTCCTGTATCAGTTAGACATCTTTTCAATCATAGTCAGGTCATACTGTTAAACTATGATAACTGATACATGTGATTTTCAAAATCAAGTGTTTTTCTGTCTTCCGGTTGAACTTTCCAGTTTAACACATCCGGTTGAATCTCAACCGGAAAGTCATCTTCAACCGGAAACTCCATTTTTGATCACACCATCCAAATTTCTGAAACTGGTAAAAGGAACAACAATTCTTTATTTGAAAGTTCAGATCAAAATTGAAAAATTTTCAAACGGAAATTTTAATTCCTGTTGACAACCTCAACCGGAAAAATTTTCAACCGGCAAATCTGTCCGGTTCAACTTTCAAACGGAAAGAAATTTTGTTGTATGGAGAGAAAAACTCTCCGCTTGAATCTCAACCGGAAATCTCTTGCCTTAAATGAATCATTTAATTCACCAGTTGAGGCACACATTTTCAAGCGGATTGTGCATTTAAAGTGTTTCAATTAATTGTCCGAGAAAACTGTTTGAATTAAATTCAAAAGACACGCAACAGGAGGTTGTATTGTACAATCACCTGAAGCACACTTTTTGCGGACCCAGTTGCACTTTTTCTTTCTCTCTCCTGTGACTCAGCGTACTTTATCCCATCGCTGATAACCGTCACCCACCTTTAAACCCACCAGTCAAATACCCACAACCCCTTCAACTCTCCTCATAACCCCAAAAGCAAGAAATCGTTCAAAATCCAAAAACCTAGAAATATTCAGAACCATTTCTTTCTACTCCCAAATTTCTCTCATTGTCAATCAACAATGTCACCAAAGTCCAAAGCAAAGGGGAAACAACCAGTGAATAATGATCCTTTCCCACTTGAACACAACCTAGATGCGTTTCTTGATGCTCCGGTGAACTCTACACACGCTGATACCTTCACCGAGATGAACAATTTCCTCAAATATTCATATCTGAATCACGCACTCACTGTTGCGGTTTATTTATATGAGGAAATTCTCTCGGAATTCTGGAAGAACATCCAACTGCTCGAGAAGGATGTAGATGATGTAGAAGAAGACACCTTGAAGTCAACAGTACACGGGGAAACTGTTCTAATCACTGAATCACTGATTAGGGAACTGCTGAAGTTGAATGACAAGAATGGGTATGTTTGCAGAACCCCCAAGTAATACATGGCCCTACTTAAAAAGATTGGCTATGGTGGTGCTACTGAAGGAACTGCCACTGTTCACAAGGGTCAATTGCCCTACTAATGGAGATTTCTGGCCCACACCATCATGGTGTGCCTGACGCCAAAGAAAATGGGATTTGATGAAATGGCAACAGAGCAAGCTTCTGCTTTCTATGCTGTGGTGAAAGGCGAGGTATATAATTTTTCTACTGTGATTTTTAATGCTTTAAAGGGTAATGCAAAGAACTTTGCTTTTTACATGTATCCTAGATTTATAACATAAATTTTGCAAGAAAAATACCCCAAAATTAATTTGGATGGAAACATGCTGGTTCCAAGAGTTTTATCTGAAAATACTTTTTCCAAATTAACCACCAACAAGAAGTCATTCCTTGGGAGGGATACTGACCATCCCATGCCAATCCAAAGGGTGATTCCGGTTGAACAAGGAGAACCTAGTTCTCAACCGGAAACACATGCTTCTGAAGAGCAACTTGCTCCAGTGGACAACATTGTACCATCCACAGTAGTTGAACCCACCACTGATCAACCACCTTCTCCTTCTGCTACTTCAACCTTAACTTTCAAAAGAAAAAGGAGAAGAGATTCAAACCCACCATCAACTTCAATTCCCACCATCCCCCTTTCCCCAAAGCCTACTAAGCTCAAAAGGCTCAAAAAGGTTGTGCAAGAGCCTACTCCTCTCTTGCAACCCATTGCCTCCAGCCCTGAACCAACCCTTGGCACACAGCCAACTGGGTCAGCCAAATTGGGATTTAAACTTGTTGATGAACCTTCTTCTGAGGGAGAGTCATTTCATATGGATGTACAATCCCCATCCACTTTCTCACCCTACACTTCACACTTCTCACCTGTGAATGATGATGTAGAAAGAGATGTCACAAATGATGGTGTTATTAACCCAAACACCACATTACATGGGAACATTCTGAGTGACACTCACAATACTACATCTAACCCCCATTCACCCCAGGAGGTGAATCTCAGGAGTATAGATGAGATTCATGTGGAAAGGGCTGCTGCCACTCAAAGCTTCTCATTGAACTTTGATGATGGTAGTAACATTCATAAGACCCAATCCATGGCAACCCACACTATAGTTCAACCGGATGATTCCCAAGTGGATCCTAAGGGGAAAACTGTAGTTGAGGGGAATCCCAGGAGCCAAGAACACCAGGGTGGTGGACTTGATCAACATAGGGTTGATGGTCCATCTTTTTCCTATGATACTGGTGCAACTCCAGTTGAGGATAGTTTATCACTCACTGAATTGACGGCATTATACAAAGCACTACAGGCTCAAGTAACCAGTCTCAATTCGACTGTTGCTGGCCTTGTAAAGAACACTCCTGCTGCTACTCAAGCTCAAAAAATTCCAGTTGAAGCTCAAATTGCTCAACCGGAAACTTTCTCTACACCAAGGTTTGAACCGGTTGCCCAATCAACTGCTGAGATTAGCTCTTTGAACCCATTTCCTTTTGGAGGTCAGGCTGTAGAAGCTGATGCTGCCAAAAAGGGGGAGAAGACTAATTCTCCAACACCTGTTATTGATGCTGCTGCAACCACAACTGAAGAAGAAGAATATGATCAAACAGTGCCAAAGACTAATTCTCCAACACCTGTTATTGATGCTGCTGCAACCACAACTGAAGAAGAAGAATATGATCAAACAGTGCCATTACCTAAAGATGCAAGGCAAACAACCTTCAAATTGGCTAAAGTTGATCCCTTTTCAGTTGCTGATGGGTTAACCAAGGTGAAAATGAGCTCTCTCATGAAGGTATTTCCACAGGACCCAAGCCTGCTGGGAATGATTGAAGCAACAATGCTAGTTGCAGGTGCTCAGCCAGAGAGCATTCTGCAGGTCAAGCACTTCTTGACCAATGTGATTATCCCACAGGAGGAGGCATTTGCCAAATCTAAAGTGGATGAGGTCACAACTAACATTGTCACTGAACCAGTTGCTGATGTGGTTCATGAAGATGTGTTTGATGATGCTTCAGTCATTCAGACTGAAGTAGTTGAAGGTGAAAAAGAAGGAGAGGATACAACTGAAATTTTCAGCACTGTACTGAAAGATCTAAGTACAAAATTCTCCGGCTGAAGTTCAACCGGAAGAGACTCAACTGGAAAAATCTCAACCGGAAGAGACTCAACCGGAAAACTCAACTGAAGCTGAGATTGCTGAAACCTTGATCCAACTGCACTCCACCTCTGATTCAGAGCCTCCTTTGAACTACAAAAGAAAGAAACAAGCCAAACCAAGGAGGATGATCAGACTAAAGGAGAGTGAAGATTGCATAACTCCTCAACCAAGGATAGAAGAAACTATGGTTGATTCTGACCAGTCAGAAGAACAACTGACTATGGATGACCTAATTGAAGGAATTCGTCCATGACTGGGAAGACAATCAAGCCATAATAAGATCAGAGGCTGCCAAATCAAACTTGCAATACAAACAATTTTTGGCAGATCTGGATCTTCTATCAAATGATTTCGTGGTTGAAGGAATGGTAGATGAAGCAAGGAAAAGGTCGATTGAATGGAGAATGCAGGTATATGACCTTCCTAAATTAAGTGAACAGGAGAAAAACAGGCTGATCAATATAGCTTCCAGAATGCCAACTATCTTGAACAAAAGCTTAGACAACCTGGAGCTATTGGAAAGGATCAAGAGATGTGCTATCATCAGATGTCTCAAGCCTACTGCTGAAGTAGAGAAGATGAAGGCCAAAGACACTTGAAAAATTGTAGATGAGCTGCTCAAACAAGTGAAAGGAGCAGAGTTTGCTGTGATTCCAAGTCTCCAAATGCCTCTGCCATCTGAGACAGTCACAGGTAACCCCTCATCTACATATATTAAGCCTGAACCTTTTGATGGCTCTGACCTACTTGCTGATTCTCTCCCTTCCAACCTGTTGGAAAGACTCAAGCACCTAGCCTCCTATGTTCCCACTCCATCTTCCAGATTTTACTCCCATAGACCCAGGGGAATGAACCCAAGGCCCAGGGGATCCAGATCTACCAAACCTAAATATATTCCACCAAAAATTAGGTTAGATAACTGGACTGATATCACCCCTGCCAAGCCTAAACCCTGTGCACCTACTTGGATGTATAATCAACCTTCATCTCCAACTAAAAACTCCACCTCTTCAACTTCACACACACAAACCATGGAACCACCCACCATATCACCAACAAAACCTTCTGAACCCACTGAGATAGCCACAACCAGTTATGTTCAAGCATTGTCTCAAGCAGATAAAGGGAAAGATAAAGTCCCAATTGAAACTGATAAACCATCTGCTAATCCTGCCACTCGTGTTTCACCTAGAAGAAAGAAGTCTATTGCAAAAAGAACTCTTCTTTCAACCAGAAATTTTCAAACCATGAGGATCATGAGACAATTGAACAAAACAAAAGTTCAATTTGAAAGGCCGCCATCTCCTGAAGAGTAAAGCTTCTAGAGATAGTCAATTTTTGAAGAACAACATACAAAGGATAAATTTTGGCAGCATCATCTTAGGGGGAGATTGTAAGGAAATGAAAATCTGAGTCAACCGGTTCAAGACGAAGATTTCCGGTTGAAGATATGTTCAAGCGGAAAACACTCAAGCGGAAGACTTGTCAACCGGAAAAGCTCAAGTGGAGAACATTTCCGGGTGAACTCTTTTATCCAACAGTATAAAGAGTTCAACCGGAAAAGTACTGAAAGTTTACTTTTGCAGAAATCAAGCCTGCAACTACTTTTATTCTCCAAAGTCACATCCTAGCCGTCTCCTACTTATAGATAATTGCATTTTGCACATTTCCTCTTATGTATGTTTACTAATATTCTTTTAGTAAGTTTATTGTTTGACTTTCATGTACGGTTAGATTAGCCCGTATAAGATCAACGGCTGTAGTTGATCTCCTTAGTACTATATATAGTTGTTAGCTAGTTCATTCACAAGTTCCAGATTTAGTGCTTACACTTGTAACAGTTTGAACTTGAGTTAATGCAAATAGTACCGAGAAATTTATTATCTTGTGTTCACTAGTTTATGCAATCAATACAATCAAACTACAAGTATAAGTAAAACAAAGCTTAAGTAAAAACAAGTGTGATACAACTTTATTCCGCATGGTTGTGATCTTCAAGTAAAGAGTTCTTGTTTTGATTATTTCTCTGAGTAATCAACGGTCCTACAAAAAACTATACTACCGTAGCTTACGGTGAAAAAGGGGTCTCCTACGGTTCAAGCAAGCTGGTCTACGGTTGCAATATTTTTGATTTGGGCAAAATTTGACGTTAGGTCGAAGTCTCACGCAAAGATAAACCCAAATACACTAATTAGATAGTGGTAAGCGGGTGTCGAACACAGGGAGATTGTGGAAGTGTGTTTAATTGTAACAAATGTAAATTACCAAACTATCAAAGTAAACGAACAGAATAATGATTCAGTTGATTGAATTGTCGGTTGATATTACTCAACGCAAATTGAAATTAAATTACTAAGTTTTAACAATATGAGAAAGCGTGATCCTTCCGGTTTTCAGGTTCTAAGTTGACATCAAACTATAATTTTCAGTTAGGAAGACCACATAGACATGGTGTATGTGTAATTGAACGAAAGTGATGAAAGAGGACAAAGTACTCGGATTGATATAATGCGAGATTATCACTCGATGATTATTCAACCATAACAAACCCTAAATCCATACCCAATGAATCTCAATTGCCAATGGCACCAAGAACTTGATGGTTCAAGAAATACGATAAGTTAAGATCAAATACAGTCAGTCAATTACACACAATTGCATAAAGCGTCGAACGCTTAGATTGCTATCCCTAACATAAACAAAAATTAAAGTTAATGTCAAACAAAGAATCCTACATTCGGAAGAACTCACAGAAAATTAGCCTCTCATGCTCTGTTTAATCACGAAGATGATGATTCTTCAAGCCATGATCAATCTTGATGTTATCTTGATGTTTGCTATCTTCCTAAGACTCCTTCTTGCCTTTAAAATTCGCCAAAAGTCACCTCTAGTCGTCTCTCTAGGGTTCCCAATCGAAAAGTATACCAAAAGTCCCTCAAAACTGCACATTTAATCGATTTTACGAGTTTGGGAATCGGCGCCCACCGTAAGCTACGGTATGGGAACCGTAAGCTACGGTTCCAGTATAAGCTACGGTTCAGGGGGCTGGTCTACGGTTTGCGCTTCCCTGTTTGTTCTCCACCGTAAGCTGCGGTATGGGACCGTAAACTACGGTTCCCCCAACTTCAACACTTCAATTTTTTCACTCTCTTGTCACTTCTTGCACAACCTTTTGACCTGGTTCCTCCCGAGCATCTGTGTTTGATTCTTTTAAGAACCTGTAACCTGCAAGCACTCAAGAAACCGCAATCATCCAAATTCATAACAATTACCATTATAACTACCTTAACCACCCGCATTTATTATCGTTAACTACTAAAATACGGTGCAACCGTCAGCCGTGAATGCTTATGAGTTTCTAAGAGCTTTTTTGATTTAAATTTCTATTATGAAATTAATAGGTCCAAGACCTCTTCTATTGCAAAATAGATACTTGATTGTGCTCATCCTCGAGATTAAGCTGAGTGAATGGACTTTTAGACCTTTGTTCTTACAAAAAAAAGCAAATTATGATCTACTTCACAGATTGGATTTTTATTTATTGTAATTATTTTTTCCGGTTTTTTTCCCTCTTGCTTTCATACTTTCATATTTATTGTTTTTCATTATCTTAATGTTGTAGGTAAACAAGTTACATACTTGGTCCCGAATTTATGCCCCACATGCTTACAGTTACTTCTGGAGAGGTATTCCCATGCAATACTCTATTTTAAATATGTTTTTTATTCTTGATTATTCAAGATTTGAACTTTTGTTCTCTCTTGGGTGATGAAGTATGAACTTCACATGGTTTTATGGAGATGTTTGACTACTAGTCAATGAGAGATTAACGGTATGATAATTATAATTACCACACCAATTAAGCATCTTTTTTGTGTGTTATAGAATGTTAATATGACGATTATATTCTTTGATTAACAAGGGTCAAAAGCTATATGTGATTTGCCTTTAAAAAGTTGTTCAAGCTTTCTTATATACCATTAAGTAGAATTATTAGATGAGTGTGTAAATTACCCTTAAAGACCACATTGAAATCTATGTTAATTTTGTGTTGCAGGTTAGAAAGGGGTGAATAAGCAACCGTTAGCGACCCCTTTTGTAAAAATAAAGGTAAACGATTAAAATTATTTGGTGAAAGTTATTAGGTATGGTTTAAGGTGATAATAGATCTCAACTGTGTATAAGACCATGAGAAAGGAAGTATGAACTTCACATGGTTTTATGGAGATGTTTCTTAGGGTCTCATTTTTTAATTACTTATAATCCATATAATTCTTATTCTGCAATCATCTAATAGAGCTACATATACCTGCAGATACATTCTAAGATACATTCTAAAGCTACATATACCTGCAGATACATTCTAAGATACATTCTAAAATCCATTGTCATGTTCAACTAAATCACAATCCAGTAGATATAGGTTTAAAATCTTCACAATTGCATCATAATATGTTATTTATTAATCGGTACATACTTATTGGTTATTGGTTATTCTTACTTTGTGCAAATGATTCTTCTAGGACACTAGTGATTTTATATGTTTTTCGATACACACTTACTAATTTATCATGATTCAAATATCTTTTACAGTAAGAGATAAGTGTGGGGATAGGCAAGTTCATGTATACTTTATATCTATGTTATTTGCTATTTGCGCCTATCTGTATCGTCCACAATACATATGCCCCATAGGTTTTATGATATCCAATTACTCTTTATTAGTCTTAAAATCTATGTGCAATGACATATAAGTAGTACTCATGACAACATTATAAAAGGGAATGAAGTATTTAGATAAAAAAATATTGTTCTTTGGGTACTTTAACAAAAATCTCATCACCGTGATATCTTTTCTTGTAGTGGATACACCTAGAAGAGTTATACTTAAACAAATGGGTTAGCATGGTTTTTTGGGTACTCATGTCACATCACTTCTATTACAATGCATTTGCCATTTGGTGAGTCTATTAATAGCAAAATATTACTAATATGTTACATAATCCTTACTAAACTCAGTCTTTGATCGGTATGTGATATTTAGTGGAATTCATAAGCAATTATCACCTATGGAGGTCTTTGTTATTAGATATGGGGTGAGAGCTCATGGTATATCATTTCACAATCTCATGTAACATACTATTATATGAATCATTTAAACTATGTTGTTTCTGTCTTTTAAGCTTTATGGAAAAAGCCTTGGACTTTAATAAGTCCATTTCAATGTAATATGTCCTAAACTTCAAGTGACTTAAGAATTCATAATAATAATTGTAAAACCGTGAGATGAATCTTACTAAGGTTTGCGCGATCGTTAGAGTGAGAATCAAGATGTAAATAAAAGTTTGTTTTATTGAAATCAACAAAGACTCAATTACAAACTCTCTAATCAGCTCAAACAGAGAAACACACTAAAAAACACATAGTTAAGATCTGGTCTCTCAAAGTTCTCTCTCAATTGATACAAGATTACAAGACAAAACATCTATATATACACGATTTGCCGAACTCAGACGAACCGGTGGTTCGTCTGATCCGAACCTCATCTGAACTACCAGTTCGGTTCGGACCAGTTTGTGTAATGGCTTCTTCTCGTTCAGATCCTCACATCGACTTGTTCAGATACTTCACACGACGAACAGATTATGTATCAACAAACTCTCCTGGATATGTGCAGTATCTGTTCACCAATTAGAACATATTATTCGAACAAACTCGCCCTCAACTTGATGGGAGCGTGATCTTTAATAATTTGATGATGCACAATGTGTTTCTTTCATCCTTATCAACAACTTCAAAAGACTTGAAGTTGTGATAAACTCTTTCCTTTGAGTACCTGGCCAACATAAATAATCTTGGCGCAAAACGTCTCTTTGAGACTCCAAGATAAGTGTTTTAAAAATGTTTTTCGTATCCTGTGTCGATCAATCGAAAACAAATGAGAGATAAATTGTTTTTTCGCTTTTAGAAAGTTTATATCAAAACAAACCTAAAATCGTTTTGATTTTTCAAACTTATGCTAAAACACACCAAAAATCTTTTTGAATTTTCTGAAATGAATGTAGGATGCAATGCAGAATCAGACTCTATTTTTGAGATTGCGAGAAAGATCACGACGCGAGATCATATCATACATAACGTATGTAGCACATTTCAATTTCGGTCTTAATCAGCATGCAAGCCAAGATAATCGCAAATACAATATTTATGTTTATTTCAGCATGCACCAATCATTTTTATCGTTTTCAGATATGCTTAAGGTAATATTATCATGCACAGATAACTCGGCACCCACTCTATCAGAAATACTGGCAAATCATGATTTTTATCACATAGAATCAAATTTTATTAAAGATATAAGCATCCTCGATGAGTCATGCAAAAATAAAGCAGAACCCTAAATACCTAGCAATCAGGTCGGTCTTGTGAACACGCAAAGAAACCCCAAGTATTTGAGAAAATAAGAAAGCAAAACAAGTTGAAGTTGTATAATTCAACAACGATCAGGTCAGCCTTGTGAGCACACAAAAAAAGTCCGATGAATTATACGAAACACCAAGAAAAATAAAGCAGAACCTCAAACGAACAACAATCAGGTCGATCTTTCGATACACCGAGAATGTCCGATCGTTTTAGAAAATAAAGAAAATCAAACAAGTTAAATCTTTCAAAATGAAAACATGCATTCATCGGGATATCTCTTATTCTATTTTTGTCAGAACCATCACACAACATTCATCAAGAAGTAACTAACCAAAGATCATCAGGCAAACATTATGTTTATATCTTACTTGCGAATATCAGATTAGTCATGCACATTCAAAGATTATGCAAGTATTTAGACTTAATCTATCCATGGAAGATAAACATATAAGCTGATGTACTATAATTTCTTGCTTTTTTCGGATCAATTTCTCAATTTTTCAATTTTTCAATTTTTTTTATATTTTCCAATTTCTCCCCCTAAAATTCAACAAACTCTATTTTTTGAATTTTCTAAATTTTCCTCCCCCTAAAAATATGAACGAAAGAAAATGAATAAGAAAAATGTAGATGATCGATCAACACTTGACACATTTTTGAAAATGATATGTGTTAAATCTGTGTTTCAAAGATATATATGATCCAGTTTAACTTATAACAACCACAAGTATCTCACTGTCAGCAATCTCTCGATTACCAACAGGTCTTCTTGAAATACCTGCAAACACTGGAAAATAATAAGTTCTTAAAACCCCGACCCTCATCCACAACGATGGTAGGTCCTCCAGTGTCTTCAACAAAATCTGTGTTGGCCGTAGAGACAACTTTTGGTCTCCATTCCTGTTTTGGTTTTATGATTTCTAGTGATCCATTGTCAACTGATGAGTGACAATTAGAACTACTACCCAACTTTTCCGAAGAAGCTTCTTTTTCTAGAAAAATATAGTGTTGGGCATTGGTTCACTAAAAATAATGTTATCATGATCAACATATTTTGTATTTTTAGCATTTAATGATGAATTGTTAGTAGTCGTAGGGCAATTTTGTGCAAAATGACATTTCTTACGACAAACATAACACAAACGACGATTAGTTTTAGTGATTGAAATTGGTTTTCCAAACTGATCAGTCGAACATTCATCATAAACTTTTGAAATCACAGGTTTAAATTTCTTTGGTTGCTGAAATTTTGGAAAACATTTTGGAGAATCATAAAAACCAGAATCATCTCCATAACCAAAGAATTTATCTTGATGAGAAAACCTGTTAGATGTAGCATAATAAAATGAATCCGAAGTTTTACCGCCTAGTGGTGTAGTATCAGATATGCAAGAAGACTCTTCAGAAGAAATCTTTTCATATGTAGATGCAGGAGAATCTTTCTTCTTCCAAAAAGGAGACTTCTTATCTGTAAACACCTTCCGTTTCTTTTTTTGCTCAGCTTTGAACTTCTTCTTGTTATGATCCTTAATTGGAACCTCTTTTCCTTCATATCCCAAACCACCATTCTTCTACTTAGGATATTCTTTCACAGAATGACCTTGTGATGCTAGTCGAGAAAATTCATTTTTGATAGCTTTAACACCAACTTCCTTATTCAGCCTACACAATATCAGAAAAATCAGGAATCTTCACATGTTCAGGTTTGCCTTAAAAAATTTTCTCATCATCAAGAAAAACAGATTTTGAATCAAACTTTGGAACCTTGTTTGAATCACATATTCTTTCATCTTTGTTCTTCTTTTGAGACTTGATTTCTTTGATTTTTCCGACTTAATACCATCTCCTGCTGGATAATCTTGCAATTTCTTATTTGAATTATCATTAGGTGTCATATTCATATCAACTACTAAAGCAGGAACTTCATGATTATCAACAACTTTGCTTGGGTTGCCATCTCGTTCCAAATGATACAAATAATTCTGAAATACACTTGATGTATTGCAATTTGGAAGTTGTTGTTGCAGATCAAGCATTTCAATACTTATTCCAGTAATTCTAGTATTAGCTTCCAGTAACTCCTTCTGTGAAGCGATAAATTTCCCAACAATTTGTTATACTTGTGCTTTTGACCATACATTCTGTCACATTCATCAAGCACTTCTTTTGTAACTTTTTTCACTTTTGTTTGAAGATCGGCAACATCTGCTTTCAAGATTTCATTCTCTATAACTAACTCAGTCTTTTTAGAAACTAAAACTTCATTTTCAATTGAAAATCTTTTAGCTTTTGCAGGAAGTTCATCACTTTGTACTTGAAGATAATCAAGCATTTCCTTTGATTTCACAAATAACGCGTCAAAATCTTCATTAACTTAATTTTTTTGGCTTTAGCTTTCTCGCATTCCTCAATCAACACTTTCTTTTCTTTCAATCATTCTTCCTTCATCCTAGCAAATTCAAAACAATTTGAACATGATGCAGACGCATCCTTTTCAATTTTTGCAGCTAAACCATCACAAACTTTATTTTTTCATTTCTCCACTTCTTTTCTTAGAATACTATTTCTGTAGATAACTTTACTTCTTTCTTTTCTAATTCCTCAATTTTATCTTTAAACTTCAAACCTTGTTTTTGTTTTCTGAAAAGTATTAGACATATGTTCCTCACATTGTCTCTTTACAATATCCCATATCTGCTTTCCTTTGCGACAATACTTGACTTCGCTTACAAGAATTGTAGGCACAACTATTAGAAGAAGTGAAACAACCTTTTCATGTTGATCATACAAGGTTCTTTCTTCAATTGAAAAATCCCATCTCTCCTTAAAATTCCCACCATAAGTTGGATACTTATATTCATCTATAACCAATAACCACAATGTTTTATCCAAATCAGCAATATATCCTCTAAAATTTGGTACATTCTGATGATGACCCGCAATAAATGCATCAATATCATACATTATAAAAATTGTGAAATTGGATATCAAAACTTCAAACTAAAAAACGGAGGTCTTAGAAATGGATTTTGGGTATCGAAACGGAGGGTACTATTTGTTAGGTGAGTAAAAGTGTAGATCTCTCCGAGATGGTGGTTTTGGTTGGTATTGGGTTCCGTAACTCTTAACGGTTCTCAAGTTACGCCAGTTTTCATGAAACAACTCAAAAATCCCAATTTAAGCCGAACTGAGTCCGAACTGGGTATGAACTGAAATCTCCCAAACCTCAACCGAACTGTATCCAAACTGAAAACCTTAAACGAAGTGATCCGAACAGCAGGTGAACTGACTAGTCACAAGTTTATCCAAACTCTATCCGAACCTGATCCGTACTGTATCCGAACTAGAAGATCTATCCGAACTTGACACGAACTAGTAGATGAACCTACAGGAACTCAATTCGAACTGTCACTTCGGAGCGGTTACTCAGCCGAAGTCGCACTTCGGACGACTATTATATTCAGTCACACGAACTTAGACGAACTGGAACGTTTTCAACTCAAAAATCACGTTTTTAAAGATTTTAAACAAGATTTTCAGCAGTCAACGAGGTTTTAGCAACCGAATGTTTCAGAAATGAATTGGACTTGAAAAGCTAAAAAATTGACTCGTTTTTTGTATGAAAAACACTCAGTTTAATCAAGAAAATGAAAGCGATCAAAGCAAACGCAATAGAGCAACCTGGATTTGCTCTGATACCACTTGTAAAACCGTGAGAAAGATCTTACTAGAGGTTTGCTCCATCGTTAGAGTGAGAATCAAGATGTAAATAAAAGTTTGTTTTATTGAAATCAACAAAGACTCAATTACAAACTCTCTAATCAGCTCAAACAGAGAAACACAAACAAAAACACATAGTTAAGATCTGGTCTCTCAAATTTCTCTCTCAATTGCTAGAAGATTACAAGACAAAACATCTATAGATACAAGATTGGCCGAACTCAAACGAACCGGTGGTTCGTTTGATCCGAACCTCATCCGAACTGCCAGTTCGGATGACCTTGGTTCATCTTAGTTCGGACCAGTTTGTGTAATGGCTTCGTCTCGTTGAGATCTTCACACCGACTTGTTCAGATACTTCACACGACACACATATTATGTATCAACAATAATTAGGATGCATAATGTAAGAATTAATACTAGTCCTCACACGATATCTAATCCAATCAAAGCCGTGCGGAATCCGGTTTGATTGGTGATTCAAGTAACAATCGACAAATAGAACAAAATAGCAATTGAAACAAAAAGAAAACACAAACCAATCTAGAAGTGAACACTTGATTATCACCGATTGCAAAACACTTGTACGAATCAAAATTCACCTTAGGCCCTTTACGCTAGAATCAACAACCTATTCTAGTAATCTAATGGTTCTATTTATAGGAGATGCTTGACTTGCAAAACAAACCATCTCCTAACCCTAGATCACCTACAAAATTCGGCCCTTACATCAACATAACCGATCGATCCCCTTTAACCCACTAAACCCACAATAGTTAGCCCAATTACAAGTATTTACTAGCCCAAAATACATCTAATGAAAAAACCTCAATTTCTAGGTCTCTACAGTCTTCCCCTAGGCTTTGGCATTAGCTGTCTTCTACATCCTGAATCTTCTAGAAGTCTGCACCGATATAGGATCATACCACAACTTTTCCTGAATAATTCTTGCAACTCCTCTAGTGTAGACTTTAGAATACTGATCATTCTCTGGAGTGCACTCAATCTGATTCTTGTTCAACACTATAATATCTTTCTCATAAAACCTTAGAAAGTCATGAACTTCCATCACACTCATGGTCTTTAACTTGCAAATAATCTTGGTTTCACCAGTATACTCACTATATGCCCATGTCCGGAAATCATCCAAGCAACCTTCAAGATGTCTAAGTGGAAGAGGGATAGTCTTAGCTTTCTCTGTAGGATGATACATCACATTTGAAAACTTCTTCTTTGAATTCTTCTCATACAACTCCCTGTACTTCTTTGTATAAGAATTTTTATGTGGAAAATCATCAAAGTTTTTGAACTTGCTCAACACAACTTTCTTCAATTTCTTGTAGAAATGTTCAGCATACTCATTCCTTGATGGGTTGAAGAAAGGTGCATGATACAACTTGGTTCCCAAGTAACTCCTATCTTATCATGATAATGGTCACCAAGTTGAATTAAATACCTCTCAGGAGGATATGCAAAGGTCTTGGCTTCCCATCCTCCATCAAATTCAGCAGTAGGCACAGTCATGTAGTCCCCGTCTCTTGTATCATTCTCCTTTTCAGCATCTTTAGGAAGAATGGAACCTGATGCAGGTTCATCGGGAATATCATCCTCAAAATCAAATACTGGTTCATGTGTGGAACCACTTGCTAAACTACCTCCTTTACTTCCAGGGTCTCCTTTATCATCTTTCTTTGATTAGGACTTACTTATACTACTTTTACCTGCAGAGCTGAGCTGTCTCACTAGCTTATGTAATTCTTTAATTTGCACTGAGAATTCTTTGTTAACCTTCTTCTGATCTTGCAGCTCTGTGTTGTGCACCTTTTGTATATCTAATAGCTGAACAATCACTTCATTCTGGGCCACATTTTGGGCTTTGAGCTCAGCTATCTCAGATCTTAGCTCTCTTTCAAGCCTATACTCAGTTGTCTCTATTGCTTTCCCTTTATCTTGGGCTGTGGGTTGTGTGGTGGAAGATGATTGACCGGCTCCAGTACTAGTAGTGAGAGGCACTCTTGGATCTAATCGTCTCCTCCTTGGGTCATTTAGAGCTTCAGTAAGGTGTTGTCTAGCAACCTTGATCTGTTTAGTCACATCTTCTGTAACATAAGTACTGAGGGGAGGATCATCTGTAGCTTTCCGTTTTCTAGTCAGTTGTTCTTCAATGTTCTCAGTCTCTTCTTCTTCTACTTCTATGTCATTAAGATATGTGTCATAGTTGATATTGGCAACATGATCATCAAATTGTCGAGCTTCTATCTATACATCTTCAATGTCAAAATCATCTGCCCACTCATCACTATCAAACATTTTAGTGACAGGCCTCTCTGAAGCGGGCAGGTTGTGTTCTTCTTCAATTACTGCATTTCTCTGAGGTGGAACCTCATCTCCAGCAATCTCAGCAAATTCTCCAAACATGTTCCCAAAGGGGACTTTATCAGTTAGCTTCTTCTTAGGATTTATCATGGGAAAAATGTCTATCCCCAATGGCTTTGAATCATGGGTATCACTAGAATTCCTCAAACTCAGATATCTGGTATCCAATGCAAGCTGAATAAATCTAGGAACTGCAGCAAACTTCCTGTCCCTCTTCACAATAACCTTGATATCTTCAAAAATCATTCTCGACCAGTTAAATCTCAAACCTCTGAAAAGTGACACCATTGCATGGGTGTGCACCTGATTCAACAGATCCATGGAGCTTTTCTTTGCAATAACACACTTTTGCAGATAGTGTGCCACCATCCTCCAGTACGGTGGAATAAGAGCTTTCATGGTAGGCGGAGACTCAGCAGTGTACCCCATTTCTCTCAAACACTGGGTCACAGTCTCTTTACCTAAAGCAATTAGATCTAAAGCTTCATCTTTCAATCTTAGTGCTTGTCGGATGTTCTCCTCAGTCAGCATCACCCTTGTATTCTGAATCTCAGCAAGTATATGTTTGTCATCCTTTGAATGAATAGCAATCTTCCAGAACTCTTGTTGCATCCTCTTGCAAATGACTAGATTAGCACTTAAAGCATAATGCAGTCAGCACTTCTTCAAACCTTCTATCAATGATTTGTACTTCTCCATGTAGTCGGTGGGTGGATCAAGTAGATATGCAACGATTTTTGTGATCCTTTACGAATTCCAGATCCGTGCAATCACAAAAACACAACACAAAACGAGCAAACATCCATTAGGTAACACAATGTTATAAATGAACCCTTAGACTTTTAGGGTTTTGAAATTTCTCGAAAATTGGGTAGCATAACGGCTTAAAATAGGACAAAACCATGTGAAACCATCATTAGGTACCTTTTCGATCAAAAACTGAGTTTTCGATAAAAAAGCACCCATTCGATCGAAAAGCTACTGATTACCGATGACCCAGATCGAAAAGCCTCTGTTGCCGAGAACACCGATCGAAAAGTACTTTTTACCGGAAGGCCTTGATCGAAAAGTATAACCCATGATCGAAAAGCTTATGCTCCGATCGAAAAGCCTAAGCTTCGATCGGAAAGCATAAGACTTCGATCGAAAAGTTCTTAAAGCAACCGGAAACCCAGGTATTACCAACATCTCTGATCGGAAAGGGCTTGGGACTGATCGAATAGCCTCTTAGCCTGATCGAAAATTCCCTAAACCGATCGAAAAGTCCGTCTTCTTCATGTGAAACCTGCAACTCAAAAAGACAACACACTTTCGAGTGATTTGACATGCGATTTTAACCATATTCTCCTGCGAATATGATTTCGCACCTAAACCAAGCAAAAATAACACTAATTAAGCACATACCCGGCGGTCTCTTTTGGGGGTTTCGCGGAACGCTTCAATCGGGGTGCCATCACTATTAGAAACTCAAAACCAACAACTAGGGAGTGTTTAGTGATGAATTCCAATCGCAATGAGGGTATCGGATGGAGAAATAGACGGTGGGACGATGGTGGATGGCCAACAGCAACGACAATAGTGGCGGTGTACAATGGAGGAGGTTTGGTTGGTCGTCTCAGGTGAGGGAGGTGGTTGTGGTGTCGTGTGAGAGAGACGATAGTGGTGGTGGTGTCGGATGGTGGTAAACGGTGATGGAGGAGGTGGTGGTCTAGGGTTTCGATTGGAAGGAGAATAAAGGGGGAGAGGGTGATGATGATAGAAACCGATGGGTTTCTATGAGAAGACACAATTTTTTTTTAAAAAAAAATTCATCTTGCCCCCTCCACTTATGAGATTTTGACACTAAGCACCAAAACTTTAACAAACACAAAATTTTATAAATTTATCCTCAAAGTTTTGGAACACTTCAAGTTTAAACCCGCTCGATCCTCAAAACTTCCCTTGAACTTTAGCCCGAGAGTTTTATATCTGACAACTTTATTAAATTCCTAAGAAAAATTAAAGAAATTAATCACAAAAATAAATAAAGATAACATAAAAACAATGAGTAAACACTAAAACTATTTACCACTTTACAGACTAAGCATTGAATGAGAAGGTAGATTAGGGATCATACCAGATATTTTGTGACTGAGGAACCCTTTTCAGCTTCTGTTACTTCACATGTTTAGGTGATTGCCGGTATTTTGGTCCAACATAAACTCGTTCCACTTTTTCTTACTCAGGTAGTTTTGTCACATACTTTATCTTTTAGGGGTTATTATTTATGAACCTCTATCCAGGTCACACACACAAGTCCTAGGTATAATTTGTACATTCTATCATGTATACCTGGTTTCCCTACAACATTTTTCAAGACACCTTTCCTTAAGCCTAACGCTATGCTCCAGACTGGGTTGAGAGAAAAAAAAATAGATCACGGAGATTTTTGGGGATAATATATGATGAGGATAGGTCAAGGCTGGACATGCAAATGGCTTAGCGGCTACATTTCCGATGATAAAGAACTCAAGAGCAAGTGTCGTATAAAGAAGAAGTCGGAAATGATGCAGTTGCGGATGGGCAAGACGCAAGTGCATCCAACCAGCTTATGAAGATGCGACCCTAGCAGCTTTATAAATAGCTCACTTATTCATCAGTAATGTAACTTTCAGTTCTGGAAAAACTACACATTCACTGTGTGTTTTCCCCCAATTGTATTCAAATATAGCAACTTCAATAAACAATCATTTCATCTATTATTCTCCATTACATAGCTCGTTCCTAGTTGAATTATAATCTCATATCAACCTACGGTGTGATTTTGTGGTTCATCAATTGACGCCATCCGTATTCTCAGGAATTGGTGAAAAATGGAGAAGCAATCGGATGAGTCCGTGAAGAAGAAGTCAATTTTTGATCTAGGAGAATCACCGAAAAACATTCACATCTCGAAAGGATCAGCTGGAAAAATTAGAGCAAAAGCTTTGGTGTTTCCATTACTGAATCAATCTGGTGATGATCCGTATTCGGATCATGATGATGCTGATGATAATGTCGATCCGAATGATGCTTTAGTGGCCTTACGAGGCTTTGATCGTGATTTTCTGCTGAGAAATTTGCAGGCTCTGAAACAGTTACAGGATAAGGAAAAATCGTGAGAAATGGTTGCAGGAAGTCCGCGCAACTCTCAAATTTACTCCGGAAAAGGATTCTGGAATAACTGATGCTCAAAATGATCTAGATGATCTTCTAAATGAAGATCGTACAACTGTAAGACAGACAAAATCATCAGGTATTAATTTAAAACTTTAATATGTGAAGCAATTCGTTTTTGAAAACATTGGATCGGTATACACATTTTGGATCGATATGCCTAATTTGAATTTGTTAATTCAGTCACTAATAATCAATTGTTGATTTGATAATTTGGTGTATTCTGATCTCTATGATATGATAATGATTTAATGATTGTGTGAAATCCTTATGAATGGGTAAACGATTGAGGATGGTTTGATGCAACACGAAATCTGGAAATTCATTGAATACCAGATGAAGATTTGAAGATTCAAAGAGGATCCTATGAAGATTGCCTATAAAATCTGGAAAACTATAAGAAAAAAAATTAAGGCGGGAAAGAATTTATCCAAAATTTGAATTTTCGATACTTCAAATGCACATTCATAAATTGAGTTGTTAAAAAAAAAAAAGAGGGACGCGGATGTACATTTCCGAGTAAGACATACGTGCATCGGAAGTGGTGTCGATATGATCTCTCAAAAGTGGATACTAAGTTGAAGACTTCCGATTAAGACGTACGCGCGTTGGAAGTGATTATAATACTAAATTGAAGACTTTCGAGTAAGACATACGCGCATCGGAAGTAACACAATGAGATATCTTGAAAAGTAGATACTATGTGAACACTTCCGGAAGAATTACACTTTCGTTGGAAGTGTCACCCTGAAAGACCTCATATAAGAGGCAAATATGAGCAATTCTAAATAAGCTGTAATTGCTATGATTGAATTGTAACATTAAGACCTTAATTCTCAAAAAAAAGGCATTGATCTTGTTCTGACCTATGGATTTTATGATATCAAGAACGAAGGATGTATTTGTCCCTTATTTTCCTGCTTCAATGCACGAGCATTCTAAGTTTCAAGATTGGATCACAAATGCTAAGTTCCCAGCAAAGCTGAAAATGCCAACTTCCATAAAAAAGTATGGTGGACTAACAGATCCTGATGATCATATATTTGATTTTATCACTGCTGGGAGGCTTGAACGATGGTCAGAAGAAACATGGTGCCACATGCTGGTACAAACTTTTACTGGACCTGCAAGAGTATGGTTCGATGCACTTCCAAATGCACAGATAAGTGCCTTTGAAGACCTAAGGACGAAATTCCTAAGGTAATTTAGCCAGCAACGAAAGTGCACAAAGGAGGTGACGGAAGTGCATAACATCCGAAGAAGGAATGACGAAAGCCTTGAAAGCTTCGTTATGCGCTTTAGTAATGAAACTATGAAAATATCTGGTGCACAGGATCAATTACGCATATCTGGCTTTTGTCATGGTGTTCGACATACGCACCTAGTGGAAAAATTGCATGAGGATCTGCCTCAAACAATGGAAGTGCTTATGGATCGTGTTAGGACCTATGTAAAGGGAAGAAGCGCCCCCGGAAACATTCAGGGTGTCAATACCCAGAAACCATTTCAAAAAAGTGGTAATTACCGGAATACAAATGCAAGTGTCTCCGCCGCACCAACAAAAAATCAATCATGGAAAAAATTCAGATCTCAACCCTATGATCGAAGGGGGGAGGGTAATTACGGAGGATACAAAAAGGCATGGGAGCCTAGATCTAATGATTTCTCGTCACTTACGAAAACTCCAAGTGAAATCATAGCAACAGAGAATGTCCAATTTTCAAAACCCCAAAGGACTTATAATCCTTTGGGAAGTGACATGGGTAAATATTGTGACTATCATAAGGATCGTGGTCATGACACAGACAATTGTAGACACTTACGAGGTGAGATTGAAAAAGCCATCAAATTTGGAAAATTATCACATTTGGTTAAAAATATCAAGGAGGGACGTCCTCCATCTGTTAAACAACCTGTGATCGCAATGATACGAAGAGGATCGAACACTTGGTATCGTAGTGTTAAAACGAAATTTGAAGAAGAAAAATGGAAAAGTCAAGGGATTACATTTCCATCGTTGATTGGAAAAGAATCAAGAGAAGATCCAGTATTGTGAGTGTCGGTATTGCTGGGTTTCTAGTGAAACCGACCTATCTCGATACCGGAAGTGCATTAGAAATTATGTATGAGTCTTGCTTCCGGAAGATGGGATTGGATGTGCAACAAAGGCTGAAGCCTCATAATTCCACTCTCATTGGTTTTTCTGGAGAGGTGGTACATCCGATGGGAGAAATAACTCTCCCAGTGATCTTTGGTGACGATAAGCTCTTCCGAGAAGAGATGATGACTTTTATTGTGGTTGCAACTCCTTCTCCTCACAATGTCATTATTGGTCGCCCTGGGCTTAAAGTTTTGGGCGCTATAGTTTCAACAACACATGGACTAGTTCGATTCCCAACTCCAAGAGGAATCGCAACTGTCAAAACAGATGCAGATCTACAAGTAGCCTTGGTTCGATATAAAAATATATATAATATATATAGATATGAATGTTTATGATCTACGTAATGAAGACCAAAAGTGTTGAGTACACATGCATTTGTTCCATAAAAGTATGGATAAGATAAAAGGCCTAAACATCGAAATCTATTCCAGGTTTAAGGTTGGCAAAAAAGATGGGTGCAACGCAAGTGACCGCTTATGTAGATTCGTTGTTAGTCGCTAGTCAAATCGCTGGAACGTACAAGGCCAAAGGCAAGTATATGGCATTGTACTTGGAACAAGTTCAAGAATTAACTAAGATCTTCAGCAAGTGTGAAGTCTTACATATTTCTAGGGCTCAAAATAGAAAAGCAGATGCGTTGAGAAAGCTGGCCTCTGTAACATTTGAGCATCTAGCTAAAGAGATTCGAGTGGAATTGTTAGAAGCTCCAACTGTCAATTTGAAAATGACTGCGGACGTGCAAATGCAAGAAGACAGTTGGATGACCCCAATTACTCAATATTTGAACATGGGCAAACTTCCAAGTGATAAGGAACAGGCCCGCCAGATACGAGTAAATTCGCTTCAGTACCAAATGCAAAACAATGTTTTGTAAAGAAGAACCTTTTTGGGACCTTTGTTGAGATGTTTAACCCTAAGTGAAGCCGAAAAGATCGTTAAGGAGGTACATGAAGGCATATGTGGCATTCATGCTGGTGCAAAGATGGTAGTTGTTAAAATCATGAGCCTTGGATACTTTTGGCCTGGCATGTACCGAAGCACTTGGGAAGAACTTCGCAAATGTCAAGCTTGTCAAGCACATGCTCCAGTGAGCATGCGAGCAAAAAATGAATTGATTCCTGTTACGTCAGCATGGCCATTCCAGAAGTGGGGAATGGACATAGTTGGACCTTTCCCACTTGCAAGTGGAGGAGTAAAGTTTCTCTTGGTGGCGATCGACTATTTTACAAAATGGATTAAAGCAAAACCACTTGCTTGTATTTCTGGCAAACAAGTCAAGAGGTTCGTATGGGAACATATCGTGTGTCGATTCGGTTTACCTCTCTACATTATAGCTGATAATGGACAACAATTTGCTGGGAACCCATTTGCGGAATGGTGCGAGGAACTTCATATAAATCAGATTTTTACATCAGTTGCACATCCGCAGGCCAATGGCCAAGTTGAAAGAGCAAATCGAAGTCTTGTTGAAGGTATAAAAATGAGACTTGAAAAATACGGGGGTAGTTGGGTCGATGAACTGCCACATGTCTTATGGGCGCATCGAACCATGCCTAAAACTAGCAATGGTGAAACACCATTCAGCCTTGTATATGGAACTGAAGCCTTCATTCCGGCTGAAATTGGAATACCCAGTCACCGTTTGCAAGTACAAGTGACAGATAATGATGAAGAATTAAGAACCAATATGGATCTTTTGGAAGAGTGAAGAGAAATCACGGCTATACGTGAAAGCAGATACAAAAAAGAAATGGCAAAATATTATAACGCCAAAGTCAAGACTCAACAATATAAGGAAGGAGAATATGTGCTAAGAAGCAATGAAGTGAGCAGAGCACTTCCGATTGGGAAGATGTCTCCCAAATGGGAAGGACCTTATATAATCAAAAAAGCAATCGGAAATGGGTCTTACATACTCCAGCAGCTTGATGGAACTGAACTAGTGCGAGCTTGGAATGGGGTTCATCTTCGCAAATGTTATATGTGAAGCCGCAAATGTTATATGTGAAGCCGCAAATGCAAGTTTTAGATGAAAATTAGAAAATGTTGATCTTTATGTTCTTGTTTCTGCATTTACGATCTTGTAATAAGTATTGATGAAGAATAAGATACTTTTGTTTCTAGTACTTACAGAGATCTATGAAGATACTCATTTCATCTCTATATGAAAAAGGATATGCAAATGCTTGTTCATTCTTATGCAAAATATTAAGTATAAATGTTTGCTTCAAAATGTTGTGTATATAAGCACATGCATATGCTACACAAGTGACCTCTTTAAATTATAAGAGATTCACATGCGATATGATTCACTTTCTATAATATGGTTCATGAGTCATTAGCGGGTGCATTTAAAAAGTATTACATACCAATACCTTAACGCAGTATCGCTGTTACTCTTTTATTTATAAAGGGTAACCCAAGATAAAGCAAAAACGCTTTTCTTGCCCCCAACTGTCTCATTGACAATTAGAGAGTGCATGTTGGGAAGAGGTGATCAGGCTAGACACCTTGTTAGTACAATGGTTGCTAACAAAAGCCCAAAAGAGAGATAGCCAAACTTAAGTGGATAAAGGTATGCTATGATTATCAATAAAAGATCTAACTTAAGCTCTCCGAGGGTCACAAGCGCTGCTGAATAATTAATATTATGAAGTGGTCTTGTGAGTTGATCATTCAAATAAAAAAGATCAACTGAGCCTTACCAAAAGATGTAAGGACTTTATATACCACAAGGAAAAGATTTGTATTCGAAATAAAAAATACTTAACTTAAAAATTGGTATTGACATCATGTTGTTAAAACACTTTGAAGGTGGACGCATCTGATAGGGGAGAAAAGCATGTGACAGCCTTCTCTTAAAAGTTAATGATTTTATTCAAATCTTATCAAAGTACTTGTGAAGGAGAACTAATGAAGTTGCTCAAAAGCTTGTAAGAAAATATTTTTGCAAGTTCAAAAGAGAATTCGAAGAATCGAATGACAAAGTATACAAATGATTCATAACATAAAAGTGGTGCACAATCATTTTGCAACTGCAAGTGTAAACAACAATATACTTCGACCGGAAGTGATATATCACAATTATAATCAAATATGACTCGTATCCTATGAACCATAAGAAAATAAAGTATTTAAATGCAAAGAAGAAAACAGATAAAGCAAACACGCATATGCATCGTTATACATGCTAATATAATCGAAACTGCATACAGTTGCAGTTCCGATGAAATCCATAGTTAAAAGTACTGGAAAGTGTTAAATGCAAGATAAAAAAGTAAATTGTCTGATGCCACAGCATAAGTGGACTTTGAGAAATGATTAGATTGTTTAACAAAAGATCATGGTGGAGAAAAGGATCAATTACCAGTGAGATCAGAAGCATCTGCCTTTGAAGTTGAAGGAGCATCAGCCTTTGGGGGAGCAGGACCTTTCGGTAGCGAAATAGGTTTCAGCATGTCCCTCATTACTTCTATGTCATCCAGGCTCAACTTCGAAACTTCATCAATGGAATTGAACGTCATTGATTTTAGGGCATCTAACTGCTTCAACAGCTTCTCACTGGCTTTTTGATCAAATTCTTTGAAAGACATGAAGTTGACTTCACCCTTCACAGCATGTGCTAATCCACATTTGATCCCTTTATTGTAGCCCATGGCATTGGCAGCAGAGTTAACTTTGAGGGTCATGGGGATCATTTCAGAATGCACACGCTTGGCTACCAAATCGAGGCCTTCTTCAATCAACCACTTGCTCTTTTCTTTCACAGATGATAATTCCTTCTGCATTTGCTCCCTTTCTTCGGTCAACGCCTTAACAGTTTCCGCAAGGGCAGCGTTTTCTTCAAGGAATGAAAGCACAAATATTAATAATGGTAAAAAACGTGTAAGTGCAAGTGGGAAATTACAAAAGTAAAAGGGATACAAGTTATACCTTTGTTGACAGATTCAATTTTTGCATCTTGTTAAGAAGTGACATCTAGCATTCTGGCAATTTGATCATCAAGAATTTTCTTTTGCTCCAAAAACTGGGCCTTGAGAGTTTTCTCATCATCTTGTGCTTGCTTGAGATCTCTTTTCGCTTCTTGCTCAAATAATACCAGCTTTCGATTCTTGGTCATAAGAAGCTCGATCTTTGCATGCAAATCATTGATCTTCACCTGGTCGCTGATGGAACCAAAACAGGCCTTATGAGCCAACAACTTCTTGGTTAATTCCTCCACTCTCGCTTCAGCAATAATCCACCGGCCATACATATCCGCTACTAAGCTCTGCTGCTTTGCTTGTGCAAGCATGAATTCATTTGAAAAGGCCTCATTAGGGATCTGCTGAAGACTGAAAATATCAGTGGGAGTACTTCGAAGAAGGGCGATCTATCTTTGCAATTGGACTTTCGGTGCAAGTGTCACCATTTTTAACTTCCCATTGGGGAACAAAGTCTACATTTACATCAACAGAATCGAAACTTCTACCAATATTGCTTCTAAGAGTTATCAAATCTATTTCCTTCTTCAACCATTCAGAGGTGGGAATAGCAAAACTGGGAGCATCCTTCTGCGAAGAAGAGGATGCATGAGCTAAATTGGCCAAAGTGATCAAAGAGGTGGTACCTTTCTGCAAAATACTTACGTCAGAAAAACCTGGATCTTGTGACATATCAGGTGAATTCAATAAATAATCATCAATATCAAAATCATCAGTGGGAGGAGGGGTTACCGCAACATCAATTTTTTTCTGCACACCCTCTCCCAGTTGTGCATTAACTTCAACAATCTCTGTAGATTCGGAAGTGATCTCAGTAGTTTCAGAAGTGTTTACCTTGGAGTCATGTGGGGAAGATTGCAAGTTCCAGCGAGGAGACTTCCTTTTAGTTACTACAGGATCATTTGTTTCCTTTGTAACAACTGCCTTTGAGGATCTCTTGATCCTGCTTCCTCCCTTGGGTGGTAACGAGGCCTTTGAAGTTACATTTGCTTGTCCATCAGCGACTTCCTTGATCTTACTCTTAAGGGTACTCTCACCACTTCCACTAGCACTACTTTTTGTGAGCTTCACAACATCGGTTATATCACCACTTCCAGATTCAATTTCTGGCTGAGCCTCCACTTGCGACTCTACCTGATCAGCATGTGCTTCTTCTGGGCGATAGTCCAGAAAGGAACTAGCGGTTTGCCGAAGAAACGGCATAGATCCTTCTTCCATGAGTTCAGCACTAAGATCTATATCATCAAAGCTTTTCAACTGCATTGCTTCAAAGAGGTCCATTTCTGCAACAAATGAAAAGAGAATTTGTTAAAAAACAGAAAAAAAGAGAAGAAAAAGATATTTTAAAATTAGGATCGCAAATGATGAAAGGGTAATTCCTTACCCTTCCCATGATTCGTCAGAATCGGCCAAAGTTCAGGAGTTAACCAAGCCCTACTCATTCTACAAAGAAGAAGAATGGCTTCTGGAAGTTCTTGAATAGGGCTTGCACAGGACACTAACTTATCAAAGGATTCTTGACTATAATCACCATCACTTGGATTTGGATCATGAACAACATCTTCTACATCTATCCATTCCATTTGAAGGGGAATACATCGATCATCGATATAAAAGAATTTGGATTTCCAAGAACGGGGGTTTGGTGGAAGATGAGTACTAATTCTCTTAACGGATCTCCTACGTTCAAAGGTGTACCAATCACCAGCCATTGTAATTCTATAAAAAGCCCTAAAAAGAGTAACACTTGGTGATACATTGACAGCCCTACAAGTAGCCTCAAAATGGATCTTAAAAAACATCAAAACTCTCATAAGAAACTTGGTAAAGGGGAGACGATAGTTCCCAAGTTTGAACATATCAACGTAAACCCTAATTTTACCATCGGAAGTGCTTATGGATCGTGTTAGGACCTATGTAAAGGGAAGAAGCGCCCCCGGAAACATTCAGGGTGTCAATACCCAGAAACCATTTCAAAAAAGTGGTAATTACCGGAATACAAATGCAAGTGTCTCCGCCGCACCAACAAAAAATCAATCATGGAAAAAATTCAGATCTCAACCCTATGATCGAAGGGGGGAGGGTAATTACGGAGGATACAAAAAGGCATGGGAGCCTAGATCTAATGATTTCTCGTCACTTACGAAAACTCCAAGTGAAATCATAGCAACAGAGAATGTCCAATTTTCAAAACCCCAAAGGACTTATAATCCTTTGGGAAGTGACATGGGTAAATATTGTGACTATCATAAGGATCGTGGTCATGACACAGACAATTGTAGACACTTACGAGGTGAGATTGAAAAAGCCATCAAATCTGGAAAATTATCACATCTGGTTAAAAATATCAAGGAGGGGCGTCCTCCATCTGTTAAACAACCTGTGATCGCAATGATACGAAGAGGATCGAACACTTGGTATCGTAGTGTTAAAACGAAATTTGAAGAAGAAAAATGGAAAAGTCAAGGGATTACATTTCCATCGTTGATTGGAAAAGAATCAAGAGAAGATCCAGTATTGTGACTGTCGGTATTGCTGGGTTTCTAGTGAAACGGACCTATCTCGATACCGGAAGTGCATCAAAAATTATGTATGAGTCTTGCTTCCGGAAGATGGGATTGGATGTGCAACAAAGGCTGAAGCCTCATAATTCCACTCTCATTGGTTTTTCTGGAGAGGTGGTACATCCGATGGGAGAAATAACTCTCCCAGTGATCTTTGGTGACGATAAGCTCTTCCGAGAAGAGATGATGACTTTTATTGTGGTTGCAACTCCTTCTCCTCACAATGTCATTATTGGTCGCCCTGGGCTTAAAGTTTTGGGCGCTATAGTTTCAACAGCACATGGACTAGTTCGATTCCCAACTCCAAGAGGAATCGCAACTTTCAAAACAGATGAAGATCTACAAGTAGCCTTGGTTCGATAAAAAAATATATATAATATATATAGATATGAATGTTTATGATCTACGTAATGAAGACCAAAAGTGTTGAGTACACATGCATTTGTTCCATAAAAGTATGGATAAGATAAAAGGCCTAAACATCGAAATCTATTCCAGGTTTAAGGTTGGCAAAAAAGATGGGTGCAACGCAAGTGACCGCTTATGTAGATTCGTTGTTAGTCGCTAGTCAAATCGCTGGAACGTACAAGGCCAAAGGCAAGTATATGGCATTGTACTTGGAACAAATCGGCCAAAGTTCAGGAGTTAACCAAGCCCTACTCATTCTACAAAGAAGAAGAATGGCTTCTGGAAGTTCTTGAATAGGGCTTGCACAGGA
The DNA here is from genome assembly GCA_039602395.1 of Deinandra increscens subsp. villosa. Taxonomy (NCBI): domain Eukaryota; kingdom Viridiplantae; phylum Streptophyta; class Magnoliopsida; order Asterales; family Asteraceae; genus Deinandra; species Deinandra increscens. Next base: position 57,833,843 of record JBCNJP010000007.1, on the reverse strand, counting down.
CACTAACTTATCAAAGGATTCTTGACTATAATCACCATCACTTGGATTTGGATCATGAACAACATCTTCTACATCTCTCCATTCCATTTGAAGGGGAATACATCGATCATCGATATAAAAGAATTTGGATTTCCAAGAACGGGGGTTTGGTGGAAGATGAGTACTAATTCTCTTAACGGATCTCCTACGTTCAAAGGTGTACCAATCACCAGCCATTGTAATTCTATAAAAAGCCCTAAAAAGAGTAACACTTGGTGATACATTGACAACCCTATAAGTAGCCTCAAAATGGATCTTAAAAAACATCAAAACTCTCATAAGAAACTTGGTAAAGGGGAGACGATAGTTCCCAAGTTTGAACATATCAACGTAAACCCTAATTTTACCATCGGGAAAGGGGAAATTGAAGTTTTCGGCAAAGGAAAGGTCGGATTCAGTGAAAGCGGCACATTATACCGCTCAATAACTTCATCTAGGTCGCGAGGCGACATAGAAGAAAACGAGATGTGCATATTATGCTTACTCGAATCATCATCAACTTTAACCGAAGGAGATGCCATGAAAAATGCAGTAAAAAGCAAAAGGGAAATCGATTGACCTTTAACTGAAATCTCGATAGAGAATTAGGGCTCGAAGGAGAATAAAGAAAGCGACGGTGGTGAAAGAAGTGGAGAATGAAAAATTAAGGGAGATTATATATTTATATGGGGCAAGAATTTTGGATCAAAATAACCGTTTGAATTTAAAAAATTCAAAACAAAAAAGCCAAAAACTGTCCCGTCAACATAATCCCCAACTGAGACGTGTACTGGTGAATATAAAAAGTACTCGAGTACAATTCAACATGCAAGACACGCCTGACAAGTCAGTTATTATTTACACTTGCAGGAGCGTTCTTTACAATAATACTTTAATATTCTCGTGAGATTGTGACAACTACATTTGCAGAAGCGATCTGTTTTAAAGACAAGTGAAGTCTTATGATCTGTTAGATCCTTCTTCACAAGCATTTCCTATTGTGATCTTTGTAACTTAGTCCTTAGTCATTTCTACAAAACAACATAAGGACTAGGGGGACTTGATGACCAGATCTATGAAATTGTTAGAAATGGAGAAAATTTTTGATCTTTGAAATCTATGATTAAC
>JBCNJP010000007.1:57810612-57832197 GCA_039602395.1 Deinandra increscens subsp. villosa | reverse complement strand
TCCATTGGTTCAACTACTGAACTTGAAGACTAAGCATGGAGTATTAGATAAGTTTTTTAATGAACTTTTAGCTTTGCTGAAATAGATGCTACCTGAAGGTAATGAAATTGTGAAAAATATATTTAAGGCCAAGAAGATTGTGAAGTCAATGGGTGCAGGGTATACCAAGATACATGTGTGTATCAATGATTGTATTCTTTACAGGAAGGAGAACAAGGACCTAACTGTATGTCCAACTTGTGGTAAGTCCGGTGGAAGGTGGATGAGAGGACTAAGAAACTATACGACAATACTCCTGCAAAGGTAATGTGGTATTTCCCCATCTTTCCAAGATTGAAATGATAGTTTCAAGTGAAAACCACAGCGGAAGATCTAAGATGGCATGCCACCAGTTCCAAAATACCCGGTGTGTTACGCCTTCCATCCGATTCACCGGCATGGAAAGCTATAGATGACAGATATCCCGAATTCGCTAACGATCCTAGAAGTCTTCGTCTTGGCATTTCAATTGATGGGGTCGACGTGAATAGAGGCAACATAATTCACAGTGTGTGGCCGGTTCTATCTATCATTTACAACCTTCCACCATGGTTGTGTATGAAAAGAAAGCTTATCAAGCTTTCATTATTAATATCGGGAGCGCCTGGAAACGATATTGATGTGTTTTTGGAACCATTAATTGATGACTTAGAGCTGTTATTTGAGGCAGGTATGGAAACATATGATGCGTATGCACAAGAACAATTTATTATACGTGCAGTTGTTTTATCGACGATTAATGATTACCCTGCACTTGGTACACTTTGTGGTTGCCCGTACAGTGGATTCAATGGTTGTGTGGTATGTCGGGAACAATCTAAATGCATTAGGCTTCCTTTCTCAGCCAAGCAGTGTTATGCTAGTCACAGAAGATATCTACCACATACGCATGCCTTCCGAAAGCAAACAGAGGCCTTCGATGGTAAACAAGAGTTGAAAGATGCTACAGTTCCTATGATCGGGGAACAAATATACAATGAAGTTCAACATATCAGGAACAATTGGGGAAAGGGATTAAGGTGTACTGATTTAGAAATCCCAGAGACCTCAACTGTAAGAGGGGGGAGATTGATAAGAGAAAAATAAATAACAAAGAGAAGCCACCGTATTGGAAGAAATTCAATATATGATTTCGAAGACTTAGATATTGGAGGCATAATAGTGTCCAACATTGCATTGATTTCATGCATATTGAAAAGAATGTGGTTGAGAGTCTTGCTGGATCTCTGCTCAACCTTCCCGGAAAAACAAAGGATGGACTGAATGCTATAAAGGATCTGAACTTTTTGCAGTTAAGACCAGAGTTGTAGCCTAAACAGAACAAGAACAACATAGTACTTCCTGCAGCGTGTTACACGTTACAAAAAGATGAAAAGGAAAAGTTTTATGACACGTTGTATAACTTGAAGGTTCCACAAGGCTATTGTTCTAACTTTTCTAGTTTGCTTAGTCTAAAGGACAAGAAACTTGTGGGGCTCAAGTCACATGAGTATCAGTTGCTGATGCAACAGTTTCTGCCAATTGCAATTCGGCCAGTCATGCCTCAACCGACGAGATATGCTATTATCAGGCTCTGTTTTTTTTCAAATCAATATGCAGCAAAGAGATCAATGTCGAAGAACTAGATAAATTGCAAGCAGATCTTTGTGTCACACTATGCCTGCTTGAGAAATATTTCCCGCCATCATTTTTTGATGTTATGCTTCATTTGACGGTTCACCTTACTAGGGAGGTAAAATTATGTGGCCTAATATGCTTTGGATGGATGTATCCATTTGAAAGGTGTATGAAGGTAATTAAGGGCCACGTGAGAAACAAAACTTATCCAGAAGGGTGCATTGCTAAGGAGAACATTGTAGAAGAAAGGATTGAGTTTCTCAGTGAATACCAAAAAAACATCACAACTATTGGTGTTCCAACTAAAAAGCATAGCAATGTGGATGGAAGTCCCGGGTCAGCTGGTAGATCAGTTGAAGTCTCTCCAGAGCTCCTATCGAAAACGCATTTATTTGTGTTGCTATATACGCCTGAAATTGAGCATTATATTGAGTAAGTAATTTAGATTATTAACCTTTTTTGATCTGTTTAATCAATTATAAACTTTTATAGATAACTTCAATTCATGTATTAAATTTTTGGAAAAGGAACATCCTGGTAGTAGACTAAATGAGCTGACTAAGAAGCAGAGCACAACATTTGGTAAATGGTTACGCAACAAGGTCAGCTAAATTTGCTTATTGTTTTAATTCCGGATGAACTGTAACTTTCCTGAACAACTGACATGAGTTGTTCGGAACAACTCTATTTTCTATCCGGATGAACTATAACCTTCCTGGTGAACCGAAACTATTTTATTATTGTTTTAATTCCGGATAAATTCCTGAACAACTGACCTGAATTGTCCGGAACAACTCTATTTTCTATCTGGATGAACTATAACCTTCCTAGTGAACTGAAACTATTTTCTTATAGTTTTAATTCCGGATGAACTATAACTTTCCGGAACAACTGACCTGAGTTGTCCGGAACAACTCTATTTTCTATCCGGATGAACTATAACCTTCCTGGTGAACTGAAACTATTTTCTTATTGTTTTAATTCCGGGTGAACTGTAAGTTTCCTGAAAAACTGACCTGACTTGTCCAGAACAACTTTATTTTATTTTCGAAAGAACTATAACCTTCCTATTCCTAATGAACTCTCCTAATGAACCTACTATGAATTTCAGAATGAAAAGGAGATGGTGGAGTCCCCAGAAACTATATCAGAGACCGTTAGGTGGAGTTCACATGGTCCACACAGAAGTGTGGGGAAATATGAAGTATATGACATCAATGGCTATTCATTTTGTACAAAATCTCGTGACGGTACGGTTTACCAGAACAGCGGGGTTGGTGTAGAGGTAAATGACATACACATCTCTAACGAGGTATTAACCTATGGACAAAAACCTTACTATGGGGTTTTAAAAGATATATGGCTACTAGAATACCATATTAAAAGCATCCCTCTATTTATGTGCGACTGGGTTGAGAATACACATGGGGTCAAAAAATATAGTCTTGGTTACACTTTGGTCAAAAAGACTAGGTCACAAGGAGGACCCGTTCATTTTCACGTCACACGCTCGACAATTGTTTTACGTCAATGACCAGCTGGATAAAAAATTGCATATTGTCTTTATGACACCTCCCAGAAATTACAGAGATTATTATGAAGACGATGCCAATGAAGAATTTAGTACAGTAGTTTTTCCTCACAATGATAATGTATTGCCACCCGTAGATACATGTGACAATGTTTACAATAGAGCTGACTGTACTGGAATGATATTACGTAAAACCGATTAATTGATCATTATAATGTTTTTGAACTTTAGCAAATTACAGTCTCAACAATGTTTGGTTTTTTTTTCTTTATGTATTTTAGAATATTATGGATCTTAATTTTGAGTCAAGTTTTTCCTTTTTTTGATTGTGCGGGATGAGCACGGGTACCGTACCCGTACCTGACCGGTACCGGTCCTATTTTGAATGAAAAGTGGGTACCGATCTCGGTACCTAATATACGGTACAGGTACCGGGTACCCGGATTTAGGTACTATACTTGTTTGGTACCCGGATAGCAAATCCCTTCATGAATTGATATTACGACCATCATGAAATTGAATTAATATTAGAGTACCAATAAACAACTCGTAATCTTCTTTGTGGTCCACAAATAGGTGCTGACACTTACCAAGTTTTGTATGTTCAACATTCTACCACAAATCAAACTTGGTACAAATTAATAAACTAAGCTCCTATATAAACGGTTTTTTAGCGATGACCCTCAAATCTAGGTACCAATTGCTCATCCCTAATATTTTGAAATAGTTTCAGTTCACCAGGAAGGTATTTGTGCCTGCAAGGCCTCCTCTCTTTGACCAAAACCAGAGTCAATAAAAGTCAAAAATAAACAAACAAAATCAACTGCTGCTTTAACAAACACAATTACATACATAATTCAAAGGGTATGATTCCATTAATACATTGATCTATAATATTACAACTGAAAAAAACTAACTTAAAAGGGAGAAGAAGCGGCTGAAGACAAATCCCTCTTTGCTTTCTCACATGGTGCACTAAGGAGATTGTCTGAATTATCATAACGACTACTTGCTGCTGATTAAGTGAAAAGAGAAAACAAGTCCATTTTTGCTTTCTCACATGCACTTGCTTCAGAACAAAAGGGAGAAGAAGCTGCTATAAAAAATCAGGTTCGTGGGGCCGAAAGGGAGAGAAGCCCCTGAAGAATACAAGTGCTTCAAACCTCATCATGTGCCCTTACTGCTGACTGTTATAAAATTATACAATAACTTAAAATCTGCTCTCAGTAAAGAATTTGTATGAACCATTAGAGACTCCTCGTCTCCATGGTTTCCACAATAACTTAAAATCTGCTCCTAGGAGATATATATCTCTCCTTGAACAAGAAAAAATGACCAAATCTGACACGCAAATTTCAATCGAATTTCAGTAGTGAAGATGATAACTTACTGTTTTCCACATATGAATGACGCCAATTCCACATGTTGATACATGGTCCTTGATCGTCATGTAAAGTATCGAATACAAGACGGATTCACACATTATAGCTGAGGTCCGAACTCCCAGCGAACCTGGAGTTCGGACAGCTCCGAATGTGTGGCCGGTCGTATTTCAGCCCTATAAATATGTGTATCATGTGTTGTATTCAGTGAGGATAACAATTTGAGCTTCCGTGTCATATTCTCTGATTGTACTCAGTGGTTATCTCTGTGGTTAATACAAGTCTTTTGTATTTACTCTTTGTGTTTCATCTCGGTTTACATTAATTTCATTACGACTAAGTAGAAGATCCACACGCTCACGCACTTTCAAGTGGTATCAGAGCATTTGGTTTGCTGTACTAGTCGGAGATCAGTGTTTCTCGGAGTTTTGAGTTCAAATTCACGTTTTTGCGAAATTGTCAATCATTTTTGAGTTCGTTTGATTGTTTCGAGTGTGCTTTTAATCAAAAATTCATTCCTGAGTTGTTTCTATCAAGTTTACTTGAATTCCTGTCGAAAATTCCAGTAAAAAACGTTGAAAATCGAGAAAATGAGGTCGAGTGAAATCTGTCTCGTTTGAGGTTCGGACAAGCTCGGCATAACCGCTCCGAACTTGAAGTTCGGACGAAGTTCGGTCTCTAATTTGGTTCGGTGAGGGATCGGTCAGCGTTCGGACTAAGTTCGGTGATAGTTCGGAGTATTTTGGTTTGTGTTCATCCGAAGGTCTGGTTCGGAGATAGTTCGGCGTTGTCAAGTTCGGACTAAGTTCGGAGGCAGCTCGGAGGAGGTTCGGACGAGGTTCGGAGTGAACAGTAACTAATTTTTCGAAAATGTCTGATTTTCAAGTGTTCGCGGCTATTCAAAATTCGGTTCAAGCTACGATGCAAACAATGATGAATTATGATAATGAAATCGAAACAAGTCAGAAAGTTCCCAAATTGCTAAAATTAGAAGATTATCATAGTTGGGTTAAACGGTTTGAAGCATTTGTCGATACAAATGATATTGATATGTGGTTAGCTTTCACTGAGCAATATGTTTACCCTAAAGATGAAACTGGTGAACCTATTCTTCAAAGAAAAATGTCATCTGAACAAAAGAAAGCTTATCAAGCTGAGAAAAAGGCATATGGTACGTTAACGATGGCATTGCCTAAAGAGTTACTTCATCAATTTGCTGGTAACTACACATCAAAAAGTATATGGGATGCGTTGGAAAAACAATGTGAAGGCAATGACCAATACAAGAAAAGTCGACAAAAGGTTTTGAAGAAAGAGTTTGATAGTTTTAAACATTATCAAAATGAAACGATTCCCAATCTGATTGCAAGATTCGCTCATCTGATGAGTGAAATGCGTTTGGTGAATCTTACTAAAGAAGAGGTTGATATGAAAGAAAAGATCTTGGAAGCTTTGCCTGAAAAATGGGAGAATTATGTGATGATGATTACTCACGATAAGGATTTTTCAGTATTGTCTTTCAATGATTTGGTTCAAAGAATTTAGGCTCGGGATATGGAATTAATGGTGAATAAATCACTTCCTACAAAAATTCAGAATCCTGCAGTGTATCATGGTGAAAATAACTCTACAATGAATGCTGGGAAGTCTAATATTTTTAGTTCTGCTCCTCCTACAGCATTTCTGGTAGGGTAAATCTGAAATTCCAAGTTATTCTTCTGCTGGTTGTACTGTGTCAGTTCCTAGTTCTTCGACTCAAAGTGCATTGTCTGTTCAAACTGTCGATGATTATAATGCGTTGATGTCTGCATTAGTATCTTCTTACATTGGTGTTATCACTGGTTCTGTGAGTAATTCTGAGTTAGCAAATGAAGATTACGATCAGACTGATTATGATCATTTAGAGGAAATGGATCTAAATTGGCAATATGCTATGTTGGTTCGTAGAACAAAGAAATTTCTCAATAGAACTGGTAAGAAGAGACTGAATCAGGAAGGAAAGATTGGATTGGACAAATCTAAGGTGAAATGTTATAAGTGTTCCGTTTATGGCCACTTTGCTCGAGAATGTCCAAGTTCTGCAGAAAGTAAATTGAAGACTGGTCAACATGCACATTTAGTTTTTCATCCATCAGATAAAACTGCAAAGGTTGAACAGAAATCTGCTACTCTTGCTCATGATTGGACTGATACATTTATGCATTCAAATGAATTTGCTTGGAATGCAGATTCAGGAGTTAAAAAGAATCATACTCCAATCTCAATTGCTTTAACTGTTCAACATGCTGATGATGACAGTTTTTTAACAGAGTCTGATTCTTCTTCAAGTATATCTTTGGTTCAAGAAGAATTACCTAAGATTTCTGAGAATTCAAAAGATGATGAATTTAAATGTTATAAATGTGAGAAGTTGCTCAAGGAAATTGCAAGTTTTGAACAACATCGTCAAATTTCAACTAAAGAAATTGTGGTATTAACGAAAGAGTTGGAGGATTTTCAAAAGAAATATTATGAGTTGGTTCATATACATGAAGATGTTTTGAAGGAAAAGGCTCAATTGGCTAAAGAATGTGAACAAGCAAAAGCTGAAGCGTTAGACGCAGCTCAAGATTTTCAGAATCTGTTTGAGAAGAGTTACCCGGTTCAGCAAAAATATGAAGAGGCTACTGCTCTTATTGCAAAAACTGCTGTTACTGTTAAAAAATTGCAAAATAAGATCTCTATGCTTCAAGATGAGAATGTTTTGTACCGGGACAAGAATGAAGTATTAACTAAAGATGTTGAGATCTATAAACAGAAGAGAAAAAGTGTTCTTCAAGAACTGTTTGCAGAATGTGAGATCAGGAAATTACAGACTTATGAATATGATGATCTCAATGCAAAATTCATCAAGTCACAACAAGAGGTGTTTGAAGGTCAACAGAAGATTAATGACTTGAAATTGGAGATTTTGGAGTTGAAACGACAAGTTAAGAATTGCAATTTGTCACCGATATTGCTAAATTTCTTATACAAGCAGGATCAGAGTTCAGAGAAGTCTAAGGAAGAAAATATTCACTTGGTACCTCAACCAGTGGATTTGATTGAAGTTACTTCTGCTCAGATTGACCCAAACAATGAATTGCATGACTATTCAAAGTTTGCTACTTCACCCAAGAAGAACAAGTCCAAGTCTAAAAAAAAGGAGAAACCTTTGGGTGAAGCTTCAAAGTTTATTTCAAAGTCTGTATTGCTGGAAAATGAGAAAGTGTTTGATAAGGTTGCTTCGAGTTCTTCCTCTGCAACCGAAGAAGAAAAAGTTTTGATTGAAAAGAACAAGCTGAAGGATATCAAAGCCAAATTTACTAGTGATGCTAAATCAAGAATTGCTTCAGGTTTTTCGTCAAATTCTTCAAAGACTCAAGGATCTAAACACAAAGGTTTAGGATACAAAGTGTTTGAAGAACCAGTTCAAGCAAAGAAATCAGTGAAGGCTGAGAAGGTTCCTAAAGCAAAAGTTACAAAGAAATCACCATCTCAGAAGGAATTTTCTTATTCTTCTGGAAGATCTTCATCTTCAAGGAGTCCATCTCCTAGGTATGATTCTTCTGATGGTTTATTTGATAACTTTCAGTCTGATTCTCAAAAATGAAAACCATTTTCAAACAATTTTAGAGAAAGACTTTGTTATGTATGTCGTCAACCAGGACATCTAGCTGCTGATTGTCCGACGACTGCATATATCCACAAAACTGCAAAATATGTGGATAACAAAGGTCAAATTTTTTATGAACCATGGTCCCCAAAGCTTAAGTCAACTCGTAAATCGTCTTGGTCTAAATTACGTTCGTCGGTTGAATCTGATTCAGGTTCCAATCAAAAATTGAAACTTTTACAAATTTGGAAACCAAAAGTTGTTTCCAAGGCCAACCAGGACTTTGTGGAAGACACCGGGCGACCCGACGCTGTTGATTCGGGTCGATCCCAATGCGACTAATTTTTTATTTTGTGTCAAGCAAGTGTTTCAGGAAGACCTTTCGATGATTAGAAAATTGTTGATTTTGAAATATCTGTTCTATTTATCTTGACTTTCAAAATCATTTTTGTTTTCAAAAGGCTAAACTACTAGTGTTCGTATTGGTTGATCAATTTTTCTTATTTTTCACTCCGTCTCCTTCTGAGGGGGAGTTTGTTTTTGCAAAACTACAAAAATAGTGTGTTGTTTTCAAATCGTAAAAATGAAAATCTATAAATAGAGTTGTCATTTTTAGGGGGAGAAATGCAAAAAGCCAAAAACATTGAAAAATGAGAAATTGTATCCGACATGATTGGGAAATGATGGTACATTGGTTGATATTGTCTGACTCATGGATAAAGTAGATAAAAAAGTCATAAGACCATTTGATCGATGTGCAAGGTAGGCTCAGCAAATCAGAAAGTATACAAATGTGATATACCCTAAATCTGATGCTTGACCTAGTGGACAACATCTTGATGCATATCTCATGATATATCAAGAAAAAGATATGTAAGTCACTGTGTATACATGTGTTCATTTTGGAAAGATTTTAAACTTGTTTGATTTTCTTTTTTTTTTGTCAAACGATCGGACTTTCTCTGCATGTCGAAAGACCGACCTGATCGTTGTTCGTTTGACATTTTGATTTATTTTCTTTTGGTGTTTCGTATAACTCATCGGACTTTCTCTGCGTGTACGGGAGTACCGACCTGATTGTTGTTGAGTTATACAACTTCAACTTGTTTTATTTTCTTATTTTGTTAAATCCGAGGCCTTATCTGCGTATCGAAAGATCGACCTTAAGGTAGACGATTTAACGTTCTTATTTCTTTTTTCATGGAACACAATGTGATAAGAAAAAGCATATCTGAGTATGTCTGATAATGTGGGGTACACTGGTCAATGCAAATTTAATCAATACCTTAACATATCCAAATGTTATGAGTATGATTGTGCCAGAGTTTAAAATTGGACAAATTATATGTGCAATCTGCATGGCTTATGTGCTTCAATAATTGAAATTGAAATGTAGTTCAGCATGTTATGTCCAATATGATCCCAAGTTGTGATCTTTCTCACAAAAGATAAAAATAGTGTCTGATTCTGTAATGCCTTTACTTTTCTTATCAGAAAATACCAAAAAGATTTTGGGTGTGTTTTGATATAAAGTTTCTAAAAGCCAAAAAGATTTTGTTTTTATTTTGTTTTCGATTGATCAGCACGAAATACAAACTCAAGTGTTCAAAATCAATCTATCTTGGAGTCTCGAAGATACATTTTGCACCAAGATTATTTATGTTGGCAGGTTTCTAAGTGGGAATAGAACTTCACAACTTCAAGTCTTCTGAAGTTTGTTGATAAAGAGATTACACACGATGAAATATCAAGTATTCAAGATTGACTCATCGTCAAAGAAGAGGAAGAGTTTGATTGAAGATACATGATACAAGTTTGAATAGAGGAGATGATACTGCACATGCCGAGGGGGAGTTTGTTGATACATGGTCCTTGATCGTCATGTGAAGTATCGAATACAAGACGGATTCACACATTATAGCTGAGGTCCGAACTCCCAGCGAACCTGGAGTTCGGACAGCTCTGAATGTGTGGCCGAACCTCAGGTTCGGCCGGTCGTATTTCAGCCCTATAAATATGTGTATCATGTGTTGTATTCAGTGAGGATAACAATCTGAGCTTCCGTGTCATATTCTCTGATTATACTCAGTGGTTATCTCTGTGGTTAATACAAGTCTTTTGTATTTACTCTTTGTGTTTCATCTCGGTTTACATTGATTTCATTACGACTAAGTAGAAGATCCACACGCTCACGCACTTTCACCACATTTTTGCCGGTGATGATGGACAAAAAACAGAGAGAGAGAGAGACTGGGAGAAAAGGCGGAAGGTGGAGATGATGATGATGAAAACTAATAGAGAGATAAGTATATATCAATACTCAAGGGGCGTGGTAGATGGTTATTTGAACGATAAAGTAAATGAAAAAGTAATAATTACATGCGCCGTAGACTGTTGGTCTTCTTTTAGCCACCCAAAACTAATATACCGTGACCATTTGTCATAATTTTTCACGCAAACAATGTTTAATATGAGTGGCCATATCACAAGATAATCAAACAAGATAAACATATATAAGCATCATATATTCAATTCTAACTACTAATATCATAACATAATTAACATATACAATATTGTTCTTAATTTGTTCATAAACATATACATCAATTAATTAATAATCCGGATCACTGCAATCTTCAGATATGTATCCTGAACTTGCATCATCATCATCATCATCATCACACCCTTCTTCAATCCGACTACTGTATGCATGATCTTGAACCCAATCGGCCACCGTATCCTTCACCTTTTGTTGAATGTCATTCCTGGAATCATTCTCATCTTTGTTAATCAGGGGAATTTCACTCAATTTTTTGAGAAAGTTCATATCATAAGATCCCACAATTTCATTCACAGAAATTTTTTTACTCTCTTCTGTGTTCATGTAGTTCACTTCAATCTGGTTAGTAGAACTTAAATACTCACAAGATTGGAAAATTTCATCTTCATCTTCTTCATCTTCTTCATCGTCTTCATCTTCTTCATCTTCTTCGGATATAAATTCATTGAATTTTGTATCAAGGACATAGAATAATTTCGTTGCCTCAACAGAGTAGGCAAAACAATTAGGAATCTTCGGCGCATGGAGTTGCCTCAGGATGTTCTCATCACTGTTTTTAATAACAAATTTGTGGGACTTGAAGGATTTTCTTCTCCTGTTACTGTAAACCAAAAGAATACGACTAGTCTTCACATACCAGTAATTAAGGTAGCGTTGATTATCGGCCATTTGATACCAGAATTGGTGTAAACGAATTGGTGTAGAGAATCTGAGATCAAGAAACGGATGGCGGTAAAGGAAAATAACAATGATGATGATATATAGGGTAGCAGATTTAAAAACGCTCGAATTGGTGTAATTGAAAAAAGCGCGTTGTTTTAGAGGGAAACAAATCGTCTCGTTTTTCGCCACGTGTTTATGATGTGTTGTTTAGTGTATATGAAAAGTGGGGTTCTACACTATCAAATTTTAAAATTTATAAACTGGTTATTCACCAGGGGACTATACCAACACACTAAGGCAAGTATACCTGTCGTGCGTAGCACAGTATTGGTAAACACCGGGTTGTCGAACCTCAGGGAAACGGATTTATTGAAAACAATCAATTAATAATTCAGCCAGGTTTTTTGTTTTGTTATAAAAATTAATTTTAATTTAGAAAACTGAAAATGACAGTAATTTAAATATTGTTTGGAAAACAGATTTTGGTAAAGGATCACTTAGGCATGACTCCTCCAACTTAGGTTTGATAGGTGTATCAGTAATGCGTTTTAACTTATCTCTGGGATGAACTTGGGTCCTAAGGCAAGGCTTACCTAGTTCCCCTGGATAGGTTCACGTTTTGGGTTATAGACACTCCCTACACGGTTACTACTGGTCCATGGTGAAGTACTGATAAGATTGCAGTTTATGAAGTGCCCTAGGCTGGGTCCCGAGTTATCGGTGGCTCAACTCACAACTGGTTGGAGGGTTAGAATAGGTATGGCCCTAACGGTCCTAGAGTTGTGAAGCGGTTACAATTGGGTTGATAGGTTAACCTAGTAGGTCCTAGACACGACTAAGCAGGAACAAACCTGAGATATTAGTGAATGCTTGACTACTTGACAATGGCAAGGGTATCTACTAGCTAAGGATAAGGTGATTTCTCACTCAAACTCTATAGTGGACTCCTAATCGAATTCTAGGGTTTCCCTGATGATCGTGACTATTTCTAGTTCACGCGTGCGCCGCAGATTCTGTTATTCAGCTATACAATAGTCTCCCAACGATAGATGGCTTTGCAAGCTAGGGTTAGGTTTCCACAAGACCAGAGATTAATAGGATCAATAAAGGAATTCAATTCATCAACCAAATCAAAGTAATCAAAACGTTTACTTCATAAATGCAAAATATAAGGAAAACCGATACAATATTAAAGTCAAACCATGGTTGGATTCGCCTCGCCTAAGCGATTCGATGAGTTTAGCCAACCATGTTAATGTTTAAACATAAACAAATCTGATTGAAATAGGAGTTCATGGCTAAATATAAATACAATACCAAATAGAAGCTGGAAATGGTGAAAACCACAATCCAAGATGCGTCGAATGCTTAGAATCTTCAAAGGCTTCAACGGGGTCTTTCTCTGGCTTCTTTTCTGCTCTCCAAGGTGTTTTTATAATGGTGGAAATGAGCCCTCTATTTGTAGGGTCGAAATATTAAAATTTCCAAAAATGAGTCTTAGCCTTAACCTGGAACTCACGGTCGTGACTTTGCTGCTGATCTGGATTTCTGAGACTCACGGCCGTGACTTGGAACTCCTGTCCGTTACTTGGAATTCACGGCCGTGACTTTGGATTCCTAGCCGTGACTTTGGATTCGTGGCCTGGTTTATCTATGAAGATCGGGTCAGGCCATACTCACGACCTGGGCTTGGCCGTGACTTTGATCTCACGGCTTGGGTCAGTTTTGACCAGATTTTGACTTTCACTTTCATGGTTGACATTTGACCCGAACTTTGACTTTTTGACTTTTTCCCAATTTTCTTTGTTTTCTCGTCTCGTTCTTCGCGCCAAGCCCATTTTCACCTGTAGCTCATGATATTTATCAGAAACGTTCATAATTTAATAATTCTAACATATATTTATTCCGAATTTGACCCGAAAATCATCATTTTTCAATATATAAAACCACACACATCAAACATCCCCATACTTAAACATTGCATTGTCCCCAAGCAATCCATTTAAATCTCAACACTACTACGACTCATTTTAACCACATAGATATTTATGTGTACATATTCGGTCCACAAGATTTACTATCAATACTAGGGTCTAAATCCTCATAAGTTTTAATGATTTTAAAATCTCACAAAATCTCTCAACCAAGCAATGCAAACCATTTTACAACTATTTCACCCCACTCACCAATTCACTCGACCTATGGGTGCAATTTTTGAAGTGAACGCTCAAGTCAAGCATATCTAATCGTTTCTTGGGTTTATATATACGATCGCGTCGCCAAGTTCGTTATGGGATCCGACCAAAAAATGGAGGGGGATACTCAAACGTTTACTCACATATACGGGTGTATGAGCTACCACCCAAACGTATAACGTTTACTCACATATACGGGTGTATGAGCTACCACCCAAACGTATAACTTGGCGTATATGTACAACCGTTTCACAATTTTCATTGTGAATTATTCAATTTTTTTCTTTAGCTTGATTTAGGGTTTTTTCAACCGTTCAATACAAGACTAAACTTTTTAAATTTTTTTTTTCATAAATATACTGTAGTTATGCAGAAAGTCCAGTATGTTCGGGCAATTGACACCCGGAGAAGATCCATGACGACTCAAGACGATTAGTTGAACATGGTCTCAACATAAACCTAGAACATGTTTTAGACATACGACATCCCTCATAACTATGATTTTTTTTTCATTTTTTTCATCTAAATATAGTTTTTCTTTTTTTCTAGGTTTATCTCACAGGGGAAATCGGGTGAGTGGGTTTTTGTTGGTTCACAAAACTCGATCGAAAAACTTTGGTCATGTGAATTTTATAAAAATAAACTTTTGAGGAAAACCGTTCTTGCTACTTGCAGACATGATAAGGCACAAATAAATTTTATATGATTTTTGTTAAAATTGGTGTACATTCATGTCATGTGAGATTGGGATAAAATATTTCAAAATTCTGGGGGATTTACAGACTTTCGATGTGGTGGGGGAGTTATATTCTATCTGCTTAGCCAACCCTTGCCATCCCCATACTTAGAAGATTGCATTGTACTCAATGCAATAAAATCAAGCAAAGGGTTGGATAAAGTGAACTCCTTGATTGTTGTGATTGCCAAATGTCTTCATTTTCGCACACATCAAACACCTGGCACTTGCATCATTGCATGTCTCAAGCAGTCGAATTCCTGAAAATTAAAACACACAAAAACAAAACACACAAAAATAAAAGTAAATTAAACCATCGGGTTGCCTTTCGGAAGCGCTTAATTTATTAACGAGTCGTTAGCTAGACTCATCCGCCCACCTCAATCAGGCGGCTTCTCCTTTATTTGCTTCCCACCGAGCCCATGTGGACTCTTTCTTATTTCATTCCAGGAAAATAGTGTGGTGATTGGGTAAATTTTAGCATCATCGGGCCACCAATTTTAAATTTTCCAGGTCCAAATTTGATTGACTTGAGATACTGAAGGAGAATGTCATAAGAATTGGGGATGCTCGGGCATCCCTATACTTGAACGTTTGGTCGATCCTCCTCAGCAAGTGTTTCAATCTGCGGCTTCTGAATGTTTGGTAGCAATCCACTCTCATGCTTATCCACGGGTTGGTGGTCAAGGATCTCTGGAGGTTGATGTGAAACCTCCCCTTGCGGCTCTATTTCCACCACCATATCAGGCGGTTTTTCTTTTAAGTCATTAAGAGGCTTTAGTAGTGCATCGGTTTTTGCAGGATCTTGTGCTGGGCCGAATAGCCTAGTTGACTCAACTATGAGTGGTATGATGATACTCTCATCTCCTGGTTCCGCGATTATCTCGGCCTCAAAGGCTTCCTTTTCGTCTGGCGGCTCTTCCTTAGGATCTCCATACTTGGGGTCTTCCATATCTTCACCTTCAAACATTTCGTCATCTTCCCCCAGTAATGGTGCATCCAATTGCTCAGCTTTGAATTCAGCTAGCGTTTCTACATCCAGTGCTATCTCATCTTCTATATGTGATTCCTTTGGTAAGTCTTGCAATGTATCCTTCTCGCAGAATGCTTGTGAAGTATAGTATGAATCAAACAAGTCACTTTCAAGCGCGTCATCCTCAACAACGGGAATCAATGTCTCTCTTAACTCAACTACGTAGATATACTCCTCTTGCTTAAGGTAATGTGGGACTGGAAGTATGACATATGATGAATCGTCTTCATAATCGAATGGGTCATGGTCCATTACTATCTCTAGTTTCAGGTCTTGATCATCTCTATAATGATATGTGAAGAGTTGCTCTTCACTGTCGTATTCCTTTTCGGTGATATTCCCCGTTTGTTGCACGATTACTCCGAGTTGCACATCTACGGGAATCAGTAGTCCTTCGTTAGGATTAGGATGAACTTCAGTTTCTCTTATATGATGCAGTGATGCCTCGAATCGTTCGTTGGCTTGGTATGCTCACTCGAGCTCTTCATGTAGTCAATCTTTTCTCTTATCATCTCATGAAGGCTGGGTCTTTCCTTTGTATAGGGGCAGTACTATGTGTTGTGAGGATCTCCGCAGAATTCACACCATTCACTTGTAAATACTTCATCGTGATCATGATAGTATTCTTGGTAGTAATCCCCGTAGTAGCGCTCCATGGGAATATATCGCATATGTCGCTCAAATCAAAGAGATCACGAGTGCGAGATAGGATTAAAGAAATTAAAATGACAAATATAAAAAATATATATAAACATATATTAGAAAAAAATTCACAAAGCTAAACTTGGAAATGCGTGAGCATCGGATCATCTACTCGATCTAGCTAATCGGACATCGAAACGTAATTAACCGATTGTTTTATTGATCAACGAAGAACAATTACAATCAGTAAACACTTAGAAACACAACACAAAGATACACCTTGAAAACACACACTTAGCAGAAATCTCACACGCTCAGAACTAACTATTACAATGTCCAAACTTCTATATATACCCAGCTGACCGAGCCTCGTCCGAACCTCAGGTTCGGCCAGTCCGAACTCTAGGTTCGGACCTAGTTCGGCCACTCAGAATTTGACTTGAACTTGAACATTGCTTGATACTACACACGACGCACATATCAGGTATCAACAAACTCCCCCTCGTCGTGTTCAGTATTTCTACTCTTCTACATCATCAAATCTGTATCTTCAACCAAGCTCCCCTTCAAGTGTAGAATCTGTTCATTCGACGAAATGAATCTTCGAACAAAATCCTTCTCAACTTGATCATAGTTTGATTTTGAATACTTGACAATGACTGGTGTATCTCTATTCTTTATTAATAGCTTCAGAAGAGTTGAAGTTGTGATCACTTGTACCATAGCATCCTGCATCAATATTTAAATAATCTTGGCACAAAACGTCTCTTTGAGACTCCAAGATATGATTTTGAAATTTGAATTTTGTATCACGTGCTGATCAGATCGAAAATAAAAATGAAACAAAATCTTTTTGACTTTTTTAGAAAATTTATATCAAAACACACTTAAAATCTTTTGGTTCTTTTCTGGAATGAAATGAAATCACAATATAGAATCAAACACTATTTTTGGTATGAGAAGGATCACTATATGGGATCATATTGGTCATAACGCACTGAACTACACTTCAATTTCAATTAATTGAAACACATAAGTCATGCTGATTGCCGATATAATTTGTCCATATTAACTCAGGCAGAATCGTACTCATAACATCTAGATATGTTAAGGTATTGATTAGATTTGCTTTGACCAGTGTACCCCATACTATCAGACATACTCAGACATTTTCTGTTTTTCTTTCTTTTTCCTTTTGTGTGATAGCACTTGTGATATTTCACAAAGTAGCAGTATTTTTCATGATATTGTCAACTGTGTTCCATGCAAAAAGAAATAAGAACGTTAAATCGTCTACCTTAAGGTCGATCTTTCGATACGCAAATAAGGCCTCAGATTTAACAAAATAAGAAAATAAAACAAGTTGAAATTGTATAACCCAAGAAGAATCAGGTTGGTACTCCTATACACGCAGAGAAAGTCCGATGAGTTATACGAAACACCAAAGAAAATAAAGCAGAACGTCAAACGAACAACGATCAGGTCGATCTTTCGATACGCAGAGAAAGTCCGATCATTTGACAAAATGAGGAAAATCAAACAAGTTTAAATCTTTGCAAAATGAACACATTTATACACAGTGACTTCTCATTCTGAATTTCACACTTATTTTTCTTTTTGAGTCATGAAATATGCATCAAGATGTTATCCACATGGTCAAGCATTAGTATTTAATGTATATCACATCTGAATACTTTCTGATTTTCCGAGTCTACCAAACATATCAAACAATGATCTTATGGCCCTTTCATCTACTCTATACATGAGTCAGATACGCAAGCCAATGTATCATCATTTCCCAATGATCAATTTCTCACAATTTTTTTTTATATTGTGCATGTATTCACCTTCCTTCATTATATATTTGGCATGTATTCACCTTCTTCCCATAACATGCTTTTTCTCAATTACTCCCCCTTATTTACAATTCTCCCCCTTAAAATGAAAACTCTATGTTTGGTTTTTCATTTTACGCAAAAACAAGACTCTATTTTTGGCTTTTTGAGAAAAACTTGTAAACAAAGAAAATTGATCAATCAACACAGATATTTTTCAGTTTTAGAATTTAGAAAATTCGCAGATTTAGAAAATTTGATCATGAAATTTAAATTATACAGAATACTCCTCCATCGACAACTTTACAATCACCAATAGGTCTTCTAGAAGTACCTGCATACTGGTCAAACTGATTAGTTCATAAATGACCCGAAGAGGATTGCTTCTGGTCGACCAGTGTCCTTTTTTTGCTTTGAAACCACCTTAGGTTTCCATTGTTGTGATTTTGGTAATTTTGTTTTTGATGAACCTATCACAGGTGAATGTGATGATGAACCGACACTTTGAACCTTTGAGAACATTGGAACAAAACGTTTTTGTTTATGAAAGAATGTAGGTTCAACTTCATCAAAAACTCTGCCTTGTTCATCAAAGAACATTTGTTTGGCAGGTTTACCAAACACTGGTTTCTTTTGAAACCTTTGAGATGTAACAGTAGGCAGTGTACAATCTTTTGTCATATGCCCAGGTCGGCGGAAAACACAACATATTCATTTTGATTTGTCCCACTGTTGATGTACCTGCGATGAATTACACATATGAATATCTCGAACATGATCAGAGTGATAATCATATACTTGATGCCTGTGATCATGAACCCATTTAGATGTTGGACTTCGAGATTAGGAACCAGCAGAAGACAGTTTATCTTTCACAAAAACCTCTGAAATCTTCCGAGCATCCACATAATGAAGAGGAAATTCTTTATCAGAGAAAAGCTGATCAGAACCTTTGAGCTTGTAGAATCGCTCAGGTTGAATCTTGTCTGCCTTGAAAACCTCCTTCTTCACTTGCTTCATTTGTAATTTCTTCAAGTTTTGTAGTGCAGGTGCTGGAGCATCCTCGGTTTTACCTTTCTCAGCTTTAAACCCTAAACCAGGTTGTTTACCATAAATATTTTCCTCAGAATTTGAACTTGAGTGTCCATTCTTGGCTAATCTTGTGAACTCAGCTTTCACATCAGTGATTTTCTTCTGATTATAGAATATTGTCTCATCAAAGTCAGGTTGAGACTGAATCCTTTCACTAGACATAACTGATTTCTCATTATTAGCAGAAGATTAACCAGATACAAACTTCGGAGCAGGAGGAATCTCAGATTTCTTTTCCTTCTTCTTGTTGTTCTTCTTGTTTTTCTTTTTTGGTACAACCTTTTCTACCTCAGAAGTAGATGATGAAATCTTTGAATAATCAAAATCTTCAACTTGTTCCTTCACTTCTTTGAATGCTTCTTTAATTTGAGCAGGGGGCGATGCTATTTTATCAAACATCTTCTCAAAATTAGCATCATTAGCTAAAAAGCTTGTGAAAACTTGAGAATTTGATACATTGTTCAGCAAACGATTTGCATCGATGACTTGAATTTTGAGATCAGAAATCTTCTGTTGTGCTTCAGCCAACTCTTTTTCTGTAGCTATCAAACGCTTAGCAACTTTATGAGTTTCAAACTTTTGCATTCGAAGATTTTCCAATCCTTCAAACAATTCTTTCTTCAGTTTAGCTTCATTTCACCTTTGAATCTCCAAATTTGTTGTTTGAACTTTATTCACACTAACCAACTGCCGCTTCTCATCCAATAATTTTGCCATGTCAAGTTGATATGCTTCAATTTGAGCAACGGATTCTTCAACATTCTTGGTAAGCAAATGAAGCTTAATTTTGGATTTTTTCAAACAAATTTTGGAAATCAGAAGTAGCAACTTCACCCTCAAACTTCCATTTCTTTATTTGGTTGAACAAATCCTCCTTCTGTTCTTCTAAGATGTCAATTCTATCAGCAAGCATCTGTTCATTTTCTTTGACAGAATAAAGATTTGCGTTAAGCATACTCACTTCTTCTAACAAAGATTCATTTTTCAACATCAACTTCTTCTCATTGGTTTTAGACACCTCTAATTCTTCCTTTACTGCCTTGAATTCCTCAGAAAAATTTTGAATTTCATGCAATAATGAAGTATTTTCTTTCATCAAACTCTCCATATTCTCAGCAGATGCATAAGAACTTTGTGTTGAACTAGTATCTGAATTATAGTCATCTTGTTGATCATGAGTAACAATCAAAGCTGTTGGATCACAACCAAATTGTTTACCCCAATCATAAACAACATCTTGTTGAACTGTTAGCGCTATTGTCTTGCCTGTGTTACTAGATGATGATTGAGAAAGGGACAATTGCATATATACCCCTACAAAGTTTAAAATATGCATATATACCCAGCCTAAAAAATTAATTGCATATATCCCCCTGTAAAGTTTAAAGATTGCATATATACCCAACCTAAAAATTTAATTGCATATATCCCCCTGAAAAGTTTAAAAATTGCGTATATACCCTTTTTAGTTTTTTATTAAAAATAAATTATAAAATGACTATTTTACCCTTAATTACTCGAAATTCATCAATTGTATATATACCATTTTCTTTCAAATCATATAAATTACAAGCATACTCTTTTATTTCTTTTGCTCTTATAGTAACTTTCACGAGCTTTTGTACATTTTTTATGTGCCTTTTAACTTGTGGATGGTTGATCTCGAGATGCCGGATTTTCACCGTCGACATTTACATCTTTTTTACTTATGATTTGGTTTAATTGTATTATAAATTTCTTGGTCTTCCATGTGGCCGCTTGATCGTATGGGAAATTGCTATACAAGCGGCCAACAAAAAAAACTAAAAAAGGAAGAAAAAAAGTTGAGAAAAAAGAACTAAACTATGAATAAAAACTACTAGAAGAGCATAAGAAATAAATGGATGTGCTTGTAATTTATATGGTTTTGGAATAAAATGGTGTATATACAATTGATGAGATTTGAGTAATTAAGAGTAAAATAATCATTATATAATTTATTTTTAATAAAAAAACTAAAATGAGTATATGCGCAATTTTTATACTTTACGGGGGGATATATGCAATTAAAATTTTAGGTTGGGTATATATGCAATTTTTAAACTTTGTAGGGGGATATATGCAATTAATTTTTTAGACTGGGTATATTGCAATTTTTAAACTTTGTAGGGGGTATATATGCAATTGCCCCATTGAGAAAAACCATGCTTGGTTGATTGAGTAAAACCCGGTTTATTAGCATGTGGACATTCTTTAGCAAAATGTCCAAGTTGGGAACATTTATAACATTATAACTTTGACTTGTCAAAACCTAATTTATCACCATAAATATTTCGTCCATGTTTCTTGAAAAATCTCTTTGATCTTTGACATAACATAGCATATTGCCAAGATATATCCAATTCAGTTAGTTGATCATCATCAAGTGTATCAAGATCATCACTGGTTAACTTTGCATCAGCAACATTCTTGATAACCAACCCAAAAGATGATGAAATCAATGAAGAAATCATTTTGGCACAATCATCTGTTGATTTAACACAAAACACATTCTGACTTGATGTATTTGGAATTGTAAAGCTACAACCCCGTGAAGAATTGTTATCAGAATTTCCTGAACTTCCTGACAAGAAAGCAACACTTGGTG
>JBCNJP010000007.1:57779622-57810112 GCA_039602395.1 Deinandra increscens subsp. villosa | reverse complement strand
TGATCATTGCCTTCACATCTCTTTTCTAAAGCATCCCACAAGCTCTTTGCGGTATAATTACTTGAAAATTGATGTAGTAAATCAGTAGGCAAAGCCATTGTTAAAGTACCAAAAGCCTTTTTCTCAGCTTGATATGCTTTCTTTTGTTCACCAGAAAGCTTCCTTTGAAGAATTGGCTCCCTATCCTCACCCTTAGGATATGTATATTGTTCAGAATACGATAACCACATATCGATATCATTTGCAGAAACAAACGCTTCAAATCGTGTCACCCAACTATGATAATCTTCCAATTTAAGTAACTTGGGAACTTTCTGACTTGTTCCAATTTCATTATCATAGTTAATCATTGTTTGCATCGTTGCCTGAACTGAATTTTGAATAGCCGCGAACGCTTGAAAATCAGACATTTTTGAAAAACTGGTTACTGTTCACTCCGAACCTCGTCCGAACTTCCTCCGATCTGCCTTCGAACTCAGTCCGAACTTAACAACGCCGAACTCTCTCCGAACCTGACCTTCGGACGAACAAAAATCAAACAACTCCGAACTATCACCAAACTTAGTCCGAACACTGACCGATCCCTCACCGAACTCTCACCGAATCAATATAGAGACCGAACTCCGTCCGAACCTCAAGTTCGGAGCGGTTATGCCGAACTTGTCCGAACCTCAAACAGGACAGAATTCACTCGACGCCATTTTCTCGATTTTCAACGTTTTTTACTGGAATTTTCGACAGGAATTCAAGCAAACATGATAGAACCAACTCAGGAATGGATTTTGAATGAAAAGCACACTCAAAACAATCAAACAAACTAAAAAATGATTGACATTTTCGCAAAAACGTGAATTTGAACTCAAAACTCTGAGAAACACTGATTTCCGACTAGTAGAGCAAACCAAAAGCTCTGATACCACTTGTAAGTGCGTGAGCGTGTTGATCTTCTACTTAGTCGTAATGAAATCAATATAAACGAGATGAAACACAAAGAGTAAATACAAATAAACTTTGTATTAACCACAGAGACCACAGAGTACACAGAGTAAATGTATAACACGGAAGCTTAGACTGTTATCTCTCAGAATACAATACATGAAAGACATATTTATAGAGCTGAAATACGACCGGCCGAACGTGAGGTTCGGCCACACGTTCGGCCATGTCCGAACTCCAGGTTCGGCCTGAGTTCGGACCTCAACAATCTTGTGTGTATCCTTCTTGTATTCGATACTTCACATGACGACCAAGAACCATGTATCAACAGAATCGATCCGTATAAGGTTTTTCAGTGGTGAAGTTGTCATTTCCACTGTCTTCTCATTCAATTCGATGGTGCTGTCCAGTTTAGTGGGAGTGAGTTCACCAACTTCTTGTTCACCTCGAACTGGGTGTAAGTAACCCCCACATCTTTCATCGCAGTCACTATCTTGATGAACCTCTACAATTGGGTCTCTATGTTCACCAGGCACATAGCTGAACTCATTGAACTACTCTCTGAGATTTTCCCGTCGGGACTCTTTCATGTCAGCATTACCCTCATATGCAGAAATGACGGCATCCAAGAGAGTTTTAGCTGATTTAAATTCTTTAAATGCCCCTGCAACTTCAAGGGACAATGCCATGGTTAAAGCATCCAGTGCCTTCCTGTCTCGTTCAACCTTTTCTCTCCCTCTATCCAGTCAGAGTTTGGTTTGGGTGCTGCCTCCTCACTAGCTGCATGAGTAGTCTTTGGAACGAAGTCACCAACTTCAACAGATCGCATAATCTTAGGGTCATTGTAGATGACGTAATTCTGAAATTGGTACTTCGAGCTTATAAAATCTTTGCCAGACATCAGACGAGGAGGTCTGGTGTTGGTGCCAATCTTGGCGTCCATTTCGAGAGTAGCACAGGACAATCATGACATATCAAAAGCCATTGCAAATGGAGAGAAACAACAGTAGATGGTTAGAAAAGGGGTTTACGATCGAAAAGAGGCTTTTCGGTCGAAAAGGGGTTTCGGATCGGAAAGGTGTTTGATCGAAAAGAGACTTTTCGGTCGAAAGGGGTTTTGGATCGGAAAGGGGGTTTACGATCAATGGGATGTAGGGTCGAAAAGTGACTGTTCGGTCGAGGACAGTGAATTCGAACACAGAGGGGTTTTCGGTCAAGGCAACAAGATCGAAAAGTCTTGATCGACAGGAATGCTTTTCGATCGGGCAGAGTTTTGGCTCGATCGAAAAGTGTGGATGGATCGAAAAGTATACTTTTTGATCATGTCAAAACGGGAGAAAGCCACAGAAACTAATCAAAAAGGTTTTGATCGAAAAGTACTTCTCGATCGAAAAGTCAGTCGAAAAGTACTAATTCGGATTGAAAAGCTACGGATTTCGATCGAAACAGGGACAAAGCCACAGTTTTAATCGAATAGCTTTCGGATAGGGAAACTCCTTTCTCGTAATATAGAATCCTTCTTGTTTCAAGCTAAGAAACTGAAAATCTCACAAAAAAAAAAACTCAAACCGTTCGTCCAAAAATCTTGAGTCCGATATCACGAGAGCCTCGAAACAAAGTTTCTTGGCTCTGATAACAATTGTAAGGATCAATACTAGTCCTCACGCGATATCTATTCCAATCAAAGTCGTGCGGAATCCGGTTTGATTGGTGATTCAAGTAATAATCGACAAATAGAATAAAATAGCAATTGAAACAATAAGAAAACACAAAACAATCTAGAAGTGAACACTTGAATATCACCGGTTGCAAAACACTTGTAGGAATCGAAATTCACTAGGTGAATTTTGAGAACACCTTAGGCCCTTTACGCTAGAATCAACAACCTATTCTAGTAATCTAAGGGTTCTATTTATAGGAGATGCTTGACTTGCAAAACAAACCATCTCCTAAACCTAGATCACCTAAAAAATTCAGCCCATACATCAACATAACCGATCAAACCCCTTTAACCCACTAAACCCACAATAGTTAGCCCAGTGACAAGTATTTACTAGCCCAAAATACATCTAATGCAAAAGCCTCAATTTCTAGGTCTCTACACATAAAAAGAATATGTATACAAACAAGGGCCATGTTCTTGATTTTAATTATAATTTAGTTTTTATTGTTGTACTTTGAGTTTTTGGCATACTTTTTTCTATCCAGCTTCTAATTTTCTACAACATGATCCTTATCCAATAGATTTGTATAGCTTTGGTCAGTCATGAAATAATTTAGATGTGTTTTCGATCTTCACTAGGGACTCTCACAAGTATTATTAGTACCTCGGTTGGCCTATTATTTGAGGTCAGGTTTGAAGAAATGAAATTCTATGATAACTTTTTTTTCATCTTACTGTTATAAGAATGTCCAACAACTTTATATCTTATGCAATTCATATAATTTCCTTTTTCTGTTTTAACAGTTGAAGCAATGAGATTGACACAATATCACATGTGAGCTCGGATGCTGGTGCTTTAATTGGAGAACAATGCGACAAGAAAACTATATTTAGTTCGTTAGTTAAAAGATTTATTAATTATGTTTCATGGTAATAACATTTTAAACGTTTGAATGATAATGTTTCTTAGTGGTTACAATTTAATATATAAATTATAAAATAGTTATATAACAATATATTGCGGACATTTCTTTCAGTCACGGAAACAATTTGTTAAAAATTTTGAATGCGTGTTTAGGACTGAATTTAATTTTATTGGAGACTATTTTTTTAGTTTGTAAAAGTATATACATTTGCATTAAGACATTTAATTACAGACTAAAAACTAGTCACTGAAAAAAGATAATAGGGACTAGTTTTGGATATTCGAGACAGAAATAACATAGTATACGAGACTAATGATAGTCACTAAGGAAAAGTTTTAGGGACTGAAATGACATGCCCCCGGGGCCTGAACTTAAGACTGAAGTTTTATGTATTGGAGCCTGACAATTAGTCTCTTTTGGTTCTATACAACGGGGACTGATTTTCAGTTCCTAACCCTACTATCTAGGACTAGGTATCTGCCACTGGCTAGAATTAAAAATTCAGTCCCTGATAACCATTAGCTACTGATTCTAGATCATCTAAGACTGATTTTTCAGACCCAGATAACCTTTTTTTATAGTATATGAGTTCTACCAGGACTTTCATGTAGTTCAGATTACAATTATGTGTACACTCATAATTGTGATTTTCCTAGCATGACCAGCGTTGGCTTTGCTCATACAGTTTTTTTTCGAAATATGCAATGTGTCTGGGACAACATGGCTTATGAAAAAGTTTAGGTTGATTAGCTATACGGACGAGATCTTCCTTGAATCCCAAGAGTTCTAGTGATAATAATGATGTAAATGCGGTTTGGATCCAGTCTCTTGGTCTTGCAATCTAAGATCTCAATAGGTTCTGGACAGGGTGGGTTTTGTTGGCCACTGGTCCAATCCATTTTAGGATCCCAATGGACCAATGTAACAGGGATTAAGCCTTCCTTTCTTTCCAGGCCTAGCTATTTCTATCTAAGGTAGGATCCATGATAAGGTTTTGAACCCTCTTATAGATTCTCAGGCTCGCGTTGAGCATCGAGCGTTAACATAGGTCTCCTGGAGATTACATACGGATTTCGAAAGGTTCTGAAATTGGAAATGTCTCCTTAGTAGTTTCAAGAATTATCTCTAGACCCGTCAGTTGAATTTTTCCCTTTCGCTTTGGCCATCAGTATAACTCCTATATATTTTTCATACATCTTGTTGGATCCCTAGTAACTAGAATATCTAGTCTTGAGCGCTTCATTTAAGATAATCTCTTTATCGTTCCAAGATTCAGCACCCAAAGTCTATCCACAAAGGATTAGGCTTCATTTGGTTTCTTTACCAATTGCTTTTCGATTTGATGCAGGCATTCTTCTTGTTTGAATTCTTCCTTCAGGGCTTTGAGTTGAACATCACGAACTTGCGACGTGAGACTAGTATGAATGGTCATGCCTAGTGCTAGAACTCAAAGAGGCTTAACGCGCTCCTTTCTACTCAATGCATCAGCTACAATGTTATTATTACTAATATGATAACGAATCGCATAATCATAGTCATTGAGTAGCTCAGCTCAATCCATTGGCGTTGTCTCATAATTAGCTCCTTCTGATTGAAGATATGCTGGAGACTTTTATGGTCAGTGAATATGATACACTTCGTTCCATACAAGTAGTTTCTATAAATCTTTAGAGTGAGCACAATAGTTCCATGCTCCAGATCATGGGTTGTATAATCCTTCTCACGAGTCTTTAGTTGTCGAGGGGCATAGGCGATTACTTTTTCTTGCTGAAATAGGACGCATCCAAAACCTTGATGCGAAGCATCACAATATATTACAAAATCTTCGATTCCGTCAGGTAAGTATAGGATCAGTGCGTTGCAAAGTTTTTGCTTCAATCACTCGAAGGATCCTTTAGTATTGGCATCCTAAATAAATTCTTATCTTTCTGAGTTAAAGCGGTAGGAGGCTGTGCTATCTTTGAGAAGTTCTCAATGAATCGATGATACTAGCTAGCGAGACCTAAGAATTGACGAATCTCTAATGGAGTCATGGGAGTATTCCAGTTCTTTACCGATTCAACTTTAGATGGATCAACATGAATACCTTTATCGTTCATCACATGACCCAAGAAATGAACCTCCCGAATCCAAATGTCGCATTTGGAAAATTTCGCCTATAACTCTTCTTTCTTCAGAAACTCCAGGATAAGTCTCAGATGTTGCTTGTGTTCCTTCTTACTACGGGAGTAGTGGTGTGTGTGTGGTGTATATAATAATATAGAAATATTACTGGCATTTTTTGTACGTAAGCTTTTAAATTTATAAAACCTGATTAACTTATGACTACCATTTCACCACATAACACGGGCAAGTGCAACCATCGTGGAGCAGTATAGCAGTGGTAAGTTGACCTAGGGTCGTTCAAGGATACAATGGAAAAGGAGGCTTTTGACAACAAATCTTCCATCAACAACTTTAACCATAGTTCTCAAATATATATAGTAGTGGTTGAAGTTGTATAAAAATATAAAGTTAGTAAAAGTTGGTTTTAGCTTCATAATCTTTGTCGAGGATAATATTACTTGAGAAGACTTGTTGGTGGTAGAATGAGCAAAATGATTGTTTACATGATTGTCTTAAGATTATTACTTTCCGGATGAGGAGGACCGCTTTTCAGCTTGGACTCCTATCTCACATTTCCCTTGTCTCCCCGTAAGGATTGTGAGGGTCCCATCTTGGGAGTAATAAATAGAACAAGCATAAATGCCAGATAGTTTTAGGACCCGATGGGTCGTCGTTGCTGTTACACTCACATACGTTATCATGAACCAGTAGGGGAACAACCCACGCATCGGAATAATTTATTATAAAAATGATCTTTAAAAAGGGACTAAGGTTCGTTTCTCCCATGAGCCGCTTTCGCGCAAACACGGAAAGGTGTAACCAAGGCCAAGTTCACAACATGTATCTCATCAACTTCCATCAAGTGACAAAATATTACTAACCCCAATCCCAACCAGTACCTTCAGGCCGTAGTTAACATGAAAGTTGTTTTTGTTTACATAGACATAAAAACTCACGAACATATTACTTTGCAAAGGGTGCGAGTCACCGTTAGGATCATGCATCGTCCCCCAGTTGGGTGTCACAAGTCCGAATGATGAGTTCTTGACTCCTCAAATGGTCTATAATACATAAGGTACATTTGTTCAAAAGATTTAGAAAATACAATCAGTTTAAAAGAGTTTTTATAAAGTCATTCGTACTTACCTAAAGGTAGTTACATAAGCTCAATTTACTATTTTACCAAAAAATAGTTTTTTCTCAAGTAAGTGCAAGAGTTTAATCAAACATGAGTATGATTTATAAATTTGCTTAATAGAAGATGAGTGGCTTATAGACAAACCTTAAACAACTTCATATTAAGGCATGGTTCTTACAAACATAGAAAGATTAAGAAGATTAGAAAACCAAAAATAAGAAGAATAAAAACTACATTATTAAAACTAAAGTGGGAGCGGAACTATGACAAGACAAGCTGGTCAGAGTGAATCTAAACCACCTTTTCTCGTCAAAACTAGGCTCTCCTAAAGTTGGGAAGATGCACGGGCCGTGCTTGGCAGACGATCTTTAGGAAACACAAGGATGCAGTGACACGGACCATGGGCTTCAGAGGCACGGGACGTGTTTTTCAGGAAACAGAGACACGGCCGGTGGGACTTCAATGGCATGGGTCGTGTGCGTCAGTTTTTCAAAACGTTAACTTTCTCCAGCGGCTAAGGGTGGGGCACAGGTAGGGCCTGAGGTCTTCTCATCACAAAGCTTGTGTTTTTTCATTGTTTCCTGCTTCTTTTGTGATTTGGACCTAGATTATTCAAGAAAACTCAAAAGGAAACAATATTGGGTAGTTTCGTTAATTGTTAGCTTGAAATAATCATTGGTGATAAATTGATATAAAAACATGTATCTTTTGGCGTATATCAATTAGATTAGAATATCATCGATGAACACGATAAAAAATTTATCCAAGTAATGCTTGCACACGCGGTCCATCAGGTCCATGAACACCGCTGGTGCATTGGTTAAACCGAATGGCATAACGAGTAAATCGTAATGGCCATAGCGTGTTTTGAACGCTGTCTTTAAAACGTCTTCATCTCTAATTCGGAGCTGATGGTAATCGGATCGCATATCAATCTTGGAGTAGTAACTTGACCCTTGAAGCTGATCGGTTAAATCGTCGATTCTCGGGAACGGATAGCGGTTCTTTACCGTTAGCTTGTTCAATTTTCTATAATCGATACAAATTTCAAAATATTCCATCTTTCTTCTTTACGAACAACACAGGAGCACCCAAAGGAGAGTGACTTGGCCAAATAAAACCATTATCAAACAACTAGTAACAGGGGCGGCTCCAAGTGTTAAGTCGATGCAAAATTTTACTTTCTAAGGAAGTGGAAAGACAGGTAAGTCTTCAGGAAGGACTTTCGGGAATTTGCAGACCGTTGAACATCTTTAAAACGTTTTCTTTTGGCTTCTTCTCCGTGACATGAGCCAGAATGGCATGACATCCTTTGCGAATGAATTTTTGGGCCTTTATACAAGATTTGATATTAAGCTGGGCTCCACTCTTTTCTCCTTGCACGTTAAGTGTGTCGCTTTGCGAGTGGCATTCTGACTATCTTCTCGTGACAACGATCTCTACTTGGTTCTTTGATAAACATTTCATCCCAACGATAACATTAAAACTTCCTAATTCGACTGTATATAGATCAATGTTGAATGAATTTTCTGAGAGTTCAAGCGAACATCCCTTATAATTTCTCTAGTTTCTATCAATTCACCATTAGCTAACTCTATGGTAAACTTAGTGTCTAAGGAAACAAAGGCGATTTCAAGTAACTGAGGATATCACTAGCATTGATGACGAATGCTCTTCCTTTCGCCTGGTGGGGAGTCTGGTTCTTCAGCTTGGAGAAATCCCTCTTCATATGGCCAGTACCGCCATAGTCAAAACTAGCCCGAGTTTAGGCAACCTTGCGTGATGTGTCCCTTGTCTTTGCAATGCCCACAATAGATGTTTCTGCAATCCAAGGTGTGATGAAGGTTGCATATCATACATAAAGGTAGGTTACTGGAGTAACCAGTCTTTCTTGGATCGTGAACAGGTGCAGTGGCAACACAGACCTTCATTGGCTTCGAATTCTTCTCGGGAACCATCTCTGAATCCTTCTCGGGCTTCCAAAAACCACGCTTCCTCTTGTTATCAAGTTCCTTACTTGATGAGGGGGCAGTACTGACATCTGCAGGTTTAGCTTCCTGATTCTTTTTGTCAAAAGTCACACCTTGATGTATGGCTTGATAAACTAGATTATGTGCCAGACGCACAACACTCTGAAAAGTGGTTGGGTTTGATGCTAGAACATTTCCTTGAATATGAGGTGCAAGTCCCCAGATATAACTTTCGATCTTCTTGTACAGGGGAGTGACCATGGTTGAACAAAGATGAGCAAGTTCATGAAATCGCTTGGTGTAGCCAACGATATCGGCACCATTCATAGTCAAACTTCAGAACTCAGCTTCCAATCTCTGAAGTGATCCTGCATCTTGATGTCATGTCCGGTGGTTGAGGTGTCCCACTAGGTGATAGATAAGTTCTTACCGTGCATGTGCTTAAAGAAAGGGGGAATTTTATTGATTGTGATGATTATACAAGATTGCAAGTTGTTTCCTGCATACCTGAAGTTTCAGTCAAGGGGAGTTTGCTAAAGATAGAGGCGTCTGCAGCAAGCTGACTGAAAATTGCAAGAAGATCAAAGTATGGATTCGACGATAACGTCCAAGGGGGAATTTGTTGATACATGAACCTTGTGTGTTCGTTACTGTTCGAATTGTCAAAACAGTTGACCAAAACATGAGCTGGGATCCAAACTCCAGGTAAGGGGTTATCTGAACCTCAGACGAACTCCAAGTTCGGATGGAGTTCGAACAAGGTTCGGAAGTGTCCAGGTTCGGACAGAATTAACATGTATAAATAGTTCGTCATTGTATTTTCATTGTAAGTTTCTGTCCAGAGTCTGTCCAGATCAATGTGTTGAGAGGGGAGGTTCTGTCCAACCTCCCCCGGACCTTAATCGTTGTATACTCCTTCGGTTTACGTAATCATTCAACACAATATATGACAAAACTTCCATCTCGATATTATCTACCATAGAATCGATCCTTATACGCATTTTCAGTATGATGCACTTCAGAAAGCTCATGATGAAATTAATGCTAAGGAGGATGATCGTCAAGTAGAACATTCAAAATAAATAGATAAAGTTACAAACTTGACACGGGACAACAAATTATTGACAAGGAATGTTGATATTAATAAAGGGCAGGTGGATAAAGTGACCCAAGAAGTGTATGATGCACATGATCAGATGAGACAAGAAAAGTTTTTGTTCAAAAGAGCTTCAGAACAATTAATTGATTCAGAAAAGGCTTTGGGTGAAGCACAAAAGAAAATATCAGATTTGATTGTTGAGGTTTTGGATCTTAAAAGAAAATTGAATAATCTGAAGAATTCACATTCATTCACAAGCTACTTGTGCAACGATGAAAAATTCAAGAAAGTATTTGGAAGCAAAGAATACAATCAGATTCCACATCCAGTTATTCAATCTGATCCTTTAGCTGATCTTAATTCTTCTGATGTAAATAGCGATTATTCTGAATTGGTTTTTGAGAAGTCTGAAAACAAGAAATCAAAGTCTGTCTCTGATGGAATTGGTGTACATGATAAAGAAGTTTATGATGAGAAGTTGGTGGAGAAAGATGAGAAGTTAGTGTCTGAGGAAAAAGTTGCTGCTAAATTGGTAGAAACCAACAATTTAAAGGGCATTAAAGCTAAATTTACTCAAGTTGCTCAAGCTGGATCTTCTAAATCTCAAGTTGAATTGTCAAAGTTACCCGGTTATAAACGATCTGGTTTGGGTAATAACAATCAGAACCTTGAGACGGATACCAAGAAGAACATGCCCAAGAAGACTCCAATGGAGAAAAAAAATACTAATCTCGATCAAATCTATCATTTGGCTCATGTATTCATTTCTACCATGGAGAAAGGATTCGGAGGAAAACAAAAGAAGAACGATTCATCTGAAAGTTCTCTAAGAGAATTTTCAACGTCTGGATTGAATTCTACACCTCGAAGTTTTACTTCCAAATGGGTTCATGCAAATAGGTTTCAAGTATTTGATGATGTTTATGATTCTTTTGAGTATGATGATATGTGTCATTCAGTTCAGGACAAACAAATACAAAAATGATCATATCGTTTGTGTTATCAATTTTTCCGAACGAAAGGGACATATGGCACATAATTGTCTTGTAACTGTAAAAATAACATTTTCTACTAAATCTGCCACATTTATTGATGAATCAGTCAGAATGTTTATGAGTCAACACCTTCCAAAACTAAATCTAAAAAGAAACAATTTTTCAAATTTGATTCGTGTGTTGGTGGTTCATCACAGGATGATGACTCGGTTAGAACAGAAAAAGAAAAAATGTAGTGGCGACCTAAGGTGGCCAGCAAGGATGCAAATGATCTTGTTGAAGACACTGGTCGACCAGAAGTTGTGTGCTTCGGGTCATTTAAACACTAATCATTTTGTCCAAGTTCAAGCTTCAAGCAGTTACTGATAGTGGATTCTCCTGCGTAATTAGATTTAATTATTCATCTTACAAAACTGAATGTTTTTCTGAAAGCTTAAACTGAAAGGTATCAGTATCGATTGGTCAATTTTCTTTCTTTTACATACCATATGTAGTTTAGGGGGAGAAAATTGAAAAATCAAAAATAGTGTCTTTGTGTTTTTGTTAAAATGAAAAATTCAAAAATAGAGTTTTCATTTTAAGAGGAGAAAAACAGAAAAATACGAAAACATTGAAAACAGAAAAATAAGAAATTGTATCCGACATAATTGGGAAATGATGGTACATTGGCTTACGTGTCTGGCTCATGGATAAACTAAATGAAAAAGCCATAAGATCATTATTGCTCGATGTGCTTGGTAGGCTAAATCAGAAAGCATTTAGATGCGATATACATTACATACTAATGCTTGACCAAGTGGACAACATCTTGATGTATATTTCAAGATATTGAAAAGATGTGTGAAAAAGAAAATGAGAAGTCACTGTGTAAACATGTGTTCATTTTGCAAAGATTTCAACTTGTTTGATTTTCTTAATTTTGTCAAACGATCGGACTTTCTCTGCGTATCGAAAGATCGGCCTGATTGTTGTTCGTTTGATGTTCTGCTTTATTTCCTTTGGTGTTTCGTATAACTCATCGGACTTTCTCTGTGTGTACGGGAGTACCGACCTGATTGTTGTTGGGTTATACAATTTCAACTTGTTTTATTTTCTTATTTTGTTAAATCCGATGTCTTATCTGCGTATTGAAAGATTGACCTTAAGGTAGACGATTTAACGTTCTTATTTCTTTTTGCATGGAACACAGTTGACTAGATAATGAATACAATCACTATGTGTTAAATCACAAGTGAAGTCACAAAGTGTGAATGAATATCTGAGTATGTCTGATAGTGTGAGGTACACTGGTCAATGCAAATCTAATCAATACAATAACATATCCAGATGTTATGCGTATGATTGTGCCTGAGCTTAAGATGGACAAATTATACCAGCAATTGACATGACTTGTGTGTTGAAGTAACTGAAATTGAAGTGTAGTTCAGCATGTTATGTTCAATATGATCCCAAGTTGTGATCTTTCTCGCAAAAGACAAAAATAGTGTCTGATTCGGTATTGCATTTATGTTTCATATCTGAAAATTCCAAAAGATTTTAGGTGTGTTTTAGCATAATCTTAGAAAAATAAAAAAAAATCAGTGTGTTTTGATGTAAAGTTTCAAAAAGCCAAAAAGATTTTGTTTCTTATTTGTTTTCGACTAATCGATACAAGATACAAAATTATGATTTTAAAACTATATCTTGGATTCTCGAAGAGAAGTTTTCGCCAAGATTAAGTTGATTTTCAAAAGAAAAAGAAAGTCGCGTTTCTGTCTTCTGAAATTGCAGGTTTCTGTGTGAGATGACTCAAGCATGGTGAAAAGGGGAGTTTGTTATACTTTTCACAAGTGGATTTTAAAGTTCAAAGAATGTTCAAGATTGATCAAGCCATACACGCTCTATTTCTAACAAGATTTCAAGTTGAAGATCAGATGCAGTGATGCTGAAGATTGAAGACTGGAGTTTAGTTAGCACAGATATGCTACACGTTAAGGGGGAGTTTGTTAGAGCATATTCCTATGTTGCATTGTGTCTCGTGTATTGTATCTAGAATAGAGCAAGTTTGTGAGTCAACATACATTGGTGGCCGTACCAATGGTCCGCCGTACCAATTGGTATGCCCGTACCAATTGGTCCGCCAGTTGGTACACCAGCCAGTATGTTGCTACTATAAATAGTTTGTGTTAGAGAGAGTTCAGCACTGGTTAGATCTGAGAGTTCTATCTTATTGACTGTGTGTACTCAGAGTGTTTCTCTCTCTAAAACTGTAATCTCTTTGTGAATCAATAAAGCCAAGTTTTATTTACGTTCTTGTTCATCAATTGACCGAATCATGTAGTAGTAAGATCCGTCCAGGTACTTACAATGCATTTAGTCAAACTAGATTATGTAATCTTAAAATAAACATTAATAATTAAAAGATGTCTTAAATTTAAAGGCATGTGTATGAAAATGCGTGAGCATCGGATCGTCTACTCGACCTAGCTATTCCAACATCGAAACGTAATTAACCGATTGTTTTATTGATCACAATGAACAATTACAATCAATGAAACACTCAGAATACAGACACAGAGAACATTATCAGAAACACAAACTTAGCAGAAATCTCACTCGCTCAGAACTAACTATTACAAAGACCAAATAACTATTTATACCCAGCTGGCCGATCCCTGTCCGAACCCCAGGTTCGGCCAGTCCAAACCCCAGGTTTGGCCAGTCCGAACTCCAGGTTCGGCCAAGCATACTTTGACTTGATCTTATACATTGCTTGATACTTCACACGACGCACATATCAGGTATCAACAAACTCCCCCTCGTCGTGTGCAGTATCTCTTCAACATCATGAAATTTGTATATTCAATCAAGCTCCCCCTCAAGTATAGAATCTGTTCATTCAATGAAATGAATCTTCAAACAAACTCCTCCTCAACTCGATTGTAGCTCGATCTTGAATACTTGATGACATTATAGTGTATCTCTGGTCGTTCATCAACAACTTCAGAAGACTTGAAGTCGTGATATCTTGCACATAGCAACCTGCTCAAACATTTAAATAATCTTGGCACAAAACGTCTCTTTGAGACTCCAAGATATGATTTTGAAAATTGATTTGTATCACATGCTGATCAGATCGAAAATAAAGCAGAAACAAAATCTTTTTGACTTTTAGAAATTTATGCCAAAACAAACCTAAAATCTTTTTGATCTTTCAAAGTTTATGTTAAAACACATCGAAAATCTTTTTGGGCTTTTCTTGATATGAAATGAACTTGCTATAGAATCAAACACTATTTTTGGTATGAGAAAGATCACTATATGGGATCATATTGGTCATAACGCACTGAACTACACTTCAATTTCAATTAATTGAAACACATAAGTCATGCTGATTGCTGGTATAATTTGCCCATCTTAAACTCAGGCATAATCGTACTCATAACATCTGGATATGTTAAGGTATTGATTAGATTTGCTTTGACCAGTGTATCCCACACTATCAGACATAATCAGACATTTTCAGTTTTTCTTTCTCTTTCCTTTTGTGTAACAGCACTTGTGATTTTTCACAATGCATAATATTTCCATAATATCGTCAACTGCGTTCCATGCAAAAAGAAATAAGAACGTTAAATCATCTACCTTAAGGTCGATCTTTCGATACGCAGATAAGGCCTCGGATTTAACAAAATAAGAAAGATAAAATAAGTTGAAATTGTATAACCCAACAACAATCAGGTCGGTACTTCCGTACATGCAAAGAAAGTCTGATGAGTTATACAAAACACCAAAGAAAATAAAGCAGAACGTCAAGCGAATAACGATCAGGTCGATCTTTCGATACGCAGAGAAAGTCCAATCATTTGACAAAATAAAGAAAATCAAACAAGTTTAAATCTTTGCAAAATGAACACATGTATACACAGTGACTTCTCATTCTGAATTTCACACTTATTTTTCTTTTTGTGTCATGAAATATGTATCAAGATGTTATCCACATGGTCAAGCATTAGTATTTAGTGTATATCACATCTGAATACTTTTTGATTTGCCGAGCCTACCAAGCATATCAAACAACGATCTTATGGCTCTTTCATCTACTCTATCCATGAGTCAGATACGTAAGCCAATGTACCATCATTTCCCAATGATCAATTTCTCACAATTTTATATATAGCATGTAGTAGTCACTTTGCTTCATTATACATAACATGCATTTTCTCAAATACTCCCCCTTACATACAATTTCTCCCCCTTAAAATGAAAACTCTATCTTTGGATTTTCATTTTACACAAAAACAAAACTCTATTTTTGGGTTTTGAGAAAAATTTGTAATCAAAGAAAAGCGATCAATCAACACGGATAATTTTGCAGATTTATAAATCGGAAAATTTGCAGGTTAGAAAAATGTATCATGAAATTTAAGTTAAGCAAAATACTCCTCCATCAACAACTTTGCAATCGTCGACAGGTCTTCTAGAAGTACCTGCACACAGGTCAAACTGATTAGTTTATAAATGACCCGAAGCGAATTGCTTCTGGGCGACCAGTGTCCTTGTTTTGCTTAGAAACCACCTTAGGTTTCCATTGTTGTTGTTTTGGTAAAACAGTTTGAGATGAACTTATCATAGGTGACTGTGATGATGAACCTACACTTTCAACCTTTGAGATCATTGGAACAAAACATTTTTGTTTATGAAAGAATATATGTTCAACGTCATCAAAAACGCTGCCTCGTTCATCGAAGAACTTTGTTGGGGCAGGTTTACCAAACACTGGTTTCTTATGTAACCCTTGGGGTGAATCAGCAGATAGTGGACAATCCCTTGCCATATGCCCTGGTCGGCGGCAAATATAACAGATTCTTTTCGTTTTGTCCCATCTTTGATGTACCTGCGAAGAACACACATGAATATCTCGAACATGATCAGAATGAGAATCATATACCTGATGTCTGTGATCATGTACCCATTTGGATGTAGGGCTTCGAGATTGAGAACTTTCAGAAGAAATGTTAGCTTTTACAAATACCTCAGCAATCTTCCGAGCATCAACACAATGAAGTGGAAATTCTTTGTCAGAAAATAATTGATCCGAACCTTTGAGTTTGTAGAACCGCTCAGGTTGAACTTTGTCAGCTTGAAAAACTTCCTTCTTCACTAATTTCATCTTTAATTTCTACAAATCTTGAGATGATGATGCCGGAACCTTCTCAGTTTTGTCCGTCATCCCGTGAAAACCCAATCCCATATGCTTTCCAGAAATCTTCTCCTCAGGTGTAAACTGTCCATTCTTCGCTAAACGAGAAAATTCAGCTTTCACTTCAGTCACATTCTTCTGATCATAAAAGATCTTTTCATCAAATCCAGATTGTGACTTAAGCTGGTCACTTAAAGTAGCCGACTTCTCATTATCAGCAGAAGATGAACAAGATACAAATTTTGGAGCAGGAGAAACTTTAGATTTCTTTTCCTCCTTTTTCTTATTCTTCATGTTCTTCTTTTTCATCACCACCTTCACATCCTCAACAGTAGATGATGAAACCTTTGAATAATCAAATTCGTCAACTTGTTCCTTCACTTCTTTGAAAGCTTCTTTAATATGAGCAGGGGGCGATGCAGTCTTATCAAACATTTTCTCAAAATTTGCATCATTAGCTAAGAAGCTTGTGAAAACTTGAGAATTTGAAACATTGTTAAGCAATCGATTAGCATCCAGAACTTGAATTTTTAGATCATAAATTTTCTGTTGAGCCTCAGCAAATTCTTTTTCTTTAGCAATCAATCGCTTCGCAACCTTGTGAGTTTCAAATTTTTGCAGGCGAAGATTATTAAGACCTTCAAATAATTCCTTCTTCACTTTATCTTCATTGCGCTTTTGAATCTCCAAATTCGCTGCTTGAACTTTATTTACACGAACCAACTCCCGCTTCTCATCCAACAACTTTTCCATATCAAGTTGATATGCTTCAATCTTAGCAGCAGATTCTTCAGCATTATTTGTAAGTAAATCAAGTTTGACTTTTGATTTATCAAACAAATTCGTGAAATCAGAAGCAGTATCCTCCGCTTCATCCTTCCATTTCTTGACTTCTCTCACCAACTTATCCCTTTCTTCACAGATCTTAGCTTTTGCAGCGTCAACATCCCTTTTATCTTGTTTAGAAATTTCTAAAACTTCAATCAGCAGTTTGATCTCTTTAAGCAAACATTCATTCTTCATACCCAATTCCTTCTCATTTTCCTTAGAAATTCCCAACTCCGAACTAATCATTTTGAAATCAGCAGTAACTCTTTTGACTTCTTCAATCAAAAATTCTTTTTCTTTCAGCAAGGCTTCAATTTTAGACTCAAATTTCTCATTCTCAGCAGCGTCATATGAACTCGAATCAGAATAATAATCATCTTGGTCATGTGTGACAATTAATACTGATGTATCATATCCAAAATGTTGACCCCAATCATAAACACCATCATGTTGAGCTGTCAAAGTTGTTGTCTTGCTTGTGTTACTAGTAGATGGTTGAGTAAAACCAGGCTTGGGTGATTGAGTATAACTAGGCTTGCTTGCATGTGCCTGTTGACAATCTTTGGCAAAATGTCCAAGCTGCGAACATTTATAACATTTTAACTTAGACTTGTCAAAACCCAATTTATCACCAGAAAGATTTCTTCCATGTTTCTTGAAAAGCTTTTCGATCTTTGGCATAACATAGCATATTGCCAAGATATATCCAATTCAGTTAGTTGATCATCATCAAGTGCATCAAGATGATGCTGGTTAACTTTGCATCAGCAACATTCTTGATAATCAAACCAAAAGATGATGAAATTAATGCAGAAATCATTTTAGCACAATCATCTGTTGATTCAGCAGAAAAAGCATTCTAACTTGTAAAATTTGGAATTGTAAAGCTACAAACCCGTGACGACTTGTTATCAGAATTATCAGAAATCCCAGTCAAGAAAGCTGTACTTGGTGCAGAACTCAGGTTTGGCTTAGATTTAGCATTCATGCTTGCAGTATTCTCACCATGATACAATTCAGGATTTTGCAAAGTAGTAGTTGACTTCTTTGAATTTAACATTTCCATTTCTCGAGCATGAAGTTTTCCAGTAAGCTCGTGAAACGTCATTGTAGAATAATCCTTGTCATGGGTGA
The DNA here is from genome assembly GCA_039602395.1 of Deinandra increscens subsp. villosa. NCBI lineage: Eukaryota > Viridiplantae > Streptophyta > Magnoliopsida > Asterales > Asteraceae > Deinandra > Deinandra increscens. Next base: position 57,792,135 of record JBCNJP010000007.1, on the reverse strand, counting down.
GCAGCAAAACATAATTCTCCCACTTTTCAGGTAAAGCTTCCATAATCTTTTCTTTCAAATCAGCATCAGATTTCTCAATACCAACTATCTTTAATTCACTAATTAGATGTGAAAACCGTGAAACGAGAGCAGTAATATTCTCATTTTCATAATTTTGAAAATTATCCAATTCTTTATTCAACACTTTCTTCCGACTTTTCTTGTAATCACCATTATCCTCACATCTTGCTAAAAGAGCATCCCACAATTGCTTTGATTTCTTACAAGTGCTGAATTGATGTAACTGTTCAGTAGGTAAGGCCATAGTAAGATAACCATAAACTTTCTTTTCAAGCTCATAACTTTTTCTTTCAGCAGCATCAAAATCTTGAAGTTCCTTATAATCTCCTTCTTTAGTTGGTCGTTCATACAACTTTCGAATCGGAATTCATAAATCAATATCATTTGTGCTGATGTATGCAGAAAACCGTTTCTTCCAATTTTGATGATCTTCTAGTTTCAACAATTTGGGAACTTTCTGACTTGTTCCGATTTCATTATCAAAATTCAACATGGTTTGCATCACACTCTGCATCGCAGCAAACGCTTGAAATTCCGACATCGTTTGAAAACTTTTAGATTCTGCCGGCCGAACCTGCTCCGAACCTATATCAAAGCTCCGCACTTCCTCTGAACTTTGTCCGAACTTAAATCCAAAGCCCGAACCAAAATCAACTGTCCGAACTTTGACCGAATCTAATTAGCTCCGAACCTCGACCGAACAAGACCAAAACTCCGAACTCTCACCGAAGATGGACCGAACGTCGTCCGAACTTGAAGTTCGGGGCGGTTACACCGAGCCTGAACAGTGAACTCCGAACCTTGATTTCATTTTTCAAAAACGCGCGAAAATGGACTGTTTTTGATGAAACTCATTACTGTGGATCAGAAAAATCGATAGAAAATGGTTTAAAAGCAGATTTGACACCAAACACTCGATAGAATTGATGAAAAACACAAATACAAACTCGAGAATCATTAAAAACGCTTCAAAAATCCGAAAATAGCAACCACAGATCTGTGGAGTGAACCAGAAAGCTCTGATACCACTTGAAAATGCGTGAGCATCGGATCGTCTACTCGATCTAGCTATTCGAACATCAAAACGTAATTAACCGATTGTTTTATTGATCACAATGAACAATTACAATCAGTGAAACACTCAGAATACAGACACAGGGAACACTCTCAGAAACACACACTTAGCAAAGTTCTCACCCGCTCAGAACTAACTATTACAAAGACCAAACAACTATTTATACCCAGCTGGCCGATCCCTGTCCGAACCCCAGATTCGGCCAGTCCGAACTCCAGGTTCGGACCAGGTTCGGCTAAGCATACTTTGACTTGATCTTGTACATTGCTTGATACTTCACACGACGCACATATCAGGTATCAACGGTGTATAATAAGTTGTTATTATAAAATTGGTTTTAATTTTATCTTTAAAATATTAAAAACCACAAAATTGATAGAGGGTTTGTTAATTTTAAAAGGGTTCGCAATAAACTACCAACCTAGTTATATTAAGTATGCTATCTAAAAACGATCGCATCGTGTGACGAAAAGGAGTTTTCAGAATTTATCAAGAATGGGTAAAATATTATTTTACAAGTATACACGACTTATTTTTCATGCAAATTAGTCGTCCATTATATTTTATAATATAAAAGTAAATCCCAATTTCCAAATGATATTTAATACAATCCTAGATTTGAAACACTCGAACCAATCTATCCGAACCCCCTTTGTTAGTGCTTACCCTGCATTGGGCCTACGGTTTCGGTACGAGGTCGAGCCGCCATTCCTGTGTAACATAGGCCGGTGAAACACGTTTCTTATATAGGGATAATATCAGTTGTAGCATGACAAGTGGGCATAGTTGGGGTAAACGTACAAATTGACGAATCGTGTCACGTAAATCTGAGAGTTGTGCACAGACACAATCGGTAAAATGTTACCCACCTACGTAGCAAATGCAGGAGTGAATAGTGCTAAGCCAATCACCTTTGCAGATGTGAAATATGGTCATTGTCTAAAAATTATTTTATTACTTAAAAAACATAAATTAGAATTGCAAGTGCATAATACGTCATAACCCGAAAACCAGAGAGTTGTGTGAGACGCAATCGGTAATCACTACCCACCTACGTAATAATACAAATGAATAGTGCTAAGCCAATCACTTGCATTTATAATATAGAATCTCTATCCTAATTGAAATATGTGTTATTGGGTCTATCTATTTAATTACGTTATCTAGTAATATGATATACTAAAATAGTGTTTCCCTCTTGTAGATGTTACATAGCTACTTTAGAGCATTCCACACCGACAAGTCATGTACAGAAATAAACTCACCAAAAGAAATTTTCCCATATGGTACCAAAACTTGAGAGGTGTACTAGAAAAGGAGAATTTGCTATATGTTTTAGACGTACTGCTAGATGATCTCCCACCCATGGATGACACTAGATCCAAATTGATGGAACATTACCAGGACTCCACAAAAATGTCATATCACTGTTAGTGAAGAACTCCTAAATGAAATCGGGGATGCTTTCAAAAGTTTGTATGCCTATGAAATGTCCAAGAGTTGGGACATAGCCATCAGACAATACAGGTTTGGAGTTTGGCAATCACTAAAGAGATAACTAAACACAGTGTGGGAGATCACATAGAATGGATGGTGAGTTACTTTCAGAGACTTGAGGAACTTGAGTTCTCCATACACCCAAACACTGCTCTGAATATGATTCTGACATCCCTACAGAGCGAATATGAAACATTCACAAAGTGATACATCAAAAGCAGGTTTGATGGGTCGATACCAGCTCTGAGAGAGATGCTCATTGCTGAGGAACAAAAGCTCAAGTCAGTTTGTGAAACTATGACCAAAAACCCTAGTCAAGGCATGAAGAGAGTCTGAATCTTTGATGATGATGCTTGCTATATCTGCGGCAAGCCGAGCCACCTACTATGCTCGGGAAAAGTTCCCAGACTGATCAGATCATATGCCTCTCAAACTGTTTATGAGGTAATATTCGTTTTTAGCATTTTCCTATCTTGAAATCAACAAGTGTATAGACATTAACAGAATGTGTGTTCCAATTTTGAATTGCTGGATGTGGAATTCAGCGATGATGAGGAAAGTGATGAACACTGAGGTGACTTGGGAAGTCGGCTAAAGCTGAAGATATAAAGAATTTTGTTTCTTCATTAAAACAATTGTGTTTTGTTTTACAGACATCGTTTGATTATACTTTTTTTGGCAAATATTTACTTTATGGTTTGAGATTTTATTATTTCTACCTTTTAATATTTGCTTCATACAAAAGGCAAATCTATGAGATAGATATCCCCCTAAGTAATGAATACATATATTGTCTTTTTTATACATGAATGAGATTCAAAGTATTAAGTTTATCATCCTAAAAAAAAATGTTAGTGCGTTAGAGATTTCTTAAGAAATTACTTTCATAAGAAAACTAACTAAGTGTGCAGACATAGTTTGAATTTGACTAACTAACAGCGAAGTTGATTAAAAATCAGATTCGTTGACACATGCATGAAGATGTAGTAAAGTAGAGACAGTAAACTTAATTGGATCTCTTCAAGAGACCACAAAGAATAGCAGATTCTTGAAAATTAAGTAGAAAATATGATCAGTCAAATGAGACACAATTTTGATATTGGAACAAATGTCTTAGCTTGTATGTTGGACGAATCATTAGATAAATCTTCTTAAAGGGTAAAAGGGAAGTTTTAGTAAAGAAATATGTGACTTGTAGAAGTTGAACTAATAATAAAAGTATACAAGTAAATCTAGGGTTCACACTCACCATTCCATAAGATTAGATTGAATCTTAAAAGAGCCTAAAACATCACAGGAACTAACAAGAGTTGGTAAATTTCTAAATCCAGCTACATAATTTCAGATATTTCATAAGGTAATAATCTTATGATCAAAGATAGAAGATCTTTAAAGGCGTTGGATATGGTATATGAACTGAATGGAAAAAATCACACACTTGGACAAGAGATGAGACGAGTAATGATGAAATTTGTCTTTTAACAAGTTCAATAACTTCCCAGACAAATTAATATGCTTGATAAAAGCATAAGTAGGCAATTCTTAAGATAAAAAATTGTAGAAAACGATGTTAAGGCAAGTGGGAGTTCAGCAACATATTTGAATAAAGAAAGATAAGATCATAAAAGGGATTTTTTTTATGTATCGGGAGCTTAGACTAGACAAACAACAATGAATGATTGAAAGTATGGTATACTTGATCATCACATATCCCTGGACTGTATGATAAGATCTAATACAGATCCAACAAGTTAATAATAGAAGGATGTTGATATGAGATATCAAGATCAAGAAAACATTATGGGCTTTACAAGGGTAATCTTATAAAAGATCAACGAAAATGGTATATCATGATTAGATCCAATTGAGGAGGAATCCATAATTGTATAAAGCTAAAGAAAGGATAGAGTAATCTCTATGAATTCTCTTGTATGTTCATATACCAAGATAGATATTCATATATCAAGGACATCTAGGCAAATTCAAATCAATGAATTAATCTCAAAATGATTTTTGAGAATACATAAAGTCACGGGAATAATCCCTTGAAGTTTTTGTTGGTAAAACGTTTTAATATGAGATTAGATTCTCAGGATAAGAAAACTTGGAACAGAGTAATTGACCAAGAGCTCATACACGACTCTATTACTAAAGATTGTCAGTATAATTACTAAAAATAATGATGGATGTAATTTCATCCACGTACATCACTATCATAAGAGAATACCAAGTGTATGGTATACGAATCGAGGTCATAAATGACAAAGTTGTATGTCAAGTGTGATCTAAGGTCACAAATATTAGAAGAAGTTAATCTGATAGGAATTTCTTGATACAGCAAAACAAGGATACCTTAAGCAACATAAGGATTGTGTCTTGCTAAAGACACAATCTGCATGAAGGGATGCGATCACACAAAAGTTGCCAAAGATGATCCAAAATTAATATCTGATGTTTTGAACAATACGACCACATAGATTAGCCCATCTAGAATAAATGGTTGATTGCTACATGGACATTGGATCTGCGTTCAACATTTAGTACCATTTAGAAATCCATGAATATTACATTCTATAAGGTCCGCAGTCGATCGAAGTGTGTGGGAATGAATTTCGAAGAAAGACTATTGTGATTTATAATCGTTCTTGAGATAAAGGCTCAAAGGGATTGAGGTTTATAATTCACAGATTCTTATTAGAGGAATGGTGTTGGACATAACTCGCTTCAAAACTAACTTCATGGATCAAGTCATAAGTAGTTTTAAAAAATGGTATGATTGTGACATCCTTAGACCCGAGAAACATATAGAGACTAACATTAGTGACGTATTGTTCTTTGATCTTATCTAACGCTATACATATATAGGACAATAATAAGGATATGTAAGGATCAATTAAGCCCCTCACACGATATCGATGCCTATGGTCACTGTGCGGAATCCAGTGACTAGAGGTGATTCAAGATTAAGTCGAAAAGTATAGTAAACGAAAGAATAAGTAAAAGAACTACAAACCGATTATGAATGCTTGAACACTATTCGATTACCAATACACTTGAATTCCGAATTCACAAAGTGAATTCGGTGTACAGTTGATTGTCAAAAACACCACACCCGAAACCCTAGAGAACCAACAACTCTAAAATCGATTACTAGGAGTCCTATTTATAGGAGATGACCAACTTGGAAAACAAGTTAACCTCCCTACCTAAAATAACTCCTAATTCCCGTATTTGAACCCTAAGGCCCACTACACTCCCTCTAAACTCTTTTAAATTGAGCCCAAACATGTCTAAAATGGCCCAATGACCCAATATAACAATAACCCAGCTAATTTTCACCTATTCTATCACATAGGCCTTCAAAATAATCCGCCAATAGGTGATTTAATACACAAGCCAGAAATTATTCCATTACAATCTTCCCCTTGGCTTGTGCTATTAAATGTCTTCTACTTTCAATCTTCAGACTTGCAGTCTTCTCCTTGGCTTGAGCATGGGTTTGTGAAGTTTCTTTTCTATAGCAATCTTCATTGGGCAACAGCAAATGACTTTGGTGAGTGATTTCTCAAACAGCATCAGCTCGAACTTCTAGTGATGAACAAGTAATGAGAGGAGGATTCTCAAATACTTGCTTCTTCTTGAAAACTATTGAGTCATTGCTGAATCATCAGTAACTGTCTTGACTTGCCATTAACTTCAGAGCATAAATTTTGAAAACCTCTGTCTTGGCATTCTTGAATTTCTTGTTGTGACTGCTCTGCATCTTTTCTTCAATTAGCTTCCCCTAAACTTGAGAACGGTGTCTTTGGAAGCTTTACTTGAACAACCAACAAACTTTCCCTAAGCATAGGGTAAGTCCTTTTCCGGCTGGTTCTTCAACACGAACAGTAGCAGCACTCATTGACTTTTCTTCTCCATGACATCTCATTTAACCTGTCATGCACAACATGGAGCAAACACTAACCAGACAATGATGACTGGTTATCGGGTTAGCCTTATTTAACCAAAAACCCTAACATAGGTTACGGGTTTCCTATAAATACTTCCCCTGAACCCGAGGACTCTTTGCATTATCTCCCCTTGAGATTTTGGAGGAGTGAAACATGCTTGCATAAAACCCATAAAACTTATTAAAACCTTTATATTAACCTGGCCATAGTTGAAAAATAAACAATAAAAACTTAAGATGACTCAAAAGAAAAAATCAAAATAAAACAAACATACCAAATTTCTAAACGAGAAGGTTTTATTTGGGATCAAACCGTATGAATCTGACTGAGGAACCCTTTTCAGCTTCTGTTACTCGAACACGTCCAGGTGATTGCCAATATACTGATCCACTTTAAACTCAAACCCTTTTCTTAATCAGGTTGTTTGTCACTTTATTATCTTTTAATGGTGCATTAATTATGAACAGCAAGTGGGTTTCAACAAATCCTAGGTACATGTTATTACACACTATCAAGCATATAAATTCCCTACCACATATTTTCACAACCTGAACTAGAAGTTTGAAACTAAGCTCCAGACTGGGTTGAGAAGAGAAAGAATAGATCACATAGATTTTTTGGGTATAATATACAAAGTCAACTGAATTTTTGGAACATTTTTAATAATGCTCTCATCAGTGACAAAGGCTGAGGGTTTTGGACTCTTGAGGGTCTCTTTTGATGTGCTCTTTGGCATCTTTTGGGTGTATATTATTTTTAATTTTTTTTATTGATGATCTAGAAGCACGTATGTATGAACAACTCCAGGTCATTGCTCAGACAAAGCAGAGGAGAGCCTTACATACACGCAAAGCATCCCCAGGTCATTGCTCACGCAAAGCAGAGGGGACACCGACTTTTTGAGCTCAATTTCACACTCTTGGAGACAAGCGTGTGTATCGGGAACTTAAACATGCAGTCAAATAGAAATGCAATTAACCTAAGTGATGTTACCCAACAAACTGCCATACGTTATCTTTAAATGTGTAACGCATACCTTTTCAGATTTAAAAGCCGAGTCTACCAGCATATCACTATGGATCATGTCTTTCATATCTGCCTTACGCGTGTCACCCATCTTCAAAACGGAAGTTTATTTCACTTCCCAACTTCTCAAGCAAACAAACAAAAGATTAAAAATTAAAAAGCACAATTTTTTAGGGGTCAACTATTTCATCTTTTCTATTCTTCCCCTTGCTTTTTGATTTTTTTTTTAATAACAACACACACCAACGAAAACTAAAGCTCTATTTTTTTATTTTTTTTGTAGTTTTTTTTATTTTATTTTTTTTTTATTTTTTTATTTTTTTGAAACACATAACTACTAAAACTGGGCAAGCTAACCTTCAAAGTTTATCTTTTGAAAATTTTCCAGAACTGGGTTTTGTTACATGCACAACCATACTTCACATCAGATTTGCCAAGAAACAAAACAATTAAGACAATGTTACCTTTTTCTGCTGATTTTGTTTTACCTCTCACAAGGAAACATACCCTCCATTGAAATCTTCATGTCATGTAGTAGAGAGATGCCTCATATCCTGTGCCTGGAACAATCACTATTACAAACAAATAAGGTTAATGAGAGTCCTTCTTGACTGTTCCTGCACAAGGTGAAAGATTAGTTAGCCATAAGTACCCATGCTATTGTGGTTCTGGGTATGCCTGAAGAGTCGGTGAAAGAAATTTCTTTTAAAAACATTCCCTTGGTAACATCAGGGATTGGGGGTGTGGCTGCCTTGGTGTTGGGTTTTATCTGGTCATCTTTGGGAACATCTTTGTTCTTGACCTTCCAGGTTTGGTGGTTCAGCTTTTCTTTTACATGAGGACTCTTGGGTGGATTCTTCTGAAGATTTTGATTTTTAATCTTGACATTTTGAAATTGTTTGGAGTGTTTTTTAGACACCCCTTTAGGCTGGTAATTCTGGTTTACCACCTTTGATTATTCCACCTCTCTTCCTCACACCTCACATTTGGTTTTGAATAACCAGCTGATTTTAGAAAACTGACCGGTTTCGGAAAACTGACTGGTTTTGATTTAGAATGAAAAGCATTATCAGTTTTAAAACCATTTTTTGTTGGTTTTTGTGGTGACTTAGGCTTTTGATTCACCTTCTGTACCTTTGGCTGTTGAGGTACAGACTTCTGCACCTTGGGGATTGAAGGTGCACGCTTTTTGGTCACCTTATGTACCTTTGGTTGTGAAGGTACATGTCTCTGCACCTTAAGGTGTGAAGGTGCAGACTCTTTGGTCACTTTAGATACCTTTGAGCCTGTAGGTACCTTTGGATGAGAATTTACCTTTCTGTGACCGGGTTTGTGGTTTGTGCCACCATATGATTGCCCTTGGTAGTTTTGCAAATGAGTTTCAGGGTGGTAGGGTTCATATGGTCTATATAAACAATTTCTTGCCACATGTCTAGGATTCCCACACACGTGGCAGGACTGTTTCTTTGGGTATGCGGGAGCTTGGGAATATTTCTTTCCTGTGGATACCCAAGATGGTTTGGAATTTTTGTGGATCCACATAACTTTGCCATTGGGCCTAGTTGTTAGCACATACTCCCGCTGTACTGGCACAAATTGGTCATGCACAGAATTCACCTCAGGATATGGGATAAAGTCATGTGGTCTGGCCTCGTGCACATTCTGCCCATTCTGCACATTACTAGTATTATCACAAACATTAGCACACACATTTAAACAATCATTCAAACCAACCAAATTGGCATCAGTAGGCTTAAGTCCAGCAACCTGTGGTCCCTTACCCTTTCTCAAAATCCTGACTTTCCTCAAAGGTTTGGAAAGTTTAGGATCACAAACACCGAAATTAAAAGCACCACAAACAGAAGTTTTGTCAAAAAAATCAGACTTAGCAAAGCGCAATTCAGACTTAGACTTACTTGACGCAAAAATTTCAGTTTTAAAGTCAGGAAACTTTTGACTCTCAATGCCAACACTTTCCCCTTTTGAACCTGCTTCTTTGTTTTCTGTATCTGTACAAGAAGTCGTAGGGTTAGAAACAGGAGCAGTAATTTTAATAGGACATTTTGAAAGTCTTTTGTCAATGTCAGCTAAAGAATCTATTGTTCCCTTTGATGGTTCATGTTCAGAAATCATCTCATGCATATATGGCATAGGCACAGTGTGAGATGATGTTTCATCTTTGTTGTCATCCCCAAAACCCAGACCCGAATTCTTTTGAACATACTTCATCCTAACATCAGAGTTATAGAAAAGGGACCTTGCTTCCAGCATTTTTGATTGAATCTTATTATTAGAGTCTAATTTACTTTGAGATTTAGCAAGTTGATCTCTTAATTCTTCTACCTCTTTTGTTAGTTCTTCAACTTTTGTATTAGCAACTCTCAGCAAAACTCTAGTGTCACTCAGTTGATTGTCAAGATTTGTGACATCTAACTTAGCAGCTTCATACTTTTCCCTATTTACTCTAGCCATATCTTTAAAATTATTTGACTCTCTATTGGCACATTCACAATTAGGGATTCATAGTGAAATTTGCTTTCAAAATCTTTATAAGAATTGTACACATCTTGACAGTGAGAGCTAGAGCAAGTGCATACCTCTTTCTTACCTGTATTGGCTTAGGTGGTACCTTGTTGAAGTAGAGGCATGATTTTCTTTGAATCGTCTTCTAGTGTAATCCCTATAAAAGCGGCAAAATCACTATTCAAAGAATAGTATCAAAAACTTAAAAGTGATTTGGACCGAAAAGTGGGTTTGCGATCGGAAAGTGGGTTTTCGATCAAAGAGAGGATGGTTCAAAAGGGGTTTTCGGTCGGAAGAATCTGGTCAAAAAGTACTTTTTGATCGGACAAGATCTTGGTTGAAAAATACACTTCTCGATCGAAAAGTAAGGTTGGATCGAAAAGTCTCAGAAGGGACTTTCCGATCGAACCGGACCTGATCGAAAAGTGGACTTTTTGATCGAAAGTGGACTTTTTGATCGAAAATTTGGACTTTTCGATCAAAAAGATGACTTTTTGATCGAAAAGTGGACTTTTTGATCGAAAAGTGGACTTTGTGATCGAAAAGTGGACTTTTTGATCGGGCAGAGTTTTGGCTCGATCGAAAAGCCTATGACTGATCGAAAAGTATGCTTTTCGATCAGAGTGAACAGGGACTAGCCACAGTATCTGATCGAAAAGCTGGTTGGCTGATCGAAAAGACTCAAAAAGGGACTTTCCGACTGGAGACAACTGATCGAAAAGACTTAAGGGGTCTTTCTCGATCACAGGAACGCGACAGAAAAGGGTTTTCGATCAGACAGGCTGATCGAAAAGTCTTTTATTGGCTTGAAAAGTCACAGATTCACAAGCAATGGGTCACGAACACTTCTATCTCGACTTGAAACCTGCAAAAAGTACTTCCGAAACGTGCTAATGCTGAAAATCACAAAAACACTTAAACCGTTAGTTACAAAAAACCTGAATCCGATATCGCGAGAGCCTTGAAACTTGTGTTTCTTGGCTCTGATACCAATTGTAAGGATCAATTAAGCCCCTCACGCGATATCGATGCCTATGGTCACTGTGCGGAATCCAGTGACTAGAGGTGATTCAAGATTAAGTCGAAAGGTATAGTAAACGAAAGAACAAGTAAAAGAATTACAAGCCGATTATGAATGCTTGAACACTATTCGATTACCAATACACTTGAATTCCGAATTCACAAAGTGAATTCGGTGTACACTTGATTGTCAAAAACACCACACCCGAAACCCTAGAGAACCAACAACTCTAAAATCGATTACTAGGAGTCCTATTTATAGAAGATGACCAACTTGGAAAACAAGTTAACCTCCCTACCTAAAATAACTCCTAATTCCCGTATTTGAACCCTAATGCCCACTAAACTCCCTCTAAACTCTTTTAAATTGAGCCCAAACATGTCTAAAATGGCTCAATGACCCAATATAACAATAACCCAGCTAATTTTCACCTATTCTATCACATAGGCCTTCAAAATAATCCGCCAATAGGTGATTTAATACACAAGCCACAAATTATTCCCTTACAGGATACTTGATTGGAACCGATATAAAACTAAGTGGGAGTTTTATGTTGTCAAAGGGATTCTGTACTTCTCAAAATGGGAAGATAAACATCTAGGTGCCTTCGTATGATCAAACTGGTGAAAATTATCGGTTGAACAAAATATGAGAATGGTTACAAATCCATGTCTTATGTTCAACTGATGTTCTAAATCTAAAGGAAGGACGATAAGGTTACCACGACTTAACTCCACAAGAGCACTAAAACACTTGAAGAGTTTGAAAAAAAAAAGTTGACGAAAGAAATCACGTCATGCCTTAATAGTCACAGAGAGATACAGCTAGGTGTCAACCTCTACGAACGTTGCGATCTTAATCGATAATCGTCCAAGTGGGAGTTTATTGGATTTTGATATGTCCGACCATCGATTAGTCAACGTAACCATAAAGGCACAATCCAAGAGTTATAATCTGGATGACGAACAAGTTATGATATTTGAATATTATCTATATTTTAGTATTATTGATCATAGAATGAACAATAAGCAAATCGTTATAATGATTACGATTAAATTCACTACGTCAAAAAGTGGCTTTAGCCACGGTTTTTTCAAAAACGCCTAGCCACGGTTTTAAAAAAAAAACGTGGCTAAAGGTAAGAAACACTAGCTTTAGCCACACATATTTTGTACCCGTGGCCAAATATATAGCCTTTGGACCCTTTAGCCACGTATTTTTTTGTTTATGTGACAACAAAAATCAGGTGCTGTCACACCCCCAATTAACCACTAATGGAGTTTGTACCGTTAAGGGGTGCGAGCAAACCAGAACCACAACCATTAGTTACAAATACTAAAGGAATCAGAGTAAAGTGCAAA
>JBCNJP010000007.1:57745122-57779122 GCA_039602395.1 Deinandra increscens subsp. villosa | reverse complement strand
GATTGGAAAATTGCTGATTGTGAAATATTAGTTCTAATTAAATGCTAAACTGCGAGTATTGTGTTGGTTGATCAATTTTTTTCTTGTTTTTTCACTCCGTCTCATTCTGAGGGGGAGTTTGTTTTTGCAAAATACTGTTTTTCAAATCGTAAAAATACAAATCTATAAAAAGAGTTGTCATATTTAAGGGGAGAAATTTGAAAAAGACAAAAACATTGAAAAATGCAAAAAGCCAAAAACATTGAAAAAGAGAAATTGTATCCGACATGATTGGGAAATGATGGTACATTGGCCGACAGTGTCTGACTTATGGATAAAGTAGATGAAAAATCCATAAGACCATTTGATTGATGTGCAAGGTAGGCTCGACAAATCAGAAAGTATACAAATGTGATATACACTAAATCTGATGCTTGACCTAGTGGACAACATCTTGATGCATATCTCATGATATATCAAGAAAAAGACATGTGAAAAATAAAATGAGAAGTCACTGTGTATACATGTGTTCATTTTGCAAAGATTTAAACTTGTTTGATTTTCTTTATTTTGTCAAACGATCGGACTTTCTCTGCGTGTCGAAAGACCGACCTGATCGTTGTTTGTTTGACGTTCTGCTTTATTTTCTTTGGTGTTTCGTATAACTCATCGGACTTTCTCTGTGTGTACGGGAGTACTGACCTGATTGTTGTTTAGTTATACAACTTCAACTTGTTTTATTTTCTTATTTTGTTAAATCCGAGGCCTTATCTACGTATCGAAAGATCGACCTTAAGGTAGACGATTTAACATTCTTATTTCTTTTTGCATGGAACACAGTTGACTATATCATGGTTACAATCATTATGTGATTAAAATCACAAATGAGATTACAAAATGTGGTAAGCAAAAGCATATCTGAGTATGACTGATAATGTGGGGCACACTGGTCAATGCAAATTTAATCAATACCTTAACATATCCAGATGTTATGAGTATGATTGTGCCAGAGTTTAAAGTTGGACAAACTATATCTGTAATCGGCATGGCTTATGTGCTGCAATAATCGAAATTGAAATATAGTTCAACATGTTATGACCAATATGATCCCAAGTTGTGATCTTTCTCACAAAAGACAAAAATAGTGTCTAATGTTGTATTGTTTTACTTCTGTTATCAGAAAATACCAAAAAGATTTTAGGTGTGTTTTGATATAAAGTTTCTAAACGTCAAAAAGATTTTGTTTCTGATTTGTTTTCGATTGATCAACACGGAATACAAAATCAACTTTCAAAATCAAAATATCTTGGAGTCTCGAAGAGACATTTTGCACCAAGATTATTTATGTTGGCAGGTTTCTAAGTGGGAATAGAGCATCACAACTTCAAGTCTTCTGAAGTTTGTTGATAAAGAGATTACACACGATGCAATATCAAGTTTTCAAGTTTGAACTCATCGTCAAGATCGAGGAAGAGTTTGAATAGAGAAGATGATACTGCACATGCCGAGGGGGAGTTTGTTGATACATGGTTCTTGGTCGTCATGTGAAGTATCGAATACAAGAAGGATACACACAAGATTGCTGAGGTCCGAACTCAGGCCGAACCTGGAGTTCGGACATGGCCGAACGTGTGGCCGAACCTCAGGTTCGGCCGGTCGTATTTCAGCTCTATAAATATGTGTTTCATGTATTGTATTCTGAGAGATAACAGTCTAAGCTTCCGTGTTATACATTTACTCTGTTTACTCTGTGGTCTCTGTGGTTAATACAAAGTTCATTTGTATTTACTCTTTGTGTTTCATCTCGTTTATATTGATTTCATTACGACTAAGTATAAGATCCACACGCTCACGCACTTTCAGATTCTATGGCTGAGACGGAAGTTTTGTCATTAAATCGTGTCAAATGATTACATGACCAAAGGATTATACAAACATTTAAGCTCCGGGGGAGGTTGGACAGAACCTCCCCTCTCAATCACACAGACACTAGACAGAAACTTACAAAGAAATACAAAGACGAAACTATTTATACTTCTTAATTCTGTCCGAACTGGGCACCTCCTAACTCTGTCTGAACTCCCTCCGAACCTAGAGTTCGGCCACCAAGGTTCGGCTAACACCGAACCTAGAGTTCGGCTAACACCGAACCTAGAGTTCGGCTGGGTTTCGGACCTCAGTTCATGTCTTCGAAAAATCAGTCTGTTTGACAATTCGAACAGTAACGACCACACAAGGTTCATGCATTAACAACCACTGAGTAAGCTAATGTCAACAATAAGAGCCTATGAGGGAAAGAAACAAAAGAGAGCTAAAAAACTTGGAAATGGAGCTTTAATGAATCAAGTCAACCAAGCCTTCATATCACAACCAACTACCTGTCAAAGCGGTGCAATCACTAATCTGACGGTTTTTGTGTCTCAAGCCCCAGGGGGCCAGGTCATCCAGTTCATCCAACTTGATTTCTTAAATATATTAACAATCTAACCAAAGATCCTAACTTTGCTATTGGTGTAGGTATCATGAGTTGCTATCAGGAACTAGTGGCAGGCTCCTTACTGCCTACTGATTTGACACCAGATGATGTGAATCAAGTTAACCCTGAAGATCTGGAGCACATGGATATCTCCTATCAAATGGGGTTGTCTGCTTTACGTGCAAAGCAGTTCATGGCAAATACTGGCAAGACAGATTAGAATGGAGGTTAAGGGATCAAACTTACCTTCAACAAGGCAAACTTGAGGTGCTACAACTACAATGAGTATGTCACTATGCTAGAGAATGCACAAAACCAAAGGTGGAGAGGGACGGTAAAGCAGCTGAAGAAAGGAAGGAAGGAATGAAGAAGGATGCCGTGAACAATGACAGGGCACTGGTGGTTCAACAAACACCAGGATATGATTGGACTAATCAAATAGAAGATATGAGCCTGAGTCTTGCACATGTGGCCCTCTATGCTGAAGAAGAAGCTGAAAAGGAAGCAACCAAACCTGATCATCATGCCTTCATGAATAACATCATACCAGGTTCTGAAGCCAGCTCTAGCAATTATGAGGTATGTTTAAATTCTAAATGTCAGGCTATTATAAAAGAATGTAAATATTGGGAATGTAAGTTCACCAATGAAACCCTAAATCATGAATCCACTGCCAAAGACCTTTAGGGAATATAAAGATAAGGTTAGAATATTTGGGGAGAAACTTGAGGCAATTAAATTGAGTCTTGAAAGTCGGCTGAGCAATAAGAGCACTTACCTTTAGATTGCTAACTCTAAAGTTGAAACTTTAACCAAAGAGGTAGAGGAACTAAGTGCCAAATTAGGAACATCTCAAACTAAAATCGAGCTAACTGATAAAATTGTTTCTAAAATGTTGGAAGCTAGTTCCTTGTTTTATAACACTGATGCCAGAATGAGGCATGTTAAAGGCAATTCAGGGCTAGGTCTTGGCACTGATGAAAAGGATCAAAAATCTAAACACACGGTTCCTATGCCTTTGATGCATGAAATTGTTCCTAAGCATAAAACTTCTCAAACCACTTTAGAAGTTAAGGCTGAAATTGATAGGAAACTTGCTTCATGTCCTATTAAAATCTTTGCTCCAGTTTCCAACACTACTGACAATTCTACCTATTGTGCAAATAAAGGTAACAAAGAAGCAGGAGCAACGGATCAAAAGGAGTGTCCTAAGAGTTCAAAGACGTCAAATTATAACCCTTTATGCTAAAAACTTTGACTCAGAAAAACTTGAATCTTCTGTGGTTGAGTCCGTGTCAAAAACTTCTAAGTCTGTTTTGCTTGATAAAACTTCTGTGTGTGAGGATTTTAACTTTGGCAAGTGTGACGCTAAACTTTTGAAACCGTTAAGAACTGTTAAATTCTTCAGAAGAGGTAAGGGACCACATGTTGCTGGTCCCAAACCCTCAAATGATGGTGTGTTTGGTATAAATAATCGTGATGTTAAGAATTATAATGTTGTAAAAAATGTGCAGAAAGTACAGGATGCCAAACCTCATGATTTTGTCCTGTACCCAGAAGTTATTTCTGCATATGACCAGTTCAGGCCAATACAGCGGGAGTAGATTTTGACTACCAAGCCTAAAGGTCGAACCCATTGGATTCATAAATATTGATTCTAAACCCTCTTGGCAATCCACTGGGCGAAACCAATCACAGACTCCCACGTATCCCAAGAAGCAATATTGCCATGTGTGTGGAAAATCTGGACACTTGGCAAGAAATTTCTTGCACAGACCTTATGAGCCGTATTACCCTAAGAAGGTATTTCAGAAGTCATGTTGATTCCAAACAGAAGTCTACCCCTTCAAACCCTAGGGTTTAGAGGCTGTACCTCAACAACCAAAGGTACAGAAGGTGAATAGACAACCCAAGTTACCTAAAGGACCAATTAAAACTGATTTCAAAGCAACTAAAGTGTGTCATGTTTTTCAAAAATCAGTAAATTTTTCAGAGTGTTCCAGTTTTCCTAAATCTGCATGGGTGCCGAATATTGAAACGATAAAGAGATTATCTTAAATGAAGCGCTCAAGACTAGATATTCTAGTTACTAGGGATCCAACAAGATGTATGAAGAATATATAGGAGTTATACTGATGGCCAAAGCGAAAGGGAAAAATTCAGACCTTAAAAGGGTACGTTGTGTGGTTATGTGACAGATAGTTATCACGCTAGAAAAACCTTGGTAATGGTTGAGACAACAATTTTCAACTCGCCAAGTTTCCATATAACAATAGTTATCACTCGAGTATTCAAGTCGCCCCTTTCGAAGCCTCGTATAGAAGAAAGTGTCGTTTACCCCTTTGCTGTACCAAAGCTGGTAACAACCAACTGACGGGTCTAGAGATAATTCTTGAAACTACTAAGGAGACATTTCTAATTTCAGAACCTTTCGAAATCCATATGTAATCTCCAGGAGAACTATGTTAAAGCTCGACGCGAGCCTGAGAATCTATAAGAGGGTTCAAAACCTTATAATGGATCCTACCTCAGACAGAAATAGTTAGGCCTGGAAAGTGTTGATACATAGTCCTGATCGTCATGTGAAGTATCGAATACAAGACGAAGACTCACAAGATTGCTGAGGTCCGAACTCCCAGCGAACCTGGAGTTCGGACAGCTCCGAGCTTGTGGCGAACCTGAGGTTCGGCCAGTCGTGAGTTCAGCCTATAAATAGGTTTGTCTTGTATAGAATTAATAGCTTCCGTGTCATATACTTTCTAAGTGTACTCTGTGGTTCTCAGTGGTTAATACAAGTCTCAGTTGTATTTACTCTTTGTGTTTTACTCGTTTACATTGATTTCTATACGGCTAAGTAGAAGATCTTCACGCTCACGCACTTTCAAGTGGTATCAGAGCATTTGGTTTGCTCTACTAGTCGGAGATCACTGTTTTTCGAGTTATCTAGTTAAATTTCACGATTTTGACTTTCAAAACTCGTTGTTCATCTTCATTTCTCGAATTTCTCGTTCAAAACATCATGATTCACGTCAAATATGTCTGTGTTTGTTCATTTTCAGTTGACTGAGTGTTTACAGCTCGAGAGGTGTCGATTTCAGTGAGTTTTTCCGAGTTTTTCCGAAATTTCACGTTCGGCCGAACTCGAGGTTCGGCATAACTGCTCCGCACTTCAAGTTCGGAGGACTCTCGGTCATAACCGCTCCGAACGCCAGGTTCGGAGTTCGTTCGGAGGTTATTCGGTGAGCGTTCGGACCATTTTGGTTGTTCGGTGAGAGTTCGGACTAGGATCGGAGGGTTTCGAAGTTAACTGGATTCGGTGAGAGATCGGAGAGAGTTCGGACTGTGTTTCTGAGTTCGGACCACGTTCGGAGGAAGTTCAGAGGGGATATTAGGTTCGGACAAGGTTCGGAGTGAACAGTAACTTGTGTTTCGAAAATGTCTGATTTTCAAGCATTCGCGGCTATTCAAAATTCAGTTCAAGCCACTATGCAAACGATGATGAACTATGATAATGAAATTGGAACAAGTCAGAAAGTTCCCAAATTGCTAAAGTTGGAAGATTATCATAGTTGGGTTAAACGGTTTGAAGCATATGTCGATACAAATGATATTGATATGTGGTTATCATTCACTGAGCAATATGTTTACCCTAAAGATGAAACTGGTGAACCTATACTTCAAAGAAAAATGTCTTCTGAACAAAAGAAAGCTTATCAAGCTGAGAAAAAGGCTTATGGTACTTTAACGATGGCTTTGCCTAAAGAGTTACTTCATCAATTTGCTGGTAACTACACATCAAAAAGTCTATGGGATGCTTTGGAGAAAAGATGTGAAGGCAATGACCAGTACAAGAAAAGTCGACAAAAGGTTTTGAAGAAAGAGTTTGACAGCTTTAAGCATTATCAGAATGAAACGATTCCCAATCTGATTGCAAGATTTGCTCATCTAATGAGTGAAATGCGTTTGGTGAATCTTACTAAAGACGAAGCTGATATGAAAGAGAAGATTTTAGAAGCTCTACCTGAGAAATGGGAGAATTATGTTATGATGATTACTCATGACAAGGATTTTCAAGGATTGTCGTTCAATGATTTAGTTCAAAGAATTCAGGCTAGGGATATGGAATTGATGGTGAACAAGTCTCTTCCTACACAAATTCAGAATCCTGCAGTGTATCATGGTGAAAATGATTCTACAATGAATGCTGGGAAATCGAATATTCTTAGTTCTGCACCCCCGACAGCATTTCTGGCAGGTAAATCTGAATCTTCAAGTTATTCTTCTGCTGGTTGTACTGTTTCTGTTCCGAGTTCTTCAAATCAAACTGCATTATCTGCTCAAACTGTTGATGATTATAATGCATTAATGTCTGCTTTGATATCTTCGTATTTTGGTGTTATCACGGGTGCTGTGAGTAATGCTGAGTTAGCTAACGAAGATTATGATCAGATTGATTATGATCATTTAGAAGAAATGGATCTCAATTGGCAGTATGCTATGTTGGTTCGAAGAACAAAGAAGTTTTTCAATAGAACTGGGAAGAAGAGATTGAATCAGGAAGGAAAGATTGGTTTGGACAAGTCTAAAGTTAAATGCTATAAGTGTTCAAATTATGGTCACTTTGCTCGAGAATGTCCAAGTTCTGCAGATCATAAATTCAAAACTGGTCAACATGCACATTTAGTTTATCATTCACCAAATAAAGTTGAGAAGGTTGAGATGAAATCTGCTAATTTTGTTCATGATTGGACCAATACGTTTCCACATTCAAATGAGTTTGCATGGAATGCAGATACTGAAGCTAAAAGGAATAATTCTAAACCTGCAATTGCTTTGACTGTTCGTCATATTGATGATGATAGCATTTTAACTGATTCTGATTCTTATTCAAGTGTATCCTTGGTTCATGATGAATTACCTAAAATTCCTGAGAGTTCAAAGGTTGAAGAGACTGAATGTCTTAAATGTAAGAAATTTCTTCAGGAGATTGCAAGTTTTGAACAAAGTCATCACATTTCGACTGAAGAGATAGTGGTGTTAAAGCAAGAGTTAGAAGATTTTCAAAAGAAGTATTATGAGTTGGTTCATGTTCATGAAGATGTTTTAAAAGAGAAAACAATATTGGCTGAAGAATGTGAGAAAGCAAAGGCTGAAGCTTTAGATGCAGCTCAAGATTTTGAGAATCTGTTTGAGAAAAGTTATCCGGTTCAGAAAAAGTATGAAGAAGCAACTGCTCTTATTACTACAACTGCTGTTACTGTTGAAAAGCTTCAGAACAAAATTTCTATGCTTCAAGATGAGAATACTCTCTATCGTGATAAAAATGAAGTTTTGACAAAGGATGTTGAGATTTATAAGAAAAAGAGAGAAAGTGTTCTTGAAGAATTATTTGCTGAATGTGAGATCCGAAAGCTACAAACTTATGAATATGATGATCTCAATGCAAAGTTCATCAAGTCCCAGAAAGAAGTGTTTGACGCTCAACAACAGATCAATGATTTGAAATTGGAGATTTTGGAGTTGAAGCGGCAAGTGAAGAATTGCAATTTATCACCCACAATGCTAAATTTCCTATACAAGCAGGATCAGAGTTCAGATAGTTCTCAGAAGGCTGATGTTCACTTGGTTCCTCAACCAGTGGATTTAACTGAAGTTACTGCTGCTCAACTTGATCCAAAAGATGAATTGCATGACTATTCCAAGTTTGCTACTCCACCCAAGAAGAATAAATCTAAGTCCACAAAGAAGGAAAAGCCTTTGGGTGAAGCTCCAAAATTTGTGTCAAAGTCTGTTTTATTGGAGAATGAGAAGGTTTTTGATAAGGTTGTGTCAAGTTCTTCATCTGCAACTGAAGAAGACAAAGTTTTGGTTGAAAAGAACAAGTTAAAGGACATTAAAGCCAAATTCACAAGTGAAGCTAAGGCGAGAGAAGCTTCGGGTTCTTCCTCAAGTACTTCAAAGGTTTCAGGCTCCAAACACAAAGGTGTGGGGTTTGTTGTGAAGGAAGAATTGATTCAATCAAAGAAACCGGTGAAAGTTGCCAAGGGTCCTAAAGCAAAGAATGCAAAGAAATCACCATCTCAGAAGGAATTCACTTACTATTCCGGAAGATCGTCATCTTCAAGGAGTCCATCTCCTAGGTATGATTCCTCTGATGATTTCTGTGACAATTTTGAGTCTGAGCATTCATCTGGTTTTTCCAAATCAAAATCATTTTCAAACAATTTTCGAGAAAGACTTTGTTATGTATGTCGTCAACCTGGACATCTTGCTGCTGATTGTCCGACGACTGCATATATCCACAATACTGCTAAATATGTGGATAACAAAGGTCAAATTTTTGATGAACCATGGTCCTCAAAGATAAAATCAAATCGTAAATCGTCTTGGTCTAATCCAAGTACGTCGGTTGAATCTGATTCAGGTTCTGATCAAAAATTGAAAATTTTACAAATTTGGAAACCAAAAGTTGTTTCCAAGGCCAACAATGACTTTGTGGAAGACACCGGGCGACCCGACGATGTTACATCGGGTCGATCCCAGAGCGACTAATGATTTATTTGGTGTCAGCAGGTGTTTCAGGGAGACCTTTCGGTGATTGAACAATTGCTGATTGTGAAATATCTGTTCTAATTAATCTGACTTTCAAAATCACTTTTGTTTTTCAAAAGGATTTAAACTGCAAGTATTCGTGTTGGTTGATCAATTTTTTTTTTGGTTTTTCACTCCATCTCATTCTGAGGGGGAGTTTGTTTTTGCAAAAATACAAAAATAGTGTGTTGTTTTTCAAATCGTAAAAATGAAAATCTATAAATAGAGTTGTCATTTTTAGGGGGAGAAATTTGAAAAGTCAAAAACTTTAAAATGCAAAAAGCCAAAAACATTGAAAAATGAGAAATTGTATCTGACATGAATGGGAAATGATGGTACATTGGCTGACAGTGTCTGACTCATGGATAAAGTAAGTGAAAAAGCCATAAGACCATTTGATCGATGTGCAAGGTAGGCTCGGCAAATCAGAAAGTATACAAATGTGATATACACTAAAATCTGATGCTTGACCTAGTGGACAACATCTTGATGCATATCTCATGATATATCAAGAAAAAGATATGTGAAAATAAAATGAGAAGTCACTGTGTATACATGTGTTCATTTTGCAAAGATTTAAACTTGTTTGATTTTCTTTATTTTGTCAAACGATCGGACTTTCTCTGCGTGTCGAAAGACCGACCTGATTGTTGTTCGTTTGACGTTCTGCTTTATTTTCTTTGGTGTTTCGTATAACTCATCGGACTTTCTCTGCGTGTACGGGAGTACCGACCTGATTGTTGTTGGGTTATACAATTTCAACTTGTTTTATTTTTTTTATTTTGTTAAATCCGAGGCCTTATTTGCGTATCGAAAGATCGACC
Source organism: Deinandra increscens subsp. villosa (assembly GCA_039602395.1). Lineage (NCBI taxonomy): Eukaryota > Viridiplantae > Streptophyta > Magnoliopsida > Asterales > Asteraceae > Deinandra > Deinandra increscens. Next base: position 57,769,252 of record JBCNJP010000007.1, on the reverse strand, counting down.
TTAAGGTAGACGATTTAACGTTCTTATTCCTTTTTGCATGGAACACAGTTGACTATATCATGGTTACAATCATTAAGTGATTAAAATCACAAATGAAATCACAAAAATGTGATAAGCAAAGCATATCTGAGTATGTCTGATAGTGTGGGGTACACTGGTCAATGCAAATCTAATAAATACCTTAACATATCCAGATGTTATGAGTATGATTGTGCCAGAGTTTAAATTTGGACAAATTATATCTGCAATCGGCATGGCTTATGTGCTACAATAATTGAAATTGAGGTGTAGTTCAGCATGTTATGACCAATATGATTCCAAGTCGTGATCTTTCTCATAAAAGACAAAAATAGTGTCTGATTCTGTATGGCATTTACTTTCTTATCAGAAAGTACCAAAAAGATTTTAGGTGTGTTTTGATATAAAGTTTCTAAAAGTCAAAAAGATTTTGTTTCTGATTTGTTTTCGATTGATCAACACGGAATACAACATCATTTTCAAAATCAAGATATATTGGAGTCTCGAAGAGACGTTTTGCACCAAGATTATTTATGTTGGCAGGTTTCTTAGTGGAAAGAGAACATCGCAGCTTCAAGTCTTCTGAAGGTTGTTGATAAAGAGACTACACATGTTGCAATATCAAGTATTCAAGATTGAACTCATCGTCTAGATCGAGGAGGAGTTTGATTGAAGATACAAGATACAAGTTTTATTAAGAGAAGATAATACTGCACATGCCGAGGGGGAGTTTGTTGATACATAGTCCTGATCGTCATGTGAAGTATCGAATACAAGACGAAGACTCACAAGATTGCTGAGGTCCGAACTCCCAGCGAACCTGGAGTTCGGACAGCTCCGAGCTTGTGGCGAACCTGAGGTTCGGCCAGTCGTGAGTTCAGCCTATAAATAGGTTTGTCTTGTATAGAATTAATAGCTTCCGTGTCATATACTTTCTAAGTGTACTCTGTGGTTCTCAGTGGTTAATACAAGTCTCAGTTGTATTTACTCTTTGTGTTTTACTCGTTTACATTGATTTCTATACGGCTAAGTAGAAGATCTTCACGCTCACGCACTTTCAGAAAGCAAGGAAGGCTTAACCTTGTTACATTGGTCCATTGGGATTCTAGAATGGATTGGACCAGTGGCCAACAAAACCCACCTTGTCCAGAACCTATTGAGATCTTAGACTGCAAGACCAAGAGACTGGATCCAAACCGCATTTCCATCATTATTATCACTAGAACTCTCGGGATTCAAGGAAGATCCCGCCCGATAGCTAACCTAAACTTTTTCATAAGCCATGTTGTCCTTGACACATTGCATATTCCGAAAAAAAACTGAAAACACTATGAGCAAAGCCTACGCTGGTCATGCTAGGAAAATCACAATTATGGGTGTACACATAATTGTAATCTGAACTGCATGAAAGTCCTGGTAGAACTCATTTACTATAGAAAAAGGTTATCTGGGACTGAAAAATCGGTCTTAGATGCTATAGAATCAGTAGCTAATGGTTATCAGGGAGTGAATTTCTCAGTCTCAAGTCAGTGGTAGATACCTAGTCCTAGATAGTGGGGTTAGGAACTGAAAATCAGTCCCCGTTGTATAGAACCAAAAGAGACTAATGGTCAGTTTCCAATATATAAAACTTCAGTCTTTAGTTCAGGCCCCGGGCGCATGTCATTTCAGTCCCTAAAACTTTTCCTTAGTGACTATCATTAGTCTCAAATACTATGTTATTTCTGTCTCGAATATCCAAAACTAGTCCCTATTATCTTTTTTCAGTCATTAGTTTTTAGTCTCTAATAAAATGTCTTAATGCAAATGTATATACTTTTACAAACTAAAAAGTAGTCTCTAATAAAATTAAATTCAGTCCTAAACACACATTCAAAATTCTTAACAAATTGTTTCCGCGACTGAAAGAACAGTCCCCAATATATTGTTATATAACCGTTTTAATTTATATATTAAATTGTAACCACTAAAAACATTATCATTCAAAAAAATATTTCTTCTTTCACCAAAATGTCAATATATCCAAAGAATAATAACACAATAATAACTAGTGAATCGAAATGATACCGTGATCAATCCAAAAGTTGAAAATGGTATTACCATAAAACATAATTAATAAATATCTCAACTAACGAACTAAATATAGTTGTCTTGTCGCATTGTTCTCCATCTAAAGCACCAGCATCCGAGCTCACATGTGATATTGTGTCAATCTCATTGCTTCAACTGATAAACCAGATGTAGGATCCAAAATTGGTTAGTCTTTAACTAAACAAGAACCCTTTACTTGTAAATATAACCCTGTGGAATTAAAGTTATACTTCACTTTACTTGAGCTGATTTTAGTTCTCTTGTATTAGGTAGTGTTTGATTTGCATAAGTATAGTAACAACGAAGTACGAAATACTCGGCACTATTTACATTAACTCAAAGTTACACTATTACAAGGTGATCAAGAACCGTGTGTAAAACTATGAGCTAACTATGCTATATATAGTGTTGATGAGATCAATGACAGCCATAGATCTCAAATGATCTAATCTAAACCGTTTAATACAAAGTTAAATATAAACTACCAAAAGCATAAACTTCGATAATTTGAATATCTTGCGTATTATCAGCATCATACTACTTTAGGAGAGCGGCTTTGATAGATTTAGAAACAACGGAGAATCTTTTGCAGGATTGGACTATAGAAAAGACATCTCAGGAAAAGTCCGGTTGAACTCATTATCTGGTGGATAATCGAGTTCACCCGGAATATTTGCTAGCTGACAAAATTGCTTCTTCCGCTTGAAGCTGAGATTTCCGCTTCAACTTCAGCCGGAACTTATCAAAAGTGGCTTTCAGCCGGAAATCTTCAAAGCGATATATTCCTTACAATCTCCCCCTAAGCTGATGCTGTGAAATTATTCTTCAACTCCAAAGTTTATCCTCAAAACTAACTTGTACCAAAAAATTTCTTCTCCTTGACCTACTCGTCCAAGGCTTTGATGTTGGCATCCAGATTTTGAGAGAGCTCTTTAGAATTAGTTTTGGTCACCTTCACATATTTGAATGATTCCCAATCTCTTTCACTCCATTCATCATGAACACAGATGGATTCATGAACTGTGAAGGTGCCATCAGCTCTATGAACATAGAACAACTTTTCTTCTTCTTCCCAAATGATGAATTTCACTTCACTTCCTGATTCTTCTTCTTCATCGTCAGTATTACCCTGAGATCTGAAAAGCATTCCACATTCATTCACTGTAGTCTCAATATATAATCTCTCAGCCCTTGTAGGACTCAGAATCTGGTGGCTTCATCTGCTGTCCATCCCACAATTTTGTTCTTTCTAGGAGGAGCTTTTCTTCTTTGCTTCTGATCTTTCTTTTTCTTTGCATGCATCATCATCCTCTTTCTCTTCTTTTTCTCCTCATCAGAATCATCTTCTGATTCTTGCAAAACTGGTGCTTTGCCCTTTAATGAGGGAGAAGATGGACCATGTTGAACTTCAGTATGTTTGGTGGATGGTGTAGAAGTAGTGGGTTCTCTGATGGTAAGTGGAGGCAAGGGTGTTTGAGTTGGTGGTCTACTGGCTTCGGGTGTAGAGCTGGAAGGAGGAGTAGGTGGGAAGATATCTAAGATGTCAACTGTGGAAGCAGGCTTCTTTTTTAAAGGGATAATAGGAGTGAAGTTATCTGTTCTATATTTTGGGTTGGAAAGTTTGGTGGCTACTTTCTTGGATAGTGAGGGAGGTTTGTAGGGTATGATGGCATGTAACTGGAAGATTGATGGAACTGTTGTAGGTGTAATGCTTGGGTTGTAGATGAAGGAAGGTGGAGGTAGGATATCTACATCATTAGTGAATTCTGGTTTAACATTTAAGTGAGTTGCAATACCTTTTGTGAATTCTGAGGGGGAAGGCAGCACCAGCTTTGGGTTGACAGCATGGAAAATTGAGTCAATTAGTTGACACAACTCCCTAACTTTCATCTGTTCAACCTCTTCCTCTGATTTCAAGTTTCTGACAACCAGGACCCTTTTTACCTTCTTTAACAGTAGATAGTTCTCATCATTCTTTACCAGCTTGGTAGGCATCTTGGAGGCAATGGAGATTAGCCTCTGCCTTTCAGCATCAGTCATTGTATCCAAATTATAATCATTCAGTCTCCAATCAAAGGACCTCTTCTTTGCTTCTTCAAGCAAGTTCTTAACAACTCCATCTTGCGGATACAGATCAAATTCCTCTTGAAGCTTTTTGGCTAGCCTCTCATCTTCAGCTACCATTCTAGCATCTTCTACCATCTTCAACACAGCTTCAGCTAAAGGGGTTTGAACAACCTGCTGAATAGTTCTAAGGTTTACAGGCTGAGCTGGCTCTTCAACTTGAACTGACTATGTGCTCCCTATAGCTATTAAAGTTGCAGCTATGTCTTCAGCCTCTTCACTTAAATATTCTTGCGGTTGAACCACAGGTGGCTGATCACACCCAAAAATTGATTGACCAAGGCCATATGTTGGATCAAGAGAGTTTTCATCTATTTGAATTACTTCAACCTGTATTTTCGCTTGAATTTCCGGTTGAACTACCAGTTGAGCTTCCGCTTGAATTTCCGGTTGAATATCCGGTTGAACAATATTTAGACCTTCAGTCACCACCTGAGGTTGGGTTACTTCAGGTTCTTTATCTATTAGTTCTAATACCTCTGTTCCTTCTTCTTCACCAATCAAGTTTTCATCTCCTCCTTCAGACATAGTTCCTACTGCAACAGTTGCAGTGCTTTGTTCAATATCAGCTGCTGCATTGCTGGTGGAAGCAATGTTTCTCTCCGCTTGATCACTGGATCTTTTAGCCAGAAAGATGACATCTTTCAGTAGTCGTGTGATCAAATTTATGTGTTCAAGGAGAGCACCAGAAATCAGCACTGAAGACTGAACTAACTTAGTGAGGTTGGGGTCTTCAAATGGAGAAATAACAATCAATTGACTGCTCTTCATGTTAACCCATCTTTCTTCCATTGTGAAGGACTTGACACCAAGTTTCTTGCAGGCAGAGGCTCTAACTTTAGCCGGAATACTATCAGTTTCTTCAATTTCAAGAATAGCAGGTGTTGAAGTCAACTTCTCCACCAATTTGATAGTAGCAGCTTCATCAGCTTCTCTGTTTGGGTTTGAAGGACCTGCCTCAGCTTCAGTAGGAGCAGCCTTTATCAATGTAGCAACAGTTGCATTCAGATGATAAACCTGTTCTTGGAGATTAAGGTACAAATTCGTCAATTCTAGTAGTGTATAAATGTCCTCAACTGGCTTTTTACCAGTATCCCTGGACAAAACCAAGTTATCAATCCGAGATTGATCAACTGTGGTACCCATGGCTTCTTGGCACCTGGGATTCTCTTCAACTATGCCAGCAACCCTTCGTTCCAATGAAGGACCCGTGGGTGCTGATTCAGAGAAGATTGTCACAGTTTGGGTCTTATTGATGTTACTGCTAGCACCAAGATCCAGTGGGGATAATTGGGCAACAGCAGCCCTCTCTGCATGAATCTCTTCTAAACTCCTGAGATTCACCTCCGGTGAGTAATGGGGGTTCAGTGCAGCAGGGTCCAGGTCCATCGGAATGTTCTCATGTAATGAGGTTGGTGAGTTAATAACACCCTCATTTGGACCGGGAATGGGTGCACTGTCACTCCTAGGTGATAGGGGTTGTAGGGGTTAAAATTGTTCAGATGGGGATTGTACATCTGTTTCTATTGACTCCCCCTCAAGAGAAGGTTTATCCCTAAGGGCATATCCCAGTTTTACCAGTTTCTGATTAGATTTTTACCTTGAGTGGGGTTGGAAGCTTCAGGTTGGTTGGTTGGTGGTAGTAGGTGGAGGAGACCTAATGACCACATTTCAATGTCTTTTGAAAACAACAGGAGGAGTTTCAGATTAGGAGGTGGTAGTGGTGGTTTTAGTGGAAGCTTTCCTCTTTTTGGAATGATAGGTTTTAATGGTAGAGGAAGCAGGGACAAATGTGGGATCAGGAGCTACTGGGTTAGTAGTCCTGTCATCTTGAGTAGGTTGCTTAGTTGCTGCTACAGTTTCCATCTGAACCTGAGCAGGTTCATTAGGAAATTGCCTTGGAATTGGCAGGGGATGGTCAGTATCTCTTCCAAGAAAAACAATCTTGTTTAAAGCTAAATTTGAGAAAGTTTACTCATTGAGAAGTTTAGGTTGCAAAATTTTACCACCCAAAACAATTTGGGGGTATTCTTCTCTGAGAATACAAGTTAAAAACCTTGTGTATAGATAGACATAGTCTGGTGAAATGTTTTTTTTAAGACCCTTGATAGAGAAATTAAAACTTTGACCTTTGACTACAGCAAAGAATGCTGAGGCCTGTTCAACAGCAAGCTCATCAAAGCCCCCTTTCTTGGGAGTTAGGCAACTAGAAGGGTGTGACACCTCGTCCGAAAACCTAGGTCAAACCTCTGTACTTTGACTTTTAATTAAGTATTAAGGTGCATTAACCGATCTGATTACTGTTTAAACTGTTAATTAGTGTGCATGACCGTTAACTGATGACGTAAACCTAATCCCGCGTTTGTACTAAAAGCGTATATCCGTTAAAAACATAAAGATTTCATGTATAAATCATGAAACTTCAATAATATGAAAAATAAATATAAAATGTATTTTTATATTTTATCTGGAACTGTTGTCGAACATTTATATAACCGACACGAAAAACTGATAAGCGATCATATGTTTAAAACTATTCAGTTTTAAACAATCTGGACGGTCGAGCTTAAAACTGTTACGAACTGACAAAACTGAAAACGTTAACCGTAACCCGTGTACAAAACTGAAAACTATAACTGATTTTTGAAAAACTGTTATAACCGACTCGAACTATTGTTTCTACGACATAAAAGCATCACAAACTGTTAGGACCTGATTTGAGCACAATGTTTTCATTTGATTCATCACACAGGTGCGGAAAACAAATGTGATGATCAATCTTGGTTGATTTCACCCCATAGATCTCTAAAGCTCAAGAACACACACAAAATACACCAAGAACACACACACAAAGGCTCTCTTGTAGAAGTGACCAGGAGGAACACGTATTAGGGTTTTCACTTTGGTATTTATACTACAAGAGAGCCTGGGACAAATAGAATGTTTGACACAAACCAATCATTACCTAGAATTCAGCAAAATATTCTAACAAAATATGAAGTACGCTAAGCATATAAAGAAGTACGCTAAGTATTAAACAAGTTCGCTAAGAAGTTCGCTAAGCATTAACAAGTCCGCTAGACACAAACAAGTCCGCTAACAAGTACGCTAAGCACAACTTAAGTACGCTAGGAACAAATCAAGTTCGCTAGGAACAAATCAAGTTCGCTAGGACAGTTAACAAACAAGTACGCTAAGTACAATGACAAGTTCGCTAAGAGTTAATCAAGTCCGCTAAGTTCAATATACAAGAAGTTCGCTAAGGAGAAATACAAGTACGCTAACACTTAGTCAAGAACATCATATATAAACATAATCAAAGATAACAAAGTACATAATCAAAGTTAAGTACAAACTAGAGTAAATTACAAATAAACACCAAAAGGATAAATAGTTTGTGTTGCCAACATAAATAAGTTCTAACAATTTCCACCCATGTTGGCAATGCAAACCTCTCGAGCTTCAACCATCTTGACCGATCAACTTGAGCAGGAACCTCCAGTTTTCTCTAGCCGCTTCTTTGTGTTTGTCTGAAAGGACATGAATCCCCAGATCATAGAGCCTCCAGAGGTCTTGCCATACCAGTTTCTTCAGGTCATTGTAGTTGTTGAACTCAACTAACCTTTTTGCCTTGTCAAGAACCACACTAGAACCATTTTCTTCCATAAACCAGCAATTTGTAGTTCTCAGCATCTCTTCGTCAAGCTTGTACCTACCAATGCCAGCAAGCTGATTGCACCACCAGTTTAGAAACATCAAGAAGTAGTTAGCATCGTAGCATTCGTATAGTCTAAGCTGAGTAGGGATGCTCCGCATCTTCTGGTAATAGATGAGCTTGATGTATGATCTTGACAGCATTCTTAACTCAATGGCAGCAAATAATCTGATAGACTCAGCACCTTCCCTTTCGATCACCAACTCATGTGTCATCCCGTTGTAATACTAGCTGATAATGGGGAATTTCTTCTGATTCCCTGGGATCCATTTGACATTGATTTTATCACCGATGTTCTTGAAGATGCCTTTATGTGGTGCACGGAGTCGCTTCTTTTCTTCGGCTATCTGAGCTCTTCTTTCTTCTTCAGGATTCAGATTGAACCTTTTGTCATCATAGGCTGATTTGATCAGATGTTCAGCTCTAATACCTTTACTGTGTTTTGTATGGTTTACCAAGTCCAGGTATTTGAGCTGCTTCAATTCCCATGAGAAGAGGCTTGTAAGAGCTTTGAAGTCAGCAAAGAATTGAACGTAACCATTCCGTCTCTTCACAATAAAAGCATCGAAAGCTTCATCATATTTCCAACCCAGAATCTTCATTCCATGATTAACATTGGGGTTGGCTGGCATCTTTCTCAAGTTCTTGGCAGTGAATCTCAGCATCGCCTTAGAATTTGGAGCCATTCTCACCCAGTCATCATAGATGGGTGGATTTTTATTCGTGTTAATTGCTTCAGCTCTCTCCTGTTCCTTCAGTCTGATCTGCTCCAACTTTGCCAACCTCTCAGTCTTCCTAAACTCAGTCACGAACTCACGGAGGCCTTTGGTCCTCTTGCGAATCCAAGACTTTCTCTCAACATTTTTAAATCTGAGATAGTTTCGGAGGTCTTCAAAAGACATTCTGTTAGTGGTAGCAATGATGTATTCAACTGAATCTGGATCAGGTAGTTCTTCAGCAGGATCATCAGGGATAAATGATTTACCCATATCAAGCACAAGGTCGGAAAGACGATCTCGGATCGGTGCAAAGTCAAATGTTTTGTCAGAATCAGCAAATGGATGTGACAGAGGATCAACCAGTGATTCAGGAATTTTCTCAGCTTCATCAACACGAGGGAGATTAGAATTCAATCTCTCCTCGTCAGTATACAACTTAGTTAGCTCAAGATCGGTAAGTCTAAGAAGATATTCCAGAGGAATTCTGTCTTTCATAAGAGACCTCACCATCTGAGCAGTTTCTGACACATCATCCACATCAACGTCCGTTCCTTCAAGATTAGTGACGATGCGGATGGTTGGCTCTTCGTCGTTGGATGGTGCAGATTTTTCAAGTAATGAATTTGAACCCTTTCCATAAACAACAGCTGGAGGATGATCTGATTCATACCTCTTCAAAGCTTGCTCTTTTTCTCTGACCAATCTATTTTCCTCAGCAAGTGTTTCTGCAATGAGAGCTCTACGTGATCGGTCTCTTTCAGCTTCCTTTCTTAACTAAGTTTTCTGCCTCAGTTGTTGCTTGAGCTGGTTCTATCTCCACAATTACTGGCTCGAGAGTCTGAACTGAAGGCTGATCAGGTAAAGAAGTTGTTGTAGTCGCTTCAGTGACATCAGTTGATGGTGTTGACTGTTCTCCCCTTGATATCGTCGAAGTATCAACCGAATAGATGGAATCCAGGATAGACGAAGTAATTGGAGCAAACATATCAACAGAAGGAAAAACTTCTTCATTTACTTGTTCAGCTTGATTTAACAAATTACCTGCAACATCAGACTCAAGCAAGTTAAAAGTTGAAGAAAAAGTCTCAAGGTCATACATGCTATCAGGAGCAGGATCTCTAGTATTCTGAGCATGCTCGTTAAAAGTAACGTTGCACGATTCAAGAATAACTCGAGTTCTTCTGTTAAATACTCGAAATGCTGGAGAGCTCATCGAGTATCCAACAAAATAGCCTTCATCCGCCCGAGGGGCAAATTTAGCTAACTGTTCCGACTGGATTAACACAGTACAAGCGCATCCAAACGGTTTTAATCGTTTTAAGTTTGGTTTTTCTTTTGAAAACAGCTCGAAAGGCGTTTTGCTAGCATGTTTAACCAAGAGAGTTCTATTTAGAACATGGCAGGCTGTATTCACAGCTTCTGCCCAAAAAGACAATTTCAGATTGGAATCAGCAAGTAGAGTTCTGGCACACTCAATGATTGTTCTATTCTTCCGTTCTGCAACGCCATTTTGTTGAGGCGTGTACGGTGAACTGAACTGTCGAAATATGCCCTTTTCATTGCAGTAAGCATCAAATGTCTGATTCTTGAATTCTGACCCATTATCTGATCTGATGACTTTAACTCGCTCTTTGCATCGATTCTCGATCCGCTTTACAAAATCCTTCAAGATCTCAGCTGTCTCAGACTTCTCTCTCAGGAAGAACACCCACGAGTATCTGGAGTAATCGTCGGTAATAACCAAGCAGTACGACTTTCCCCCTAAACTGTAGACGTTCACAGGACCGAAAAGATCGAGATGGAGTTGTTGAAGAATCGCCGTAGTCCTTCCAGGTGGCTTTGGCTTGTGAGACGTCTTGCGCTGCTTACCTTTCAAACATGCCACACAGTTATCTGTATGGATGAATTCCTTCTCCGGCACACCGACCACGTGTTTTCCTCTTACAAGGCGGTTCATGTTTCGAAAGTTCACATGTCCCATTCACCTATGCCATAAAGTTGAGTCATCTTCCGAAGCCTTTGCCAAGAAACACGCCACTGAACCAGTCGGCCTTGCAGCAGACATATCTAAGGCGTACATATTCCCGTTTCGTTTTGCACGAAATAGAATTTGATCTTCGGGAACCTTGAATCCCGGCTTCAGGATATAACACTCCTTATCATCGAATAACATCGGCATTTTGTTGTCGCAAATCTGTGATACACTGAGCAAGTTGAACTTCAGATTAGAGACCAGATTCACTTTGTCAAACGAAATTTCTCCATTAGATAAAAGACCGTTTCCTATTATTCTACCACCACGAATATCACCCCCAAAGGCAACAGAACCGCCATGAGTTATCGTTTTGACATCAGATAGCAGGTCCTTGTTCCCTGTCATGTGCCTAGAGCAGCCACTGTCCAAGTACCATATGTTCATAGCACTCCGGGCCGTTCCCTGCACATGAAAAAGAAAGTGATTAGTTCAAGGATGGACCCTGGCCAAATTGACCAGGAGCCTTCTTCTTAGGTGCTTTCGAGGTGGAGGGAGCAGTTGGTGCGTTCACAACAGCAGGAGAGGCAGATGAAGCAGCCTTAAAAGTAGCAGATGGTCGAGGAGCCATGACAGGTTGTTGAACCATGAGAGGCCTAGGAATGAATCCCGGCCTAGGTCGAGGCGTCCAGGACCTAACTGGAAAAGTGTTTGGTGCATTCATTCTCATTTGTTGTTGAACATTTGGCCTGAACGTATTCACACCCCTACCGAGACCTCGTGGCACATACGGGGCCTGATTTGGAATGTAGGGCTGATTTGGGTAAGACTGTTGAAACATGGTGTCAAGACGTTGATCCACGTAGTCTTCCCCAAAATTCCCATAATACATTGGAGCCAATTGGTTTCCTTGCGGACCTACTTGCTGCTGTTGGTAGAAATGAGCAGGAGGCACTGGAGCATTGTTGAAGTCAGAGTATCCTGTATTGTAGACACAAACCCTGGCATCATGATGCGGGTTTCCACAGACAGAACACCCTCTATTCTCGACAGTGCCATTAGCAGGAATAGTAGCAGATTGTTCAACAGACTGAGGAGCCAATTGTTGAGGCTCACTTGATGTAACACCTTCACCCTTCTCATTTTCAGCAACTGGCTTCTTCTTCCGTCTCCTAGTCTGTTTCTTCTTCTTTGGTGTAGTTTCATTTTCGGAAATGTTCAAAGTAAGCTCACTTTGCTCAACCGACTGATACTGATCTTCATTATCATGAGGAACTGTGATAACTGGATCACTTTGAGGTCTTTTGTTCTTTGGATTCCCAGTCTTCACAAGAAACACTGATGAAGAGCCAGCTTCATTGGAAGCAGTATGAGTTGATGATCTCTTTTGCTTAAGAAATGATGGCTGAGGTACAGCTTGTGCAGCTGGAGATGTTGCGATTGGAACAGAAGCAGGAGGCTTTTTCTGAACAGATGTCACCTTACCATCGGTGATTGTAAGACCGGCTTGTGTGTGCATGACAGTCTTACCATGTTTTAAAGCCATTTCTGCGAATGCCTTCGCAAAAGCATCATCATCGACTACTTGCTGCGAATCGAGTTTCACATTTTCAACACTCACTTTGGGCTTACGCCTCCGAACAGTTTTTATCCTTTTAGGAGCTTCATTAGTTTTGAAAACATCAAAATTTTCATTAAACAAAAATGATTGACCATTTGAGGCATTTTGAGTACAAATATTTAGAAACTCAGATTCAGCAGCCTTTAGGACACAAGCTTCAGAAATAAGCAAATCAACAGAACTAACAGAGATAGACTCAAAGTCACCAAACTTCAAGGTTTCATCAATCGGCGGGAGCCCAGAGCCAGTTTCAGTGGCAGAGAGTTGGGCTTCCATCGATTGTATATCAGAAGCACTCGGAATCATGCTTGGATCAATGAATTTAATATGACTTTTGGGGTTGATTTTAGTTAACTCAGGGATTGTCAGATAATTATGATTAAGTGGATGTTCAGCTGCACTATCACAAATTTCCCTTAAGAAACCCAAACCAGTTCTTAACCGTGCCATAATGTCTTTAGCAACAGCATTACCCAAGTTACCAGGATTAAGTTTCATTAAATCAATAGCTTCACGAGCTTTAGCATATTCATTTCTCAAAGAGGTTTGATTTTTCAAAAGATCCTCAATTTGAATTTTTAAAGTTGATTCGGTGTGCTTCATGATTTCAATGTCATCCTAAAGTGACTTGATTTTCTCAAGGAATTTTTCCTCGTTTTCTTTGAGGATTTCAACCTGACTTTCGCTTTCAGCCGCCTTAGCATGCAATTCTAGATTGTATGTGCGGTATCTAGCGACAGTTTCAAGGCAATTTGCAGAACATAAATTTTCTTTTACCTCATCGGGAATGGATCCACGTTGGAGTTCAAGAAGTCTTTTGCTAGCTTCAGATTCGACCTCATTTTGACTTACAGCAGTGGCTGAACCAGCAGAGGGAGAAGATCCATCAAGATCTTCATCAATACCGGCCATCAGACAGAAGTTGGTGGGGAAAAGAGGGTCAAAAACAACAGACTCAGTATCCTCTTTTCCATCAGAGTCCACCACAAGAGCGTAATCAGGCTGGTTTGCAGAATGAGATGGTGCAGAAGACGTCCAATTGTAGTTCCCATCCTCGAGAGATACCAAAGCTTTTCCAGTGCTATCAACTCTTTATGCAGACGATGAGCTTGACGATCCTTGATGAGAGACATTTGAAGTGGTATGCTGTGGCTTCTGGTAGGAAGAGTTGCCAGTTTTCTGGTATGACTGGTTACTATTTCCACCCTGCTTCTGATAAGTGTGGTTGCTTCCACCCGAGTTGATAGGAACATTCCAAGTTTTGGGCTTAGGACATTCACGGGCGAAGTGACCGAGCTCTTGACAGTTGAAACACTGAGCTTTAGACTTATCAAAGCCAATGTTAGCATTTGATGCAGGTTGAAACAGCTTCCTTCCAGTCTTTTTGAAGAACTTTCTTGTCCTGGCAGCAATCATTCCCATCTGACACTTAATATCGATCTCTTCAAGATCATCAGCAGAAATCTGGTCAAGATCTTCTTGACACACAGTCATAGTCTCAATGTTGCCTGACATTTGAGAGTTCATGCAGGCAAGAAAAGCATTACACAGATCTTGATCCATGTTAGTGGAGTTTGAAGAAACAGGAGCTGACGAATGACCATAATACCCAGAAGATGGAGCTTGAACAAATGACACACTTGATGGTTGATGAGTTGCATGAGATACTTGAACTTCAGGCTGATTTGGAGTCGGAGTTGGAGTAGAGGCAGGAACAGGTACACTGGGACCAGAAGATTGAGAAAACTGATGACTATCCTCATACATGGCAGCAGCAAATGCAGCATTAGGAGCATTGGATGACGAACCCTTAGAGGTCACATTACCCATGAGTGATCTTCCTGTGCGTTCAACTGCTCTAACCTCATAATCACGAACTTTATCAATCATGTCCATGTAATCAGCGTTGAGGAGATCAGTGCTGTCAATCAGATAGATGACATAGCAGGCAAACTCTTGAGGAAAAGAGTGCAGAATCTTCCTTATGATGTCGCCAGTATCTGGAAGAATCTTCTTAGTGGTCATCTCAGTGATGATCCTGCAGAATTGTGTGACATGTGTCTCAAACGACTCTCCAGGCCTGTGAGCAAAAGTATTGAAAGCGAGTTTGAGTTTCTCAAGCCTTCTCTCCTTTGTTGCTGGATTGCCCTCATACTTCTTTTCTAGGCCTACCCAAATCTCATGTGCAGAAGTAGCATCCCGAAACTGATGCAACAGATCATCATTTATGGCCATCTTGATACAACCCAATGCACGCCTATCAATTTTCAGCTGAGCATGTTCACCTACAGTCAGCTTGTCCATGGGCTTTGGGAGCATCCTCTTCTTAGTGTTAGGTGGGTCAGAAACAGTAGGAACTGCAACACCAGCAGCAGGTGTTGTAGCTTCTTCAACTTCAAACACAGCTGGACCATTGAGAATTGAAGTAAGTAGGTCAAAATCCAGATATTCCAGAAACAGTATGAACTTCCCTTTCCAGTCATCAAAGTCACTAGCACCCATAAGTTTTGGAGGGCGGTTGTTTCCTTGCATGACCGGAGTGAAATGATTTCCTTCAGACATCTCAGATGAGACAGAAACAGATTTTCAGCAAAAATTGCTAAAACGGGCCGAACGAAGAACAAGAGCTCCAAATTGCTTGTAAACACGAAGATTGCTTGAATTCACACAAATCCTGCAATCATAAACATTAAAGGAGTAATTAAACACTAATATTTAGGTGTAAACAGCAAAAATTGAAAAATTCAAATTTTTGACTTAGTCAAAATTTTGAATAGCTTGTTCTTGAGCAAGTTCAAATCACCAAAAATCAAGTTTCATCAAAATGATGTTTGAAGGAATCAATAGATGCGAAATCATGTTAGGATCAATTGCTTCAACTAACACAAACCTCAAAAATCATTCTAAGTGACCGAAAATCAATCAAACAGTGATTTATGTGAAAAAGTTTCAAAATCTCGAAAAATTGCCCATTAAATCTTCAAAACTTGATGTTAGGAAGTGAAATCAGTCCCAATGATTTCGGTTTTACTATACTAATACTCGAAAATCATCAATTTCAGCAAAGAATCATCATAAAAACAAATTTGAAAAATTTTACTCAAGAACAGTGAATATTCGGACCGAACCAAAAACTCACTGAATTCAAAAATTGACAATCATAACTTGAAATAAACAGAAATCTAAGCATGTTTTTGAGTTCCTAGAGTGATTTCTACCAAGAATCAACTCTTAGATCTAGCAAAAACAACCAAAATTGATAACTCAAATGAGATTTCTTCATTTTTGAGAAAACTTCAAAAAATGAAGAACATGGCTCTGATACCAATTGTTAGGACCTGATTTGAGCACAATGTTCTCATTTGATTCATCACACAGGTGCGGAAAACAAATGTGATGATCAATCTTGGTTGATTTCACCCCATAGATCTCTAAAGCTCAAGAACACACACAAAATACACCAAGAACACACACACAAAGGCTCTCTTGTAGAAGTGACCAGGAGGAACACGTATTAGGGTTTTCACTTTGGTATTTATACTACAAGAGAGCCTGGGACAAATAGAATGTTTGACACAAACCAATCATTACCTAGAATTCAGCAAAATATTCTAACAGAATATGAAGTACGCTAAGCATATAAAGAAGTACGCTAAGTATTAAACAAGTTCGCTAAGAAGTTCGCTAAGCATTAACAAGTCCGCTAACAAGTTCGCTAGACACAAACAAGTCCGCTAACAAGTACGCTAAGCACAACTTAAGTACGCTAGGAACAAATCAAGTTCGCTAGGAACAAATCAAGTTCGCTAGGACAGTTAACAAACAAGTACGCTAAGTACAATGACAAGTTCGCTAAGAGTTAATCAAGTCCGCTAAGTTCAATATACAAGAAGTTCGCTAAGGAGAAATACAAGTACGCTAACACTTAGTCAAGACATCATATATAAACATAATCAAAGATAACAAAGTACATAATCAAACTTAAGTACAAACCAAAGTAAAATTACAAATAAACACCAAAAGGATAAATAGTTTGTGTTGCCAACATAAATAAGTTCTAACACAAACCAAAATAGTTGTCAAGACTTAAGCCAAACCTCAACCATTAACCAATTGGGCCCGACTTGGCCCAATAGGCCCAATAAGCCTAAAACAATTAAACCGAGCCCAAAACTTTAACCCGTTATATAATCTTGATAAACCGATTAATCGTGGCGCACTGTAAACTCAACCGATACACAACGGACCCGGGCCTCGAACCGGTGCCCCGTTGAACCCGTGCGGCCCAACTACTTTTCTTTTAAATGTTTTGGCCCAATCTTAAGCCCAATTCAAATGGGTTTATTTTTATAAAATTTAAGCCCATCAACTTGGCATAAATTTTTATAAAACAAGTTACCACTTTTAAATTTTTATAAAAATTAATCACCACCTTTTATAATTTTTATACTTTAGAGAATTATAAAAGCTATGGCTTTAATCACCTCCATCTTTTATATACTTTATAAAACCTCCACATTACTTAAACTAATTTATAAAAACATGACATTGTTTTTATAAAGTAAAATCACCTACATATTAAAATTTTTTTATAAAAAGAATTAAGTGGGGTTTATTTATAAAAATTGTGGAGATTGAATTAGCCACATCCTACACTTCCCCACCACAATCCCTACCAACTTCCTTACACATACAAACTCATCCATTCTCTTTTCTCCCTCAAACTCACGACCGACTCTCACCTACTTCCCTCTCATTTCTCGGCAGCCTAGACACAATCACCACCACTCCTAGTTGCTACCACCACCACCGCCGCATATTGCAGCCACCACCACCATGAACCGCTGCCCTTCCCCCCCTATTTTTATTTTCCGGTGAGCACAAGGACCCAGCAGCCCCTCCCTTTCTCTTTCACGCAAGCAGCCTCAAACAAACCACCATCATCAACAACCATCGCCACCTTATCCCTTTCTTTTTTTCTTTTTCCGGTGATCAGCCACCACCATAAACCATCACCGCCACTCCTCTTCTCTCTTCTTCTTTCCTGCCGTGAATCAAGCAACCACCCACCTCTCCATCTCTTTTCTGTCGAGAGCAACCACAACCACCATCGGCCGGCGCTGCCACTCTCCTTCTTATCTTTTTCCCGGCAGCCCCATACGACCACCTGCTGCCTCCGTACACCAGCTGATCGGAGCTGCTGTTGTGCCACCGCTGCTGCGGTGTTGCTGGTCGTGAAGCGCAGAACCACCATAGCCACCATCGTGACTGCTGTTGCCACCAGACCAGCCGCCACCTCCCTCTCTTTCCTCTGCCGTGGACTGCAACAACCTCTGCCACCTTGCTGCTGTGCTCCGCCACCCTCCTGCAGCTGCCGGAGCTGCTGTTGTCCAGCCGCAAGCCGCCACCTTCTTCCTTCCTTTCTCTTTCTCGGCGACAACCACCCAGCCACACCACCACCAATTCGCGAGCTGCTGCCGCTGTTCCGTTGTTGCTGCTGCTGTTCCCACCACCCTCAGTCGCCGCTAGCAGCTGCGGAGCTGCTGTCGCGGACCAACGAGCACTGCCGAGCACCACCGAGCCACCACCGTCACCTTTTTCTTGATCGTTTTCTTGTCCCGCTACATTGTGAGTCTTTTAAACCAATTATCGTTACGTTTTTATTTCGTTATAAACGTCCCAAACGATTCCCCAAGTCTTGATAATCAAACCGATAAAAACCCGAGCTCGAACGATTAAAAACACCTAAATATTTTCTAATATTTTTCTTTATTTTTCCTAAACCTTAATGTTGTTGGTTTAAAATTGAAAACTTATAACTTGTGTTGCTAACGTAATGGTTTAGTTAGGTCATTAGATGATCTTACGATGTTTACATATTTTTAGCATGAGTAAAAGATGATATCATATGCTAATATGTTACAAATGACTAAGTATTGCTATAGTCATGTCTTAGCATGATTTAAAATACTCGAATTACTAATTGTGATTTATGTGGTTAATCATCAAATATATATAGACCAATATGTTGCTAATGACCAATATTCATCGACTAAATATGGTATTAGCGACACTTTTGAACTAGATGGACATTAGAATATGTTACTCTAACTTGGGACATAAAATGATAACTTAGAAACATTTAAATGAATTTTCATGGTTAAATATTTAAGTTAGTAATTTTATAAAATTACTTGGATATCTTAGGCCATAAAATGTCACCATGGAATTTATTATATAAAATGGTCACATTTTATAAAAATATAAATTCTAAAAGACAAGAATTAAAAGACTTGTTGAGATTTTATAAAAACGAAATGGATAAAATATATATATATATATATATATAAAAATGATAAAAGAACATATTTATGTCACTTGACATAAAAAGTATAAATCTTGGAATTTATTCAAAAAGTGAAAATGTTTTATGTTGAGAATATTCTATAAAAAGTCTTTAAATTTAAAACTCTAACTTTATTTGATAAATAAAGTTATTTAGAAATGATTTTATAAAAATAAAATCAAAAGACTTATAGAAACTATGAAAAACATATTTTTGATTATTTTAAATAAATCAAAATAATCAAAACGTTTTAACTGGATCAAATGTTTACTTTTACACGTTTGGAATTGAAACGAAATCTTTAAACGATTTAAAAATGTTTTACGACGTAATAAATCGTAAATAATTATTTTCAGCAAATAATTATCCTTCTGAATTTTCGAAACCCTAATTTGAGTTAAAATCATTTTGGTTGTTAATATAATTATTTTTAATAATAATTATATTTACATTAACTCAAAACCCTAATTTTTAAAACATGAGTTTAATATTAAAATAACCTTTAATATTTACCTACTTGTGTTTAATCATTAAATCTTTAACTTGTAATAATTTGATAAATTATTCCAACAAGTTAGAATAATTATTTCGATAATAATTATCAACTCTAGTTATATATATTATAACTTAACGCGATTAAATATTCAATCAATCGAACGAACTTAAAAATAATAATAAATATTATTATTTAAAACAATATTCAAGACTTGATTGAACTGGCCTTCATGATACGTGATCACATGTTCAATTCTTGTATTCAAATTACATAAATGCTTTCATACGTGAATAGTAGCATTTACTGATTTTAAACTGATTAACTAAACGGGTTTTCAAACGCTACAAACGGGATTATACGTCAAGACTTGACCGGTATCATTTGGGTAACGTTCGTTACTCAAATGATTAAGTGGACCCTTATGCATGTTGTCTTATGTTTTATTAGGACGTTACTTGCTAGTTGCCACTCGGCAATCCATCATCATCACTGAATCATGTGAGTTTCACGGCCCCTTTTCTTTACAACTGTTTTACACTTATGGGGGAGAAATCATGAACTGATAAAATGATTTTTACTTAATGTTATGGTTTACCTGTTAGCCGTATGACTACATGTTCCATTCCGTATCCCAAACTATGGTACAGAGATGTTATAAACGTTTGTACAACTGAATCCCACTATTAATTGAATTCGATTAGTTCTGCTCGAAACGATAACTAGTGAATAGATCTATTTGGGTTGACAACCCTGCCCAGATTGGTAGCTCCAATCCTGACTTCGTACATTGTCAAGGGGTACACGTCAGTTATTCTTGCCTGTTCGGTATTCTTGGGATAGAATGCTATGAGTGGGTAATCCGTTAGTATTCGAATTTGAGGTTCATGGTAGGATCTTACAACCACGACAGTAAACCAACGTAACATTTAAGTATGCCGTAAACTGTTATCCCAACCTGCCGTAAACTGTTATTCCAACATACCGTAAACTGTTATTCCAACATACTGTAAACTGTTTTTACAAACTTACCATCGAATCATAAACCTGTGAACCTCACCAACTTTATGTTGACCTTTTTAAAACTCATGATTTCTCAGGTATCTAAGCTTATCATGGAAGACGTGCAAATGGGGCTTCACTGTAACTTTCGACCCTGCTTTACCGGAGTCGTAGTCCCGACCTATCTTAAATAAACTGCTTTATGATTTCAATATCAAACTAAGACTTTTATTCAAATGTAAGACAATATCATTTCACCACGACTTTCCGCTGCAACATAAATGTATTATGTTTTAAATGACGTTTGAATTTAGTAAAAGTTGTTATGTGTATCTGCGACTATGATTCCGTCTCGCTCACACCCAAATCCGTTGACCGGGGTGTGACAGACTCACACCCAAATCCATTGACCGGGGTGTGACAAAGGGTATGGGCCAAGAATCTCTACTTGTAAGGCAATTGCCCCTTCTTTATGGTTTTGCTTTCCATTGAGCCACCGTAGCTAATATCTCTAAAAAGAGGTAGATAAACCGAATGTTTTAACGAACACATGACCGTCTTCATCCCTTAGTTTTAACACCTTTCTGATTTTGGCTTCATCGATTTCCACAGTTATACCCTGAATAATTGACACAATCTTTTCACCACCATCATCGCTTTCAGCAACCCTAGCATGCGACCAAAACTCTTCCATGATCTCTTCGAATATCACCGCTTCGATGGTTAGTGCATGATGAAGATGACTCCTTTTAAGGAAGTCTATCATGCCGTTGTAGATGTTGTTCTTGCTGGGTGTTTTAGGTAAACCACCAGGTTGTGTTCTACTGGGAACCTTGAGTCACTGGCTGGCTTCTTGCCACTCGTACTCGCTTTCGGAGCCATTATTGTTGCAGGTTATCTTGAGAGAGTTGACGGTATTTGGGAAGTTATTGGGAGTAATTTTGGAGTGTGGTTTGAGAGAAATGGGGAAGTGACAGTAATTTAGGGCTTTTTACCTTTTCCATCGGTGACGTGGAGGAGAGAGGTTTTAACCACCCGTTCAGTAACTGATGTGACTGGTGCTTTATGGGTTATACGGTACAACACGTTAAAGCATTTCATTATCCAAAAGGATATTTACTGAAACCTCAGATATTTAATGGTTAAAAATTCAATGTGTAATTAAATGTGTATCTGCTTGAAAAACTGTGCCTTCCGGGTAATTTAATAACAGTAACTTTGACTTGTTGACCCGGAAGTTCAGGCGGAACCCATTTTGTCCTTTATTTTAAAAACTAAATTTCTTCCGTTTGAAGTTCAAGCGGATAATTTTTCCGCTTGGAAGAATTGTTTTCAAAAAATTTTCCACACAATTTACAAAGCATTTTTTCAGTTGAGGTTCACCCGGAGATTTTCAAAAGTTTTCTCCTAACAGGTTGAACCTGAACTTAGACCGGAAATCTAAAACACATAAATTTTGAAAATTTTCTGTTAATTTTTCATGGTTTAACAGCAGTTGCTGACTATGAACTGAAATGTTTTCTAATTAACACAAGATATTTTCATTTTTCTTTTCTTTTTGTATCAAGAGACGGGCCCTTGAGCACATGCCTTTCTTTTATTAAAATTGTGAAAAGCTTTGTGTTAATCAAAGTTCATCATCTCAATGGCTGTGATGAGGTAGAAGAATCTTGCCTCAGCAAAAGCTTTTGTAAACAAATCAGCCAATTGATGATCAATATGAACTTTGAACCACTTGATCAGATTCTTTTCTGCACAATCTCTAATAAAATGATACCTGATATCAATGTGCTTTGTTTTGGAGTGTTTGAATGGGTTGTTGATGATGGAAATGGCACTCTTGTCGTCTGCAAAGATTGGAGTTCCATGAAGATGATTCCATAATCAAGCATCTCATTTTGGATCCAAAGAACTTGACTGCAGCAGCTTGAAGCAGCAATATACTTAGCTTCAGTAGTTGATGTAGAAACACAAGTTTGTTTCTTCCACTGCCAGGAGACAAGTTTTTCACCCAAAAATTGACATCCACCTGATGTTAATTTCTTGTCTATGTCACACCCTCCATAGTCACTATCGGTGAATGACTTGAAAGAGAAGTCAGAATTTTTGGGATACCAAAGACCTAGTTTTGGTTGACCGTTCAAGTACTTGAAAATTCTCTTGACTGCTAGCATGTGTGACTCCTTTGGTGATGACTGATATCTTGCACATAAGCAAATACTGAACATGATGTCAGGTCTACTTGTAGTTAGATGTTGGTAAATCAGAGATCGAACAACGGATTTGAACACAGAAATTTGACTAAAACGTAAACGATTTCTTGATTGTTGATTTACAGATGTTCGACCATATATAGGTACATATACGACCACTTACATACTTTGTAACTTGACACAACAGACCCTACACTATTTACAATAACACATTGACCCCAAACTTGACTTTGCATATTTACAAGACCGACCCTTATAACTTTTAACTACTAATATTTAGTTTAATATCCAATACTCCCCCTTAAACTAAATATAGTTTAAACGAGGTCTTCAACTTCCTTCATTATCCGATCACAGCAACAATAATCCTTCATCCTCGTACTCGATCAAGTTTGCTTCTTCTTTCTTCTCTTTCCACTTTGGACATTCATGTTTGAAATGTCCAAGTTCATTGCACTTGAAGCATCTCACATGATCTTTGTTCTCGCTGACTTGATTACCACCTTTGTTCTTCCAAGAGTTCCACCTTTTATGTTGGCCACGTTCTGACTTTTCTTGACTTGAATTCTCATGACCACACTGCTTACATTTGTGTCCCTTATCCTTCTGTTTTCCTTCTTCTTTGGAGAACAAGAGTTTATATTGTTGATCTTCCTCCTTAACTGGCTTCTTAGTTCGTTCTTCAAAAGCCTTTAATCTTCCCACAGCTTCCTGGAACGGCACCGTCTTGATATCAATAAACTGTTCAATTGCAGCAACTATATGCATGAACCTTTCTGGTACTGAACCCAAAGTTTCTGAACCAATCTTTTGTCTTCCATAGTATGCCCCATACTACTTGCTTGTGATGCAATCTCACTGATCTTTCCGGCATAGACATCAAGTGACTCGTTATCTTTCATCTTCAAACGTTCAAATTCTGACTCAAGCGTTTGAACACGTGCCTCCTTAACTCTATCCACTCCAACATGTCGAACCTTTAACGCATCCCAAATTTCTTTCGCCGATGTAAGGTTAGCAATTTGCAACACCATGTTTTCTAGGAATTGCTTGATAAAGCATTGCAATTGCCGTGTTGTTTTTCTTTTGATCGACTTCAGTTCCTGCAGATGGTTCGATCGCTTCCCAAATTCCATGGACATTAAAGATTGCCTTGATCTTCACAGCCCAAATTGTATAATTTGTAGAGTTAAGAACCGGGCATTGAAATGTCATTGACGCCCCTCCTTCCTTTACTGCTACAACTTCCTTTCCCTTGGATGAATCGTCACCCATTTTCCCTTTTCTTTTCCTTCTTCCAATCTTAACCTGATTGAATCTTTTCTTTCTACACGGGTTTCAACCAACCACTAATCCTTAACAGTACACGGGTTTGTTCTAAACCAACCGTTCTTTACAATGCACGGGTTCCTTCTAAACCAATTGTTCTAAACGGTACACGGGTTTCCTTCCTAACCAACTGTTTCTACCCAGAATAGTACACGGGTTCTTCCTAAACCAACTATTCTAATGACAACAATACACGGGTTTTTAAAAATCAATTGTTCTCTACCGACCGCAATACACAGGTTTTTCCAAAAAACCAATTGCTCAACCACAATACACGGGTTTTTCCAAAAAAACCAATTGCTTCTACCGAAAACAATACACGGACTTTTCAAAACCAATTGTTTAAAACAAGAATAGTACACGGGCTTTCTCCGCTTGCCAGACAAATATAAAACCAATTGTTTCTAATGACAACGGTACACGGGTTTTCCGACCACAACGTGAATCAAACCAACCGTTTCAATCTACCAAGAAACAATACCCGGGT
>JBCNJP010000007.1:57709952-57744622 GCA_039602395.1 Deinandra increscens subsp. villosa | reverse complement strand
CCGAAAGATGATGAAATCAAAGCAGCAATCATTTTCGCATAATCATCCGTTGTTTCAGTACAACCCCTTAATGAATTATTATTCGAATTTCCATAAATCTTTCCAATGAAAGCAGTAGGAGGTGTTTGTGACATCCGAGAATTTCAAGGTTTACTTCCGTTAGACAATTCTGTTAGTTACGTCACAAGTGTTAACTTAGTAACTAATGCATAACTAGGCCGAATACGTCCACGACCTTTGGTTGATCACCGAACCCGCCCATATGTGCTATGTGTTCATTTATTAATGTCATAATGTGCAATGTGATTTAAACGCATGATTTAATATTATGAATAGCATGACAAATTGTAAATCCTTGATTATGTGAAAATTGCCTAAGTTATGCAGCCAGCGAAACTACCGGGCGAAACTGTAGTGTCGCCCGGTAGCCAGCTAAGCTAATCAGTTTAAACGTGACCAGAGCCAGTTTCGCCTGGCCAGCGAAACTGCCAGCGAAACTAGCCTCTGATATAAATAATCTTAATAAACCCTAGTTCTCCCATTTTGCCTCATTTACACAAAACACATACACACTCTCCTGAGATATTCTGGACCAGCTGATTCCAGCCAAGAACCATCAAGGAACCATCATCTCATCTCATCCATTTGGCCCTAGATCGAATCGTGAGCCCCCAAAACCATTCTTTATGCATTTATATGTGTTTTCTTGGTATTTTACTTTAAAGCATGACCAAACCTCCATGGAATCACTTGATCTTCTAATATGTTGTCTAGGAATGATAGATCTACAATAAAGTCAGTAACTTTACGTGTGAAATCCATCCATGTTGAAGATTTATTTTAGATTAGGTCATTTTAGGTTAAAATGTGTTTTTGGTGATTTAATGATGAAAATGCATGTTTAAGGTGTTAAAGCTTACTGATTTATGTTGGTAAATGGTTATGTATGCTAGATAATGAATTGCATGTAATATGGAAGCTGTTAGATTGATTTTTAGGCTGATTTATGTGTTTTTCGCGACCAGCGAAACTAGCCTGTTCTCTGGGCGAAACTATATAGCGAAACTATGTATATCTCCTTCCAGCGACACTATACAGCGAAACTATAGTGTCACCGGGTAAACCAACCAGACCTGTTCGGACGAAACTACCGAGCGAAATTCCCTGAACGAAAGTTCAAACCAGTTTCGGGCGAAACTAGGCTAGCGAAACTGTGCCAACAGTTTCGAGCGAAACTAGCCTAGCGAAACTGTGTCATCGGGTATTGCCTAGCGAAAGTGCTGCCCGTGCACACAGCGAAACTGCCTAGCGAAACTGCTAGCGAAACTGAGACCAGAATCCAAACTTGTGCAATTTGCTTGAATGTTATGCCATGACTTACATGATTATGCTATGATGATACATGCTTTGATTTCTGATGTATATGAACCCTTGTTTATGATCAACCATCGGTGTCGTGTGTCGTTATGTCGAGTCGTAGTTCCAACGTGCTATGTTATGGGCCATAGTAACGTTAAGTAAAGATTAGACACAAAACTAATACTTAAGACCTAAACGTGTTCATAGGTCTTCGTTAAGCAAACTTGGATTATATAACAAGTGTAGCAGTGCAACCAAAGGTGAGTGTCACTAACCCGTTTACTGTGAGCCCGTTTGGGACACACTGAATAACTTAATGGAAAACAATGCTGACAACTTTACGAGTGCTATGCACCACTTGATGAAACTGAAAACTTAGAATGCTATGCATCTACTTGATGAACTTGAAGTGTTTTATGGGAAACACTTGTGAAACTTAACAAACTATTTCTGAAACGAAAACCGTTTTAATATGGCTAGTGTAGGTTAAAGTCTAAACCACATGATATCACATGATTTCTAAGGATTGCCTTTTTAACTGAAAAAGTCCTCAACTTAATTGTGCCATTAATTGTAAAGCGAGGAGATGTTGGGTAGATCTACTAGAGTTTGACAAACTCCGCCTCGTGACACTGGAGGTGCACGGAGGTACAATATCAGCCTATCTGACCGTGATCCCGAGAGGACACGGGGGGAGGCAAAGCCGCGATGACGAATGTCCGCAAAACAAAATCGCAGAAGGCCCTGCCTCTACTATACTTAATCGTCAGCTTTGGTACGAACTTCCTTAGTGCATGGAAACAACGGATTAGCTACCCGCGATATCGGTTGAGCACTTTAATTATACAAGACTAGTACATACCTGATAACTTTGTTACGGACAATAACTTTACTAAATAACAAATGTTTATGAATTGACGTATATAACTGAGCATTTCTTTTCACAAACAAATATTACGTATGTATATGTTGATACGATTATGAGACCGGGCCAATGCATGACATGCCCACTGTGAACTCACCAACCGTTAGGTTGACACTTGTGTGGTTTTCACTTTTGCAGATCGTTGAAGAGTATCCATTGAAGGTTGGCATGGCACGTGAAGACTTTTACTTTCATTAAACTAACTTGGGATTTTGATTTGAAACAATGATTTGTAAAGCACGTGGCTAGTGCTAAGATACTTATGTTTTTATTCCGCTGCGTAACTTTTGAAACTGTTTTGAAATGAATGTTTTGGACTTTACTCTGATTCGTTTAGTATTTGTAACTAATGGTTGTGGTCCTGGTTTGCTCGCACCCCTTAACGGTATAAACTCCGTTAGTGGTTATTTGGGGGTGTGACAGTGTTGAACTAAAACTTGGTTTAGCTTTAGCTGTCATACTAGCAGCATTTTCACCATGATACAATTCTGGATTTTGCAGATTTACTTTGGACTTATTGGAATTCATCATTTCCATTTCACGAGCATGGAGTTTACCAGTTAGATCATGAAATGTTAATGTGGAAAATTCTTAATCATGTGTAAGCAGCAACACATAATTAACCCATTTTTCTGGTAACGCTTCCATAGTCTTCTCTTTTAACTCTTCATCAGTTTTCTCAATTCCCACAATCTTTAATTCACTTATAAGATGTGACAATCTTGAAACAAGAGCTGTAATGTTTTCATTCTCGTAATGCTGAAAGTTATCTAACTCTTTACTCAACACCTTCATCTGACTTTTCTTGTATTGATCATTCCCTTCACACCTTGTTGATAAAGCATCCCACAATTGTTTTGACTTCTTACACGTACTAAATTGATGTAACATCTCAGTGGGTAACGCCATCGTAATATAACCAAATGCTTTTTGTTCAAGCTCATGTGATTTTCTCTCAGCAATGTCGAACGTATGGACTTCTTTAAATCTCCTTGATCAGTTAGAAGTAGATAAAGTGTCTTGAATGGAATCCACAAATCGATATCATTCGTACTTATGTAAGCTGAAAATCGTTGCTTCCAATTTTGATAATTTTCTAGCTTCAACAACTTGGGAACTTTCTGACTTGTTCCAATTTCGTTGTCAAAATTCATCATAGTTTGCATAGCGGCAAAAGCTTGAAATTCTGATATTCTTTAAATTTATTTTACTGTTTTACCGAACTCGCGACGAACTCTAATCAGATGTCTGAACTTGTCCCAAACTTGGTACGAATCTAATTACACAGACGAACTTCGTGTGAACTCTTAACGAACTCCCGATGAACTCCTGAGGAACTTTGAGTTTTCCAAACGTGAACCGAACTCTTGACGAACTTATCAGAACCCGAACTTTATCCGAACGTCTTCTGAACTCCTCACGAACTCTCTCCAAACATGACACGAACTTCAAACGAATGAAAATTTCAGACGAACTTTAGACGAACTCTAAGTTTGTGACGGTTACAGTGACGAACTCTGGGTTCGGAGCGGTTACAGTGACAAACTCTGGGTTCGGAGCGGTTACAGTGACGAACGTGAACAGTAACAGCCGAACCTCAACATAATTTTCTCAAATCGTTCGATTTTGGAATGATTTTGATGAGATTTGCAGCAGTAGATCATAAAAAGTGATAAGGAATGATTTATGAGCAAAATTTTCACAAAAACCGCGACCAAAATGATCAAGAACTCGTGAAAACACTCAAAAATCACCAAAAATCACGCGTTTTGTTTCAAAACATCCGAAAATAGCAACCACAGATCAGTAGAATGAACCCGAAAGCTCGGATACCACTTCAAATTGTGTGAGCTTTGGATCGTCTACTCAATCTAGCTATATCGGATACAAAATGAGTAATTAAGAGTTGTTTTATTAATTAAAGAAAAATTACAACTCTAGACACTTAGAACACAGACTCAGAGAATCGCACCACAGAAACACACACTTAACACTCTCTCAGTCTATAACTCGTACACAAAACAACGATCAAACTCCTATTTATATACTGTTGGCCGAACCCTGTCCGAACTCCAAGTTCGGTAGGTCTGGACTCCAGGTTCGGACCAGGTTCGCCCAGCAGCAAACCTAGCTCGAACTTGATCTTTTCTTGTCTTGAACCTTCACACTACATTGTCTGATTGGATACATCACATGACGCACAGACTAGGTATCAACATTTATGACCAATGATGGCCCCATAAGGTGTGTATATAACCAATAAGTTGTGTTAATGACCAATGATTGCCAATAAGTTGTGTTTAGGATCAATGATGGCCCAATAACGTGTGTTTAGGGGCAACGAGGGTCAGTTGGGACTAATGAGTCCCAATAAGGGGTGTATATAACCAATAAGTTGTGTTTAAGACCAATGATGGCCAATAAGTTGGGTTTAGGACCAATGATGGCCCAATAAGGTGTGTTTAGGGGCAATGAGGGTCAGTTGGGACCAATGAGTCTCAATAAGGTGTATATATAACCAATAAGTTGTGAATAGGACCAATAAGGTGTGTTTAGTAGCAACGAGGGTCAGTTGCGGCCAATGTGTCCCAATAAGGTGTATACGATAATGTATATAATACAACACATTGAAAGATATATATATATACATATATATATATATATATGTAGACTATATAGGGTGAGGTTATGTGAAATATATAGCTTTTTTCATATGTGTTCACATGTGAAATTTTCTGAATAATAAGACAAAAGAAATTAATCACAAGCATTAAGAGATACAATTATCATTAAATTTATTGCTTAATATTCCATTTTACACTTAAAAATCATTTTAAAGTTATGTTTAAAATACTATTATATCTATGTTTGGAATTAATTGAGTTTATATTAAATCCGATAAATGTTGTCACGTCCTTATTAGGTGATATGCTTTCACCCGGATCGATCATATTAATCCCCAAATTACTTCCCACTATTTTTCAAATTTCCTAAAAATTAATTAATCAGTTCCTATTCCCACTCACCAAAATTTTATCACCAAAACGATTCATCACTCTCTTCTTCCCTCTACAGGATTCACCACTCTCATCTTCCCCTTAAAATCTTCAGGAGATCAACACCAAATTTCAGTCAATATTTATTTCACTGTCATTTTCAGTAGATCTTTTTTTCATCTCAAATATTCCATCGCATTTATATCATTCCCTATTTATTTCATTTCAGGATTCATCTCATTTACCATGGAGCGTGATGGTGAAACATTGAAGGACATTCATGATTATTCAGAAGAAGAGGAAATGATAAACGATGACGCCCACGTCGAGGATGAGGTTCATACTGAGAATGAGAATTCTGATAGTGAAGGGGAACGTAATGAGGAATCAGAAGAAGAGAAAATGATAAACAATGAAGCCCAAGTCGAGGATGAGGTTCATACTAAGAATGAGAATGAGGAACCCACAACCTCTGCTTCCCAAACTACAAATTGCAAGAGGGGGTTGTCGCGGTTGGTAAAGTGGCGTGCCAAATTTAGTAACAATGGTGGGAAAAATGGCCACTAACATTTGACAATGTTGGAAGGGTTATCGGGGAGCATAGACTGAAGTTTTTAAGTTTTAAAGGAGATATTGTAAGGGCAGAGGTTGGAATTGAGTATCCTGATTGGAAGAAGGTGCCAACAGACAGCAAGAAGACGATGTAGGCTCTGATTCAGGTTATTAAACATATTAAACATTTTCTTACATTAAGTCATGTGACTAAAAAATCTATGTTATTATTTTAGCAATATTTTGAGGTTGATAACTGTCGAAAGAATACTATTATGGTAATGCTTGGTGGGTTGTTAAGGGGCTTTAGAAGAAAATTGCGTGAAAAATACATTCTTCCCAACATGGCGAAACCAAAGGTGCTTGCGAAAGTTCCAAAGCCGTATTTCGGTATTGTGGAAAAAGAAGATTGAGACAGATTTGTACAATATACAAAATCTGAAGATTTCTAGGTTTTTATTCAATTCAAACTACAGCTTTTATTAATTGATTAGCTAAGTCCATGTTATAATTAATGAGATTATAATTATATATCCTACTGTTCTGTTGGAAAGGTTGTGTCAATCAGTGCAAAACAAGTTCGAACACATTATACTTATGATCATACTATGGGCCGGGGAGGAAATGCCTTTCTGAGACAAAAAATGGTAATAAGCTAATTAAGAGTGTTACATCCGGCCAGTCATGGTTAAGAACCTGCAATGTATGTTTCAAGTCTGATATATATTCTTATAATACAAGGTACAAAACAAAGAGATTGAAGCTGATGAGGACCCCGATCGAGCTCTTATGTGGAGGAAAGCAAGGGCCTAGCAGAGAAAATAGTATGTTTAATTGCTATATATATACCTAACTATTTACATGTTAAAAATTAATAGCACCTCACTACATTAACTAGATATTAATTACTGCAGGCCGAGAAAGAAACATAAATAAAAGCCGAGAAAGAAACATAAATAAAAGCAGGATCCTTGACTGCAGATCGAGAACGGATGCCCTGACAATGGTCCTTGGAAAGGAAAGGGGTGGATTCGTAAAAGGTATGGGTTATGGAGTGAATTCCCGTCAATATTGGCAGCATGGTGCTGGAAAAGGGCGATCAAAAGAGCGCATCGAAAAACTTGAGGCGCAACTCAAGAATGAAAAACAGCTGCTTGTGAAAGAAGATGAAGAATTTGATCACCTCAATTCTAAGGTTAAAGAACATAAGAAAAAATTGAGATGCTGATGGCGTTTATGAACAACCAAATGATTAATCAACGACAACTTGGTGGACCAGATAAAGCTGTAAATTCTGTAAGGGACAAATTATATATACATATAGATATATATATACATATACCTATAATTAATTAATTAATTAACTAGGTAATTATTGAATTGTACGTAGGACATGGTCAATTATGCACACAATACATCGGGGAAACAATCTCTTCAATCAAACTCATCTAAGAGGTCGAAAGATAAGGTACAGATCTGAAATAGTTCTGAAATTGAGTTGATATGGAAGATTCTTGTTCACCTGGATGAACATGCTTCTCTAGTTATAGTACATCTGGATAGTTACAGTTCATCGGGATAGTTAGAGTTCTTCCGGAATATAAATAATAATTGTTTCGGCTATGATAAGTTTTTACTTCATCCAGATGGTTGTAGTTCATCCGGATAGTTACAGTTCATCATGATAGTTAGATTTCTTCTGGAATATTAATAATAATTGTTCAGGCTATGATAAGTTTGTACTTCATCCGGATGGTTGTAGTTCATCCGGATAGTTAAAGTTCATCAAGATAGTTAGAGTTCTTCCGGAATATAATTGCAATATGATCATTTAATTAAATGATGCATCATGCTATCTTTTGGGGAAAAGAGACAAAGAAGTACTGAAGCAGCAGTTGGGGCATCTGAGCAGGAAGTGGTATATATAATTAAGGATTTGACAAATGGCTTTGACGTTATTGTTAATTAATATATATGTTACTAATCAGTTAATTACATGGTGTCAATTTAGGAAAACAATAAGAGACATGCAAAATCAGTAAAACCTACAGCTCGTAAAGTACCTCCTAAGAAGAGTGATCAGTAATTATGAAGCCATTGCAGCTCCTATAGATCAGCCAGTAATCCCAGAGGTATATATATTAGTATATACCACAACTTTTTAAATTCTATTTTTGACTTTATTATTATTATGTCACTTCTGCTCAGGGGTGCAAAACTGCGACGTTGCACTTGGAGGGGAATCCAATGAACGTCGTGGGAATGGCTAAATTATTACCAAAAGAAAAAGATGAGAAGATTCATGGAAGTCAATTACCTCCTGGTTGCCATAGAATTACAGCTTATCAGGTCAATAAGGGTGCAACATATTTACCATTCCCATTAGATGATAAAACAATGCTTTCGGAGGTTGAAAATAAATATATTATTGCATGGCCGATGAACCGAATGATCCTTCATTCTAATAACACATCAGATAAATCACAGCTGGTTGATCATTCTACGGTTCAAATAGTTCTGGAACAACCACAGGTAATTACTACATTAATTAATCGTATCCGCTAATTAATTAACTATATATATATATATATATATATATATATATATATTGATCTGATCGGTTTTATTTGTCATGTTTTCAGGTAAATAATGATCGGAAAAAGACGTCGAAAGTGTACTTAACACCGAACCAGCCGAGTCAAGATCTGATAAACAGAAAACTTAGTACACGGATCCAGCAGAAGCAGTTGATGAGCATGGACAAGAAATTCTAATTAATTTATTATAGATATTAAACTTTGATTAGTGTATGTTATTTTAGTGAAAAGCATTTGATTAGTGTATGTACATTAATTTTTAATTATAATATGATTTAAGGTTTCTCTATATCAATTAATATGCAGTATAATTAATTATAATTAAGAAAATATATGTGACCATATATATAATACCAAAGGCCAGACTTTTTATATTTTAATGTGGTCGTTCCCACCCTTTGGCCACGCGTATTGGGACAAAATGTATGATTTCAACAACCCTTTGGCCAGTTTTTTTTCAAATATATGTGGCTAAAACACAAATATACGTGACCATGTAATACCAAAGGCCACGCTTTTTATATTTTAACGTGACCATTGCCACCATTTGGCCACGCGTATTGGGACAAATTATCTGATTTCAACTACCATTTGGCCACTTTTTTTGAAGATTGAAGATTGAAGTTCTTCAAGTTCTTTACTCAATTTGCTAATTTCATCTCTGCTAAGGACCGTTCTTTGATTCTTCTCATTTATGTTTCTATTTAATTGTTGATTTCATCTCTGCTAATGATATTTGAGTGCTTAATTATTCGGTCCATATCCCTCCCAATGAACTCATATTTTTTTTGATGTTAGACTTTTTAATGAACATTATAAAACAACTAGGTAATGTTAAAATTGCTTAACCATTTAACTAAGATTTTGTGAGTTTCTTTTTACGCATAAACTTTGTCCAAGTTTCTGAGTTGTCCGAGTTCTTTAAAAAACTGTTATGAATGCAAATGAAAGAGTTGTCTGAATTCTTTAAAAAACTGTTATGTTGGTTTATTACCAAGTTTCCGATAATGTTGCTTTCATTCAAACTCAGTTTATGTTGGATTTTTTTTAAAAACTATTATGGTGGATTCTTTGGTTTTTTTATTGTGAATCTGGGTTGAGTTCGTTTTGCCTTTACTGTCATAGCTTTGTTGGAATTCATATTCATCATTCAAACTGTGCTTAAGTTGCAAACTGGTATTACAAACCGTGGTTAAGTGGATGTATGAATGTAGATTAGGATGTATGAATATTTTCTATGTCCTTTTGGAATAAAGTTTAGATGGGTCAACATTACTGTTTTGGAATAACAGCAGTTGTTGATTCTTCTAATGCGTCTAATGGGTCAAAATTAATGAAAGAAAAAAGACACTTCTAATGGACTTATTTTAATATATTTTGTGAACTTTATGATTCTAATGTCATTTCTATATTAATATATATTTGAACATAGATTACCTCTGTGACTTTAAAATAAAAGTTTGATCATTGACATAACTTTTTACCATATTTCCTAATCACTTTACACTCTTTTAAATTTACTACAGGGTGCTTTCTTACTCGCTGTTTGCTACTAAGGTACTTCTCAGTTCCTTTGTTGTAATAGTTATCTTATCTACACAATGTGGTACTTAGATTATGTTACAATTTAGAACATGCTTATGATATAGCTGTTGTTAGAGTGATTATAATTTAGAACTTATTTTGAGCAGTATTGATGACAAAAATATGAGGAGCAAAGAAACACTGATTTGCCTAACTCTCTAACTCAGTTTTCATCCTTTGGATATCCCTCATTGTTCGCTTGATGTTAGTGTTTTGCTTAATTTTTAAATTACCTTGATCTAATCATGTGGACATTTTAAATAGACATTAAGTTGGACTTTTCTATATGCATAAGTTTATACAATTGTATCAACTTCTTTTACATGTTGTGTTGAATCTGGAGCGTTAATTTATGTTTCTTTTGCAAGTACATGTTATGCTTTGGTATGAGTAGGATAGTACTTGAATATTGATTTATGTTTCTTTTGAGTTTCACAATCATAAGATGACCTCTTGTATGCACAAAGTGATATATAAGCAACAAATTCTGATTCTCTAGACTTAACTTGAATGTGCATGATGCTTGAGTATAATGAAAATATTTTGGATACAAAAAACACACTTGTAAGTTTTGAACTGATTTTGATATAGCCCCATTTAATAATGTACCTAAATGTAAAACTCATGAAAAATCCATTCTACTAACCAGTTTGATGCCTGACCCGTTTACCCACTTAAAATCTTGCTCTATACTTGTGAGCTCACTGATTTTGAACATATGATCCATGTACTAACCACTTTAAATCATGCTCTATACTTGTAAGCTCTATACTAAATGTAAAACTCATGAAAATCCATGTACTGACCATGTACTGACCAGTTTAATACCTGACCCGTTTACCCACTTCAAATAATTGAGCTTGCAACCGGCAAACACACTTACATAGTCTCATCTTGAATTTTCAAAAGTTCCTTTTCCTATTAGATACTCTTCACTAAAGTTATTTGTTCCTAATCTCAAATCTCGGTGAGTGTAAGGGCTGATGCTATGAATATATATATGTATATAGTTTTTTTCAAGTAGAATATGGTAAAACCACCAAGTAGATAGTGTTATCATGTGAGTTTGTTACTATCATTTTACTTCTGATTTTTTATACAATCAAGTTTCACCTTAATTTTACTTCTGATTTTGTTACTATCATTTAAAAACCAACAAGTTATGTTGGTTTTAAGGTGGTTTTCGCGTTTTCGCAAAATATATGCGTTTTCGCATGATCCTTTCCCATATATATATATATATATAGGGTAAGTGAAAATGCGTGAGCATAGGATCGTCTACTCGATCTAGCTAATCGGACATTGAAACGTAATTAACCGATTGTTTTATTGATCAAAATGAACAATTACAATCAGTGAAACACTCAGAAACACAACACAGAGAAACACTTTGAAAACACACACTTAAGAAATTTCACACGCTCAGAACTCTACAATTACAAAGACCAATCACCTATAAATACCCGCTGGTCCGAGCTTCGGCCGAACCTCAGGTTCGGCCAGTCCGAACTTCAGGTTCGGACCCAGATCTGCCAGACCTAAATTGACTTGATTTTGTTCTTTGTTTGATACTCACACGACGCACATTTCAGGTATCAACAAACTCCCCCTCGTCGTGTGCAGTATCTCTTCTATCTTTTCAACATCATCAAATCTGTATCTTCAATCAAGCTCCCCCTCAAGTGTAGAACCCGTTCGTTCAATGAAATGAATCTTCAAACAAACTCTTCCTCAATTTGATCGTAACTTGATCTTGAATACTTGATAGCATTTTAGTGTATCTCTGGTCTTTCATCAACATCTTTAGAAGACTTGAAGTTGTGATATCTTGCACTATAGCAACCTGCTCAAACATTTAAATAACCTTGGTGCAAAATGTCTCTTCGAGACTCCAAGATATGATTTTGAAAATGATTTGTATCACGTGTTGATCAGATCGAAATTAAAGCAAAAACAAAATCTTTTTGATTTTTCAAACTTTATGCTAAAACACACTGAAAATCTTTTTGTGTTTTTCTGGAAATGAAATGAAATTGCGATACAAAATCAAACACTATTTTTGGTATGAGAAAGATCACTATATGGGATCATATTGAACATAACGCACTGAACTGCATTTCAATTTCAATTAATCGAAACACATAAGTCATGATGATTGCTGTTATAATTTGTCCAACTTAAACTCAGGCAGAATCATACTCATAACATCTGGATATGTTAAGGTATTGATTAGATTTGCTTTGACCAGTGTACCCCACACTATCAGACATACTCAGACATTTTATATATATATATATTTTTTTTCTTTTTCCTTTGTGTGATCGCACTTGTGATTTTTCACAATGCATAACATTTTCATGATATAGTCAACTGTGTTCCATGCAAAAAGAAATAAGAACGTTAAATCGTCTACCTTAAGGTCGATCTTTCGATACGCAGATAAGGCCTCGGATTTAACAAAATAAGAAAATAAAACAAGTTGAAATTGTATAACCCAACAACAATCAGGTCGGTACTTCCGTACACGCAGAGAAAGTCCTATGAGTTATACGAAACACCAAAGAAAATAAAGCAGAACGTCAAACGAACAACGATCAGGTCGATCTTTCGATACGCAGAGAAAGTCCGATCGTTTGACAAAATAATAAATAAAAAAAATTAAACAAGTTTAAATCTTTGCAAAATGAACACATGTATACACAGTGACTTCTCATTTTGAAATTCACACTTATTTTCTTTTGTGTCATGAACTATGCATCAAGATGTTATCCACATGGTCAAACATTAGTATTTAGTGTATATCACATCTGAATACTTTCTGATTTGCTGAGCCTACCAAGCATATCAAACAATGATCTTATGGCCCTTTCATCTACTTTATCCATGAGTCAGATACGTACGCCAATGTACCATCATTTCCCAATGATCAATTTCTCACAATTTTATATATTTGGCATGTATTCACCTTCCTTCAATATATATTTGGCATGTATTCACTTTCTCCCCATAACATGCATTTTCTCAATTACTCCTCCTTACTTACAATTCTCCCCCTTAAAATGAAAACTCTATTTTTGGATTTTCATTTTACACAAAAACAAGACTCTATTTTTGGTATTTTTGAGAGAAAACTTGTAAACAAAGAAAAGTGATCAATCAACACGGATACGATGCAATATTAGAATTCAGAAAATTTTCAGGTTAGAAAGATATATCATGAATATTTAAATTAAGCAGAATACTCCTCCATCAACAACTAGGCAATTGTCAATAGGTATTCTAGAAGTACCTGCACACTGGTCAAACTAATTAGTCCAAAAATGACCCGAAGCGGATCGCTTCTGGTCGACCAGTGTCCTTGTTTTGCTTAGAAACCACCTTAGGTTTCCATTGTTGTTGTTTTGGTAATTCAGTTTTTGATGAAACAATCACAGATGACTGTGATGATGAACCTACATTTTGAGGTTTTGGAAACATTGGAACAAAACGTTTTTGTTTATGAAAGAATGTAGGTTTATCTTCATCAAAAACTCTGCCTTGTTCATCAACGAACTTTGTGGTGGCAGGTTTACCAAAAACTGATTTCTTATGAAATCTTTGAGGTGAATCAGCAGGTGATGGACAATCTTTTGCCATATGCCCCGTTCGACGACAAATATAACAAATTCTTGTCGTTTTATCCCATCGGTGATGTACCTGCGAAGAACACACATGAATATCTCTAACATAATCAGAATGAG
Source organism: Deinandra increscens subsp. villosa (assembly GCA_039602395.1). Taxonomy (NCBI): domain Eukaryota; kingdom Viridiplantae; phylum Streptophyta; class Magnoliopsida; order Asterales; family Asteraceae; genus Deinandra; species Deinandra increscens. The sequence goes on along the minus strand of JBCNJP010000007.1, from coordinate 57,730,869 downwards.
AATCATATACCTGATGCCTGTGATCATGTACCCATTTAGATGTAGGGCTTAGAGATTGAGAACTTTCAGAAGAAATGTTATCTTTTATAAAAACCTCTGAAATCTTCCGAGCATCCACGCAATGAAGAGGAAATTCTTTGTCCGAGAAAAGCTGATCAGAACCTTTGAGCTTGTAGAATCTCTCAGGTTGAACTTTGTCTGCTTTGAACACTTCCTTCTTCACATGTTTCATTTTAAGCTTCTTCAAGTTTTGTCTTTCAGATGCTGGAACTTGCTCAACTTGAACATTCTTTTCTTGGAATCCTAAACAAACTTGTTGACCAGAAATCTTGTCTTCAGAATTAAAACCCTGGTGTCCATTCTTTGCCAACCTTGTGAATTCAGCTTTTACATCAGTGATTTTCTTTTTATCATAGAAAATAGTCTCATCAATTTCAGGTTGAGACTAATCTTTGCACTAGACATAGCTGAATTTTCTTGATCAGCAGAAAATGAACTAGAAACAAACTTCGGTGCTTGAGAAATCTCAGATTTCATAATCTTTTTCTTGTTCTTCTTCTTAACAACCCTTACTTCTTCAGAAGTAGAAGATGAAATCTCTGAATAATCAAAATCGTCAACCTGTTCCTTTACTTCTTTAAAAGCTTCTTTGATATGTGCCGGGGGTGATGCAGTTTTATCAAACATCTTTTCAAAATTGATATCATTAGCTAAGAAACTTGTGAAAACTTGAGAATTAGAAACATTGTTGAGCAACCTATTAGCATCAAGAACTTGAACTTTGAGATTAGAAATTTGCTGTTGAGCTTCTGCAAATTCCTTTTCTTTAGCAATCAAACGCTTCGCAACTTTGTGAGTTTCAAACTTTTGCATACGAAGATTGTCAAGTCCTTCATGTAACTCCTTTTTCAATTTATTCTCATTTCGCTTCTGAATTTCCAAATTTGCAGCCTGAACTTTGTTAACAATTACCAACTCACGCTTCTCATCCAACAACTTTTCCATATCAACTTGATATGCTTCAATTTTAGCATTTGATTCTTCCACATTCCTTGTTAGCAAATCAAGTTTGATCTTGGACTTGTCAAACAAATTCTGAAAATCATTAGCTGTATCCTCTGCTTCAGCCTTCCATTTCTTAACTTCTTGTACCAACTCATCCTTTTCTTCACAAAACTTAGCTTTTGAAATTTCAACATTCTTCTTATCTTGCTTCAAAACTTCCAAAACCTCATTCAATGTTTGGATTTCCATCGTCAAATACTCATTCTTTAATGTCAACTCCTTGTCATGATCTTTAGAAATCTTCAACTCTGAATTACTCACATCAAATGCCTCAGACAGTTGTTGAACTCTATTCACTAAAAAAGCATTTTCTTTCATCAGACTCTCCAAGTTTTCAGCAGATTCATACGAACTTGGAATTGAACTAGTATCGGAACTAGTATCTGAATATTAATCATCTGACTGAACATGAGTGACAATCAAGGCTGATGAATCATAACCAAATTGTTGACCCCAATCATAAACACCATCATGTTGTGCTGTCAAAGCTGTAGACTTGCTAGTGTTACTAGTAGATGGTTGAGTAAAACCAGGCTTTGGTGATAGAGGAACACCAGACTTATTTGCATGAGCTTGTTGACAATCTTTAGCAAAATGTCCAAGCTGTGAACACTTATAACACCTTAATTTTGACTTGTCAAAACCCAATTTATCACCAGAAAGATTCCTTCCATGTTTCTTAAAGAATCTTTTAGATCTTTGACATAACATAGCATATTGCCAAGATATATCCAATTCAGTTAGTTGTTCATCATCAAGAGCATCAAGATCCTCACTGGTTAACTTTGCATCAGCAACATTCTTGAGAATCAAACCAAAAGATGATGAAATCAATGCAGAAATCATTTTAGCACAATCATCTGTTGATTCAGCTGAAAAAGCATCCTGACTTGAAAAATTTGGAATTGTGAAATTGCAACCCCTTGAAGAATTATTATCAGAATTTCCTGAAACTCCAGCTATAAAAGCAACACTTGGTGTTGTATTCTGATTTGTATTCAGATTTAGCTTAGACTTTGCACTCATGCTTGCACTATTCTCACCATGATACAATTCAGGATTTTGCAAAGTAGCAGTTGACTTCTTTGAGTTTAACATTTCCATTTCTCGAGCATGAAGTTTTCCAGTAAGCTCGTGAAATGTCATTGTAGAGTAATCCTTGTCATGCGTGAGTAGCAAAACATAATTTTCCCATTTCTCTGGCAAGGCTTCCAAAATCTTTTCTTTCAAATCAGCATCAGTTTTTTCAATCCCAACCACCTTTAATTCACTAATCAAGTGTGACAATCTTGAAACAAGAGCAGTAATGTTTTCATTTTCATAATTCTAAAAATTATCAAATTCTTTGTTTAGAACTTTCTTCCGACTTTTCTTGTAGTCATCATTACCTTTACACCTTGCTGATAAAGCATCCCATAATTGCTTAGATTTCTTGCAAGTGCTAAATTGATGAAGCAACTCAGTAGGTAATGCCATTGTAAGATAACCATAAGCTTTTTGTTCAAGCTCGTATGATTTTCTTTCAGCAAGATCAAAAGTATGAACTTCTTTAAAATCTCCCTCATCAGTTGGGTGTTGATAAAGTTTCTTGAGAGGAATCCATAAATCGATATCATTCGTGCTTATGTAAGCAGAAAATCGTTTCTTCCAATTCTGGTAATCTTCAAGCTTCAACAATTTGGGAACTTTCTGACTTGTTCCAATTTCGTTATCAAAATTCATCATGGTTTGCATCACACTTTGCATTGCAGCAAACGCTTGAAATTCCGACATCGTTGAAAAATTGAATCTGGTGACCGAACCTGCTCCGATCCTATCACTAACCTCCGAACTCTGTCCGAACCTAAATCCAAAGTCCGAACTATGTCCGAACCTGCTCCAAATCAGAAACAACAGGCCGAACTCCTAAACAACTCCGATCTATCTCCGAACCACCTCCGAACTCCGAACATTGACCGGACTCTCACAAAAGACACACCGAAAGATGTCCGAACTTCAAGTTCGGAGCAGTTACTCCGAACCTGATCTGGAAATTCCGAACTTCGACATAATTTTTCAAAAACGTTCGATTTTTGATGGATTTTGACGAAAAACGTACCAGTCAGACCAGAAAAATGATGAGGAACGATTTAAGAGCAATTTTGACACAAAACGCACGTCAGAAATTATTGAAAATACGAAAAGAAGCACGAGAAAACTTCAAAAACGCTCAAAAATCCGAGAATAGCAATCACAGATCAGTAGAGCGAACCAGAAAGCTCTGATACCACTTGAAAATGCATGAGCATAGGATCGTCTACTCGATCTAGCTAATCGGACATTGAAACGTAATTAACCGATTGTTTTATTGATCAAAATGAACAATTAGATTCAGTGAAACACTCAGAAACACAACACAGAGAAACACTTTGAAAACACACACTTAAGAAATTTCACACGCTCAGAACTCTACAATTACAAAGACCAATCACCTATAAATACCCGCTGGTCCGAGCTTCGGCCGAACCTCAGGTTCGGCCAGTCCGAACTTCAGGTTCGGACCCAGATCGGCCAGACTTAAATTGACTTGATTTTGTTCTTTGTTTGATACTTCACACGACGCACATTTCAGGTATCAACAGTAAGGATCCTCCGAAAACTTTTTTTTTTGCGAAAACCTAAAAACTAACACTAAAACATTCATAATTTTTACATACGTTAATATTTTTCTATGAAACTTGCACCAAAAATCTTATAATTCTATTGTCTTTGATTCTGGAAAAGAAATTGATATTAAAAAAAAAAAATAGTGCACATGTGTATTATTGGTGCACATGTGCACCATTTTCATTAGTACTACACAAATGAGAATTGTCATGCGAAAACATGTTGTTTAGGTTAAAAACAATTAAAAAAACTAAACTATTCATAGAACTAATGATAATTCTACATATGCACTATAACTATTAATTATAGTGCACATGTGTAGCATGAAATTTAAAAAAATTTAAAACGTTAAATATATTTTCAGAGTTAAAGATAACACAATTATAAGATTTATGGTGCAGTTTCTCTTTTAAAATATTAATGTATACGACACGTATAAAGTGCTTTATTATTAGTGCACATGTGCACTAATAAAAAACCACGAAAAACTAACAAAATTATAACGTATTTGATGCGATTTTTCTAAAAAAAACATTAACGCATACTATATGTATGAGTTTTATTATTAGTGCACATGTGCACTAATAAAAAAACGACGAGACGTTAAAGTTTTTTTAAATTTTTTTCCAGAATTAAAGAACTCATAATTCTAAGGTTTTTAGTGCAAATTTTTTAAAAAAATATGATCATATGAAAAAGTTATGAAGGTTTTAGTATTAGTTTTTAGGTTTTCGCAAAAAGATGTGGTTTTTACATGATCCTTACCCTATATATATATATATATATTATAATCTGATATATATATATATATATATATATATATATATATATATATATCAGAATATATTGGGTATGTTTCAAACATATAAACTTTAACTAGTAATAATTGTATTAACAATTAATGTAATAACGTTTTCTTTAAGAGAAAGACAGTAAGTTAAGGGTCAGACTGTAACTTATATTCCTATAAATACAGATTAGATCTTAAACCTCATTACACCTGAAAAAGCCTAAAAGTTTAACCCTATATCTCTCTCGCTCTCCCTCCCTGCGCCACCACCACAGCAGACGTCGGCCACAACCGCCATTGCCACCCCCGCCCTCCGTCGGTCAGCCGTCGTCGCTGCACCCCACTGCTACCATCGCCACCATTGTCACTGGCAGTCGCCGCTGCAGCCCGCCGCTGCCACCGCAATCTGCCTTCGTCGTGGTCCGGGCGACCATTGTCGTCGCGCCACGAGTCTTCACTTGTTAGCTCGAGTGTTGACCAGTTCGAGTTGTTCAAGGTTGTTGAATGGGTGCTCAAATGATTTCTAGCAGATTCATTTGTCCCATTCAGCTTGTCTCATCTCGGACTCGACAAGATCAATCTCTAAACATCCTATGGTTGTGTTTTATATATTTATCTGAATTATTTGTAAATGGATCACTGGTGTGGAATACCTAACTCGTCTAGAAAAGTTCTGAAATTAGTCGCTTCCGCAAACGATTACTTATTATAATAATTATCTAATAAACTAGCAAATATAAAATATGATTTTATATTAATTCGTCAAAATTTATTTTGACCTAAACGAGTCGCAGATTCCCAACAGTAAATGTATATCTAACATGAGACAACATGCTAGTAAGATGGCCTTGTATGCAAATAACACTCGTTAAGCGGGTTGTAGTCCAGGTTTTCTATATGATGCAACCTAGTTAAATATAACCACGACTCTGATACCAATCTGTCACACCTTGAACTTTTGGGAATGGAGACGTGTGACGTCATGGGTTATAGTTGTGATATGTTGAATGACCTCTATTTTAGTATACTGAAAACATTATAGTTGAAAACTAAACAAGTCATTTTAATTGCAGCGGAAAATATGATGGTATCACATTGTCTTACATTTCTAAATGTTAAAATAGTTAAGTCTTGAAATTATTTCGATCAAGGATAAATAAATAAGAGACAAGAGTTTCATAAATTATTCCATGATGATAAATGAGACTATGACGTTAAGATGCAGGCCCTAAGGTTTGATGTCCCATTTGCATACCACAACCCCAGTTTTGGTTGTCCCTTGAGGTATTTGAATATTCTTTTCACTGCCTTCATGTGGGATTCTTTGGGAGCAGACTGATATCTAGAGCATAAGCATACACTAAACATAATATCAGGTCTACTTGTTGTTAAGTACATTAATGAACCAATCATTGCCCTGTAAGTGTGCTGATCAACAGGTTCACTTTCTGACTCTGAATTCAGATTGTGTGATGTTGAAATAGGATTTTTTGTAGAAGAGGAAGATAGCATATCGAACCTCTTGAGCATATCTTGAATATATTTGGATTGGTTCAAGAAGATGCCCTCTGCAGTTTGCTTAACTTGGAGACCCAGAAAGAAATTAAGCTCACCCATTGAACTCATTTCAAATTGATCTTGCATCAGGGTCTCAAATTCCTTGCATAACTTAGGATTGGTTAACCCAAAGATGATATCATCCACATATATCTGAACAAGTAACTTGTCTTTTCTAACTTTTCTGATGAAGAGAGTTTTATCATTAGCTCCTCTCCTGTAACAATGGCGAAGCAGGTATTTTGAGAGTGTCTCATACCATGTTCTTGGTGCTTTCTTGAGGCCATATAGATCTTTGATTAGTTTGCACACCTTGTTAGGATGGTGTGGATCTTCAAACCCTGGTGGTTGACAGACATAAACTTCTTCCTTTAGTGTTCCATAAAGAAAAGCACTCTTGGCATCCATCTAATAAACTGTGAATTTCTTGTAAGCTGCATAGGCAAGGAAGATTCTGATTGCCTCTAATCATGCAACAGGAGCAAAAACCTCATCATAGTCTATCCCTTCTTCTTGAGCATATCCTTGAACAACAAGCCTAGCTTTGTTCTTGATGAAAATTCCTCTTTCATCCTTCTTGTTTCTAAAACCTATTTTGTTCCAATTGGTTGAGCATCCTCAGGAAGGTCAACCAGTTCCCAAACCTATTGTTTGTTGATTTGGAATAATTCCTCTTGCATAGCTTCAATCCAGTAATTTTCTTTCAGTGCTTGCTCAACTTGCTTTTGTTAGAGCATATTTTGATGTCTTGTGCTAGGTCTAGGTGTTTTGTCTATGTAATTAATAGTTTTGTATAAACTAGTCTCAGCGTACCAGTGGCGGACCAGATGGTACACACGAACCATCTGGTACGTTTGTTAGTTGGTACGCTGGACAGTTTGGTATAAATAGTTTAGTTCGTTTAGAGAGAGTTAAGTTGTGAGAGTTATTGCTTAACTGTGTGTTTTCCTAGTGTGTTCTCTCTGTAATATCTCTTTTGTAAACGAGCTTGTGAATCAATTGAAGAATCGTTTATTTACACGTTGAGTACCAAATCCGAATACAATCATGCATTAGCAAGATCATATACGTGTTTTACAAGTGGAATCAGAGAGCAGGTTTGCTCGTGATTTCTGATCGGTTTGGGTTTCTAGAGAGATAAACAACTTTTTGGTAAGAATTTCGTCAATTCTCCTCAGTTTTACGTGCATACAATACATAGTTTACGTTCAAAATGGTCTGTGAGTGTTTCCTTTGAGTCCTGCATCGATTTCAAGTCCAGGAAGTCAAAATTTTTGATAATCAATCAAATTCTGGTTGGTACGCAGCTGGTTCGGATCAAGAACAGTGTGGTACGTGACTGGTACGTACAACAATCTTCAACAGAGAGTTGGTATGTAGAAACTGGTTCGCAGGACAATCTTCATAGACTGGTTCGTGGCAGTTATAGACTGGTTCGTGGCACTTGCGATGTACCATTTGGTTCGTTCAAAAGTTTTGGTACGTTTAAAGGCGGTTCGCTAGTGGTACGTTCGTTGTAATTCTGGTTCGTATTTGGTTCGTGAAGATTGTTGGTACGTTGAGTTGAGGTTTGGTACGCAGATCGCTAATTTGGTTCATTGGGTCAGTTTTTGATTCTACAATCATGGATCCGTTCCAGGCTTTTGCAGCAATGTCTACGACCGTTCAAGCGTTACTGAATTATTATAACGAGATTGGAAATATAAATAAAGTTCCTAAATTGATGAAATTTGAAGATTTCCATAATTGGAAAACTCGTTATGAATCATACATCGGTGTGACGGATGTAACAGTATGGACTCCAATGCTAGATGGTTATCAAGTTCCAAAGTTCACAACTGGTGAATTTGCTGGTCAAATCAAGTCGTATAACAAGATGAATGATGCTGAAAAAGAATCTTTTAAGCTGGAAATGAAAGCATATTCAAACTTATTAATGGCTTTACCAAAAGATATTCTGCATCAGTTTAAAATGCATACAACATCAAAAGCGTTATGGGATGCATTGTGTCACAGATGTGAAGGCAATGCTCAATACAAGAAAAGTAAGAAAAAGGTGTTGTTGAAGGAATTTGATAATTTCTGTCATGTTCCAAATGAAACCATAAATGATTTGATTTCAAGATTATCACATTTGGTAAGCGAACTTGACATAGTTGGGGTGAGTAGAGAAGCAGGTGAATTGAAGGAAAAGATGTTAGATGCTATACCTGCATCATGGGAAGGATATATTTTGTTGTTGACACATGATAAGGGATTTGATGATATTACCTATGATGATTTAACAAGAAACTTGCTAGCTTGGGAATTAGATATGAAGCGAGTTAAAACTCTACCAGCTCAAGTTCAAAATCCCAATGTGTATTTTGGTGAGAATGCTTCAACTATGCATGCAAAAGCAAAAGCGAACTCAAATCCGCACTACTGCATTTTATATGGAAAATACTTCAAGTAGACATGCAAATATGTCTCAGGGTTCTTCAAGTGAAAGTTACACTCACAAAGCTGCGGTGGCATACCCAGTTTACTCAAGTCATTGATCTTCTACTCCAACATCAAAGCAGAGTGCATTTTCAGCTAAGACCACAAATGATTTTATGGCACTATTTTCAGCAATGATCTCTTCATATGATGGGGTGGTAGCTGGAAAATTGACTAGTTCTGAGTTAACTGATGAAGATTATGAACAAATTGACCCTGATGACTTAGAATTGATGGATAGCAACTGGTCGATGGCTATTCTTGTCAGAAGAGGCAAAAAGTTTATGCAAAGAATAGGTCGTAAAGATCTTAATCCTGAAGGCAAACTTGGATTTGATAAATCTAAGGTTCGGTGCTATAATTGTCAAAATTATGGTCACTTTGCTAAAGAATGCAACAAGGCCAAGAAACAGGACACTTCAAAGTTATACCATATTCTCAAATGAGACATTTTTGTTATGTTGTATTGACTCAAAAAGAGTTGCCAGAGTGTTCTATGCTGATTCAGAAGAAAAATGTGTGTCTGATCATGAACCTGTGAAAAAAGGTTCATTGTTGAAACTTAGAACTAGTCCCGATGATCAGATTTCTCACACTCCAAAAGATCAGACAGTGTCATCAAAGTCAAAAACTTCAAAATATTCACCTAAGAATTTTTACAATTCTGATGGTAAACTTTCTGCTAAAACAAACAGTTTTGACTATGAATCTTACGGTTTCTGTGAGGATTATGATTTCTATGATGACTTTGGTCATTATGAACAAAATTTTGGACAATTTGAGAAAATCAAAAGCAACTGTGTCAAACCCAACGGGTATTCTGATCATTGTGGAGTTGATGATTATGGTTTTTACAATCAATTTGGATATGTTGGTCCATTGTTTAAACCTCTTCCAAAGCATAACTCTCAAGATTTAGTGCTAAGGCACCTAGGATAGTGGTTAAACAAATGACTGATGATAACACCTCAACTAATTCAGGAGGTAGTTTACCTACGGTTTTTGCTGATCGTAGGAGATGTTATCATTGTTACCAAAAGGGTCATCTAAGAAATAGATGTCCGGTTTTGGCTAAGAAACGAGCTTCCGCTGTTAGTACTGAAAAATCTGAAAAAGTTTCTGAGCCAAAACAGCTAGATGAAAAGATGGTCACAAAACAATTTTTCAAAAGAGAAAAAAATTTCAAAAATCAAAAGTCATTCGGAAGTTCCTCTTCAAGTGATGTTACCACGGATCCATCTACTACTGTGTTAAGATAAAAGTGGCTGCCTAAATTGACTTCCAAAGCCACTAAGGACTTTTCTGAAGACACTGGTCGAACCAAAGCTGAAAGCTTGGGTCCAGATGCTCACTAATTATTTGCTAAAATGTGCAGGGTGCTCGAAAGCCAGCGGTCAACAACTTCTGGGTCGTTGATAGTGGAGCATCAGGCACATGACGGGTAATATTTCCTTGCTTTCAGACGTCAAACCAATTCAAGGAGAAAATGTTACTTTTGCTGGCAATAAAGGTGGTAGAATTACTGGTGAAAGAAAGATGGGTAACGAGAAGATTTCATTTGAAAAAGTTCAATTTGTACAAGAGTTGCAACACAACTTGTTGAGTGTATCTCAAATTTGTGATAAGCAGTATACTGCTGCTTTCACAAGTCCCGAGTGCTTGATTCTGAAACCTGGTATTCAAATTCCTGATGATTGGATCGTTATGCGAGCTCCTAGATTTTGTGATTTTTATGTGTTGAATATGAATCAGACTTCATCTGCGGTATCTGCTACGTGTTTTATATCAAAGGCTACAGAAAAATAATCCATCTTGTGGCATCGTTGCATGGGGCACATCAACTACCGGAAGATGAATTACTTGGTCAACCATAATCTGGTAGATGGCGTTTCAAAGAATATATTTTCAATAAATGATGTGTGTGTCTCTTGCAAGAAAGGTAAACAAAGGAAGAAGTCTCATCCGTCCAAGCGTTTGAATTCAATCGTAACTCCTTTGGAACTACTTCATATGGATCTCTTTGCTCCTATGAATATTCGTAGCATTGAGGGAAGTTATTATTGTTTGGTTATTACGGATGATTTTTCTCGATTTTCATGGGTGGTGTCTCTAGCTTCAAAGGATGAAACTCCAGATTCAATTCAGAAGCTATTATCCAAGTTTGAATCGATATATAAGTTCAAAGTTTGTCGCATTCGTACTGATAATGGTACTGAATTCAAGAATGCTAAGATGACAGCTTTTTGTGATTCACTTGGAATCAAACAAGAATTCAGTGTGCCATATACTCCGTAAAAAATGGAGTAGCTGAACGAAAGAATCGCACATTGATTGAGACGGCTTGAACTTTGCTGGCCGATGCACATTTACCAATAAAGTTTTGGTCTGAAGCAGTGCATACTGCATGCTATGTCCTCAATCGTGTGCTAATTGTTAAGCGATTTAACAAAACAAGTTATGAGTTGCTTAAAGGTCGAAAGCCAAACTTAAACTTTTTGGAACCATTTAGGTGTTTATGCACTGTTCTCAAGGAAGGTGGGAAGTTTCCAACTAAGGCTGTTGAAGGCATTTTTGTTGGGTATCATCATCCAATGAAACTTGTTTATTTTCCTTCTTCTAAGACCATTGAGAATCATGTGAATGTGGATTGTCAAAAACATACTTTTCTACAACCCAAATCGGTTGATAATCGGGCTTTTAATTACAAGTCTTTACTTGATTCTTTCACGACTGCAAAATCTGATTCTGATGAAGAGGATCCTGATGTGTTAGCTGCTTTGCTACACTCGATGAAGAGTCCTGGACCAGGATCATGGATTCCTAAGCTTCCAAGTACTTCTACTACGGTTGCTTCATCTAGTCAGACAGTGTATAATGTAAACACAATGAGTTCATCTGATGATGATGAAAGTACTTTTCATGAAGCTAAATCGACACCTGTTGATGATTAAATTCATTTGCCTAGTACAAGTTCTTTTGTGCCAAATTCTTTACCAATTGGTGAGTTATCAAATTCAGAAGAAGCATAGGCAAATTTAAATAATCTGGCAGATAATCTTGCAGTTTCTGATTCAACAACTCCTAGGATACACAATATTCATCCTCAAGAAAACATAATTGGAGATCCGACTTCGGGAGCGCGTACACGACATCAATTGTCAGAAAATGTTGATGCTTTAATTGCCGAAATTAGAGATTCTGAGGTTCATAATGAAGTTTTTCACTCGTGTTTTCTATCTCAAGTGGAACCTACCAATATTGATAAAGCGTTGGAAGATGCTTCTTGGGTAGAAGCAATGCAAAAAGAGTTGCAACAATTTCAAAAGTTGGGTGTTTGGCATCTCGTGGATTTACCCAAGAATTTAAAGAACCATGTAGAACGAAGTGGGTATTCAAAGGTAAGAAAGACGATCGTGGTGTTATTGTCAGAAACAAGGCGCGATTAGTGGTTCAATGTTTTTCCCAGATCGAAGGCATAGATTTCAATGCAGTGTATGCTCCTGTAGCACGAATTGAAGCTATCAGGATATTTCTAGCTTTCATGGCACATCACGTATTTAAGGTGTATCAGATGGATGTCAAGAGTGCTTTTCTGAATAGAAAGATTCGTGAAGAAGTTTATGTGAAGCAACCGCCTGGTTTTTATGACCTGGGGTTTCCTGACAAAGTGTACAAATTAGACAAGGCTTTATATGGTCTTCATCAGGCACCAAGGGCTTGGTATGAGACACTTTCTACTCACTTGCTTGACAATGGGTTACAACGTGGCAAGGTGGATTTTACATTATTTTCAAAGAAGTTCGGGAAGAATCTGCTGCTTGTTCAAGTGTATGTTGATGATATTATCTTTGGAAGCACAAAAGACAACTTATGCAAAGAATTTGAGCGGGTTATGCAAACAAAGTTTGAGATGAGCTCTATGGGGAGATGGGTTTCTTTTGGGGTCTTCAAGTCCATCAATCTGCCAAAGGCATATTTTTGTACCAAACAAAATATGTGTCTGATATTTTATCTCGGTTCAAGATTGGCAATGTTCGGATTCCAAGTACTCCAATTCAGGTTTCACATGGCATCGAACCAGATGAATCCGGTGCAAGTGTTGATCCGACATTGTTTAGGGCTATGATTGTTTCCCTTATGTATTTGACCGTATCTGGTCCTGATATTATGTTTGTTGTTTGTTTATGTGCTAGGTAACAGGCAGCTCCGAAGGCTTCACATATGCTAGCGGTAAAGAATTTTTGCTTATTTGAAGGGTAATCCGAATCTTGGCATCTGGTACCCTAATGATAATAAGTTTGAGTTATCAGCGTATTCTGACTCGGATTATGGTGGCTGCAAAATCAACTTTAAATCGACTAACGCCGGATGTCAGTTTTTGGGGGAGAGATTAGTGTCTTGTCAATGTAAGAAGCAAACCTCGGTTGCAACATCTACTGCTGAGGCAGAATATGTGGATGCTTCAAGTTGTTGTTCACAAGTGTTGTGGATACAACAGCAGTTATGCGACTACGGTTTGAATTTTCTAACTACTCCAATTTACATTGATAACTCAGCTGCTATTTCTATCACGAAAAACCCTGTTTAGCATTCCAAAACAAAGCATATTGACATAAGATATCATTTTAACCGGGATTGCTATGAAAAGAAGTTAAATGATTTGCAGAAAATTCATCCAGATTTTCAACGAGCTGATTTGTTCACCAAAGCTTTTGACAAAACTCATTTTAAATTTTTGTTGCAAATAAATGGGATTACTAGATTGAATGCCATCTAAATTGTTTCAGTTGGTCATTTTTTTATTTTTGTTAATGTTTTCCTTTGTTTTCTGCTTTTTAGGGGGAAATTTCTATGAAAAAATACAAAAATATGTGTTTCTGTATTGAAAAATGAAAAAGCATAAAAAAAAATTGGAAAATTAAAAAACATAAAAAAATGGAAAAATCAAAAACTGAGAAATGTGATCCAACCTTATGAGAAATGATGGTACATCAGTGAATGTTACTGACCATGGATAAAATAGATTGTAAGGCTGTAGATTCTTGTATGTTTCATTGAATGTGTCAATCAATATCTGATACTTGCCAGTATGATATAAATATAATGCTTGCTTGGAATCTGTGGTGTAACATAATTCTCGTGGTTGAGTAATCTTGATAAAAGATGAAAAATGAAAAGACAGAATAAATAAGTGTTCTAGTGTATGCATGCGTTCTTTTGAAAGATTAAAACTTGTTTGATTTTCTTTATTTTGTCAAATGATCGGACGTTCTCTGCGTATCGAAAGATTGACCTGACCGTTGTTCGTTTGACGTTCTGCTTTATTTTTCTTGGTGTTTCGTATAACTCATCGGACTTTCTTTGCGTGTAAGGGAGTACCAACCTGATTGTTGTTGAGTTATACAATTCCAACTTCTTTTTGCTTTCTTATTTTCCTAAACAATCGGACTTTCTCTGCGTATCGAAAGATCGACCTGATTGTTGTTTGTTTAGGGTTCTGCTTTCTTTTTGCATGAAACACTACGAATGACTTATATCTGTAAATATTCATGAGTGAATAAAAGAAAAAGAAAAATCAAAAATATAATAAAATCATATTCTCTAATTACTTGGATTTGTGGGTACCACGATTTCTATGCTTGATAAATATACCTAAGACATATCAGAAAGCAGTAAAAATTGATTTGATATGACTGAAATAAACATGAAAATGTTGTATTCGTGAAATGCTTGGCTTGCATGCTGAATAGATTGAAATTGAAGTGTGTTAAGTGCATATCATTAATATGATCTCACGTTGCGATCTTTCTCACAAAAACATAATTTATTGCATTTACATTTCTAGTTTCGGTTGTTTTGTTATTTCTGAAAATTCCAAAAAGAATTTTGGTGTGTTTTAGCTTAAGTTCGAAAAATCAAAAAGATTTTGGTGTGTTTTGATATAAAATTTTATAAAAATAAAAAAGATTTTCATTCTGCATTATTTTGGATCAACTGAATTCAGATATGGCAAATTGTTGTTGAAAGAACCACAATCGTTGCTTAAATCAGCTCATCAAACTTTAATTTGATAAAATCTGATTTTTGGAGAAAAATTTCAAAGTTAAACGAACAGGGGCAAAATGGTAAAATTTGGTTCGGCATACCATATGGTACACGGGACGAACCATTTTACATATAAAAAGAATTTCTGGTTCGTGATACGCACAACCTGCGTACCAGCCACGAACCTTTATCCAAAAACCCTGATTTCTTCTCTAATGTTTTTCATTGATTTCTCAAGTTATAACAAACCTCTGCTCGAGATTTTTGTTGCTACAGGTAGGTTTGATGATTGCGCATCAGCTGGTGATCTTGGATTGCGCTATAATGTTCTAAGTTGTGTGATTTTTGAGATTAAAGTCTCGGTTTTTTCGTTAAACCGAATGGAGGGATGGTTTAATGGGTTAACACTGTTCTCAATCAGTTTTAAGCACATGAATAGGGTCGGCTTTTGGTCTAGAACAAAACCTTGTCAATTGATTTGAATTTACAAACGATTTGGAGTGTGAAAATCAAAAGTGTCTCTTCGGTTAACTGTTCTACCTACGTACCACATGGTACGCGGCGTACCATTTGGTACGTGACCTAAAAGTGGTCCGTATCTGGTTCGTTTGACCTTTATGGTACGTGGTCAACACTTTTGGTTCGCCATACCAAATTTGGTTCGTATGACCAAGTTTGGTTCGTGAATGGTTCGTTGGACCTTTTTGGTACGTAGTCAACGTTTCTGGTTCGCCGAACCAGATTTGGTTCGTATGACCAAATTTGGTTCGTTGGAATTTTTTCAAAAAGTTAATCGTTTGAGCATTTCAAATTGAATTAGAATAATTTGTAAACGGTTTTGGCTCTATCTCATGATTTTAATGATTGTTCGTGTTTATGTTTTTCAGAAATGGTGGCGTTAAAATCAAATGATGAACACAATATTTGTGCTTATCTGAATGCATCTGCTCGATGGAAGCCACATTTTCTTGGAATTTTTGATTTTTTGGAAAGATCGAGAATTTACTATGCTGCCACTCACGAGTGTACTCCATACAAGGATTTACTTTTCATGTTCTGGAATACTGCTCAAGTGAATTGTTCTGTGGAACCTTCGATTATTCGTGCAAAAGTTCATCAAACTGATGTGATTGTTTCTGAAGAAGATGTCCGTAGGGTTTTGAGATTAAATGATCAATCTGCTTTTCCAATGATATTTGATGAGATTGATTTGGTGGCATTGCTTCGAAGGATAAAGTATGATGGATACTTATATGATTCTTGGCTTCTTAAGTCGAATCTAAGTCCTCCGTACAAATATTTGATGCACGTGGTGATCAAATGTTTTGGAAATCGTTTAAGGGGGCATGATGTGTTTGACATGAAGATTCTATCCTTTTTCTATGCTTTGGTAATGAACCGCGAATTCAATTTTTCTGGATGGATCTTGAGTTACATGAAAGAGAATATATTGTCAAAACAAAACAAAAGCGTCATGTATCCACGGTTTCTTCAGATGAGCTTAAATGATCTACATTCAAATCTTCTGAAGAATCCAGCAAATGTCTTGGTTTTAAAGCACATGAATGAAGTTGCGGTGGGTAAGCTTCCAGTTTATCAAAAGAGGAAAGGACCAGAGAATATACCTCCTCCTACTAAACATTTGATTGGTCATTTGGCCAAACCTGATTATATAGCTCCTGCAGATGGTGCTTCCAGACATGATGACAGTTCAAATGATGAGTTAGAGTATGATCATAGAGGTTATCCTGTTGAAGAAGATGAAAATGAGGAAGAAGATCAAGATTAACCAGTAAACCAAGATCCAAATGTTCAAGACCCTGTGCAGCAAGAAGATCAAGAGCAAGTTGTTCAAGAGGCTGTAAATGAACCTGAAGCTGTGAATGTTCAGGATGATGAAATGATTGATGATGCTGATGTTTCTTGAGATGATGCAAGTGAAAGTTTGTCTGATACTGATTCAGCTTCTGGTGATTATGTGACAATCTTGCATAATACCAGAGGAATTTAAGTAAAGAAAGGTTCTAAACAACATATTGAATACTTGAAGTCAAAGAATCTGGATACTTCAAAGTATGAGAATAGAACCAAACAGGCTGAAGATAAAGATGATGATCCGTCTTACACTCTTGCTTTGGAGGAGCCTGTTAGGAGGACAAAGACTGCTGATAAAGGGAAAGCTCCTATGGTATCCAAGGGCAAGCATTTTAAACACATGGCTCAGAAAAATATGACAGTGAAAAAGGGCTCATTCCTTGCCGATGCTCGGAAAGCAGGTCGCAGTCCACCGAGTAAGAAGCAAAAGGTGACTAATCAGTCTTCAATTCCAGAATAACCAACCACAAAATCTGCTAATGTTCAAAGCTCAAGTAATCCATCGGTTAGAAAGCTTGTTATTCGAAAGCCTTCTACAACTTTCTCTTTCTCTGGGTGAGCAGTTAAATCTTTTGCTTAAAGCCTTACCTGCTCAGGGGGAGAGAAGACCAAATCCTGAGGAAAGTTGTCAAGAAGATGATGATGTGTTGAAATACTTGAATGAGGATCCTGACCCTGAAGGAGGAGTTGGTGGTAATGGTTCTGGTTCTGGTGCAGCTGGAACATCTACTGCTGCCGGACCATCTACTACAGCTCAAGGGGAGTCGTCTGAGAAAGAAATTTATGATGTAACTCCGATTTCCAGGGTTGAGTTGAGAGAAGGAGAGTTTATAAATCCGTATTCAAAAGAGCAACTGGCTGCTATCTTTGCATTGAATGTGGATGATGTTGATAAAGTTCCATTTGCCGATCCTTACAAAGAAGAAAATTCAGATGATGATATGGATTTTGAAGAGGAACATGTAGAAGTGGAGGATATGACTGCTGAAGAGTATCCAGATGATCCTAAGGTTTATGGAAATTTTTCTGATAATGATCAGTCTGGAGGTTTTAATTTCTTTGGCAAAGAAGATGAAGATAAAGTGGATGAAGAATTAAAGAAGAAAGAGTCTGAAAAACAACCTGAGCAACCAGAATCAACTAAGTCTGAGAATTTATCAGAAGAACAAGAAAAGAAAATGTTATTTGATGCCTGGTTGAAAGAATAGAGAGCTAAAAAACTGCCGGTAGTGAAACCAACTAAAGTTGTTGATCAAAAGAAATACTTTGACAGGAAAGGTGGAGAAGCTACTGGTGGTATAATCAGTTGGATGTATGATTCAGAACTCAAGTGCTATGCTATAAAGAAAGAATTTGGAGTTATGTACTTGAAGCATGCTACAAGATTTAGCACTTTGCCGGTTTGTGATGTTCGAGATTTGTCAAGAAAGCCATTTTTGAATTATGGAAGTAATATGTTGGCAGAGGTCTTCAAGAAAAAATTGATAGAAGAATGTCAAGGCAAATTCAGATTTTTAACTCCACAAAGACCGAAGTATTCTGAGCATCCTAATGATATTCATCCAAACACTGGAAAAACGGTTGTGATTCTGAAGTACAAGAAGCCGGTTCAGATGACGAAAATACCATTGAAGAAGCTTGAGTAAGATTTTATCAAGATATTAAGATGGTGGTATTATGATGAGAATGCAGTGGTGGTGGTCAAAGAGAGCAGAACAAGGTGGTGAGGTTGTACGATCCGATGTGGTTGATTAACTTATCCAAAGATGATATAGACAAACTCTATCACAGCAACATTTTGTGTAAGGCTGAGCATGCTGAGCAAGCCTTGCAGTTTCAACGTGTGATTAGAGTGTGTTTTACTTTTAGAATTCATGCTGGAAACAATCGAACACGGCATTGGAAGAAGACTGAGAAAAAAGCTTTTGAAGAATAGCACAAGACAAGGGGGAGTTTGTTAGAGCATGTTTTGATGTCTAGTGCTAGGTCTAGGTGTTTTGTCTATGTAATTAATAGTTTTGTATAAACTGGTCTCAGCGTACCAGTGGCGGACCAGATGGTACGCACGAACCATCTGGTACGTTGGTTAGTTGGTACGCTGGACAGTTTGGTATAAATAGTTTAGTTCATTTAGAGAGAGTTAAGTTGTGAGAGTTATTGCTTAACTGTGTGTTTTTCCTAGTGTGTTCTCTCTGTAATCTCTCTCTTGTAAACGAGCTTGTGAATCAATTGAAGAATCGTTTATTTACTCGTTGAGTACCGAATCCGATTACAATCATGCATTAGCAAGATCATATACGTGTTTTACAGCTTTGGTTCTTCTTGGGACAGGAAGCATGCAAACAAGCAGATATTTGCATCAGCAGCTGATTTGCTTCTTATAAGAACAGGAACAGTTACATCACCAATCACATTCTCAATTGGATGAGTTTTGCTGACATTTGTATTCTGAAAACTTGGAAATTCGTGACTTTGAACTTGCCTAGTTAGAGGGATGTTTGGGGGTAGTTGAATACTAAGCTCAATTCCTGGCATTCTTTGTGAAAGGTGTAAATTTGATATAGTTGCAGCAGAAACATGTAGATCACTCATCTTGTTATCAGAGTTGATGTTCTCTTCAGGAGATGAGTCAGTGGATTTTGTCTCAGAAGAAACATCATGATCAGCATATTGATTTTCATTTGGATAATGTTGCACACTCCCATCATCACTAGTATCTGAGACATATCCATCCTTTTGTGATTGTGAATCACTTGACTCAGTTTCAACCAAGTTTACTGGAGTGGGATCAGTAACTTGTTGAATTGCAGCAGTTGGCATGATAGGTGGTTTGTAAGGTTGAGTGCTGACAGAGGACTAGAAATGACCAAAATTGCAGCCATCCTTCTTTGCATTTGAGTTCTCCCCCTGAGACTGCACATACTCACTAAAAGACTTATCAACTGTAAAGTTGAAAGCATTGGTTAGTGAATCAATATCAAATAACCATGAGGGCTCAGAACTAAACTTATTAGTAGATTTTTCAGTTAAAAAACACATTTATGGGCTCTTCAATAATTTTAGTTCTGAGATTGTATACTCTGTATGCCTTAGCAACACCAGAGTATCCAACCATATAGCCATCATCTGCCTTTTTAGCAAACTTAGCTAAATTCCCATTGGTTATTAATATTGTAACAGGACAACCAAATACTTTGAGAAAATGTATGCTTGGTTTTCTTTTTCTCCAAAGTTTATAGGGTGTCTTTTTCTTACCTTTAACCACAAGCACCCTGTTCAGAACATAGCAGGCAGTGTTCACTGCTTCTGCCTAGAAAGTTACAGGGAGCTTAGACTCAGCCAATATAGATCTAGCAGCCTCAATCAGTGTTCTATTTCTCCTCTCAGCAACCCCATTTTGCTGAGGAGTCCTAGCAGCACTAAACTGCCTAGATATCCCATTTTCTTCACAAAAAGAATTTAAAACATGGTTTTTAAATTCAGTCCCATTGTCACATCTAATTGTTTTGACTTTGAAATTTGACTAATTTTCAAGTTGTGTGATTAAAGACTTTAAGATTTCAGGTGTTTCATCCTTAGTTCTCGGGAAGAAAACCCATGTGTATCTTGAAAAATCATCAGTGATAACAAAACAATAAGATTTCATTCCCAAACTCATTACCCTTGTAGGACCAAAGAGATCCATATGCAGCAATTCTAAGGGTTGAGAAATTGAATTTTCAGATTTGGACTTATGAGAAGACTTTTGTTGTTTACCCTTTAAACAAGCAGTACAATGTTCATTGCAGTTAAAATGTTTCTTTGGTAAATCATTAACCAGCCCTAAATTGACAAGTTTATTCATGGTTTTGTAATTAACATGTACAAGTCTTCTGTGCCAAAGGTCAGACTCATCAATAGAAGCTCTTGATATTAAACAAGTATTGCCATCCTGAGATTTAGCACTTGCCATATCAAGTAAGTACCACTACTACAAAAATGGCCTTTCTTGACGCATTTTGCGCGTCAAGAAAGGGCCCAGATGACGCGCAAAAAAGCGTCAAGGAAGGCAGGGTCAAGAAGTCTCTTGACGCGTAAAATGCGTGTCATCCCATTTATGACGCGAAAACGATGACGCGCAAAAAAGCGTCATAAATTTGTGTCATAAAATAAGCGTCAAGGACGCCCCCCGTCATAAATCTTCTTATGACACGATTTTTTGCGCGTCATGGTTTTTTTAAAAAAAATAAAAAAAAAATATTTGTTTGTAAAATCACTAATTTCCCCATTAATAACAATTAACCTCATAACACAAAATAAAATACACTTGTAGTAAAATTATACATTTCATATATAGAGCAAACATTACAAAGTTAACATTAATTTACAATTGGATCCGGTAGGCGAATAACCTATAATAATGTAGAAACGAGAAACGATCTTACTACTGCATGCTTTGATCAAACGTAATGAACACGG
>JBCNJP010000007.1:57678042-57709452 GCA_039602395.1 Deinandra increscens subsp. villosa | reverse complement strand
TTAGGGTTGTCACAGGTCTGGTTGGTTTACCTGGCGACACTACAGTTTCGCTACATAGTGTCGCTGGATGAAGATATACATAATTTCGCTACATAGTTTCGCCCAGAGAACAGGCTAGTTTCGCTGGTCGCGAAAAACACATAAATCAGCCTAAAAATCAATCTAACAGCTTCCATATTTCATGTAATTCAATATCTAGCATGCATAATCATTTACCAACATCAAACAACAAGTTTTAACACCTTAAACATGGGTTTTCACATTCAAATCACCAAAAACACATTTTAAACCTAAAATGACCTAAATAGCATAAATCTTCATTATGGTTTGATTTCAAACGTAAAGTTACTGACTTTATGGCAGATCTAGCATCCCTAAGCATCATATCAGAAGATCAAGTGATTACATGAAGATTCAAGCATGCTTTTTAAGAAAACACATAGAAAATGCATAAATAATGGTTTGGGACTCACGATTCGATCTAGGGCTTGAATGGATGAGATGAGATGATGGTTCCTTGATGGTTTTCTTGACTGACCAGAAATCTCGAGTGAGCAGATGAGAGTGGTGTGTGTGTTTTGTATGAAATGAGGCAAAAATGAGATCTCTAGGGTTTTATGTTATTATATATCAGGGGCTAGTTTCGCTGGCTAGTTTCGCTGGCCAAGCGAAACTGACTCTGTAAGTCAAAGGTTAAGCTAGCCGGGCGACACTATAGTTTCGCCCGGTAGTTTCGCTGGAACCCAAAAGTGACCAATTTACATTCTAAGCAAGATAAGCACGGTTCATGAATTTCACGCAATTACACAATTAATCAACAAACATGTTGCACATACTTCCTCATAGAGACAATTCAATAAATAAACACATATGGACGGGTTCGGTGATCAACCAAAGGTCGTGGACGTATTCGGCCTAGTTAAGCATTAGTTACTAAGTTAATACTTATAACGTAACTAACGGAGATTGTCTAACGGAAGTAAACCTTGAAATTCTCGGATGTCACAATGCACTTCATACTGTTCAAAAAATTGTTTTCTTGAGGAGCAGATTTTGCTCGTGAATTACCTTTGAAATTTGGGTGTGGTTGATTTATAAACTCAGTGGATTGAAATTCAGGTCTTTGCCTTGAAGGTTTTGAATACCTGATGTTGTTTAAATGTTCCGAGGGAACTGTACTTCTTCCGGAGGAAAGTTCTCCCGGAAGAAATGAAGTTCCTACGGGATTTTGTTCTCTTGAAAAGTTGTTTCTTTTAACATGTGAGAAGCTGTTATTCTTCTCATTTCCAACCCAAACCTTCTGATTTTTTCCAAAGACCCTTTGATCACCTTGTGATCTTCTTGGTGACATGTTCCTGCAATCCTTTGGTTTCTTTGAACTAAACAGATTATGGTTTCTCTTAGGAGAAATGATAGCATTGTTAATTATCTGTTTAAAAGGATTGTAGGAACAGTGAATTGCCACATGTCCCAACTCACCACAAATTATACATTCCCTCACAGAATTGTGAGAGACCTAGTGTTTTGGTGATTCTTGTTTTAAAACAGGTTTTGATGTTCCAACCTTTTGAGTAGTAGAACCCGAAGAATGAGATCCTTCATGATCTAAACTCATTAACTCAGTGACATTTGAGGTTGGTTTTGAGATTTTCAAATCTTCAACCTTAGCAGAAATGTTGGTTGATGCTTTTGTGACATCGGAAAAACCAATGTGATTTTCAAACTGTATGTCATCATTCTTTTTAACACACTCAATTTCATTGGATAGGTCCTCAATTACAGGACCATTCTCCTTTGGGTCAGCTATCAAGGAAACATTTGTTTCCTTGTTGGGTAAGGTTACAAGACTGGTGTAAGAGTCAGGGTTTTCAACAGTTTTAAAAGATACCCTTCCCTTCCCATGTGTGTACTCATGCCATAATTTTTGAGCTTTTTCACTTGCAATTTGAAATTTATCAGCATTGCATATGGCTTCTCTCAGCTGACCTTTTAGGGTTTGAATGTCAAGCACATATTCCACATTTTCTTTCTTTGAATTTTTAAGTTGCTCAACAACATCATCCATTTGAGTGATAAAATCAGTTTGTTGATATTTCAAAACCCCTATTGTTTGTTTAAGTTCATCAGTTTTGGTTGAATAAGTTATATCTGCCCTTTTTTAGTACTCTTTCAACTCATTAAGTTTGTTATTTCTTCTATTAGTGACAGATTATGCCTTTTGTAACTCTCAACCAGTTCAATGCACTTAGGTGTGCACAACACACTTTCAGGTTCAGTTGTGGGATTTGAGTTTACCTCTGCAATTGCAGGTGAAGAACCACTATCCATCAAGGCATGGTTGGTAGGACTAAACTCACTCATCACTTCTTCCCAGTCAACAAACTCTGTTTGGTTTGCCACAGCAGTAGTTGCATGGCCTTGGTTGTTGTAAGAGGGCTTTGGTGGAGTAGGGCCTGAGGAAGAGCTAGGTTTGGTAAAACCAGAGCTTGGTTTGTTGTATTATGGTTTCTTCTCAGCATTGTAACCACCATCTCTTCTTGACTGAGAACACTCCCTGGCAAAGTGTCCTAACTGATTACAGTTGTAACACTTGACTTTAGATTTGTCAAGGCCAGTGGGAGCATTCTTGGCTCCATTATACTTCCTTCCAGTTCTCTTGTAGAACCTTTGTACCCTTAGTGACACCATTGCAAACTGAGTTGTGATGTCAATTTCTTCTAGATTATCAGAACTGATGCATTCAAGATCTGATCTAGTGAACCCTGTGTAAGAATTGTTAGCAACATTTGCAAAGTTTTAAAAATATGAAACTTCATGACCTTTAGGAGACTCAGGAAAGGAAATCTATGGTTCATGATCAGAATAGTTTTCTGAGTGAGCAGTGATGAGGGCCAAAGTGTCTTTGGAAGATGATGCCTGGTTAGATGATACACCAGACTTCTCATTCATGTGCACTCAGCATTCCATAGAGATCTCCTAATTTCAAAGTCTTGAGGTCTTTGTTGTACTTTATGCTAACTGTATAGACAGTCCAAACTTCAGGTAAAGATCTTAAAAACTTTCAGATTATATCAGCCTTTTCAATTTTGACATCTACATCTTGTAGTTCATCTATCAGTTTCACATATCTCAAGTATTGTTCAGACATAGTTTCACCTCTTTTGTGACTGATATTTTCATATCTTTGTTTTAAAACATCTTTCTTATTTTCCCTAACCTCATCTGTCCCCTCATACATTTCAATGAGAGCCTTCCAAAGATCATGTGCAGTTTTGCATCTCTTAAAGCCAATGAGTATGGAATTAGGAAGAGCTCCCTGGAGTGCCCACAAAGCTTTGTAGTCACCTTCACAGGTCTTATGGTCATCCTCAGAATAATTCTCATACGTTTTGATTAGATCAACAATTGGTTGAGTTACAGATTTGGTTGTAATGACTTGTGGTCCTGAGTTAATGGAGTTCCACATTTTGTAGTCAATGTTTTTGCAGAAAATCTCCATTCTGAGTTTCCAGATGTCGAAGTCATCAAGAGTAAATGTAGGTGGTTTGTTAGTGTTGTCATTCCTTAGTTCACTCATTTTCAGATATCAAGAATCGTAACAGTCTTATCTAAAGCAAACAGAAACACCTTTAAGTAAGAAAAGTTTTCACAAATTCTTTAAAACTTTGAGACACAAGATCCAAAGCTCTGATACCACTTGTAGGATCGTGGTTAGAATCGGCTAACCAAACAAGTTACTTAAAGGTATCAAACAAGAAAGGCGGGATCAGACTTGTTTGTGTTTATGTTAAAATGCCTTTGATCGATAACAGTAACTAATAAACAAAAAGTAAAGTAGTTGAACACAAGATATCAATTCCAAGCACTACAATATTATTACTTCTCAATGTTTACAAAGAGTTACAGCAGATTGAACAATAAAGTTGATCGATAATGAAACAAGAGAAACACGAGTAATATATATATATATATATATATAGTGCAAGGAGGAAATAAAAGATAATCTTTTATATCCATTTAGCTACTAGGCTAAATAAACAAATCATATCTACTCCAAAAGTTGTTGTACCAACAGGCATGGGCGCTATGAACACTTGAGCAACTCTATCGGTGAACAGTATAAAGCATGGCGGAAAGTAAACTGCTCTCTGGCAGCTTTACCGTCTTGAAACTTGAACCAATAGATAAGTCAAACTTCAGGACTAACCAGGGAGAAGTTCCGGAGGAACTGCTTAGTGTAAAGGAAGTTCCAGAGTAACTTCCTTCGGAACTCTGACTTAGAGAATTTCAGCCAAACTGAACATTCCCAACAGCTATTAGACGAAAAGAGGGAGTTAGTAAGAGTGAACAAATTGCAAAATGCAGATTTGGATATTCAGAATAGAAATGATGATAAGTTGCAGAAGGAATTGTGGGCTGGATTAGATGAGTTGAGATTGCAAAAGTATGAAAATCATAAAGTGGCAAAGAAGTTGATTGCAACGGAAAAAGAGTTGGCTAAAGCTCATCAAAGAATTTCTGAAGCAAAGATTGAAGTCATTGATTCAAAACGTCTTTTGAACAATGTCACTAATTATCAATCTTTTACAATTTTCTTGGCCAAAGACGAAAATTTTGAGAAAATGTTTAACAAAACAGTTTCACCACCAGGAAGTCTCAAAGTAGGTGTTAAGGATTTGAAGGAAAAGGAAGAAACTGGTAATTATTCTAAATTTGTTGATAAGAAATCTGATGGGGGAAAGGCTATGAAGTCACAGAAAGACGAGAAAGATGAAAAGGTTGTGTCTGATTCTACGTCTACTGACGAAGAGAAATCAGCAAGTTCAACGGAGAAGATTGCTATTGATGAAAGAATTTTCTATGAACAAAAGAATGTTAAAGCAGTGAAAGCTGAGTTTTCTCGTCTTGCAAAGAACAGACATACATCATCTGGTTCTGAAGAAAAGGTTTCGGGAAAACATGTTGGTTTAGGGTTCAAGACCACGAATGTTAAAGTTGATGGGGTTCAAGGTCAGAAGGAACATAAACTGAAGCAAGTCAAGTTGAAGCAAGTAAAGAAAGATGTTTTTAAAGCTGACAAGGTTCAACCCGAGAGGTTTTACAAACTCAAGGGTTCGGAACAAATATTTTCTGATAAAGAATTTCCACTTCATTGTATGGATTCTCAGAAAATATCAGCGGTTTTTGTGAAGACTGCTGATCCGAGACACAAGAAGCATCAATATGCCCAATATTCTTCTGGAGGATCAAATTTTACTCCAAAGAGCCCGACATCCAGATGGGTTCATGATCATCGGTTTCAGGTATTTGATAATTTTTATGATCATTTTGGAGATGCTATGTTTTGTGAAGCTTTGCAGATTCCCAAATGGCAAAATGTAAACAATCGCTTGTGTTATAATTGCCGACAAAAAGGGCATATGGCACAAGACAGTCCGGTTTCTGCTGCTTCTACATCAAGAAGACACAAAGTTCCATATGTTGGTAAAAACTGCCAAAACAAGATTCTTTGATGAATATGGCAGGGTATTTGATGAATATCCACAACCTACATTTTTTAAAAATCAAGGAAGATTTTTTCCTAAGTTTGAAAATGTTCCATATGTAGATTGTTCGTCACAATCAATTGTGACAGGTTCATCAAATGCTGGTTTACCACATCAACAAATCTGGAAACCTAAAGTGGTTTCAAGGGAAATCAGGACACTGGTCGACCAGAAGCGATTCGCTTCGGGTCATTTATAAACTAACGTGTTTGACCAGTGTGCAGGTACTTCTAGAAGACCTATCGGTGATTGAAAAGTTGCTGATGGAGGAGTATTCTCCTGATTTAATTTAAATTACAAGTGATATCAAATTTTCAAAAACTAAAATTTTTCTGAAAGCTAAAACTAAAAGGTATCCATGTCGAAAGGTCAATTTTCTTTCTTTAATGCATTGTGTTTGTAGTTTAGGGGGAGAAAATTGAAAATACCAAAAATAGTGTCTTTGTGTTTTTGTTAAAATAAAAAATCCAAAAATAGAGTTTTCATTTTAAGGGGGAGAAAAAGAGAAAAATACAAAAACATGGAAAAAATAGAAAAATATAAAAAAAAATTGAAACATGAGACATTGTATCCGACATAATTGGGAAATGATGGTACATTGGCTTACGTGTCTGACTCATGGATAAACTAGATGAAAAAGTCATAAGATCATTGTTTGATGTGCTTGGTAGGCTCGGCATTAAATCATAAAGTAGTCAAATGTGATATTCATTAAATTCTAATGCTTGACCAAGTGGACAACATCTTTAAGCATATTTCATGATATTAAGAAAAAGATATGTGGAAAAGAAAATGAGAAGTCACTGTGTATACATATGTTCATTTTGCAAAGATTTATACTTGTTTGATTTTCTTTATTTTGTCAAACGATCAGACTTTCTCTACGTATTGAAAGATCGACCTGATTGTTGTTTGTTTGACGTTCTGCTTTATTTTCTTTGGTGTTTCGTATAACTCATCGGACTTTCTCTGCGTGTACGGGAGTACCGACCTGATTGTTGTTGGGTTATACAATTTCAACTTGTTTTATTTTCTTATTTTGTTAAATCCGAGGCCTTATCTGCGTATCGAAAGATCGATCTTAAAGTAGACGATTTAACGTGTGATAAGCAAATGCATATCTGAGTATGTTTGATAATGTGGGGTACACTGGTGAAAGCAAATCTAATTAATACCTAAACATATCCAGATGTTATGAGTATGATTGTGCCTGAGTTTAAGATGGAAAAATTATATAAGCAATCGACATGACTTGTGTGCTGAAGTAATTGAAATTGAAGTGTAGTTCAGCGTGTTATGTTCAATATGATCCCAAGTTGTGATCTTTCTCGCAAAAGACAAAAGTAGTGTCTGATTCTGTATTGCATTTACGTTTCATATCTAAAAAGTTCAAAAAGATTTTAGGTGTGTTTTAGCATAAACTTAGAAAAATCAAAAAGATTTTCGGTGTGTTTTGATTTAAAGTTTCAAAAAGCCAAAAAGATTTTGTTTCTTATCTGTTTTCGACTGATCGATATGTGATATGAAATCAAATTTCAAAAACATATATTGGATTCTCAAAGAGAAGTTTTGCGCCAAGATTAAATTAATTTTCAAAAGAAAAGGAAACCGTGTTTCTGTCTTCTAAAATTGCAGGTTATGTGTGTCAAGACTCAAGCATGGTGAAAGGAGGAGTTTGAAGTATCTTTCACAAGTGGATCTTGAAGATCAAAGATGATTCAAGAGTGATACAACCATGCAAAGCTCTATTGCTGACAAGAAAGTTCAAGTAGAAGATTAGATGCAGTGATGCTGAAGATTGAATACTAAAGATTAGTTAGCATAGATACACTACACGTTAAGGGGGAGTTTGTTAGAGCATATTCCTATGCTATGATGTGTCTCGTGTATTGTATCTAAGTGAGCGTGTTTTAGTGTGAGTCATAGGGTCGACATACCATGGGCCGTACCAAATGGTCCGCAGTAACATTGGTACGGGCGTACCAAATGGTCCGCCAGTTGGTACACAAGACTTAATGTTGACACTATAAATAGATCGTGCTAGAATGATAGCTTAGAAATCAACTCTAAGTCATTCTTCACCTTCTGTGTGTGTTTTCTAGAGAGAGAAACTGAGAGCTTTCTTTGTATCTTCAAGTGATCAATAAGAAAACTCTTATTTACATTCTCGTATTCACTAGATTGATTGATTCACGTAGTAGTAAGATCGTTTCACGTACTTACACATTGAGACAAATAATAAAGTATTTTATTATTTGAAGTTCTCATTATATATTTAAGTTCAAGATTGTAATTATAAGCGAATAATTATATACAAGTCATAGAAGTATTTATGCAAATAAATATATATAACTTATGGAAATGATTGTAAGAAAATTAATTATTAAAAGTCATGAATATATATATATATATATATATATATATATTTATATATAAATCAAGTTTTGAACATATGATAAACAATAACGTATTCTATTATTCCGAGTCCATAAATATATATTTTCCACTACGCGATAGATACGTGATATAAATAGTTTCTAATTAGTGTTGAATGAAATAAGTATTGTTTCAATATTCTCAAGATTCAAAAAAAAATGATAGTATTTATATTTTTAGAATCTTAGTGGTCGGTTTTACCAGTATAGGTTGTCTTTGTCCGGTTTCGTTTATACAACTTTTCTTATGACACATTGGATATCCAAAACACTTTGATAATCATTTGTAAAGATATTTTTAGAAATTTTAAGAATTAAAAATGTTGGTTGGGTCGGCTTGAATTTGTTTCACCAATTTTGAGTTTTCTCGTCACGTATTACAGCGTATTGGTCCCGGTTTCTTTCCGAAGCAACGTTTCCCAATTTTGGTTACTATGGTGCATCAATATACTTGAATATCTCTTATTTTTTTTCCTAATAACAGATCTGAAACAATTTGTTATTTTGGTAAAAATAATGAGTTTAAAGACAAGTCTAAATTTATATAATTAGCACTTTAATGTCTAGCTTTTTAAACTCAAATTTGATGCTTTTACCAAACTTTGTTTAGAATTAATATACCCAAGATTTGATGCTCTTAAAATGTGTCATATATCCAAGATGTAGATAAATTACTATAAGCTCATTTTTTAGACTTTTAGACAAGTTTTAAGAAGATTAATAAGTAGTAGTTTCCATGTCTTTATCCATTTAATCCACTAACACATAAATGTTAGGACATTATTTAACATGATTATTTTTACATGCATTGCAAGAACGTTGCTCATTAAAATGATATTTTTAGGCAAAGCCTTTTCAGGGATGTTCTTGACCATTATTTACTTATCAATATATATACAAGATCAAGAATAAATGAAATAATTATGTAACAATGTGTTCATAGTTAGCCGTCAAGATACAAGAATGTTAAGAATGTTGTTCAACTAGTGAACTCTCTAAGGTGTTTAACCTTTAGGGTTTTCTTGTTCTTTCCTAAGATTAAAAGGTATAAACTAACAAAAATACAACAAAACATGATAGATCAAGGTTTGCACAACAATACTCCCAAAAATGCAACGTTTGCTCATCATTTGTTTTTCTGTTACACTTACCCACATTGTGACGTCTTTAAGCTTAATAGCATCAACAATGTGTTTGGATCAAGAGAGAATTTTATAAAAGGGGAATGGGCCAACGTTTATTGGGCGGGCTGGCTACTGGGCCGAGGGCCTAGGCCGTAGTTCTTCGGGCCGGATCGTCGAGGTGTCGAGTTGGGTCATTGGGCCGGGAACCGGGCTTTGGTAATTCTTTTTAATTCATTAGGCCGATTTGGGCCCGGGGGGGGGGGGGGTTAATGGGCTCGGGTTTGAATGAAAGCAAACGGGTAAAGTTGAATGAGTTTTCATGAGTGAAAATGAATGGTTTTAGTTGATGATATCAATTGTTTTTGTTTGGTTATAAAAATAACCATTAAAACGATGACGGTTAATTATTTATATAAAGTGTTCACGTTTAAAGAATATTTATATACGCGAATATATTCAAATAATTAGCCGGTTATAACTTTTTAGACTCGATTGTTTTAAGTTATTAAAACCAATAAAAGTTTTGATTTAACAATCGCCTAAGATGTTAGATGGTGATCGATGTATTATTTTATAATACCCGGTTAGAAACAGAAATATAAAAAGTCATTTTTATATACGCTTTTCTTACTGTTGAAGTTCTGTATTTCACGAGGTGAACTTCCTTATTGTTAAGGTTTGTTTTCCAAAACAAACGCGAGAATTGTCAATGATCGGTTGATTAAACATGCATGTGACGTTACTAATCATCATAGATAATTCAAGTAATGTATGGATATTTATATACATAAATGGTCAAAGTAACGAGTTTGACCTTGGATTTTGTCGGGTTATCACACTGATACAACATACAAGACACACTAAGGCATATGGATTATGCTCTAACAGAGGATTATTTTCTTCTCATCTTTGTTTAAATCATATTCATGTTTATATTCTAGCTATATCCGAAAATATATGTACATTCTCCCAATACTTGATGTTTAAAGCTAAAAACATTTAACTTAGATGAAAAATACTAAACTTCTACAACTAATTTCTTGATATCATATTTTTGAGACTATAGTTGTTAGTTAGTGTTTTGGTTACTTGAAATGCTATTTTGTCAATAGATATGAACGATTTAGTTAGGTTGTTTTAATCTTGTGTATATCTCTTGAAATCTAAGTACTTATAGTGAAAATCAAAAACTTGAGCTATGACATATTTGGATCTCGTAGAAACTTTGAATTAATTAGTGACACATTTTGAACAACCAGTTGTGTATAATTAAGGCTAGCATGCCTATATCTTGGAAACAAGTTGTGAAAACCTAAATTTAAGTTAATAATTTTCGTGGCATGTGAAAACTTGTCTAAGGGACTTTCAAAACTTGAAATAGGTTATGTTTTATGACAAGTGCACTTAGATGACTTTGGATAACTACATCATCATTGATGCTTTAGTTTCAAAAACCCTTCGCCGGAGGTAAGTCCTTTCGTCGGTGCTTGGTTCTACCCCTGTTAGTACACCTGTGATTGCCATTTTTCGCCCCGTTTCGGGCTAGTGATCTCGCCGGTGGGTTTCTTTAGGCTTTATCCCATCCTTACCGGTGATTGCATCCTCCGTCGCGGGTGCTTGAAGCTTGGAATACGAGCTGTTCTATCGGGGGTCAGGACTGCTTCGTTCTCTTCCGGTTTTTGTTGGTGTGGTTATCTGTTTATCTGGGTTTTTTGCTTTCATAGCATGGGAGACGGGGGGGGCAGGAGCGATTTGGAGGGTGATAGGGGTAGAGGGAGAGGAAGGTTGGACCCAAGTGGTAGGCCAGGATAGAAAGAAGAAGACTTCCAGGAGTTATGTTGGAGGGTTTGATGATCATGGGTTGGTTTCTTTTTACGTAACAAACTAACCTAACGGGTGCCGGAAGGAATGGTTGGCTAAGGCGGTGGTAGGTTACGGTTGCCTTGCCGATTCTTACATCGCCAGGAAGACGAATAAGGTTGGTAACGTCTTTGGATTCGTTAAGTTCAAGGATGTCAAGGATAAGCGGGTATTGGAGAGAAACTTGAAGGGGGTGACTGTTGGAGTTATGAGAGCTAGGGTTAACCTCCAAAAGTTCAACAGAGAGGGTAAACTTGTGGAGAAGGGGGAATATGTGCCGACTCAGACCTTTGGTCGGAAGGAGGTGGAGGGCTACGGGCATATTCCGGTGGATAAGATGGTGTCGGAAGGCAAATCTTTTGCTAACGTGGTGACCGGGGACGGTGGACCAAAATCGGAGTGTTTGGGGAATATTCTTGATTTCCAAAACCGTCGTTTTCCTGTGGAGGAGGCGTGGCATGGTCGTTCCCTGTTGGGTATAGCTACCAACTTGTTTCACCTGTGTAATTTGGATAAGTTCCTTGCCAATTCTTGGGGGGGCATGCATGTGTTATTGACTGGTGTGAATCTTGGGAGGGTGGCGAACCTTCTGGAGGCAAAGGAGGTGTGGGAGGAATGGTTCTCTGAGCTCGCGGTGTGGAGGGGGCAGTCTTTTGTGTTTTAGCGCATCGCGTGGGTGTACATTTTGGGAGTCCCTCCACAACTGTGGGATGGGGAGGTCTTCAATTCCATAGGGGGTCGTTTTGGCAAGGTAATTCATGTGTCAGACGCTGATTTAAACGACTGTAATACGGCCCGGAACTGTGTCGGGATATTGGTTGATAATTGGAGTAAGGTGGAAGGATCGTTTACGATAAAATGGGGGGATCGATCTTTCGCTGGTGGTGTTAAGGAGGTTCACGAGGACTGGGAACCCGATTTCGTTGGGATTCTTACTACCAGTGAGTCTGGGGTCGGTGTGGGACTGTCGCCGACATCGGAGATGGCGGCTCCGGCGGGGGGGGGGGGTCCCGACTTCGACGGAGTCTGTTGGTATACAAACCGTCTCGACGGAGGATCATACCGTTAGAGAATTGTTGGATGGGGGCATGGAGAATCCTCGTAACTTGGTGTCGGCGGTTGACGGTTCTAAGGAAGCTTCATCTGACAGCAAAAAGTGCATGGGGAAATGGAAAAGACGGCGTCCGGGTAAAGGGCAGGTTCTGGATCCAGTTGGTCAGGATGGTGGGCTTCTGGTATTGGGCCTGAGGGGTAGGGAATCTTTTGATGGGCCTGAGGTTATTGATCGTGGTGGGCCAACCAAAAGAATTAAAGGCCCTTTAGACAATGTGGACCTCAATTCTTCACCTCCGACGCCTTCTGATCCTAAACCTGTGGTTGTGAAACCTAAAGAGATCTTTAGGTTGCAGCGTAAATCTTAATCTGGGAGGGAGGGGAGTGGATTGGACGCTCCGGATCCGAACATGGATGTGAGGAACGATGGGTTTGGGGGCTGTCTGCAGACCGATGGTGGGCCCTCGTCGGCGGATATCCTTCTAGAAAAGGCAGATCTTGCCCTTGCCAACGAGGTAATTAACTCCATTCAAGCAGCGACGATGGTTGGCATCCAGATTATTGACTGTGAAGAGAGAGTGAAGGAGCTGGAGTTGGAAGATGGTGTAATCGAAGAAGTGTAATGGATTTTCTTTCCATCAACGCTTGTGGTCTTGGTGATATGGTGTAAGTCAATTGGAATCAAAGCTTGCGAAAGGATTTTCGAGTTTCTTTCCTTTGCATTCAGGAGTCCCATTTGACGGATGTGGAGCGTCTTCCGATCTCTGGCTTGTTGGTAAATGGGTTTGTTTCGATTGGATTCCGGCGGATGGTAGGTCGGGAGGCATTATTATTCTGTGGGATCCTTTTTGTTTTTCAGTTTCCAATTCCATCAATATCAGAATTTTCTATTGCTCTCGGGGGTTTGTTTGGTGACGCAACAAAGATGCAATATCGTGAACGTCTATGCCCCCCAGAGAGGATCGAGGCAGCAGGCTCTTTGGGATACTCTTGCTGGGTGGATCGATGTCTTAGAGGGCTGGTGGATTATTGGAGGTGATTTTAATGTGGTCAGGTGTGAGGAGGACCGGTTGAGATCTGCGTTTGATCTTGTCGCCGCTGCTTGATTTAATGATTTTATCTTCGAGGCTAGGCTTCACGAGTATAATATGGGTGGTTCGGCGTTTACTTTTTCGTACGGGCATGGGATTAACTTTAGTAAACTTGATCGGTTTCTGGTTTGTAGTGAGTTTGTTAATCGGTGGCCTTGCGCTTCGTTAACGGCTTTGCCAAGATTGTATTCTGATCACAACCCTATTCTTTTGCGTTCTTCGACGGCCGACTTTGGCCCGATTCCTTTCAGATTCTTCTCTAGTTGGCTGGGGATGGAGGGTTTCCAAATGGTGGTGGATAGGGCTGTGGAGAATGTCGAATTCAGAGGCAGATGGGATGTGAGAATTAAAGAGAAACTTAGATGCATTAAAAGAGCTATTAAGAGGTGGGTTTCTGAGGTTAAGGAACGTGAACGGGAATCGGTTATTTTGTTAAAGCAAGTCTGTTCGGAGTTTGAGAGGAGATCGGAATCTGGGGTCTTGGTTCAAACTGATTTGGATGATTGGTCAGATGCCCGGTCGAGGTTTCTCCAAGTGGATGGTCGTTGGTTGGAAGATGTCAAGCAGAAAGCGAGGATTAAATGGGCAAGTGAGGGCGACGAAAATTCGAGTTTTTTCCATCGCACTTGCAGTTTGAACTCCTCCTCTTGCCGAATAAATGGGGTCTGGTCTGGAGGTAGTTGGTCTCGGATCCTGGAGAGAATAAAGGTATTGTGTTTGAATTTTTTAAGGACTTGTTCAAGCCCTAAGAACATATGTGGGTGCCGATGAAGTGTACAAATCTAAAAAAGGTTTCGGAACAGGATTGTAATAGGTTGGTGGCGTCGTTTTCTAAAGAGGAGTTAAAATCTGCCGTGTGGTCTTGTGGGGGTAACAAGGCCCCGGGACCGGACGGGTTTAATTTTGCGTTTCTTAAAAATCAATGAGGTTTGTTCGAAGGTGAGTTTTTTAATGCTCTCAATCAGTTTTTTGTGGATGGGAGAATCGGCAGGGGATGTGGTTCTTCATTCATTCACTTGATCCCTAAAAAAAAGGATCCTTTGTGCTTAAAAGATTACAGGCCGATATCACTATTGGGATGCATTCCTAAGAGCATCTCTAAAGTTTTGGCGTTACGGTTGAAGCCGGTGTTGGATTCGATAGTGTCGGAGAATCAAATGGCGTTTATTGAAAATAGGAGTATTTTGGAAGGCCCGCTTATCATAAACAAGACCCTCTCTTGGCTCAAGAAGTCGAAGATACAAGGGCTCTTCTTCAAGGTTGACTTTAACAAAGCTTACGATTCATTGGATTGGAGGTTTATCGATGCAATTATGGAGCAAATGGGTTTCCCGTTCAAGTGGAGGAGGTGGATTATGGGTCTTCTTGAAGCGTCTCGGTGCTCGGTGCTTGTGAATGGGTCGCTACCAACGAGTTCCAATGCTATCGGGGAATTCGACAAGGTGATCCTATTTCTTCGTGTTTGTTCATCATTGTTATGGAGGCTTTCCATAATATGTTGTGTAGGGCAGTGGATTGCGGTTTGGTTGATGGGTTATGTCTTCCTAAGGAGGGGCCGATTCTATCCCACCTTTTGTTTGCGGATGACGCTATGATAATGGGTAGGTGGTCTAGCAAAAATGTTTTAAACATTACTAGGTAGATTCGTGCTTTCTATCTTACATCGGGTTTGAGGGTGAACCTTGGTAAATGTGGTCTTTTTGGTGTGAATGTCCCCTCCGCGGAGGTCAAAGAGTGGGCTGAAAAAATTGGTTGCAAACAAGGGGTATTTCCTTTTAAATATTTGGGTCTCATTGTTGGGGAAAATATGAATTTGATCAAAAGTTGGGACCCGGCTGTGGAGATCTTCCATAAGAGATTGGCGGTTTGGAAGGCTAGAAGTTTGTCTATTGGCGGGTGGCTTACTTTGGTTAAATCGGTTCTTGAGTCCATCCCGAATTATTTTTTTCTCTCTTTATAGAGCTCCGGTTACGGTATTGAATAAGTTGGAGAGTATTAGACTTAATTTCCTTTGGGGCGGGAATGGGTCTTCAAAGCATATCCATTGGGTAAGCAAGGAAAGGGTGTGTAAACCAAGGAATCAAGGGGGCTTGGGGCTTGTTCCTCTCCGTATTGTTAATGAATGCTTTTTAGCTAGATGGATTTGGAAGCTTAAAGAGGACCCCTCTAAACTTTGGTGCAAAGTCATTGTTTCTTTGCACGGTGGCAGGAATCGGGAGGAGGGGGTTGTTCCTTGTAGAAAAGGCCTCTCCAGGGTTTGG
This sequence comes from Deinandra increscens subsp. villosa, assembly GCA_039602395.1. NCBI lineage: Eukaryota > Viridiplantae > Streptophyta > Magnoliopsida > Asterales > Asteraceae > Deinandra > Deinandra increscens. Next base: position 57,694,082 of record JBCNJP010000007.1, on the reverse strand, counting down.
AATCGGATTGTTGGGGTTATGAAAAGCTTGGAGGATAGCGGGGCCAACTTGGAGGATCTGATTTCCGTGGAGCAGGGGAGATTAGTGTGGAAAGGGGATGATTCGGGTTCGTTTTCATCCAAGGTACGGGGGATGGTGATAAGTCTTCTTGTTTTACTTGGTGCAAACTTGTACCTTTGAAAGTGAATGTGTTGGTGTGGAGGGTTTCCCTTCGTAGAATTGCTACTCGTGTTGAGCTTGCTAGGAGGAATATTAATATTCCTTCGTTGTTATGTCCCTTTTGTGGGGTTGCGGAGGAGTCCGTTGACCACATTTTCACGGGTTGCATGGTCGCTACGGTCCTTTGGCAAGGTGTGGCAAGCTGGTGCAAGATCCCGAACATTTTCGCGTTTTCTGTTGAAGACCTCATTCGGTTGCACTGTTCGGTGGCGGCTTCGGAGGATGATCGTCGATGGATTCAAGACTTGGTGTATACTGTTGTGTGGTGCTTATGGAAAGACCGTAATGAGATCATTTTCAACAGCAATGCGGTGGCGGTGGACAGGATCTTGAGCAATACTTTGTCTTTTTGTAAGTTGTGGGTTAAGTGTAGAGGTAGGCAGTTGCAAAAGGTCTGTATGTAGTTGTTCCATGTTTTGTTTTATTTTCTTTGGCTTTAGCTCCTGGTTAGAGCCTTGGTGTACTGTGGTGTTTTTCTTTGGTGAATAAAGTTGTTCAAAAAAAAGGTTATGTCTTATTGTTGATTCATGCTATACAACTTCCCACTATTAACTGAATCCGATTAGTTTCATGTGAAACGATGACTAGTGAATAGATCTATTCGGTTAACACCCCTGCCCGTGATTGGTCGCTCCAATCCAGATTCCCGTCTTTAGTCATCGGGTACATGAAAGTTATATTGGTGTTCCGTATATTTGGACAAAATACCATGAGTGGGTAAACAGTTAGTTTCGTAGTTCAAAGTTTATGGTAATATCATAATATCATTATCCTATCTCATGTCAGAATGTTTATCTTACACTGCGAACTATTTATCAAACCGTTATCAATAGTGTCATTTTAAATCATGTGAAATCACCAACGTCATGTTGACCCTTTTAGTGTATAAATTCTCAGGTAATTGAGTGATGCTTGTGTGTGGATGGCATATCAAATAGGACATGCATTTTCTCTACATGGAGTCCTAGTCAGAGCCGAAACACTTTTAAATATTTCTTTGCATAACGTCTACATTAATGTCATGTTTAAAAATCTATGACAATTGTTTTTATAAACCTTTGAAACAAAACCTACTATTGATTTCCGCTGCAATGGTACTCCATTTAACTCAAAATGACATATTTTTGTTTAATCACTTAGAGGTCGTTCAATGTAACCTCAACTATGATCCATGACGTCACATGCCCGACACAGACTTTACAGGGTGTGACATTAGATGTTTAGAGCTTAGGGGTTAGATAGGTTTATGGTTTAGGAGTTAATGTTAGGTTTAGGGGTTTAATCGTTTTGGTTTAAGTTTAGGGTTTAGGGTTAGGAGTTCTGAGGTTAGTGGTTACAGTTAGGGCTTTGGTGTTAGGGTTTATAGATTAGGTGTTAGGGTTGAGATGTTAGAGTTTATGTAATTTATAAGATTTGGGTATATAAGGGTGATTTGGTTAATCTGTAAATATAATAAATAACATCAGGGTATAGTTGTAAATAGTTTTTAGTAAATAAGGAGAAATATGCAATAAAATTTGTAAGTTACATAAATATGCAATAAAATAATATTAACCTAGATTTAAATTTACTATCTAAACTTACCATTTACACCATATGTGAGAAAAGTTCAAGTAAGAAGTTCATTTGGACAAGAAGGATACAAAGTCATTTTAGCCGTTGGATCTTACTCTAATTAAAAAAAAAAGACGAAAGTACAATTTAGTTTTAGCCATATTTGGTAACTTTTTATTAAGTTTCCCCATTTTTTTTAAACCTCCATAACTTTTACATACGACATTATTTCTAAAAAAATACACCATAAAAACGAGTGTTTTTTATCTTTAAAATGCGTACAGTACTGCTATATATAAAATTACAAAAAGTTACTCTTTCGATTTGATACAATGATCTGAATTTTTTACACAATGATCTGAACATTTTTGATACATTATGACACAATGATCTGAACATTTTGACACAATGATCTAAACATGATAAACGACGAGTATTTGTGACATCCACCTATTTACCATATTTGTCACCCGACCCGTTTCTATTATCCATGTTAAAGTCATACTCGAGTCAACCCAACCCGAGACCAATGGTGATATTATTTAACAACATAAAAACTACACAAAATGAAAAGAACATATTTATGATTACAAAATATAAGATTTTATAGTCTTACATATATATATATATATATATATATATATATATATATATATATATATATATATATTCTTTTATATAAAAGGATAGTTTATAAATTGACTCAAAGTCATTTTTATTCACGTCAATTATAAAACTCTATACCTTCTTTATTTAATTAATTGAAGGACAAACCACTCTCTTGAATGCATACAAGTTGCAAGACTTGAATGTCTTCGACTTGTAAGAACATAGTGTTGCATTACGTCAAACTAGACTATCACATCCCATCCCTCCTACTTGTCTCCCAACCACCATTGGCTCATTCAAGCCACTTTACTTCAAGATATTTTCGTTCACCTGCATATCCAGAGAGCTTATCCACATTCTCCTATAAATACCCAAGCAAAACACAAGATTTCTCACACCTACACTTTCACAGATTTCCATCAGATTCGTTACATCAACTTTTGTAAGCCATATCTCTCTCATACTTCCATGAAATCCCTCCATTCTTATTCAGAAATCTTCCCCTATGAGTCCTCTAAAAACGACAAATGGCCTCACTTAATTCCGATAAGAACTCAGCCCTCTAGACAGCTTTGAACGACGACTACTCCAGAAGCTCGTTGTTGTGCGACCTTGTCTTCTGCGGCACATTTGAGGTACCAAACGACATCGGTTTGACCTGATTCTTTTTTCTGTCTCTTTCAAAGTACTTCATTTTAGACTTAAAATCTGTACCATTTGGCTTCCAAAGTCGTCCAGAATCATCTCCAAAGTCGACCCAGTTTTCTGTCAGAAACTGTGTAAAAGCTTAAGAACTCTTCAAGGCTTCAAGTGTTGATCCAAGCTCAACCGTCATCTTCAATACCTTCTCCTTGCTTTCTTTCTGTGAGAAAAACCTCTTATTCATTTTCCTTAAATACTCGTTCTTGTTAATAGCTAAGAACACCCATTTAAAAAGGCTTGTTGGTTAAGCACCTTTAACTAAAAACTACTCAACCTTTAAGTTACCATCTTAATCATCTTGGGTTTTAGCCAAATTAAAGAAAGTACAAATTTTACAGAAATTCTGTAGTAGTTCTGTACGTACAGAAGTACTTCGGAAATTCTATAGTAGTTCTGTACGAGTACAGATATACTTCGGAAATTCTGAAGTAGTTCTGCAAAATCACAAATTCACTGTCATACATTAAACCGACCATGTCTTGGTCATTTCAAACTCAAATTCAACAAACTCAGACTCCACAATTAAGTTTGTTGAGTTAGCTTTCCAATGGTATATAGCTTGCCTTCTAATTCAAGCGGTGCAGCTCACAACAGTCCCTACAAAATAAGTGCGCGTTTCTGTACCTCCTATTTTGTGGAGCTGTTTCGAGCTATCTCTTAGCTTTTTCTTAAAAAGTTATCTAAACAAAAGTTGTTTAGAATACATTAAACTAGCAGTTTATAAATTTTGGTAATTTATAGATAACGTTTGATATTGTAAAAATACACTTAAAGTCACAACTCATAAGCTGTCCAAATTCTTCAAATAATACTCTAAATCAAAAACCAATATATATCACCAATGGTCAACGGATAACACATTTTAAACAAAGTCTTAACTAGTCTAAGTGGATGACTTAGACATTTGACCCATATCACTAAGACTTAAGGTGTCTCTATATAATTTAGGACACGGATAGGTCGTCTTCATACCACTTGGACTATTTCCATATCTCACTCACCACTTCAGGTGAGTATTCATAATCCCTTTTCATTTTCAAGTTTTGGGATGTAACATGTATACATATTCAAATATCAATTCTTTATTCATTTTACAAACCATGCGATTTCATTCTATGTCTATGTGTGATTACATGCTATATGTCAAACTTTTGTGTTTATTCATCATTCATCAGTGTAATCATTAACCATACAAATCCTACGGTAACAATGATTGATCTATTGGCTGACAACCCACCTGAATTTGACCGGTAATTGGCATTCGGGTGATTGAAACCTATTTTCATCATAGCGTGACTTTCGAGATACGGACACTAGTCATCAAGGTTTGATTATGCAAAATTCAACATTGGTTTATTCATACATGCTTGAGTCTATATGTAACATTTGAATCGCTTTTCAAACTATTATAAGTATTATACCCTATGTTTAATCACCAACTATTATTAGTTGACATTCTCTATTTTATATATGTTACAGGAAACACAGTTTGAGCCATACTTTATTAATGCTACATCTAGGATGCTTTGGACCTAGTTAAATCAATTGAGACTTTATCTTTATGTTATGTTACGTGTATTTGAACCTTCTGTTTGAATTGGAATTTGGTAATGATTAAGTATTGAAACTTTAATTAGTGTCATGAACATTTAGACAATCATCATGCCCCGACGTAAATCGGCCATCGGTTGGGGTGTGACAGTATTTTACACAATGATCTGGACATTTTCGATACAATATGACACAATGATCTGAAATTTTTTGTGTCAAATCGAAAGAGTATTTTTTATTTTAATTTTATATATAACAACACTGTACGCGTTATAAAGATAAAAATACGCTTGTTTTTATGGTGTAATTTTTATAAAAAAAAATATAATATCTAAGAGTTAGTAAGGTTTAAAGAATAGGGAAAATTTGATAAAAAGTCAAAAATGTTCTTCCACTGTTTGTTTTCCTTCCATAGATCTTCATTTAATTAAAGATTTAATGGTTGAGATTACTTCTTATCCTTCCTTATTTTTAATGATACTTCTTACAATAACTTCTCTCTATAACATGTATTTTTCATACTTTTAAAATATGATGTCGTAAAAAATTCACGGGTGCAACACGATTTTCATAAAAGCAAACGCATACAAGTCATCAAAGTTGCTTCAACAACATACAATACGTTTTTTTATTTTTTAACTTTTTTCCTCTTACGATCTGTAAAATGTAACGTTTTATATAATAATATTTGACATGACTTTTCACCATATAGATAATTTTATTAAACATTTCAACGATAATTTTTCCGTCTATTAATATCAACAAGATTTTCTACTCTCGTGTTGCCGCAATGATAATGTTGGCACATAAAACCGTTTCATTTTATAACGGTATGCAAAGAAAATGGAAATAAATAAACGTGTAACGATCAAAACGCTTTAAACAAACAACTATGTTAGACGACTATAAATAAGAAAATCTATGTGTACATATTACACCACTAAAAACACCAACTCTTGTCCGAAACTCAAATGACTCATCACAAAAAGAAAAATATTACGTTACAACGTTTACATTAGAAATCGTACGCTTAAAGTTTTGAACTTATGACTTAAAAGTTACGTTACACAAGTTTACTCGATACACCACAAACTTATGTGCTAATCGTCGCGTATTAATTTACAAAAATAAAAAACAAATAGCAAAATGGTAAAAATAAGCAAATAGCATTATAGTAAACGAGATGTTTACCACCCCGTGCGTTGCTGCGGGGTTGAATTTGTATGCTGAACGAAAGTTAAAAAGTTAAGGGGTATAAAACGTAAAAGTCTAAAAGTCTCGTGGTGAAAGTATAAAATTTTAAAAGTATAGTAAAACGAAAGTAGAAAAGTTAAAAGTTTCGTGGCCAAAGTAGAAGATAACAAAACTTAAAACAAAAAAGAACTTTAAAAGTTAGAGGGTTAAAAAGTTAAGGAGTATAAAACGTAAAAGTCTAAAAGTCTTGTGGTGTAAGTATAAAACTATAAAAGTATACTAATAAACGAAAGTATAAAAGTTAATGGTTTCGTGGCCAAAGTAGAAGTCAAGAACACTTAAACAAACAAACTTAAAAGTTTGAGGGTAGAAAACGTAAAAGTATAAAACATATTACTATGTCGTTAAAAAAAAGTAGTGTAAAAGTTTAAGGGGTAGAAATTGTTAAACATTCAAACTACCTATACGTAAAAGTCTAAAAGTCTCGTGGTGAAAGTATAAAACTATAAAAGTATATTAAAAACGAAAGTAGAAAAGTTAAAAGTTTCATGGCCAAAGTAGAAGACAACAAAACTTAAAACAAAAAAAAAACTTTACAAGTTAAAGGGTAGAAAACGTAAAAGTATGAAACATATGTGACTAAGTTATGAAAACCAAAAGTTTACTATTTCGTTAAAAAAAAGTAGTGTAAAAGTTTAAGGGGTAGAAATCGTTAAACACTCAAACTACCGTGACCAAACATAAGAAAGGAAAAGTCCACTATTCATTTCCCAAATTTCTTAGAAATAAAAGTGTTAAACAAAATGTTAATAAGGACTAAAATTGAAAAGATACATAAAATATTGTGATCAATTTGCAAGAAACTCAAAGACTACTATTCATCTTCAATTCCTATTGTATATTATATAAATATGACAAATGACATAACGGTAAAACTAAACAAGGGCATAATTATAAATATGACAAAATGAATGAGCAAAATACTAATTAAACAAAGAAAGTTGAAAGTTGGTAATTATATATATAGGGAGTAATGTATAGACGTGAAAACCGGATCTCAGAAATTTTAACAACGCTGCACTTTGTTCACATACTAGTCTCAATCTCAAACAAAGATCTAACATTTACCACCAAAAGTTATGAACATTTCCGAAATGTTATTTCACTTATAACACGACCGATACATAGATCAAATGGCGTTCAACATTACAGTTTCGGGCATAAATGTTGAAATCTACCATTAATGAGCATTTTTTATCATTACTAATTCTTGATGCTGAACAAGTCGATCAGCATTTTTGTTCAATCACAACACTTAAGAAACTTAAATTCTAAACATTTACTTAATAGTGATGTACCTATTAGTCCCATGTTTAGCCCAATGCTCCTTAAGATCAACTGGATTAGACAAATCATGTCCTTCGCCAGCAAGTCGACTAATTAACTTGTTGAAAACACTTCCACTCATCTTCCTACCACCGATACGCGCATGTCGTTTATTAGGAAGTGATGGAAGCGGGTACATCGACATGGTGGTCGTGCAGCAAGATGACTGCCACCCGCCGTTTCCCCACTTGTAGCAAGGCCTAAAGACACCTGTACATGAGCACACCGGTATGGGCATGGTTGTGTCGTCATAAGAAACGTGGTTCAGCCCAAGATCCTGATCCTTCCACTCGGGTTTGGGCCCATGGTTGAGTTCACCACCACCGCCGCTCTCCCAATCGTCATACATGGCCTTGTTCAAATCATCACATTCCAATTTCACCTTTCTAGACGATGATCTCGAGTTCTTCGTTGTCCCTCCTGATTTGATCATCTCTTTTGTGCGTTTTGCACGCCTGGATTTCGTGGGTTCTGGAGGTGGAGATACTGGAACCAAGTCATGTTGGTATTGTTGTGGGTGGTGCACGTGTTTTACGTTACGAGAGATTTGGCATCCGGGTGGGCACGATGATGACGGTGTGTTGCTGCTCATGGAGTTCTCTCTGTACTGCAGGGTGGCAATGGCGTTATCCCGTTCCATGATGGCACTATTCCGTTCTGCAATCGCTGAGTCACGCTGCAGAAGTGCCATGTCACGCTCAGCAAGAGCCGTCTTTTTCTCTGACATGGCTAAGTTTCTTTCTTGAATAGCAGCGTCCCGTTCGGCCATGATTGTCATTATCTGCTTCATTGATGGCTGTTGCTGCATTAACCACTGAAAACTCACCCATAAGTGTTTGTTTGCTTGTGTGGTTTGAAATGTGATATACACGGCTGCGATGTAAAAGAATGATTGATACCTGACCCTGAGGCTGCTTTTGCCTCCCATTTTCACGATGCCCATTATCATCCATTTGAAATGTGTAAAGATAAAACTTCTAATATAAACTTTGTTTATTCATGAAGCTACTACTCAAATTGGACTGGCTGAAAAGCAACCGCAGCTCAAGAACTGTAATTGAGACGGTGATTGTAAGGATCTTGAAAGAAAATGACTGAAAGAAATGTTTTCGGATCATACCATTGTTCTATATATAGGTGTAAACATCTTCTGTGCATAAAACTTTGTTGCTTTCCTTCATTGTTGACCTTTAGTAGCTTAATCCTTGTACCTTGCAAAGGAAAAAAAACAAACATCCATTAACACTTACAGATTGAAGCCATAAGACATTTATTTTACCCTTGGCTGTTGTGCAGACTAGTTTAAGTACAAAACTTCTTATCCAAAAATTATTTGAAACCCAAAATTAAATAATTAGAGGCATATTTTCCTAATCCAAGCATAAAAACTGACTATTTGAAGCCCATAACACATAATTAGTTGCATATATTTGTTGATCCAAGCATGTAGAAATTATTATCTAATCACATAATTAATGGCACATTTTAATTTTTGTTAATCCAAACATAAAGAAATGATTATGTGAACCCCGTAATCGCGTAATTAGTGTTGATCCAAGCATGGAGAAGTTCTGATATAATCACATAATTAGTGGCATGTTTTTGTTAGTACAAACAGAATAAACTGAGTATTTCAGAGGCACATTTTTGTTAATCCAAACACAGAAATCTGACTATTTGAACTTCATAATCACAAAATTAGAGGCATATTTCTTTTAAGCCAAACATACAAAACAGATTATTTGAACCCTATAGTCACATACATTTGTTCATCCAAACATACAAAACTGATTACTTGAACCCCATAATCACATAATTAGAGGCACATTTTTGCACACGCACAAACATAAAAGTACATAGAACAAATATTTACCTACCATTTATACAGACCAACAACATATGAAATTACTTCAATTTTCACATCAGTGTACAAACTAACACAAAATCAGCTCAAATTAAGTTACAAACACACAAACAAACTATAAACTTAACGAACGGGAAAAGCACACTACCCGAAGTGAAGTAAATCTCAATATTAGCTCGATTTCAGCAGGCTAGAATCAAAACTGACTCAACCGACTCCTCTGAGACGGAAAGAAATCGATAATTATCCACGAACACGTGATCAATTAAGCACTAAACAACAAAAAATTCAATGTTTGAGTTGACAAATCACTTACAGAATCATCAAATCTTGCCGCAAGTAATGAACCAACAACTGAAGATTTGGAAGAACAAAAGTGATGAGTAGTTAGAATGGAATCAGAGGATAAAAACCCTAAAAAGAAAAGGGGGAAAATGTAGAAGAAAGAGTAGTTGGTGAAGGAGGAAAGCAGAATGAATGACCACTTGATTTAATTTTTGGCAGTCACCATCTTTTTCTTATCTTTGTTTTTGCTTTTGTTTTTCTTTCTTTTTTCTTCTTCTTGTTTTATACACGGTGTGCTAGTACATTAGACCCATAGTGATGGTGAGATGCTAAAGTTACTGACACTGACGGTATCCTGGGTGAACGTCGCTTCACAACCGTTTGAGAAAACTTCTGAAATTTTGATTTTTGTTATTTGAAAAAAAATTGAACTCCCGAATTTTATTATTTAAGGACTAAACTTTGTTTTTCCAGGTTTTTCTTCATTTAATCATATTATTTTAGACTTTTAAAAATTTTATTTGATGTCTGACGTTTACTCTTTGTCTCACTTCGGTCATTTTCTAACAGTGTTAACTTTTTTCTATTAAGTGTGTGATAACACTAAATTACGTCGCAAGAAATGTGGCTACGATGACTATTAACCAACGCGGTACTTGTTTATGGTGTAGCAAGAGATGTGGTTAGAGGTGTTACGTAGTTAGAAAGTTGAGAGGAAGAAAACGTACATAGAAAGGAAGATTTGCCGCACAGAGTCGAGTTACACAAGGCTATGTTTTCAAACCGAGAGTCTTGAACGTGATCAAAGGTGTAGGGTCCAAAATCTTGTTTGGTTACTTTCAAAATCCATACGTCGATCAAATGGGGAAGTAGACATGATTATAGTAGAGAAAATATTATTAGGTATTTTGTTACTGTGTAAACATATGTAACATATATACACCCACTTCTTTTTTACTTCTATGTACAAATCATCAAAAAAGGTAACTCTATTTATCAAAGTTTCGATCTTTACACACTAATATCTCTCTTTTAAGGTCATGAACTAAGTGATACATAATAAAAACTTTAATAGAGACATATCCTCCTTTGTTTCTAGAGCTCTTCATGTGTATATGTTGATACATAGTTCCTGATCGTCATGTGAAGTATTAAATACAAGACAAAGATGTGCATGTTTGCTGCTGGACGAACTCCTGGCGAACTTCAAGTTCGGACAGGTCCGAACTTGTCCGAACTGGAGGTTCGGACCATCGGGATTTCAGCTAGCATATATAGTTTGTCTTGTGTAGAACTTAAGACTTGTACGTTTTGAGTCTTACTTCTATCAAGTGTACTTTGTGGTTCTCTGTGGTCTAATACAAGTATCTTTGTATTTACTCTCGGTGTTCACTCGTTTTACATTGATTTCGATACGACTAAGTAGACGATCTTCCGCTCACGCTTTTTCAAGTGGTATCAGAGCATTTGGTTTGTTCTACTGGTCGGAAATCTCTGTTTTTCGGAGTGTTGAGTCAAAATTTCACGTTTTTACGAAAATGAGTATCATTTTGGAGTTCGTTTGATTTTCTCGAGTGTGCTTCTCATCAAAAATCTTCTCCTAGATTGTTTCTATCGAGTTTGCTTGTGTTACTGTCGAAAAATTCATCCAAAAACACTGAAAATCGAGAAAATGGTGTCGAGTGAGTTAGAGTTCGTTTGAGGTTCGGACAAGCTCGAAATAACCGCTCCGAACTTGAAGTTCGGACGGAGTTCGGCTATCTTACTAGTTCGGTCATCGTTCGGATCACCTTCGGACTACATTCGGTCTAGGTTCGGACCAAATTCGCGAGGAGTTTGGATCTGTTTCGGTTCATTTATCCGAGAGTGAGGTTCGGACAGAGTTCGGTCACATATTTGTTCGACTAAGGTTCAGATTAAGTTTCGAAGAGGTTCAGACTAGGTTCGGAACAAGTTCGGAGTGAACAGTAACTTGCTTTTCAAAATGTCTAATTTTCAAGCGTTCGTGGCTATTCAAAATCCAATGCAAGCTACAATGCAAACTATGTTTAACTATGATAATGAAATTGGAACAAGTCAGAAAGTTCCCAAATTATTGCGATTGGAAGATTATTATAGTTGGGCTACACGATTTGAAGCACATGTTAACACAAATAATATTGATATGTGGTTGTCATATCATGAACCATATGTATATCCCAAAGATGCGTCTAGTGAACCAATTCTGCAAATAAAATTCAATAATGATCAAAAGAAAGCATATTAAGCTGAAAAGAAGGCGTATGTGTTGGAACTAATAATAAGTGTGACTGACGCCATCAATTCTATTCTCGGATAATTCAGTTGAAGAATCCATTGTGATTTGATTCAGAGACACGGGTTGTGATGATCGAGGCTTGCAAGTTTGGACTGAAGATGTTTTCTTGAAAAGTCAACTGTTCGAGTCAACGGTCAATGTAAAAGTCAACGGAAGATTGGTTCGAGCGGGTCAAGCTTCATATTAGTTAAATCAACTCTGATTTAATTAATAATTTACTTTAGTTGTCTATTTGTAATTTGCTCATTTTATTTGTGTTTTACTAGTTAGTGGGCTAGTGAGCACATGGGCTCTCTATATATAGGGGTGATAGCTTCAAAAGAATAAGAGAGAATAAGCAAGAATAAGGAGGATGTTCTAGAGAGATGTGAGCTATCATTTCTAGAGAGAGAGTCTCACATTGGGTTTGAGCTCAACCCAATGTGACCGTAGATTTCCTATGACGAGTTTGTAATCGATCATTCGGTTCGTTGTAATCATTCAGCAATAATCAATGAATCGTTTGATTTATTATTTCTTGTTATAGATGTTCTTAGATTCTCATCATCACGTCTCCTCGTCTCATCTTCGTTCTTGCTCACGATCGGGATTCTCGTAGTGAAATCGGTCCTGACAATTGGTATCAGAGCAGGTACCGATCAGATCTCGTTTCATGACGAATCTGATCACTCGAATCTTGATTTTGAGCTTGAATGAAGTGCAGATTGGAAAACCCACTTAGGAGATGAATAATTCTATTTTTCTACTTTTCTGGCGCTGTTTGATGGATTCTGGATGAATCTGATAATGTTTTCATGTTATTGGGTTCACTTGGATGTGATTTCATGCTCCATATGTCAAAATCTGTTATGAATTACGAGATCTGAGCTGAAAAACGAAGCTGTTAGAGTTTTCCCATTTTTGGTGTTTTTGAAGAAATTGGAGCTTTGATTCTGAGTTTTTGGTGTTATAATAAGTGTTTTTGGATGAAATAAAGTATGAATCTTGATAGAAAACGCATTTTGGATCCATTGGAAGCATCGGTTTCGCCTGATTCACAACAGATTTGACAGATCTGGAAAAACACACAGTAGTGTGTGTTTCACGGTGTTCTTGGTGTTCTTCATTTTGGTTGAAGATTGCCTTGGCGATTTCACAGCCTTGAAGATGTTCTTGGCGACCTCGAGTGCCCTTGAAGATTGTCTTGGCGATCTCGGGTGTTGTAGGATCGTTATTAGTTAGAGTTAAACTAAAACAAAGCCCTTTACTTGCAAATATAACCCTGCGGAACTAAAGTTATATTTCACTTTACTTAAGAGATATCTAGTTCTTGTGTATAATGTAAAAGCTTGATTTGTAGAAAGATAGTAACAACAAAGTATCAAATACTCGACACTATTTGCATTAACTCAAAGCTACACTATTACAAGTTGTTCAAGAACAGATGATAACAACGATGATGTGTAAACTAAGAGCTAACTATACTATATATAGTGCTGATGAGATCAATGACATCCATTGATCTCATGAGATCTAATCTAGACCGTAAACTAAAAAGTCAAATACAAACTACCAAAAGAATAAACATCGACAATTGGAATATCTTGCGTGTTTGCAGCAACATACTACTTTAGGAGAGCGGCTTGAATCTGATATAGAAGCATACGAGAAGCTTTTGCAGGATTGGACTTGCTGAAAAGACATCTCAGAAAAAGTTCGGTTGAACTCATTATCTGGTGGATAATTGAGTTCACCCGGAATATTCACTAAAGGATAAAACTGCTTCTTTCCGTTTGAACTGCCAGTTCCGCTTGAAGTGAGAATTCCGCTTCAACTTCAGCCGGAACTATACAAAATTGGCATTCAGCCGGAAATCTTCCAAGCGCAAGATTCCTTACAATCTCCCCCTAAGCTGATGCTGTCAAATTATTCTTCAACTTCAATGTTTATCTTCAAAAACTGATTTGTACCCAAAAATTTTCTTCTCCGTGACCTACTTGTCAAAGAACTTAACCCCTGCATTCACATCTTTTGAGAGAACACTTATGCTGGTCATGGTGACCTTAACATGTTTCAGAGCTTCCCAATCTTGTTCATTCACTGATCTTGAACATTAATTGCTTCATGGGTTGTGAAACTGCTATCTACCCTGTGTACATAGAAGAGTTTTTCTTCTTCTTCCCAAATCACAAATTTTATCGGACTGGTTGTCTTTTCTTCAGTATCTTCATCAACCTGAGTTTCAGAGAATAATCCATGCTCGAGCACTTTTGGTTCTATGCTCATTCTCAGCAGGAGCTCAGCTCTGGACAAACTCAATATCCCTTGCAATTTAGCATAGATATCCGATAGTTGGGAGATGTCAAGCATTCTGGTGGCAAGATGAGCATTCACTACTCTGGTGATCCCATTTAGGCACTGGAATTTGAAGTCAAAGGTTTCTTCATTAACTGTCCACCCAACAATTTTGTTTTGCTTGGGTGGGCCTTTTTTTCTTGGCCTTTGTTCTCTCTTTCTTTTGTGATGCAGCAGTCTTCTTTTTCTCATTTTGTTTTCCTCATTAGAATAATCAGTTGATTCTATTTCTTTTGGAGCTTTGCCCTTTGAGGATTAAGAGGAAGGACCGGGTTGAACTTCAGTAGGTTTGGTGGTGGTGGCAGAAGGTTCTTTGAAGGTGAGTGGAGGTAGGGAAGTTTGTGTTGGTGGTCTACCAGCTTCTGTTGTAGGGCTTGAAGGTGGAGTAGGAGGGAAGATATTAGAGAAATCCATGGTAGGTGGAGGCTTCTTCCTGAGGGGAACTATGGGTGTAAAGTTATCTGTTCTGTACCTGGGATTGGCAAGTTTGATGGCAACTTTCTTGGAGATGGAGGGAGGTTTGTAGGGTGTGATGGCAAGTGATTGTAACATAGATGGAACTGTTGTAGGCATTGGGTTTGGGTTGTAAGTGAAAGAAGGTGGAGGTTGTACATCTGCAATATCATTAAATTCAGGTTTAACATTTACAGTTGTTGTACCTGAGATGAGCTCTGAAGGTGAAGGCGATTGACAACAGCAATATCTCCTTTAAGCTCATAAAAGATTGAATCTATCAAGCTGCAAAGTTCCCTAACTTGCATCTGAGCTACCTCTTCCTCTTTCTTCACATTTCTAACCACAAGTGCCCTTTGTACCTTCTTCAGCAGTATGTAATTCTCATCATTCTTTGTCAGCCTGGTAGGCAAAGGAGAGGCAATGGAAATCAACCTCTGCCTATCAGCTTCAGACACTGCATCCAAATTGTAATCCTTTAGTCTCCAGTTGAAAGACCTAGTCTTTGCCTCTTCAAATAAGTTCTCAAATACACTGTTTTGCAGGTACATATCATATTCCTCTTGTAGTTCTTTGGCTAGCCTCTCATCTTCTGCTACCCTTTTGGCATCTTCTACCATCTTCACTATAGCCTCAGCTTCAGGAGTTTGAGTCACCTGTTGAATAGTTTTAGCAATATCAGCTTGAACAGGTTCTTCAGTTTGAATTGGCTCAGTGCTCCTTAAAGCTATCAAAGTTGCTGTTATATCCTCTGCTCCTTCACTTCCTTGCTCTTCTGGTTGAACCACAGATGGCTGATCAGTTTGAGTTTCCGGTTGAACACTCAGCTCAGCTTCCTCTTGAACTTCCGGTTGAAGTTCCGGTTGAACTTCCGCTTGGACAAGAATTTATCCTTCAGTCACCACCTGAGGTTGGGTGACTTCAGGTTCTTTATCAGCAATCTCCAGCACCTCTGTGCCTTCTTCTTCACCAATCAAATTTTTGTCTCCTCCTTCAGTCATTGTAGCAACTACAACAGTTGCAGTGCTTTCTTCAACATCAATTGCTGCCTTGCTGGTGGAGGCAATATTTCCTACCACTTGATCACTGGCTCTTTCAGCCGAAAAAATGACATCTTTGAGGAGTGTCGTGATCATGTTGATGTGCTCAGGGAGAGCACCAGCAATCAGCATAGATGAGTGTACAAGCTCAGTGAGGTTGGGGTCCTCAAAAGGGGAAATAGCAATCAGTTGACTGCATTTCATGTTCACCCAACTTTCTTCAACAATGAAGGGGTTTACACCAATTCTTTGACAAGCTGTGGCTCTAACTTCAGCCGGTATCCTCTGAACTTTTTCAGTTTCTGTTATAACAGGCCTTGAGGGCATCTTCTCCCCCAATTTGACAGTATCAGCTTCAACAGCTTCAACAGCTTCAACAGCTTCATCACCAATTTAGCAATAGTGGAATTTAGAGTATCAACCTGTGCTTGGAGAGAGAGAGGTACAAATTCGTTAATTCAGGTAGTGTGTAGCTATCCTCAACTGGCCTTTTACCAGTATCCTTGGACAAAACCAAGCTATCAATCCGAGA
>JBCNJP010000007.1:57550270-57677542 GCA_039602395.1 Deinandra increscens subsp. villosa | reverse complement strand
CATATCTCTTTGTCAATTGTCTTCAACTACTTTCTTGTTTAATACCAAGTTGACGTTCTTTTTGCTTGTTCTTCACACAAAGATAGAATCTGGTCTTCTCGTAATATTCATCTTCTGATAATCCAGAACTCCTTCTGGATTCTTCTTTGAAGACTGTTGATGCTTCCCATTAAAAGCTATCTACGGAAATGAGGATTTCTGTAGATTTTAGTCTGTATAGAACTACTTCGGAAATTCCGGAGTACTTCTGTATGAATATAGAAGTCATGCAGAAATCAGTTATTCATGCAGACTTTCGTATCCTTTCTCTTTTAAGGATGTATCTTATATTTTCTTCTAATACTTGACTGTTTTGTGTTACAATTACATTATGTTCTAATAATCTCCCCCCCAAGTATTTGAAGAAAATAAATAAAAAGAGAACGTAATATTAAACTGCAAAGTTTTTAGAGACTATCAGGATGCATGGAACAGTGAGTACAAATTTTTAGAAGAGGAATCCTGTTACAGAGTCTTCTTTTACACGGAGTTTCTTGGGAAGAAGACTCCAATAAGCTTTGTGCAGTTCTTTTTGCAGCATTCGGTGTTGCTTTAGATCTTCTATTGTCTTCATCATGAGTTCCTTTCTTCTTAGGATCTCAGGTTCAGTCTTTTTGTTTTCATCTAGTAGAAATGAGATGAATCTTAGAGATGTATCGGAGTAAGCATGACACTGGTTGATTCTGAAGAACTTTTTCTGTTTGTCTTGATTTCTGAAGTAGATTCCTATTTCGCCAGTGCTTGGAATTACTTTAGATCCTGTCCACTTTAATTCATAAGGAAGCTCTTCATTTGCAGTTTGGATGGCGAGTTTCTTCAAATTTATGTGTATTGCCAGTTCATAATCAACCAGAGCAAACCTATTGTATACCTTCTTTCTTGCTTCTTTGAGTCGATGTATTGCTCTTCTGCTTTTGAGACTTGTTGACCCATTTTCTATGAAGCTTTTAATAAGGGACATGATGTGCATTTCACTGAGTTGATCAAGATCTGCATCGGTGAATATGTAAGGTTGACGATTGTTTGCAGTGGTAGTGATCTTGTAGGAGTTGAAGTAGTGGGTGAAGGGATTTCCCTTTTGTTGTCTTTCGTTTACTTCATCAATTTCCACAATGGTGGCATCTGAGTGGATCCAGTTTCTCTCAAAAGGTACATTATTGATTTTCTCCTCAAAGATCCTTTTGATCATTGGGCTCATTTGAGGAGATTCCTCGCTTTCTTTGAGGAATATGTCTTCGCATCTTCTCTTTTTATGCCATAATTCCTCGTCAGTCCTTTTTGTTTCTCCGTAGTTGTCTTCAAATAGAGACTGAAAAACTATTGAATTTTCAGGAGCAATGAGGTCTCCCTCTGGATTTGTTGCTTTCTTCTTGCCTTTAACAGAATCCTTGGAGGATTTTGATGCTCCTGCAACATGAGCTTTGAAGGATGTACCTGATGAGGGTGGATGTACTGGCTGACTAGGTTTCTGTGTGGGTGGTCTTGGTGGTCGTGGAGGCATTGAGTGATCAGGAGTTAAGCTGGGCTTGCATTGATCATCTTTCTTCCTTTTGGGAGAGGATTTGATTACGTCAAGAGCTGCTTTTCGCTTTATGTTGGGAGGAGAGTCATCAAGATTGATAATTGGAGGAGCTGTGGCCTTCTTTTCTGAGGATTTTTTAAGTGGATTGGCTTCTGTTACTTGTGTAGACAAACTCTTCATTCTTTTCTCTAGGAGAATCTGATCGGAATTTATTTTTATCAGTTTTGTGTTTTCGTCTTTTATCTCCTTCTGTAGAAGGCTGAAATCTGCTTTGATTTGGTTTAGCAGCTCTTCTCCTTTGGCTTCATAGAATTGCAGAGCCTTTTGAGCCGTCCTTCTTAGTTCCTTTATCTAATTTTGTACTGATTCTTGTTTTCCTCCTATTAGTTTCCAGTCCTTTACTTGTAATTCTCTCAGCTGATCAGAAATCTGGTTGAATTGTTGCTTACTGTTCTCCTTCATTACTTTCAATTCTTCTTGTAGCTCAGCTATTTTCTGACTGTTTCAGTCTGTCTATTTTGTCAGGTCTTCGATTTATACAGAACTACTGTAGAAATTCTGGTGTAGTTTTGTATTTTGTTGTTTTTGCTCATTTATGAACTCATTCAGCAGATCAGTGAAAGATTTCGAAAAATTCTCAAAATCAGATTTTGATGCAGCACCAGGGGGTAACATACCAGAGGACAACACATGCCTTTCTGCTTGACTGGTTGATTTCTCCTTGAAATTTTTACCAGTGCCTGTTAACTCAACTATGCTGAGTCCATACAAGTCTTCCACATTCATTGGTTCATCCAGAGTTGGATTTACCTCCTATGTTTTTAGAGAGTCCTTAGACAGATGTGTTGTTTGTCAATTAGAATTTCAACCAGCGCCTACATGTACTTTTTAACCCCTGAATCGGAACTTAAATCATCTTTAAAACTAATTTAAGCATTAACGCTGTGTTCCCGAGTTCATTTAACGAGGGAAAGGAAAGAAACGGGAAGTAAGTTTGAAAAATTTTGTGTTCCTGAGTTTCACTTAAGAAGGGAAAGGGAAGGAAACAAAAAAAGTTGTGTTCCCGAGTTTCATTAAAGGAGAGAAAGGGAGGGAAGAGGAGGGAAAGTTAGTTTATTTTCTATTGTTTTTCTTTCCTTCCAAATCGGAAGGATTTGGAAGGAAAGGAATCACTCCCCTTCTCTTCCTTTCTCTTCTTTTCCTTTCTCTTCTTTTCCTTTCTCTTCCTTTCCTTTCTCTTCTCTTCTTTTCTCTCTTTAAGTAAACTCGGGAACACAGCGTAAAATATTTGAGTATGAACACTCATTATGTTGCTATTCACTTAGGATTTCTTTTGCCGCACGAGATGTACTGTTCACCTGTTAATTTCTCAATTGTGACCTAGGGATTTCGAATAGGAATGTTAAAAGCTCCATTCATGTCGCCCAAATTGTATTTACTATGTTCAACCATACATGAGTTTCAACACCGTTTCTTCTTCGAGCCCTAATCCCTTTCTGAGCTTCGAATCAGGTACACATTTTCTTCTGATGTTTACAACTAATTTATTCAATTAAATGTTACAAATGCCATAGTTCGATCCTAAATCTTTGTTTTCAGATTTTATTTGTCAGGATGTTCTTTGATTTGTATGCTTATGGTATTCAAATGTTGTTTATGTTTTTTATTTATGTAAATCTTTAGCCCCTTTCTAAGAAGTTCTAATCGATACAGTTTTTATTCATCTTCATTTGAGTATATCTATTTTGGAATTAGTCTTTTAAATCTGTTTTGTTCTCAAGATGATTTTTGTAGAATCGGGCTACCGAGAGTGGTTGGATAGACCGAAGTCTAGGACGAACCGCCCCGATAGGACGACTACAAGTGAGAAAGACAGCAAGCCTTCGGTCAGGAGTGTCTCGGCTCGGCTGGTATCTGCAAAATAAAGAAACACCGTTGTTCTTGGAGGGCAGGACCGGGTGTCCTGCGACCAAGCTCGGGCATGAGAATAAGTATGCGTTTCGAGAGATTAAGTGTAATCAAGTCGAAGCTAAGCGCATTGAATGAATTCTAACGTGGTGGTTGGGGTGTATTTATAACCCTCAACCTTTGTCTTGTATCGTCATTAATGCTAATTGCCCAAAGGAGGTAGGCTGCAGGTCTGCGTCTTGGACTGTGCCAAGTTCCTGCAGTATACATTTTGGGTAATCGCATTAAATGTGTAGTCAGTTCGGGTGTCGGCACGCCGACCTGCCGTTGTGGGAGCGTTAGTCTGTGGTGTCCGTCTCGGACTTGTCGTGCTCGAGCGTCGGCTACCGTATATGCTATTTAGCCGACACTGGGCGGATGGTTGGTCGACTGCTTTGTAGTCGGCCATTGTCATACATTGTGTGTCGACCCTGGCGAAGGTCGACTCTCTTTCCTGTGTTGTCTGTCGGCCGGCAGGTTGCGAGGCTGACACTCATAACTTGTGTAGTATTTTGGGTCGGATGTGTTTCTATCTCCTTGTGACGTCATCCGACCCGGACATACGTCATCAGCCCCCCAGTCCGGTATGTGGTGGTCTGGACATCACTATCGGACTAAGGGGACAGTTGTCTTTATTTCGGCTTCTGAACTTCTGGTGTCGGCCGTGTGTCTTTGCCGACACCTGTCGAATGCTAATGCCTGACAGCTAATGGACACGTGTTCGGATTTTTTTGGGCTCTGGCGACGGCCTCTGATGGGACGGGCGGTAACTCAACCGTCGATTAGGGTTTCTGCCTATAAATACTTCTTTTACCTTTCATTTTTTACTACCGCAATCCTCCTTTTTACTCTGAAATCTTTCGACTGATCCCTCTGCTTTGGTTTTCCGTCTCGCTTTTAGCGCATCTGTTCGTCGTCTTCTTGCTTTTAGCCGGTACTTTTCTTCTTCTGATTTTTATATCGTCGCGTCTTCTATGGCGCCTTTAGGAATTAGGGATTTTAGGTCTACGCTTACTAAGGCGGAGTTAGACGAGCATATTGAGCGCTTCGGCATTTCCGACAAGCTGAACCCCATACTCCCAACGTCGGCCCAATCCATTAGGACCCCTCCTGATAACATGGTCGGTCTGTATACCAAGTCTTTTAGGGTCGGTCAGTTGAGAATTCCTTTGACTAGATTCTTTATAAACGTCTTGAAGCATAATATGGTCCACATCAGCCAATTGCATCCGAATGCTATTCTTAGGGTAACCCATTTTGAAGCGACCTGCTGGGCCTTGGGTAGGGAGCCGACGTCCGGTGCCTTCCACCGGTTTTATAGGATAAACCATCAGGGATACTGGTTTTGTTTTGAACAGCGTCGGGAGAGGTATGACGATGACTCTGTTAGTCCGTGTTATCTGGGTTGGTTGCCGACAAACTTGAAAGACTTTAAGGATAAATTCTTCTTCGTGTCTGATAATATTATGGGTGTCGATCTCCCCTGGAAGTCGACTAAGGTCAAGAAGGGGAAGCGTCCGAAGTTGGAGTTCAATGCGGAGACGGTGAGGCGTCTGTCGGCGCTTAGTCTCCCCTTGAGGAATTATCCCGAGAGGGTGTTAATATTGACTGGCTTGAGTCGCAACTGGTTATCGACAACGGAGAAACCGTGTTTTACACTTGAGGGTCGGGGTAATACCCTATCGGCCTTTGCTTTATTTGTAGTCAGTTATCCTTTCTGTTAATCTTGCTAACTTTGTTTCTTTCCTTGTGTAGATATGGACATTTTGGATTTTATCACTATGGACGACCCATCCGATGTCGTTCAAGGGCGCAAGCCGCTGGGCGAAGGTGAAAGGAGTCCTGTTGACGAGACTGCTGGGCGTCGGTACGAAGATTTCATTATTACCGACGGTAATAGGACTTTGATTGGGTCTGCCATCGGTGGTGAGACCAACGTCCTTGCCGACGAAGAAACTGGCAAGACAATAAAAGATAAGGTTTCCCAGAAGAGAAAAGTTTTTGACGTCGAGTCCGGGAGCAAGGATGCCGAAAGCAGCCACCGGCAAAAGAGGATGGCCGTGCGCAAAGGGGGCTCGGCCAAGAAGCAGGCACCCAGGCTTCGTGATGTGGCTTCGGATTCGGAGGTGGATATTCTATCCTTGGGTGGTGAAGGTGAGGAAGGGCCGGAGGAGGGGGAGATTGCTCTAACTGATAAAAGGAAGAAGAAAGCCGATGATGCTGCGGCTAGTGTAAGTATCTCTCCCTCTCCTTTGTATGGCTCGCGACTGTCTGGTGATTATGACAGTTTCATCCTTGACTTGCAGGCTTAAGGGTCTCAATTTACTGAAGCTGGCCGAAGGGCTGTGTTTGACCAGCTGCGACAATCTGCACCCTCATCGGATCCAAAGACCGACACCTTTGTTGTGGACGACAGTGATTTTGCCTCGTCGCCCATTCGAGAGGTTGACCCTGCTACTGCTGAACAAGTGTTTGCGCCGGAATGGCAGATAACCAACGGTTCTCGGCTTGACAGTACAAGGTTATGCCGAGAATTTGCTCGCCTGAGCATTCCGTCAGGTTCTCGTGCCGTGCTTGACGGGGAGACGCCGGAAGAGGCTCGCCGAAGGGTGACATTCAAACTTACCCGCGCCTATGTTGTCGGCATTGGCATGGTTCGGCGCAATACCAGTTTGGAGAAAAGCCTAAATGGCTTGAAGTCTCGGTTCGCGGCCAAAAGGGCCGAAGTTGGTCAGCTGAAGAAGGAGATCGGTGACCTGAGGATAACTTATGCCAACGTTGACCTTGAAAAGGTTTCGGCCTTGGAGAGGGAGGTTGTCGATCTCAAGGCGGGGAGGCAGGCCGATGCCGAAGCTCTGGCTGCCCTCCAGGCGTCGACGAGGGAGCATGAGGTCACCCTTGGTGATCTTCGAAAGCGATGTGACGACGACGCTGCTCGTCATTCGGCCGAAGTAAAAGGGTTAACTGCTGAGCTTGAGAGGCTGAAGATCGACAAGGATCGCCTTTCGGATTTGTACAAGGGTGCTCAGGCCCAAGCGAAGGAACTGGGTGATGACCGACAGTGGTTCATCGAAGAGGGCCCATCGTTCGTTGTTGGTCGGCTGCTTGGCAGTCGACCTTTCAAGATGAGGCTCGGTAAGCTGCAGAGTGCCGTGATGAGGCGGGGGCCCATTTGGGTTTTGTTACCGGCTTCGAGCATGCTACTGCCAAGAAGCCGTTGGCCGAGGGCAAGCATTATAACCCTGGCACCAATGCCCAATTGAAGGAAGCGGCCGCTGAATATTCTAAGCTCAAGTATAAGTATCTTGATAGTTTGTCCGAGTGTTTGAATAAGACTCGGGCAGAGTTCCAGGTTGTGGACCCTGATGTTGATTATTTGGCCGAGATGCCTTTTGGTACAGTCACATCTCCTGGTGGGCCGAATGCTTCCTCTAGTACTGACCCTGTATAGATAGGGCTTTTTATGTTGTTTTTTCTTCACCCGATTGGGTTGTAATGTAATGCCTTTCGACTTGTAATGTAATGCCTTTCGGCTTGTTATTAATGAAATATGTTCATATTTTGTACATTGTGTTTGCCATGTTTGCTTCAAAGTACTTATAATAAGTGACGATAGAAATGACTGTTTTGTGTAGTGTCGGTAATCGAATATGTAGTGTCGGTAATCAACCTCGACGTTTGAGTTTATTTAATAAGAAGGTGAGGGAGTGAGTGAAACATTCGTTAATGTTTTACTATCGTCCTCAATTGCGTGTGATACGAGCGTGTCGGTATCAAATGTATTTAGTTATGTGTTTCCACTAGACTTGTTATGGATGTATTAAAACATGTTTTTGCGCTTTTTTATACCTAGGTTCGACCGAAGTCTTTCGGTCTATGTGGTCCGATCTATGCCCAATCTTCCATGTGTCGGTTGTTAACATGCCGACTGGAAGGATCGGGAGCGTGTCGGTCACCCACTAATGAGAGCTGTGAGAGATGAACGACGGGGCGTTTCCCTATATAGCCCGGTACGAATAAGCATCTTACGAGGGCTGTTGCTTATGGGATGGGTGTCGGGTCGGTCGGTTACTGATTGTGGCCAACCGGCACGGTCACCTATCCATGAAGTGACAGCTACAAGGTTCTTTCGGCCTTGCTATGAAGTTAGATAAATCGTATGCCAAGGTTGTATAACCGACATTGGCGATATGAGTCTAAATCATGTAGTATGTGATCTGTATTATAATCTTGCCGACATTAGCCAGTCGGCTCGAGCAATTATAGTTAGATGCGTATATATATTTAAAAGAGACAAAAAAAAATTTGAAAAGTTCAGTGTCGACTCTCATTAGATGACATAAAGAGAATTGTGTCGAACAAAGTGTGGTTCGGTTTACAGATAACATTTTTTGAGTTGCATCGCGTTCCAGTGTCGGGGAACGGCTTTGCCTTCCATGGTCACCAGTTTGTAAGAGCCTTTTGCATGCGCCTCACTGACCTGGTAGGGACCCTCCCAGTTTGGCCCTAGTTTGCCTTGATTTTCTTGTCTGCTCGCCTCATTGTGCCGGAATACGTAATCTCCAGGCCGAAAGGTGACCTCTCGGACCTTTTGATTGTAGTATTTTTCCATCTGCTTTTTGTATCGTGCCTCATTGATTGCGGCCATGTCTCGGCGTTCTTGTGTTAAGGCCAAGTTGACCAGTAGTTCTGAGTCATTGGTGATTTCGGGGACATTCTCTGTTCGATACGTCGGGATGCCGATTTCGGCTGGTATTACAGCTTCGGAGCCGAAGGTTAAACTGTAAGGGGTGTGCCCGTGGCTGGTCCGTTCAGTGGTGCGTATGGCCCACAAGACATTTGGTAGTTCGTTCAGCCAGTTCTTTCCCTGTTCACCGAGTCGAGTCTTGATGCCTGAGACAATTGACCTGTTTGTCCGTTCGACTTGGCCATTTGACTGTGGGTGTGCAACTGAGGTGAATACTTGTGTGATCTGTTGCTCTTGGCACCATGCTTTGAACGGATTGTCGGCGAACTGTTTCCCATTATCTGACACTATCTTTCCGGGCAAGCCGTACCGGCAGACTATCTGTTCCCAGACGAAGTTGATCACTTGTTTTCCGGTGATGGTGGCCACGGATTTTACTTCTGGCCACTTAGTGAAGTAGTCAACTGCAACGATGAGGAACTTGATTCGGCCCGGTGCCTCTGGGAAAGGTCCGACAATGTCGATGCCCCATTTATAGAAGGGCCATGGAGATGTTACTGGGATTAAGTTATGCTTCGGTACCCGTTGGACACTTGCATGCATCTGGCAGCCTCGACACTTTTGTATTTCTTTTTCGGTATCGGTGTACATGGTTGGCCAGTAATAACCCATTGTCATCATTCGGGTTACTATTAACCGAGGACCAGAGTGGGTGCCGCAGATGCCCTCATGTATTTCTTTGATGACATAATTGCCTTCTTCGGGTGTCAGGCATGTTAGCAGCGACTGTAGGTACGATTTCTTGTAAAGCTTATCGTTGTGAAGTGTATACTGTTGGGCCTGAGCCTTTAGTTTCGCTGCTTCTAGTGAGGAGTCGGGAAGGGTGCCGCTTAGTAAGTAGTCTCGGATTGGTGTTATCCAACTGGTCGGGACTACCGTGTCGGTTTCTAGCACTTCTTTGAGTTCGTCGGTTCGATTGTGTATGATTTCAACCGGCACCTGTTTGGTTAGGTGGGCGAAGGCGAGAGATGCTAACTTGCTCAGTGCGTCGGCCTTTTTATTTTGACTCCTCGGGATTTGGGTGATCTCGAATCCTTCGAACTGGGAAGTGAGTTCTTTGACTTTGTTGGCGTACCGCTGCATTGCTTCGCCCCGGATTTCGAACTCACCATTTACTTGGTTTGTGACCAGTAGCGAGTCGACTCGCGCAGCGAGTTTTTTTACCTTCATCTTTTTCGCCAATCGCAACCCTGCTAATAATGCCTCGTACTCGGCCTCATTGTTTGTACTCGGGAAGTCGAGCCGAATGGCGTACGTTACTTCGACTCCGTGTGGATCGATCAGGACCAGGCCGGCACCGGAACCTTCGCCGTTTTTGGCTCCGTCTGTGTACAGTGTCCAGACATCGGTGCTAACGATTGGTGATGGGGGTTTGTATTCTTCAACTGTTGGTTTGTCGGTGTTGGAGTCGACTTGTAACTCTGTTATAAAGTCGGCTAACACCTGCCCTTTGATCGCTGTTCGGGGTTTGAAGTGCAGTTCATGCTCGCCGAGTTCGATAGCCCATTTTGCGAATCGGCCTGATGTTTCTGGTCTTTGGATTACCTCCCGGAGGGGGTAATTTGTAAGCACTGTAATCCTGTAAGCCTGAAAGTATCGATGCAGGCGCCGGGCAGTGTGGATTAGAGCTAATAATAATTTTTCAATTTTGGTGTACCTGGTTTCAGGGTCTTTCATTGCTCTGCTCACAAAGTAGATTAGAACTTGTTGATCGGCTCGTTCGGTGCATAAGACCGAGCTTATGGCCTCGGTGCCGACAGAGAGGTAGAGGATTACCTCCTCTCCTGTTGCTGGGGCGGTGACTGGTGTGAGAGCTGAGAGACTCTGTTTTAGTTCCAGGAATGCTTTATCGGCTTCTTCGGTCCAGAGGAACTGTTTTTTGTCGGATACTTGTTTCAGGGTTCGGAAGAAAGGCATCGACCTTTCTGCCAACTTAGAGATGAAACGATGGAGGGCAGCTAGTCGACCGTTTAAACATTGGAGTTCTTTTAGACTCTGTGGCGCCTTCATTTGCATTATGGCCTTTATTTTTTCAGGGTTAGCCATGATGTTCTGGTCGGTGACTATGTGCCCCAAGAATTTGCCTTGCTTCATTCCGAAAGAGCACTTGGCCGGATTGAGCTTCATGTTCACGGCTCTGAGTCGACCGAATGTCTCTTCGATGTCGCCGATCATTGCCTCCTCTGTTCCACTCTTAATGACTAAGTCGTCAACGTAGGCCTCCATGTTTCGCCCGATTTGTGGATCGAAAACTTGGTCTATCAACCTTTGGTAAGTGGCTCCGGCATTTTTCAAGTCAAAGGGCATCTTTCGGTAGCAGAAGATACCTTTGTCTGTGTGAAAGGCTATTTTTTCTTCGTCTTGCCGGGCCATCTTGATCTGGTGGTAGCCTTTGTAAGCGTCGAGAAAGCACTTGTATGTGTAGCCCGATAGGGCATCTACTTTTGCGTCTATGGCCGGCAGGGGATAGCAGTCTTTTGGGCATGCGTTGTTGAGGTTAGTGAAGTCGACGCACATCCTCCATGAACCGTCGGATTTGGCTACCATAACTGGGTTGGCGATCCAGGTGTGCCACTTGACCTCTCGCAAGATCCCTGCCTTAACCAGCTTTGTCACTTCTTCGCATACTGCTTTGCTTCGATCTCGAGCCATGCTCCTTTTTGCCTGAGCCACCGGTCGTTGCTTTGGATCGACCTTTAAGAGATGTTCAGTGATTTCTCTTGGTACTCCTGTCATGTCGGCCGGTGTCCATGCGAACACGTCCGTGCTATTACGTATCAAGTTGTACAACTTTTCTCGCGTCGGGTTAGATAGTTCGGGGCCGATGGTGACCCGTTGGTTAGGGTATTCCTCATTGACTTTCCACTTGTTTTGGGCTGCTTCTTCTGTGACGTCGGCTGTGAGGTCAGAGTCTAGCCGGGTGGATCGGATAGTTGCTATGCCTTCCCTGGTTGGGAACTTCATTAGCCCATGTGTTGTGGAGACGATGCAGGTGAACTGATAGATCGTTAGTCGACCGAAGAGGATGTTGTATCGTGAGGGTCGGTCGACCACGAGGAAAGTCACTTCCTCGGTTCTTGTGTACGATTCGTCGGACAGGGTTACCGGCAGTGTAATTTCTCCTTCGGGGAAGACCATGTCTCCACTGAAACCGACCAAAGATGTTTTTGATGGTTGGAGGTGCTTCTGTATGTGAGTCGGTAGTTTAGAGAATTATGTCTTGTACATGATATCCGAAGCACTCCCTCCATCGATGTATGTTCTATGGATGTCATGGTCCGCCACATTGGCGATGACGACCATGGGGCTGAGTGTCGGCGCAGCCGTGTCTAGTGCTGGGAAGGAGATTGGTTTGTTGGCCCAACTTTCTCTTCTGAGCTTCGGTCTTTTGTTGCGAGAGGCATGTGTCATGAGGATTTGTGCATTGTCATTTTTCTTTTCTTTCTTGTTCTTTTGTTCCTTGATTTCTTTCAACAGATGTGCTAACTGCCCTGTTTTCACTGCGTGGCTGATCTCTTTCTTTAATTGATGACATTCATCCGTATCGTGGCCTCTGTCTAGGTGGAAATCACAGTATTTGGCCATATTTCGGTTGGTTGTGTTAGAGCCCATTGTTCGTGGTTTGCCAAATTGTCGACTGGCGTCTTCTGTTTGCAAGATCTCCCTGGGGGTCTTTGTTAGGCTGGGGTAATCCCTTTTATCGTGTCTCTGGTTAGAGGGAGACAGTCGTTCGTAAGGCGTAAAACCGGAGTGTCGACGATCGTCTCGGTTTCCTCTATCGCTCCCCGACTGCCAGGGTCGGCGGGAGTCTCTATTGTGTTGTGGTCGACCCTGTGATCTTTGTTGTCCGACAGACGACTTGTCTCGGAGCTGCGCTGCCTCCTCGCCTCGGATGAAGGCTTCGGCCCTATCAAAAGCTTCCTGTATCGTTGCAGGGACTCTGGCACTCATCTCCTTAATTAATTGCCTTGTCCTTAAGCCGTGGATGAAAGCGGATATTTTCTGTCTTTCATCGGCGTGACCGATGGTCAAAGATTCGGTTTTGTAACTTTCGAGGAAGGCTCGGAGAGACTCCTGATCCCCCTGTCGGATGTTGTGTAGCTCGATTGGATCTTTTGTTCACTTCTTTTGCTGGCCGAAGTGTTTGGAGAATAGTTATTTCAGCTGTGCATAGCTGTCGATCAAACCATCAGGGAGAGAGTTGAACCAGAGTCTAGCTGGGCCCGAGAGGGTCTGCACAAACATTTTGCACCATACGGGGATGGACCATTTTTCTATGCTGGCAGCCGATTTAAAGGCGTGCGGGTGATCTACTGGGTCGGTGTTGCCGTCGTATGTTTTTACTACACTTGGCAGCTTCGTCTTTGGTGGGCATTCGAAGCTCTCTATTCGTTCAGTGAATTTGCTTTCTTCCTCTGGGATGTAGGGTAGAGAGAAATCATCGGCGCTGGCATCTCTTGGTTCATCTTCTCTTGTCGTTGGAGTTTCGACCCTGGCATTTAGCTGTGACCGAGGGCCTGTGCCTGTATTTGCCATGTGTGATGGACCTGGTGGGTGTAGTGGCATACCGTATGGGTACATCGGCATCTGATAAGCTGGTGCGCCGTATGGGTTCATGAATGGTGGGTAGGGGTAGAACTGTTGGCCTGGGAACGGCATCGAGTGCTGCTGATTGAATGGGAACTGTATCGGACCCGAGGGTCCGTGTGTCGGTATAGGTACCTGCCCTGATGACTGGCGCTGGTGCTGACACTGTTGGTTCCGACGTCTGTGTCGACACTGCGGTGCTGTCGGTCACGACAGCCGTCGGCCTTGGCTGGTTAACGTTACCCCCTGGTGGTGGTGGCATTTCATCGTCGATGATGATGTTTTCTTCTTCGAAGGACAGTTGTACACATATGCCTTTTGCTCTTTCGGCTGCTACGTGTTCGTTCATCATCTGTCGGAGTTGTAGGAAGTTTTGGCTTACCAATTCTGGTGTGAGTGTCAAGGTTTGAGGATCGGTGACACCAGATGATCCGGTAGTGTTCCTTCCGTCTGGAGTGACGAAGTTGTCTTCAGAGTTCCGATCTTGATTGTCAGGCATCATGGAAGTTGTGTTAAGTACCGTGCGGATGACGCCAATGTAGAATCGGGCTACCGAGAGTGGTTGGATAGACCGAAGTCTAGGACGAACCGCCCGGATAGGACGACTACAAGTGATAAAGACAGCAAGCCTTCGGTCAGGAGTGTCTCGGCTCGGCTGGTATCTGCAAAATAAAGAAACACCGTTGTTCTTGGAGGGCAGGACAGGGTGTCCTGCGACCAAGCTAAGCGTTGGTCTGTGGTGTCCGTCTCGGACTTGTCGTGCTCGAGCGTCGGCTACCGTATATGCTATTTAGCCGACACTGGGCGGATGGTTGGTCGACTGCTTTGTAGTTGGCCCTTGTCATACATTGTGTGTCGACCCTGGCGAAGGTCGACTCTCTTTCCTGTGTTGTCTGTCGGCCGGCAGGTTGCGAGGCCGACACTCATAACTTGTGTAGTATTTTGGGTTGGATGTGTTTCTATCTCCTTGTGACGTCATCCGAACCGGACATACGTCATCAATTTTCTACTGGTTTTGTATGTGTATCAGAACATCTTAATAGTTAGTTTCATATTTCAGGGTGGTAAGGAAAATATTCATATCAATATTGTTGTAACTGAGTGTACAAGAACGTGAAGGCGCCATGGGAATGAATGTATGTAACAATGATCATGATGTTGCTGCCATGTATGTGGTAACTCACATTGGCGGGTTACTAATTACGGGCTTCTGTGTTATGCATTGTGTCATGTTTCATCTCGTGTCAAGAAATGATGCCTCTATCCAAACGCGCCTTATGATTTTGACTTTCTCATTGTTTGGAGCCAATTAAGCTGGTTTGAGGAAGCAGGTATGAAGTGGCTGTAATATACTTTTGCTTCATTCTTGATTTGGTCATTTGACTTCATAAATTATGTCCAAAACAATCATGCTTAATATTAAAAATTATTTTTGGGTCTCTTAATAAAAACAATCACTTGCTGATAAAAACATATCCCTTAAGTATGTGCAACAATGGGGTTTCCCAGTGATCATGTTACTCGTCATTATTTGAAGTTAATTAGATAAGGTGATGATACAATATGTTAATTTTAATATGTGTAGACATGAAAAGGTCAATTTGGCTTTTATGCTATTAATAACAGGTCATACGGGTACAACAATCAAGGAAGTGGGTCAAAGGGGTTCAAAGTTGTCTACAGGGCACTCAAATGCTTGATACCTCTTAGAAATTTTGTGATTATTACTTAAGTCATACAATCTATATGTTATTATACTTAATGCGTTAATTATTTATAAAATTAACAAAATGATTTCGGCAAGTAAATTCAAGCCTATTTGACCCAAACTCAAACTCATACCCTTTATGTGCAAACAATATATTTGTCGCAAAAAGCTTGTTTTAGGACATAGAGGTAGCAGACGTACGGAGTAAATATAGACTTTTTATAGTTACATCGAGCCACCCGGACTGGGCCGAGTGAGAAAGCATGCTTAAGTCTTCATGTTCGGGTTTTAGGTGCTCTACTTTGTGGTACTTTTTTTAGTTAATTAAATGTTCTATAGGCATCATCAAATTGAGTGTTGACTTTGAACAAAGATATGGAGTTTGGGTTTGTTTCTTGCCATCTAATGATTCTCATTAAGTTTCTTATTTACACACGGTAGCTTCTCATGAATTGTCTCCTTCAGAGTTTATAACGTAGACTATGTGCTTGAGAGGATTTGTTTCATGTTTCACTTTCGGTTGAGAGAATTTGGCATTGGCTTTCGCTGTGTTAAACATTTAGATTAGCTCATAGTAAGTCAGTAATAACATATATCTCAATATTGAATTTATGAACTAAAAATTATGCTTTTAATTGGCCATAATAATATCTATGATTTGAATTTATAGTTAATTGCCTTGTACATCAGTGGCCCATTGGATATGATTTTAACAAAACAACATAAGAAGGAGATGATGCAGGTAGTGATGTATTTATCCTAGAAAATCTAGGAATTTATGTTAAAAAGAACTTGCAAGGGCTGTCCGACAGCAGCCAATTGATCGCACCAATTCTTGAACTTTCGGCTAAATTCTTGCACAGAATCTGAGCCTTTAGATGACAGCCGAACCTGATCACGAAGGTTCTGCACCCTCTCAATATTAGAGCTACTGTATGCATTTTCGAGACAGACCCAGATTTCTCTCGCGGTGGAAAGGCCGACAACTTGAGCGACAGCCTCTTCAGAGAGGGTCGCATTGATAAGAAGGATGGTTTTCTGGTCAGCCGACTCCCAAGAAGCGAGATCTGGGTTAGGCACAGATTTTCCATCCACCGTGGTTGATTCCGCCGGTCGATTAGAGGACCCATCAACATGAGAAATCAGTCCCTGAAATGAGAGGAAGGGCCAAATCTGACTCTTCCACAGTACATAGGTCAGGGAGGACAGCTTGATGGACACCGAGTGAAGAAGAGAGCCGTAAGTAAGGGGAAGATCTGAACTAGAAGTGGAGGAGCCTGCCATGGAGGAGACAATGGCGGAAGGCGGAAGAAGCAGGAGGGGAAGCGATGAAGAGAGAGAGGAGGGAGGGGGATCGATTAACTGGTCGATGATACCATGAGAATGTGAAAGATTGGAATACCACCAATGGGTGGATAGGCTGACATAAATAGATGACCCAATTACAACAGGAGTACACCAAGAATCAAATAAATACAAAACTAGCCTAAACAATTTAATTATATTCTAACAATATCCATTATGATTTGGATTTTTTAGTTGTTTTAGTTGAAGGATTTTTTATGATCCAGATAATAATCCTAAAGTGGGTCAGTTTATAATGGGGTTTGCATGTTTTGGTCATCAATTCAAAGAAATTAGAATTAAAAAATTTGGTCATTACTTTCTTTATCGGTGTAGATGTGTCCCAATTGATGCTGGAGTAGAAAAAGTTTGGAAGTCACTTCTACATTGCTGGCCGGTGAAAAAATAAGGAATGTAGTAGTCAGATCATGATTACAGATTTAATGTACTTCTCGAACTCTCCATACT
Organism: Deinandra increscens subsp. villosa; assembly: GCA_039602395.1. Classification (NCBI taxonomy): domain Eukaryota; kingdom Viridiplantae; phylum Streptophyta; class Magnoliopsida; order Asterales; family Asteraceae; genus Deinandra; species Deinandra increscens. The sequence goes on along the minus strand of JBCNJP010000007.1, from coordinate 57,661,180 downwards.
TCAGCATAGTCCAACCATAAGTCAATGTTTGAGTTTATATGAAGAATTTCATAGTTGGAGAAATTTTTGTCTAACATTTTGTAAATAAACTTTTTGTTGAGTATGATTTTAATTTTTTTAACGAAAAATATAAATTGTATACTAAACTCATGGGTCAAGTTTAATTATCTCAGGTTTATATTTAAATAGTTGCACGTCAACCCCGTTTATTACACGGGTTATAAACCTAATTATATGATAAATGTGAATTTCATAATAAAAGAAATAATTAGATTTATTAACCTGTTTTGGTCTTCTTAATTTGTAGGCTTATCATTGTTTTTATTGAAAATAAAATTTAAATTATAGCCCGTGCATACTATTATGGTACATATTTCTTCATTAACTTTTCAAAGTCTGAATTTACAAGTAATGTAGTACTATAGCTCCAAACAATTCACTGAGGCATCTAAACGATAATCACTACGTACATCCAAACCGAACTACAAGGTAGCCACCGTGCTGGTTTGTAATTTTTTTATAATTTCTTGGAAGAGGATGAATAAGTCACAGTCGAAACTGTGAATGTACTTGTTGGTACATTATATGTGGCAACGGGCTGGATCGAATAGAGTGTTGAAGACAATGTTTGACCTAGTTTTTGTACTGGCCGAACCTTGGCCGAACCCAAGGTTCGGCGGCTCCGAACTCTGGCCGATCTCCAGGTTCGGAGGTCAGGTTTTAGGAATCTATAAATAGGTCTTTTGTCTTGTAATTTACTAGTTGTTCATGAGAGCTTGTGTATGTGAGAACTAGTGTTTTGTACTCTGAATCTCTTGTAATCGTTCTATTGGTTAATGAGATTGAGTCGTTTTATTTACATTGATTGTTCTCATTGTTTTTCACGTTATTGATGTCGAACTAAACCGATCCACACGCTCCAGCGTTTTCAAGTGGTATCAGAGCTTTCTGGTTGTGTTTAGGTTCGATTTGATTCAATTCGTGAGTCACAAAGCTCGGTTTCATCTTTGTTTTTCAAAATTCTCGTTCAAAACAGCATGTTTTACGTTCAATATGCTTGTTTTTGCTCGTTTTGGTTAGTTTGAGTGTCCACAGCTCGAGAGGTGTCATTTTTAGTGAGTTTTTCCGAAATTCTTTGGTTTTTCGCGTTCGGCCGAACTCCACGTTCGGTGTAACTGCTCCGAACTCCAGGTTCGGAGTACGCTCGGCATAACCGCTCCGAACGCCAGGTTCGGAGTAAGTTCGGTGAAGTTCGGTGAGGTCTCGGAGTCCTGTTCATAGTTCGGTAAGGTTCGGAGCTCGTTCGGTGAGCGTTCGGACTAGATTATCGTTCGGTGAGAGTTCGGACTAGGATCGGAGGATCTTCGGGGTTATTGAGGTTCGGCGAGAGATCGGAGGAAGTTCGGTGAAGTTCGGACAGATCAGATTTTTCAAATTTTGAACATGTCGGATTTTCAAGCGTTTGCTGCTATTCAAACGCAGATGCAAGCTTTACTTAACTATGACAATGAGATTGGAACAACACAAAAAGTTCCAAAGTTGCTCAAGTTCGAAGATTATGCCAATTGGAAAAAGCGATTTGAGGCATATATCGGAACAACGGATCCAGATTTATGGATTGCTATGGATGCACCGTATGTGTATCCGGTTGGTCCTAACAATGTTCCCATTATGCAACGTAATTTGGATCTTACACAGAAAGCTGATTATGTTCGTGAACAGAAAGCGTATGGATTGATCACTCAAGCATTACCAAAGGAATTATTACATCAATTTAAAAGTTGCAAACACGCTCATGAGTTATGGTCAACTCTGAAGGAGAGGTGTGAGGGCAATGAGCAGTATAAAAAGAGCAAGAAAAAGGTTTTGAACAAAGAATTTGACAACTTCAAACACTTTGAAGGTGAAGGTGTTTCTGAACTGATTTCGAGGTATTGCCATTTATTATCTGAAATGGATACCGTTCAAATCAAAAAGGATGATGAAGAGCTTAAAGAGAAACTACTTGAAGGTTTACCTTCTAAGTGGGAATCATATGTTTTGATGTTAACAAATGATAAAGATTTTTCAGAATTGACTTTTGTGAAATTGTTGGGCAAGTTGCAAGCAAGAGATTTGGAAATGAAGAACGTGAATACTACTCCTGCTGAAGTCCAGAATCCGGATGTCTATTACGGATCAAATGCTGCTACTATTTCGGGTAAATCGGGCAAGACAGCAAATTCTGCTCCAGCAACGGCTTTCATGGCTGGAAGTTCACATTTACCAAATTCAGGAACTAGTTTGGGATCGAATGGCCATGAGTATAGTTATAGTTCTGGAGGTTGTAGTGCTTCAATTCCGGCGAGTAATTTGATGGACAAAAGCAAGATGGCTATGTCTGTGTCAACAACGGAGGATTATATGGCACTGGTGTCTGCTTTGGTGTCATCTTATTATGGACTTATCACTGGAAAGGTAAGCAATGCAGAGCTAACTGAGGAAGATTACGATCAAGTGGATCCTGATGACTTGGAATTAATGGATATTAATTGGCAATTTGCTATGCTTGCGAGGAGGGTTAAGAGATTCTTGAAAAAGACTGGAAGAAAAGACCTGAATTCTGGAGGCAGAATTGGCTTTGACAAGTCAAAAGTGAGATGTTATAATTGCTCTAACTTCGGACACTTTGCTCGAGAATGTTCTCAACCAAAGAAACAAGAATATCAGAAATTTAATTCCAAACCATCTGCATCTGGACTCAACAATTCATCGACCTCAGGGAGTTCTTTAAATTCTAAATCTAATTCTGAACCCACTAAAGCTTTAGTATCTCAAGCAGATAAAACCTATAATTGGGGTAATCAGTTTACTGATTCATCTGCTTTGATTGTTAAACATGTGCAGGATGATGATACTATGACAGAATCCACTCAAGATGGAGATGATTCTCATGGTGACGTAATTGGTGAAAGTTCTGTTGAAGTTAATGATGATAAAGTTGCTTTCATGACAAGTCTATCTGAGAAGGCGGAATCTAATGCTATTCTCTTGTTGGAAAAACAAATTCAACTTCTGACTGAGGAGAAAGAGGCATTAATCCGAGAGTGTGATGCAGCGAAGGCTGAAGCAATTGATGCAGCGAATGATTTTGAGAATCTTTATCAAAAGAGTTTACCGCTGAAAGAAAAATATGACAAAGCGCAACAGAATGCACTGGAAATTGCAGACAAGATGATTGCACTGCAGAAAGAGATGCATAAAATATCTGAGGAGAACAACAGTTTGAAGCTAGAAGTCGGGTCACTTAAACGAAGCAATATCACAGAATCAGTTGCTCTCATGGCCGATACTTCGAAGGGATCTTCGCGACCACCTATGAGTAACATTTGGGTCGTTGATAGCGGAGCATCTCGGCACATGACTGGTGACATCTCTCTGCTGCATGATGTGAAACCATTTGATGGTGGAAAAGTTACATTTGCTGGCGATAAGGGAGGTCAGGTCACTGGAATTGGTAAATTGTCCAATGGATCAGTCACATTCGAGAATGTTGAGTATGTCAAAGAATTGGAATACAATCTTCTTAGCGTCTCCCAGATTTGTGATAAGCAATACGTTACTGCTTTCACAGGGAGTGAATGTGTAATACTGAAGCCTGACTACAAGATTCCTGATGAGTTTGTAGTAATGCGAGCACCTCGATTTTCAAATTTATACGTGCTTGACATGAATTCAGCTACTGCCACTGTTGAAGGTCAATGTTTTTTAACAAAAGCATCAGAACGGGATTCTATTCTATGGCATCGTCGCATGGGACACATCCATTACCGGAAGATGAATGAATTGGTGCGACGGGATCTTGTCGAAGGGGTTCCGAAACAGCAATTTGTATTTAATGATGTGTGTGTGAGTTGCAAGAAAGGAAAGCAAAAGAGAAAATCTCATCCATTGAAAAAGTATCACTCAATTGATGTACCATTGGAATTACTTCACATGGATTTGTTCGGTCCTGTGAATCGTAAGAGTATTTCTGGAAATTGGTACTGTTTGGTGGTAACAGATGAATATTCAAGATTTTCTTGGGTGGATTTTCTGGTCACTAAAGATGAAACAGCAAAAATCCTTATCAATTTGATTAATACTCTTGAGTCACTATACAAATTGAAAGTCAGAAGGATTCGTAGTGACAATGGCACGGAGTTTAAGAATTCAGCCGTGAGGACATTCTGTATGGAAAAGGGAATTGTACACGAGTTTAGTACACCATACACTCCTCAGCAAAACGGCGTGGCAGAAAGAAAGAATCGTACCATTATTGAAACAGCACGAACAATGTTGGCTGATGCTCAGTTGCCGGTTCCTTTTTGGACTGAAGCTGTCAACACTGCTTGTCACGTGCTGAATAGGGTACTAACTGTTAAGAGGCTTGGAAAGACATGTTACGAATTGCTCAAGAATCGCAAACCGACTCTTGATTACTTAGAGCCATTTGGGTGTCCATGTACCGTGTTAACGTCTGCGGGCAAATTTGATAACAAAGTTTTTGAGGGAGTGTTTGTCGGATACTCGAATCAAAAGAAACGGGTATTTAATTTGCAGACGGGAACTGTAGCGGAATACTTACATGTGGATTTTCAACCATATACTTTACCACCCAAAGGTGAAGGACCGGATTGGATGTTTGATTACAAATCATTGTTTGAAAATTTTGATTCAACTCCAGAAATGTCTGACGAGCAACTTGCAAATGTGTACATTGAACTTCAGAATGATGTTCCGGTTCTCAAAATTGTGAATCTGCCAACTCCAGAAGTGCCTGTTGCTGATGATTATATGACCGAGTCTTCTAATGATACAACAGTTGTGGCTGATGTTATGTCTTCTGATGATGAGAACGAATTTCATGAAGCCGTGTCACATCCGAATGAACTTCCTGTTCAACAACCTGATCCACAAGTTGATGCTGTTACAAATGATGTGGTGGCTGATTCAACTGAGAATGTGGTGGTTGAGGAAGATCCTATTCCTGGTTTGGCTGAAACGGTTGAGGTTCCTGTTCATCAGACGCTTCGTATAAACACCATTCATCCACAAGAAAATGTTATTGGTGATTTGAATGACGGAGTGCGCACAAGACATCAGATTGAGGGTAGTGCGTTACTAACGGTTTTGGAATCTGGTATCCAGGAAGAAGCATTCCATTCTTGTTTTCTATCTCAGATTGAACCTAAAAATGTGAATGAAGCGTTACTTGATGGTTCATGGGTAGAAGCAATGCAAGAAGAGCTGTTACAATTTCAGAAGTTAGGAGTATGGCATCTTGAAGATTTACCAGCAGGAAGTAAGAAACCTTGTGGTACAAGATGGGTGTACAAATGCAAAAGGGATGATCGTGGAGTGATAGTCCGCAATAAAGCTCGTTTGGTTGTGCAAGGGTTTTCTCAGGAAGAAGGGATTGACTTTAACGAGGTGTATGCACCAGTTGCCAGAATTGAAGCAATTCGAATATTCTTGGCATTTGCAGCACATCGTGGTTTTAAGGTCTTTCAGATGGATGTGAAGAGTGCATTTCTTTACGGCAAAGTCAAAGAAGAAGTTTATGTTGATCAACCTCCGGGATTCTACGATCCTGATTATCCGGAGAAGGTTTATAAGCTGGATAAAGCACTTTATGGTCTCCATCAGGCTCCTCGAGCTTGGTATGAGACGCTATCCACTTATTTACTTGACAATGGATTCAAGCGTGGGTTGGTCGATCCTACCTTATTTTGTCGTAAAACGGGGGAGGATTTGCTCTTGGTACAAATTTATGTCGATGACATTATTTTTGGGTGTTCCAATGAACAATTATCAAAGGATTTTGAGAGATTGATGCAAACAAAGTTTGAAATGAGTTCCATGGGAGAAATGTCGTTCTTCTTGGGCTTACAAGTTCAACAATCTGACAAAGGAATCTTCATACATCAGTCAAAGTATGTTAAAGATGTTCTAAGTCGGTTCAAAATTGAAGATGTTCGCATTCCTGGAACTCCAATTCAGCTGTCTCATGGTCTTTGTCCTGACGAAGAGGGTGAACCAGTCGATGTCACTCGGTATAGGGCAATGATAGGATCATTAATGTACTTGACAGCTAGTCGACCTGATATTATGTTTGCTGTCTGTCTTTGTTCCAGGTACCAAGCAGCACCTCGAGTTTCTCATATGGAAGCAGTCAAGAGGATTCTAGCTTATCTGAAGGGTAATTCAGATCTTGGGATCTGGTATCCTCATGATGATAAGTTCGATTTGTCAGCTTATACTGATTCGGATTATGGCGGTTGTAAGATTAATTTCAAGTCAACCACGGCCGGATGTCAGTTCCTAGGTGACAGATTGGTATCTTGGCAATGTAAGAAGCAGACGTCCGTTGCTACATCCACGGCTGAAGCTGAATATATCGCAGCTGCCAGTTGCTGTTCTCAGGTTTTATGGATACAACAGCAAATGCGGGATTACGGTTTGATGTTTCTTACTACGCCAATTTATATAGATAACTCTGCTGCTATCTGCATTACTAAAAACCCCGTCCATCACTCTAAAACAAAACACATCGATATTCGATATCACTTCATTCGTGATTGTTATGAGAAACACTTGATTGATCTGCAAAAGATTCATACCGATTTTCAAAAAGCGGATCTTTTTACAAAAGCATTTGATAAAACCCGCTTCCGTTATCTTTTGCAGATCAACGGCATTCAAAAGTTACCAAGTTGAGTAACTATCGGTTGATCATTTTTCTTTGTTATTTTTTCTTTTATTTGTTTCTTTCTTTGTTATAAAAAATCCAAAAATAGAGTCTTTGTATTTTTAGGGGGAGAAATTCAGAAAAGATTAAAAAAAAATGGAAAAATGCAAAAAGCATAAAAAAAATGGAAAATGCAAAAAGCATAAAAAAATGGAAAAATGAAAATTGAGAAATTGATCCGACCAAGCGAGAAATGATAATACATCGGCATGTGTTATCAACCACGGATAAAGTAAAATTAAAGGCTGTAGGTGCTTGTTTGGTTAGTTGAATGTGTTAGGGTAAATCTGATATATGCTAGTATGATATAAACATAAAGAAATTTGCTTGATTATTTGTGAGACACATCATGATGAGTATTGTGTGATCTTGGCATGAAAAATGAAAAAGGCAAAAACAGAATAAGAGATGTTCTGGTGTACGCATGTTTTCATTTTGCAAAGATTTAAACTTGTTTGATTTTCTTTATTTTGTCAAACGATCGGACTTTCTCTGCGTATCGAAAGATCGACCTGATCGTTGTTCGTTTGACGTTCTGCTTTATTTTCTTTGGTGTTTCGTATAACTCATCGGACTTTCTCTGCGTGTGTGGAAGCACCGACCTGATTGTTGTTGGGTTATACAATTTCTGCTTTATTTTTCATTTCTTATTTTCCTAAACAATCGGACTTTCTCTGCGTGCCTACCAGCCGACCTGATTGTTGTTTGTTTAGGGTTCTGCTTTATTTTTGCATGAAACACCAAGAACGTTAAATCTCTGTGGAAATCAAATTCTGTGAATAATACAAAAATAATAAGAATAAGCCAGATTGCCAATATGTCTGATTGTGTGGGTTTTCATGATATCAATGCTTGCTTAATACATCTTAACATATCAGAAAGCTATAAAAATTGATCTACCCGAGCTGAAATAAACTGAAAAGTTGTATTTGCTGCCAACTTGACTTGCATGCTGATTAAAAATGAAATTGAAGTGTGTCTGATGCATATTTGACCGATATGATCTCGCGTCTGGATCTTTCTCACAAAAATACTTAATTTATTTCAGTTCTAGTTATTTGATTTCATTTCTGTTTTGGTTTGTTTCTTTGAAAAACTGTAAAATCACAAAAAGATTTTAGGTGTGTTTTAGCATAATTTTAGAAAAATTCAAAAAGATGTTTGGTGTGTTTGAAAATTTACAAAATATCAAAAAGATTTTGATTCTGTTTTATTTTCGATCAACCGTTGGTGAAAGATTACAATTTATGCCGGGAACAACCAAAAGGACTTGATTTCAGAAATTTCATCATAAAATTGAACAAGTTTGTATCAAATTGTTTAAATTTTAAAACTTTGGGGTTCAATTTGAAGATTCATCAAACTTAGGGTTTAATTTGAAAATTTTTGGAAATGACCTAATTTGAAATTCGGAGGTCCGAACTTGGAGTTCGGAGGTCCGAATGCTGAAGCTCGGTGGTCCGAACGAGGAGTTCGGAGGGAGCTCGGAGAGAGTTCGGGGGGTCCGAGGTAGGAGTTCGGACACGTTCGGTGAAATTCTTGGTCCGAACGAGGAGTTCGGAGGGAGCTCGGAGGTCCGAACGGGATGACCTATAAATACTCCGAATCAGGAGTTCGGAGGTCATAATTTCCTGTTGACTCCGAACTTTACCGAACGGCTGCCAAAATTTCTAATTTTCAAAAAACTGCGTTGTTTGAGTGTTTTGAGTACAGATTCAGGTAGATAACGTGTTTCCGAGTATTGGGGTGTATTTCTTTGTGGTTTTTGTTCACTAATGTGTGTGATTTTTGTGAATAATCGTTCCAATTGTTAAATACAACTCAGATCTGAAATTACTTACTGTAAACAGGTGTTTGAACCAGAAAAAGTGGCTTCTTTGTGTTTTATACTAAAAACCGAGCATGGGTGTGTGTTTGTTTGACTTGATTTGGCCGGAATCACTAACTTCAAATTTCAAAATCGTCGGAGATGCTCGAGCTCCGAACTTGGGCAGGTTCGGACAGAGCTCCGAACTTGTGGTTCGGAGCAGGCTCGGACAGAGTTCGGCCAAACTAAAATTTTGAGTCAAAAAGTTGTTGTTTTATGCAATTGATAATGATTTGACGAATTTGGTGATTTTGTCTGTTAATAATATGACATTTAATGAACTTTTCATGTTATGTGTTTTCAGAAATGGCTGTGAATTTAAAAGTTGGAGATAAACACAATGTCTGTGCACATCTCGGTGTTGGAATATCAAAGCTTGAACAATTTGGTGGAAATGGCATATTTGATTTCCTGAGACGTTCCAGGATTCATTATGCTATAACAACAACATGTGATGTATATCGGGATATAATCTTGGAATTCTGGAGCAATGCACGAACGATAACTGACGGTCCGATCAGAATTTCAGCAACAGTTCAAGATCAGACAGTAGAATTCACTGAAGCAGATATTAGAAGGGTGTTACACTTGGAATCTGATACATTGAATGCACCGTTAACATTTCCGCATGAAGCTAATGTTGCATTTCTGAAGCGTATCTGGTATTCTGATGATCCAAGTAAAGAGTGGGTCTACAAGTCATCATTGAGCGTACCCTACAAGTATCTGGTGCATGTGCTGCTAGTGTGTCTGGGACACAGGATTTCAGGGTTTGATGAAGTTCCTCAGATCACAATTTCTTTGCTGAATGCCTTAGTAATGAATCGTCCTTACAACATTTCTGGGATGATTTTTCATTACATGAGAGACAATCTTACTCAGAGGCAGAAGAAAGCGGCTATTTATCCAAGATTAATTCAGATGATCTTGAATGACTTGTATCCAAACTTGGTGAAGAATGAGAATCAGAAGATGGTGTTGAAACACATGACAGAAGCTAGTGTTGGTGCTTTAGCATCTTATCAGAAGATGGCACCTGAGTTGAAGCCCAAATTTAAACGCCTGATTGGTCATTTGGCGAATCCTGATTATGTTGCACCAGCAGCTGGTGCACCACGCCATAGCCAAGACAGTGATTCAGAAGAGTTGGATTACAGTTGGATTGTGGAAAGAAATCAGAATCCACAACAAGGACGTGTGAAAAGACCAAAGAGACGAACTCCGGTTGCTCAAGAGCCGGATGTTCAAGCCCCGATTGGCTCTGAACCAGCAGTATCTCAACCTGCTGTCTCTCAACCAACTGTGTCTCAGCCAGTTGTGTCTGAATCTGTGAGTTTATCACAAGAGATTCCAGTAACTGTAAGTGTGACTGAGACAGCTGCAGTGAATACTTTGATAGATGAATCTGATGAATCTGAAGATGATGATGCGTTTCTGAATATGGGGGCTGACTCTGAAGACTTATCGGATACAAACGATCCGTTTGTCCGTGTCTTGATTAATTCAAAATATGTGAGGTTGAGGAAATGTAGTGATGCTCATCTAGCATATCGTCTAAACCAGAACAAAAGCAACGATCGATACCAGGGTCGTGTGTATGATCAAGTAGCCTCATCTGCTTCTGACGAAGATTATGATCCTTCAGCTGATTCTGGTAAAGGAAAGCAATCAGTTGCTGGTTCCAAAAGAAGATTGAAGTCAATATCAGCTGGTGGTAAAGGCAAGAAGAGAAGGACTCAGCAATATATTTTACAGCCTCGTTCTGGGATGTCTTCTTCTTCTGTGTCTGTGCCAGAAGTTACTACAACTGTTCAGACTTCGGTGTCTAATGTGCAGGCTGATTTCTTGCATGATCTGATGAATGCAAACAGATCGACAACTGTGAGCACGGCACCTTCAGCAAGTGCTGGTGCGCAGTTTGTTCATCAGTCTATGGGTTCTACACCCACAACTCCGGTGTTCTCCACAGCTACAACTACAAATGCTTCTCCAGACATCAACTTCAATTTTGAGCAAGGTTCTGTGTCGTTTTCTCAGGCTAGTATTCTTCAGAGTGCTCTTCATGATCAGCAACAACAGATTGATAGCCTGAAGTCTACAGTTGGTAAGCTACAGGCTAGTAATGAAGAATTGAGGGCAGAGAATTTGGCTAAAGATAAACAAATTCAACGTTTGAGCCTTGCAAGTGAAACTTAGAATTCAATGCTTGTGACGATGAGTGAGCAAATAAAATTTTTAATGGAAAAGTTTAAAGCTCAGGGGGAGATTGGTGATGGATCAGGGTGTCGAGAAGAGTTTATGGATTACTTGAATGATGATCCCGATCAAGATGATCAAGGGAATGTAGGTGGAGGATCAGGCCCAACTGGTAATGTTAGTTCGGGTGCTGGGACATCTACATCTCAGGGGGAGAAAGATTCAAGAGAAGCGATGCCGATTTCGTCAATCCCATCCAATCAAGCTGGTACTAGTTTGAAAGAATTCCAGCATATTATTGAAAATTTAGAAGAAGGAGAGATTGCTGGTGATTTAACAGCTGAGCAGCTTAAAGCAGTGTTTGAGTTGAATGATGAAGAAATGAGGAAAGTTTCTGAAGCTGAACCAGAGAAATATGAATCATCTGATCCAGAGTCTGATGATGATATTGAAGGGATTTTTGAAGAAGAAATTGAAGTTGAAGACATTACATCAGAAGAATACCCGGATATGTATTCAAATGTCAAAGATAATCAGTCTGGTGATGATTTTGAAGTATTTCCTGAAGAAAAGGTTACTGAAGCGGAGGAGAGACTGAAAAAGAAAGAATCAGAGAAACCTGAAGATCCAACGGTCAAGGAGTTTAAAGAACAGAAACAACGTTGGGTGATGGATGAATATATGAAAGAGTTCCATGCCAACTATGTTCCTCCTGCTAAGCCGATTATTCAAAGACCGTATTTTAAGTTCAAGGGTCAAGTCTCAGGTGATATAATCAGTTGGATGTATTCTGCAAGGTTGAAGTGTTATGGGATTAAACGTCAAAATGGAGTTCAGTATTTTAAACGTGCGAGAGATTTTAGTAGTTTACCAGTGTGGGATGTACGAGAACTGTCTAGAAAGCCTTTCTGTAATTATGAGAATGATGATGTGGGCTTTCATTTCAAGAAGATGTTAGAGAGAGAATGCAGAGAAGGGTTTAAGTTTTTGAATCCTCAGAGACCTAAAAGACGTCGATCTCGCACCAGAATACATGAAAGAACTGGTAAGAAACTCATTGTATTGGTGTTCAAGAAGAAACCGGTAGTGATGAAGAAAATTCCTCTCATGCCAATGGAACTTGATTTTATCAAGGACCTGCGTTGGTGGTATTATAATGAGAGTACCGGAGAAGCTATGATAGTACTGGAGAAGGAAAACCGGGTTGTTCGAATCTATGATCCGATGTGGCTGATTAATCTATCTAAGGCTGATATTGAAGAGCTGTATTACAATCCGATTCTGTATCATCCTGACTATATGGAACTTGCATTGAAGTTTCAGAGGGTGATCAGAGTTTGCTTTGCTTTCAACATTTACGCAGGAAACAATCATGATTTGATTCGAGAAAGAGATGGGGTTGATGCTGATGTTCGAGGTTGAAGACGAAGGGTCCAGCTGTTGCCAAGGGGGAGTTTGTTGGTACATTATATGTGGCAACGGGCTGGATCGAATAGAGTGTTGAAGACAATGTTTGACCTAGTTTTTGTACTGGCCGAACCTTGGCCGAACCCAAGGTTCGGCGGCTCCGAACTCTGGCCGATCTCCAGGTTCGGAGGACAGGTTTTAGGAATCTATAAATAGGTCTTTTGTCTTGTAATTTACTAGTTGTTCATGAGAGCTTGTGTATGTGAGAACTAGTGTTTTGTACTCTGAATCTCTTGTAATCGTTCTATTGGTTAATGAGATTGAGTCGTTTTATTTACATTGATTGTTCTCATTGTTTTTCACGTTATTGATGTCGAACTAAACCGATCCACACGCTCCAGCATTTTCAGTACTGTATAAATCTGTATTCTCAAATTTATAATTTTCTTTCTTATAATCTCTACTTTTTAATAATAATTTTGTTTACTTTAAATATAATCTTTTTCCTTTATTTTACCTTGGCATAACAAATTAAAAATACTTGACATATTATATTATTTGTTTATTTAAAAAATACAGCCGTACATCGCACGGGTCCAAAAGACTTGTATATTATATAAGAATAAATTTATGAAGGTCGGTAATGAGTCTTATACTAACTACTCACTTATTTTTCTCATTTTTTTTCTTTTTTTATGGTAATGAAAGTCGACATGCAGTGTCTCTATTCCCCATTATGTATCATTGTATCCAGAACCTTCTCTCCTACTCATTTCTCTCATCTGAAAACTGATTCTCTACCCTGATGACGTGCCATAATCGCCTTATTGGCGTAATGGATGGTGGTCTCCGATGGTTAATAACGACTTTGAGGGTTTGGGTTTTCCGATTGTGGCTGATGTTGTCGATTGAGGGTGATCGATGTACCTAAAAATTAGGGTTTTTTTAATGAGTCTTATGCTAACTGTTCACTTACTTTCCTCATTTTTTTTACGGTAATGAAAGTCGACATGCAGTGTCTCTATTCCCCCATTATGTATCCAGAACAGTGTTTTCAGGGCCGGACCGGACCAGCCGGTTGAACCGGTCGGACCGCGAACCGTACATTACACCGGTCCGGTTGGCTATGTTTGGACCGTTGAGCTTTTAACCGGCCGGTTTCACTGAGTCACGGTCGAACCGGTAACCCGGGTTGAATGGTTGGACCGGATTTTGTGTATTTTCTCACGTCTATGACTTTTTGCAACTGTTATTGGTTGCTCGCCATTTAACTGAAAGCAACTAGGATCCATTCAAACCAGAGAGGGGAGGAAAATAGAAAGAAGAAGAAGAAAAACATGAATGTTACCGGGGAAAACACATCGATTAGAACGAAAAATACGTAAGTTTCTTGTATTTACTTTGTATAAATCGTATAGATGAATGTATATGAGATTTTGTAGGGTTAAGGAAGCGGCTCTAACTGTAGGATAAAGTGAAGATGAAGTAACTGTGAGTTTAGGGTTACAAGAAGAGACATGTCGTTAAAAAAATAAGGATCATATGGGCTTTAGCTGATCTTTAAAAGCCCAATCCATTTTGTTTTTTCTTATACACGTGAGTTATTGAAGAATTGGAATTTTTCTATTTATTTTAAATGATTTATATTTTAAATTATTTATAAAATCATCCAGTCTTAAATCCGGCCAAACCGGTCCGACCGGTTGTGACAATCCGTCTTTTTAGGACTTTTTTCTTATTGAAATAAAACCGATATAAATGTCGTGACTACATTTATTTTAACTAATATAAATGTTATGTGAACATTTATATGTTGACTTGTTAACCTTAGCAATTATGGTTTGTGTAATCATCACTATATGAGCATGCACTTAAGTCTAGACATTTATTATCCTATGATTTTATGTAAATCATATGTTATATGATTTCATGTGAACATTTTGTCATTTTATGTGACAATTAAACTTATGATTTTATGTGATATATTTATATATATATTGTCACACCCCGGTCAACAGATTGGGGTATGAGCGAGAATGGAATCATAGTCGCGGATACATAGAACGAATTTTTATAATTTCAAATTTCAAAAAAAAACATCACATCATTTCATTGCAGCGGAAAGAGTAGTGGAAACGATAATGCCTTACATTTAATAATCATAAAGTCTTAAATTTATGTTAAAACATAAAACGGTTTATTGGGATAGTTGAGACTATGACTCCAAAAGCAGGTCCGGTAGCATGATGAAGCCTCATTTGCATGTCTTCTATTGTTTTCCTCAATTACCTAAGAAATCATGAGTTTAAAAAAAAGGTCAACATAAAGTTGGTGAGGTTCACAGGTTTATGACTCTACGTTTAAAGTTGGTAAAACAATTTCAGTATACCTGAATATTACAATGGTTTACCGTTTTGGTTGTATGAACTCACCTGAACCTTGATTTCAAATACTAATGGTTTACCCACCCATAGTATCTCGCCCGAGAGATACTGAACAGAGCAGAATAACTGACGTGTACCCCTAGACAATCCGGAGTCAGAACAAGAGCTACCAGTTAGGGTAGGGTTGTCAACCCAAATAGATCTATTCACTAGCTATCATTTCGTACAGAACTAATTGAAAGCAATTAATGGTGGGATACAGTTGTACAAACGTTTATAACGATAATGTACCATAACTGGGCAATCAGTAAGAGAACAAGCAGTCATAAGGTTAACAGATAAACCATAATATTCAGTAAAAAACATTTATCAGATTTCATGATTTCTCCCCCAAAGTATAAAAACAGTTAAAAGAAAAGGGGTCGTGAAACTCACTAGATTAGCAGGTAGTCGGTAAATAAACAATGTAGGATCGGTAGCACGTAACGTCCCTAAATAAATAAATAGGCACATGCGTAAGGTTTACAATCAATTGAGTAACATAAGCCACCCAAGTGACACCGGTCAAGTCTTGACATTTTAATCCCGTTTGTATTCGTTTGAAAACCCGTTAGCTTGTATAAATACTTTCGTGATGATTTATATTTATGTTCAATAAATATAATAAAGATTAAACATTTATTAGTTCAATTAAGTCCTGAACATCGAGTTAAAAATAATAATGTTTATTATTATTTTCATAAGTTCGTATAATTATTTTTAAGTAAATAATTATGTGTTTGATTTGTTAATCATGCATGTTATAATTATTTTTAAATAATTATGATTAATATTCCTTGGTGAACCTTTATTAAGTCAAAGTTTAAACCCTTGTAAATAATTATTAGTCAAGTGAATAATTATTTAAAGTTCATTTTATTTCAAAACATGAATCGTTTGAAAGATATATATTTTTAGTCACGACATTTAGTCATTTAATATTTCGAAATCGTTTAATATTTCATTTGTATGAAATATTTATTTCTTTTTAAAACATCATGAGAAATATATAATTTTAAACATCACTTGGACTTATAGATTTTTCCTTTAATCGTTTTACAGAACGAGTCATGTCTCTAAATAAATTCACTTGTTCCGATGTTATCGGGTATATCATCGTGTTGGTCCCGGTTTTAGTACTACGTAACGTCATTATGTCTAGATCGTTTGAGTTTCTCAAAATGATCGTACAAATTTATTAAGTCTTCCAACATGTAAGACTTGTCTTTATTTTTTATAAAAATCCTTTATTTTTATAAAAATCCACATTTACTCATAAAAGACAAATGTTAGATTTTTTTGCCTTTTATAGTATTTTTAAGAAATCTTTAAAATTTATAATAAGTCCAAGTGTTTTTAATCATTTGACATAAATAATCTTTTTACCATTTTTGGATGAAGTTTTATACAAAAATCCATGACAAGAACTTGTCATCTTTTATTTATTTAATCAACCCAAAGCCACTTAAATAATCATGTGACATGATTATTTATATTTTCTCATCTATTAACATTTTTGTTATGCTCATAATTCTACTAATCATGTTTATGTCCATATCTACTAACACTTAGTGTTAGGACCAATTTAATAACAATCTACTAACACATAGTGTTAGGACAATATTAAAAAAGGACAATCAACTAACATTTTTATGTTAGGCTATCCGTAATGGGGCGTTATGGGGCAAAAAAAGAGCCCATAACGCCCCTGATAACGCCCCGCCCCACTACGCAGGGGCGTTATGGGGCGTTATCAAGCTAAAATTCGAGAGGGGCGTGAGGGAGATAACGCTAAAAGGGGGAGGTTGGTGGGGAGTTATGGGGGCTTTATCCACTACACCATAAAGCCCCATAAAGCCCCTTGTCCAGTCATCGTCCACATGGCGGATAACGCCCCATTTGGGGCCTTATCCACTACACTTAGCCTTAGGACAAGATAAATAAAAATCAACTAACACTTATCAAGTGTTAGGACAAATTAAAGAAATATAAACATAACACCCATTTTAATGTTCTTTCTTTCCTTTAGTTAACTAGTAAGATTTAGTTAGGCCTTTTAAATCCACCAACACTTTTATGTGTTAGGATCAATTTATACATTTACTTGATGGTTCAAGAACATTTAACTCAACTAGTGAGTTTTTATAGATTAATCCATGTAGGGTTTTGTTCTTGAACCCAAGATACATAAGAAATGCATAAATTAAACATGGACGATCTTGGTGCACATGGATACTTTCATTAGATTTTTCCATGTGTTTCATCCATTCCCTTGCCTCTTTTAAGTTCCTAGAACACCAAGATGGAATGTTTAAGATCATGGAAGAATGGGGGTTAAAAAGAGGGATTAGATGCTTTAAATCAAAGATGCAAGTGTTGGTTTATTATTGTCAAGACTTGTAGGCATTATTTGGGTGTAAAGGTGTAAAGAGAAGTGAGTTAGAAGACTCACAAAAGAAGGAAGTTGAAAACCGAGAAGGAGAGGAAGGCGGTGGTGGTCCGGCGGTGGTTCCCGGTGGGCTGGGGCGGTCCGGCAGCTGGGCTGCGGTCGCGGGACAGTGGCTGCCGGCGGCAGCTACTGGAGGGGGTGGTGGTCGGCCGGCTCAAGCAAAGGGAGAGAGAGGAGTAAGTGGTGTTGGTTGTGTGGTGTGGAGATTAGCTTGGGGGGGGGGTCTCATTCTTATAACCAAAACTTGGTTTATTAACCAATGGTTAATGACACTTAGTCATTGTCCCCAATCAATTTCCTAGACTAGGTGAGTTGTCCATTTCTCATTCCCCCAATTAATCCATGTGTAGGTCATTTATTTTTATAAATTTTACTTAAGCTTGTTAAGCAATTGCATGCTTTTATAAAATATAAAATGGTTAGAGTTGATTAAAAATCAAAACTTTTTAAAATATAAACCAAGTGTATTTAAACAACAAAGGTGGTGGTTTTGTTTTTATAAAAGTTGATGGGCCAAGATTTTTTATAAAAATGGTTGTGGGCTAAAACCTTATAAAAAAATTCACATGGGCTAAACAATTTTATTTAAACTGTTTTACAGTTGGGACGAAGCCCAAATGAGATGAGGAAGGGAACCGGGCCGAAGCCCAATAAAATTGGGTGAAGGGGGCCGGGTTGGGCCGCGAAGGGAAAAGAAAAAGGGTCGAGTTCGGCCTAGGCCGTTCGGGCCGCGGGCCGGGCTTCCGGGTTGGGTCGGATGCTCGGTTAGTCGAGTCGGGTTACCGGGTTGGCTAAGTCTTGACAATAGAATGTTTTTATCACGTTTTAAGTTCATTAAACGTTTTAAGGTGAAACAGTTTATATTAGTTTTGATAAAATATAAAAAGTCAATTTTTTTATATTTAATTTCTTGGTATTGAAATTCCATTTCTTTTTAAAATATGAACACTTTCATATTTTACGGGAATACAAACGCGGAATTAAGTCAGTTATCGGTTATTAGTTAATTATCGAAACTAACTTAGTTAATCATATAATTAAAACGTATGAAACATTTAAATTAAAAAGTCAACGGAGAAAGGTTTGACCTATTTTGGACGAGGTGTCACATATATGTTCACATATCACTTTACGCTTCTATGTGAATTAAGCATATAGGTTATAGATTTATATCTATGATTTGTGTGAACTTAAGGTAAATGATTATGAAGTATTATTTATGATTTTATGTGAGTAACCGAGGTTTATATTTTATAAACGTCGTTCGTTAAATATATTTTGACATATACGAGCATATTCATCGTCTAGTTAGTCACGTTAACTTCATTATAGTTATTCTTCGTTAGCCCCGTTAGGATTAGTTAACGCTTGTTAACTTTGAGGGGTTATTTTTTGCAATTCCCTAATTTTGTTCTAATTAAACAAACTGGAGGGACCATTATTGTCCTTAACTAAAATTGATCACTCCTAGGGTAAATCGATGAGGGACTAGGATTGCCAATTACTCAAATTAGATTTTATGTGCCATGAAACCGTCGGACGTTTCTTATTTCCGGTGGCAATAAACAAGATTAACTCCGATTCAATTGTAGCGCCCGTTATGTCCAACCCTAGATTAGATCGATTGCTATTTTCATCATTTGCACTTTAATTCTCAGTTCAAATCGAAACCTTACCCTTGTTTGCCCTCCCTCACACTCTCTCTCGCACCTCTCGTAATCACCACAAAATCACTGGCGGCCACCACTGATTGATTCGTTCATGACTGTTGTGCCGACTAATGGACTCACACCGCCACCAGAACCCATCATCAGACGAGCACATAGGCGAGTAAAGCTGTGATCGAGTCGGTATCCGAGACAAGTTCGGGTTCGTTTCGGCGTAGCAAACACAATAACTTTCATATCCAACTCAAGGTACCCTCAAGTTTATGTTAATCGCACGTTTTCTAGCACTCGTTTTTGTGTTTTTCCGTTTTCTTGCGACTGGAAGGCAAGACCGGCCGATAAGGGTTTTCACGTGAGGAAGATGACACCGTGAACCGCTGGACTATTAGATTTCGAAACGATATAATTCTAAAACTCGCATTGGCCCAGCGGTTCTATCCATGAGTTCTAAACCTCAGGTCTTGGGTTCGAAACCCGCCAACCCCAAACCCCTTTTTATTAATTCATGTAAATCGATTTTTTTGCAACTGTTATCGGTTGCTCACCATTCAACTGAAGGCAACTAGGATCCATTCAAACCAGAGATGAGAAGAAAACAGAAAGAAGAAGAAGAAAAACATGAATGTTACCGGGGAAAACACATCGATTAGAACGAAAAATACCTAAGTTTCTTGTATTTACTTTGTATAAACCGTATAGATGAAGGTATATGAGATTTTATAGGGTTAAGGAAGCAGCTCTAACTGTAGGATAAAGTGAAGATGAAGTAACTGTGAGTTTAGGGTTACAAGAAGAGACATGTCGTTCAAAAAAATATGGATCATATGGGCTTTAGCTGATCTTTAAAAGCCCAATCCATTTTGTTTTTTCTTATACATGTGAGTTATTGAAGAATTGGAATTTTTCTATTTATTTTAAATAATTTATATTTTAAATTATTTATAAAATCGTCCGGTTCTTAAATCCGCCCTAATCGGTCCGACCGGTTGTGACAATCCATCTTTTCAGGACTTTTTCCATATTGAAATAAAACCGATATAAATGTCATGAGTACATTTATTTTAACTGATATAAATGTTAGGTGAACATTTATGTGTTGACTTGTTGACCTTAGCAATTAGGGTTTGTGTAACCAACCATCACTATATGAGCATGCACTTAAGTCTAGACATTTATTATCCTACGATTTTATGTAAATCATATGTTATGATTTCATATGAACGTTTTATCATTATATGTGACAATTAAACTTATGATTTTATGTGATATATTTATATATATGTGTTCACATATCACTTTACGATTCTATGTGAATTAAGCATATATGTTATAGACTTATATCTATGATTTGTGTGAACTTAAGGTAAATGATTATGAAGTATTATTTATGATTTTATGTGAGTAACCGAGGTCTATATTTTATAAACGTCGTTTGTTAAATATATTTTGACATATATGTGACACCTCGTCCGAAAAACCTAGGTCAAACCTCTCTCATTTGACTTTTAATTAAGTTTTAATGTGCATTAACCGATCTGATTACTGTTTAAACTATTAATTACTGTGCCTGACTGATAACTGATGACGTAAACCTAATCCCGCGTTTGTACTAGAAGCGTATACCCGTAAATTTCATAGAGATTCCATGGTTTAATCTTGGAATTTCAATAACAAGAAGAATAAATATAAAATGTATTTTTATATTTAATCCGGAACTGGTGTCGTACGTTTATATAACCGACACAACAAACTGATAAGCGATCGTATGTTTAAAACTATTCGGTTTTAAACAATCTGGACGGTCGAGCTTAAAACTGTTACGAACTGACAAAACTGAAAACGTTAACCGTAACCCGTGTACAAAACTGAAAACTATATCCGATTTTAGAAAAACTGTTATAACCGACTCGAACAATTGTTTTTATGAAATAAAAATATCACAAACTGAAATTGTTGTCAAGACTTAAGCCAAACTCTAACCGAACACCCAATTGGGCCTGGCTTGGCCCAATAGGCCCAATAAGCCTAAAACAATGAAATCGAAACCAAAACCTTGACCCATTACTCAAACGTAATGTTCCGATAAATCGTGGCGATCCGTGAACACAACCGATTCACAACGGGCCCGGGCCTCGAACCGGCGCCCTGTTTGGACCCGTACGGTCCATAACCAACAAACCGACCTGATTACACTTTTCTTCTAAAAAGTTTTGGCCCAAGATTAAGCCCAAATAAAATGGATTAATTTTATTAACATTGGCCCATCAACTTTATAATTTTTATAAAAATTGTTACCACTCATTATTTTTATAAAAAAAAATTGCCATGAACCTATAAAACTTTTATACTTTTATTATTTATGAAAGTTATGAATTTTATTATCTCAAATCTTTTATATACTTTACACAAGATTTTTAAAGCATAAACAATTTTATAAAACTCAAGAAGTTTTATAAAAGCTTGTCACTTACATACTCAAAGTTTATAAAAACAAAAGAGTAGGAGATACTTATTAAAAAAAAAACTTAAAAGAATGTGGAGGAGGATATGGCCACACCTCCCTACCTCCTAACCACACACCTTACCAACTCAAGACCCTTACTTTCTCCACCCTCCTTGTCCCTTTCACCTTTTCTTTTACTGGTGTTGTACAACAAACCAAACACCCATTTCATTTGATGAGTAACCAACCACCTTTCCTCATCTTTTCTTTCTTTTTCTTTTCGAGAGCAACAGCAGACAACCAAGACCACCCTCCATTCTCTTTTCTTTTGTTGGTTCCCTGCCGAGAGTAACACAGCCCTCACCGCCACCTCTTGTCACCGCCACCACCACCTTCTGCAGCTAACAACAACCACCATCCCCGCCTCTAGCTGCCACCCTCTCTTCTCTCTTTTCTGCCGGAAAAACAAGCGCCGCCACCCTCTCCTTCGTTTCCGGCCAACACCACCGCCACCTTCTTCCTCCTTCTTTCTCCTTCTCGGCAACCCTACAACCACACACCACCTTCCCACCTTCGCTGCTGCGAACTGCTGCCATCGCCCTACTCTTCCTACTGCCACCGAATCAGACCACCACCACCTGGACCCACGACCACCACCAAGCTGCCACCTCCGTTGTTTACTGCGGTTGCTGGCCGGAGAATAACCCCCACCGTAAAAACCCAGCCCCTGCTGCTGCTGTGCTCCTCTCTGCCGGAACGGCTGCTGCACCTCTGCACAGTGGCGAACCCAGGAATTTTTTTTTTATGGGGTTCGGAATTTTTCGGTGTATAAATTTTTTTTGTTCGTCCACCCTATATACATTTTTTTTGTCTTTTATATCGTCCCCCTATATACAAATAATTTTTTAGACCGTTTCGGTTCGGTTCGGGTCGGGTCGGTGATGGATCAATCGACATTCGATAACAAAATTACAAAACAAGACAATAATATAAAAAAGTTAGAACAATTGAAGAAACCTCCACGGCTCCACATGAAAATCTAAACAGAAAATCACAACTTCACAAGATACCTTGATCACTGATCAGTGGCGGAACCACGGAAGAAGAAGGAGGCGAGGCGAGAACCGGCGGGGGTGGCTTGATTCCGGCGGGCGGCGAACAGTGGCGAACGACTTCGATCGAAGATCCGTGTGATCTCCGGACTCCGTCGACCGTCGATCGAAATTCTGATCGGCTGAATGGCTGATCGCACGGTCGCCGACACTCCCAAATCCCAATCCTCCTGCTCTTTGTTTCTTCTGCGACCGACCACGGACCACAAGCCCAAGTCAACAATTCCTTTTTTTTTGGGCCTGAACATTAGAAGTGGGCATTTATTTAATTTCTATTAATATAGTTACTTATATAGATTGTTTTTTTTATTGTTTTTTGAATAGATTTCTAATTTATGATTATTAATCATTAGTGAATTTAAAAAAAAATTAAACATATATATATATATATATATATATATATATATTTTATGTTGAGGGTCGGTGTAAAAGTTTTATGGGGTTCGGTCACAAAATTTCTTGGGGTTCGGTTCGTAAAAAATCGGACAAATAGCACACCGCGGAAAAAATTCATGGGTGTCGGGCGAACCCGTAGCCCACTACCTATGTCCGCCACTGCCTCTGCAACTGTTGCCGCCGTGAACTCCTGCCACCCCTAGCTACTGCCGTCAACCACCGCCAACAACCACTGCTGCTGTCGCCGGAGCTCCTGCTGCCGTGAACTGCTGCAGCTGCTGTGGTGTTCCTGCTGCCGCTGCTGTTCACCGCCGTGAACCACCGCGAGCCGCCACCTTTCTCATTTTTATATCGGTTTTAACTCCTCCCGTGTTGTGAGTCTTTTAAACCGATAACGTTTATGTGTTTTTAATATGTAAATAACGTTCCCGAACGATTCCCCGAGTCTTGACAACTAAACCAATAAAACCCGAGTTTTCTAACGATCATAAACACCGAAATACATATTTATATAAACCTTAATGTTGTAAGGTTTGAAAATGTGATATTATGTGGTGTTTTAATCTATAGTTTATGTTACAAACTTAACATTTTAATTAAATCATTTAGTGATTTATTGAGGTTTATATATATATTTGCATGGTTATATGTTAATATTAACATGTGTTGATGTGTTTATAAATGACTAGAATTGTTAATCATGATTTTAGTAGTTAATCACCTCGTTTACGGATTAATATACGCTAATAACAATTATCACGGACTACATATGATGTTAGTAACACATATAAACTTTTGGACATAAAATGATAACATTAAAAACCCTAAAATGAATTTTATGGATAAATATCAACGTTAGTAATTTTATAAAAATTACTATGATAAATTAAACCATAAAAGTTGACAATGGGAGCAAATATATAAAATGGTCACATTTTATAAAAATATAATTTCTAAAAGATCACATTTTATAAAAATATGATTTCTAAAAGACAAGATTTAAAAGACTTGTTTAGATTTTATAAAAACGAAATGGATAAAAATATATATTATATCAAAAATGATAAAAGAACATATTTATGTCACTTGACATAAAAAGTATAAATCTTGGATTTTATACAAAAAGTGAAAATGTTTTATGTTGAGAATATTCTATAAAAAGTCTTTAAATTTAAAACTCTAACTTTATTTGATAAATAAAGTTATTTAGAAATGATTTTATAAAAATAAAATCAAAAGACTTATAGAAACTATGAAAAACATATTTTTGATTATTTTAAATAAATTAAAATAATCAAAACGTTTTAACCGGATCAAATGTTTATTTTTAAACGTTTGGAATTGAAACGAAATCTTTAAACGATTTAAAAATGTTTTACGACGTAATAAATCACCGTAAATTGTAAACTGTTTTTACAAACTTACCATAGAATCTTTAAACGATTTAAAAATGTTTTACGACGTAATTGAAACGAAATCTTTAAAAGACTTACAGTAAACCAACGTAACATTTAAGTATGCTGTAAACTGTTATCCCAACATGCCGTAAACTGTTATTCCAACACACCGTAAACTGTTATTCCAACATACTGTAAACTGTTTTTACAAACTTACCATAGAATCATAAACCTATGAACCTCACCAACTTTATGTTGACCTTTTAAAACTCATGATTTCTCAGGTATCTAAGCTTATCATGGAAGACGTGCAAATGGGGCTTCACTGTAACTTTCGACCCTGCTTCACCGGAGTCGTAGTCCCGACCTATCTTAAACAAACTGATTTATGATTTCAATATCAAACTAAGACTTTTATTCAAATGTAAGACAATATCATTTCACCACAACTTTCCGCTGCAATATGAATGGTATTATGTTTTAAATGACGTTTGAATTTAGTAGAAGTTGTTCTGTATATCTGCGACTATGATTCCGTCTCGCTCACATCCAAATCCGTTGACCGGGGTGTGACAGATTGGTATCAGAGCCGTGGTTATAGCGAACTAGGTTAAACAAATAAACAAAAACCAAACCTGGACTATAACCCGCTCCGAAGCTACCGTTTGCACGCAAGACCAATTCCTCATCATATTGATTACGTTAACTTATGCTTTACATATATGAGTTATTACTACTGCACTGGTACATTTATATCTTTATTCTAGATACTGTTATTGTGTTACCAGCTATATTCTCTCATGGAATATTATCGCAGAGATGACTTCCAAAGAGGTCATCTGCATATCTGATTCCTCTGGAAAAGACACAGTCGTGTCTGAGTACACGCATTCCCCTGAGGACCATAAACTGTCTAGCCTAGTGCTGGACATTCTCACCGTTGGTATAGTCCGACAGTCCTCATTACCATCGCGTTTTCTGAGACCATTGTGACCCCGTCTCTCAGATGACTCCTCGAACCACCCGATTCCCACCGCTGCCGCTGACAGTGCGACCACTACTACTGGTGACATGCATACGATGTCACGAACAAGCCCTTGGAGTGATCGATGATGAGATCACTAGACTCCCCACCTGGACCGATCTGGCGACACTAGAGACCCGTCCAACCGCCATGGAGCATCACCAGGCTTCCACACTGGGTGTTATGGAGTCACTGCACGCTCGTATGAGTGGTGTCAACATGGCCTACACCGATCCGCGGTTGGCCAACGAGTCCCTCCAGACGAGAGTCGTTTACCTGGAGGAGTTCCCTGGGCGAGTGTTCAGTTACATGAACCTCATTGCTCTATCACCACCACCTTAACTATGCCCTCTGGACTCCCACCACTCTAGATGGCTTGATTTAGAATCTAGACTTTTGATCCCTCATTTTTGCAATGAAAAATATTTACATATTTTGTTGCAATGGGACTGCGAGCCCAGAATGAAGACTTATCCTCCTCTGACTATCGTATATTCTGCTAGTTAATATGGTTAACGGAAACTAGTGTTATGAATATGAGTATGATCTCCATGTGTTATGATTGATGTCATTTCTGTTGCTGTCATTATATCATTTTATTCATTCACGTAAGTTGTTCCCCTCCGCTTCTTGTTTCTTGGTCGTGCTTGCGCGCGTCAGGTTTTCGTATCATTGATGTATGACGTGACAGTTATTCTCGCGCATGTAATAACTCCATTCACATATAATCTAGACTTTCCTTTATGTTGACATCAATAAGGCGAAGGTATGCCGCCTAAACGCCGAGCCACCAGAGACGCCTCACCTCCTTCGCCCTTGAGCGCTGCTGAAATCGAGGAACTGATTGCTCAATGGGTTGCTGAAACCGTCACTGCTACTGCAACCCAACGTCACGCGGACGATGGCGTGCGTATTAAGAACGAATTAACCAAGGTTAGAAAACACCAGACCACAATTTCACCAAATTGTGTCAATGTTTTAACCTAACATTGTAAGCCCTCGTGAACATTCATAAAAGGACTTTATGAATTAAAGCCTACACCTTTTAGAGATTCCGTGAGCTGTTCACCCTATCCGAAGGACCGGTTACACCGGTACAGCACCCCTATGCTCCTAGTGCAACCTACACCACAATCTCGATTGTGGTAATGTCTACCGTAACATCCACAAGGTTAAAAGACATGTAGCACGTGATTGCCCAAATCGCACTTGCTACGGTTGCGAGAAAATTAGCCATTACAAAGGAATGCCCGAAGGCGAAGAATCAAGCTGCTAACCATGCTAGAGGAAGAACTTTCAAGATCAATTTCGGAGACGCCCTCTGTGACCCCAACACGGTGACGGGTACGTTTCTGTTAGATAGCCATTATACCTCTGCTTTATTCGTTACTGGTGCCGATAGAAGCTTGTGTCTACCGATTTTAGTCAATTACTTGAAATCGCCCCTGTTGCCCTAGACACTAAGTTTGCATCGAATTTGCAAATGGATTTTTCATAAAAACCAGAATAATCTACCCAGGCTACCAACTGACCACTCTTTCAGCATCGACTTAATGCCCATTGATTGAGGAAGTTTCAGTCTCGTCATTGGAATGGATTGGTTAGCAAAGACCCATGCTGAATTTATGCGTCATGAGAAAATGGTTGGAGTGCCGTTAACATATGGCAACACTCTGAACGTACAAGGCGAAAGGAGTGGAGCCGAAATAGATATCATGTATTATAGGAAGGCACAAAAGTCCCTCCGCAAGGGATGCCATGCCATCCTAGCTCATGTCACTAAGAAGAAACCGGAAGAGAAGCGTATCGAAGACGTTCCTATTGTCTGCAAATACCTGAAAGTCTTTCTAGAAGACTTGCCAGGCTTACCTCCAGCACGACATGTAGAGTTTCGCATCGACCTAACACCTGGAGCCGACCCCGTTGCCATGTCCCCTTACTGACCGACACCTTCTGAAATGAAAGAGTTATCTAGCCAACTGCTAGAGTTACTAGATAAGGACTTTATTCGTCCAAATCACTCCCCGTGGGGTGCTCTTGTGTTATTCGTGAAGAAGAAAGATGGAACGTTCAGGATGGGTATTAACTACCAAGAGTTGAACATATTAACTGTAAAGACTCGTTACCCGCTTCTAAGGATCGATGACTTATTTAATCAACTTCAAGGATCATACTTCCATTCCAAGATCGATCTAAGGCCGGGGTACCATCAACTCCGAGTTAGAGATGAAGATGTCTCGAAGACACCGTTTAGAAAACGTTATAAGCATTACGAGTTCCTCGTTATGCCATTTGGTTTAACTAACGCACCGACCGTATTCATGGACTTCATGAATCGTGTGTACAAACCATACTTGGATAAATTTGTTATCGTGTTCATCGACGATATTCTTATCTACTCGCGTAATAAGAAAGAACACGAAGAACATTTGAGACCCATCTTGGAACTACTGATGAAGGAAGAGATGTACGCGAAATTCTCCAAATGTGACTTTTGGATTCGCGAAGTACACTTTCTGGGTCATGTGATCAACGACCAAGACATTCACGTTGATCCGTCTGAGATTGAAGCAATCAAAGGTTGGAGTACTTCCACGACCCCAACTGAGATTCAATAATTCTTAGGTCTCGCTGGCTATTACCGCCGATTCATATAAGTTTTTTTTGATAGCCCAGCCATTCACCACCCTGACCTAGAAAGATAACAAGTATATCTGGGATGATAAAACTGAAACTGCTTTCCAGTTGTTGAAGCAAAAAACTTTGCAACGCCCCAATCCTATCCTTACCAGACGAAATCGATGATTTCGTAGTATACTGTGATGCTTCGCATCAAGGCTTGGGTTGCGTACTGATGCAGCGTGAGAAAGTCATCGCCTACGCCTCTCGACAACTGAAGATTCAGGAGAAGAATTACACGACTCAAGACTTAGAACTTAGAGCCATCCTCTTTGCCCTCAAGATCTGGAGGCGCTACCACTATGGGACTCGGTGTGTCATATTCACCGATCAAGAGCCTCCAACACATCTTTAACTAGAAAGAGCTGATCATGAGACAACGACATTGGTTTGAACTTCTTAACGATTACGAATGTGAGATTCGTTATCATCCGGGCAAAGCTAACGTTGTAGCTGATGCTTTAAGTAGGAAGGAACATGCCAAACCACGTCGTGTTCGAGCATTCAGTATGACCATACGCCCGAATCTCACGTCACAAGTTCGTGACGCTCAAATCGAAGCTCTAAAGCCGGAGAATCTGGAAAACGAATGCATGCATGACATGGAGAAACAACTGATTAAAAAGCCTGATGGAATCATGAACTTTTTGGATAGACTATGAGTACCTAGCCTTAGAGACTTGAGAAGGCTAGTGTTTGATGAAGCCCACAACTCAAGATATTCCATCCACCCAGGGATCCAACAAAATGTATGTATGAAGGAGTTATACTGATTACCAAATCAAAAGGAAAAATCCAGACCTTAAAAAGGTATGTTGCGTAGTTATGTGACAGATTGTCATCACGCAAGACGAACCTAGGCAATGGTTGAGACAACCACTTTCCACTCGCCGAGTTTCCTCATAACAATTAATATCGCTCGAATATTCAAGCCGCTCCTTTTCGAAGGCTTGTATGGAAGAAAGTTTCATTCGCCCCTTCGCTGGACCGAAGCCAGTAACAGTCATCTGACTGGTCCAGTGATAGTTTATGAAACTACTAAGGAGACCTTTCAATTTCTGAAAGCCATAGGAAATCTCCAGGAGAACTACGTAAACACTCGAAGCGAACCCTTAGAATCTATAAGGGGGTTCGAAACCTTATAATGGATTCTGTCTCTGACGGAGGTAACTAGGCCTGGAAAGCTAGGCATGCTTAAACCTCATCGGTCCCTTAAGATCCTGGAACGGATTGGACCAATGGCCTACACACCCATCTTGTCTAGAACCTATTAAGATCTTAGACTGCAAGACCACTATACTGGAGCCTAACCGCATTCCATTATTGTCATCATTAGAAATCCCGGGGATCAAGGAAGATCCCGTCCGGTAGCGAATCAATCTAAACTTTTCCATAAGCCATCTTGTCCCCGATACATTTCCTTTTCCGACAAACTGAAAACTCAAGTATGAGCAAAGCTTAGGCTTATCATGTAAGGCAAATCACAATTGTGGGTGCACACATAATTGTAATTTGAACTGCATGAAAATCCTGGTAGAGCCCATTCATGAGAAATCCTGACTTGTCCAGAAACCTTCATACTCTAAACCTCGTTCATCCGTGTGTCAATCCTCATTCTTCTATCAGACTATTGAGATTTATCTGCCGACAATCGTCGCAAACCCTGATCCTTTAAAAAGGGTGACCGCGTCATGTTAAAAGTGTCACCTTGGAAAGGCGTCATCAGTTTCGGCAAACGAGGAAAGCTTAACCCTCGTTACATTGGTCCAATTGAAATCACTAAGACGATCGGACCAGTAGCTTACCGTCTACGCCTTCCCGTATAGCTAAGCAGTTTGCATGATGTCTTTCACGTTAGTAATCTTAAGAAATGCTTGTCTGATGAAACGTTTTTCGTCCCACTTGACAAATTCAAGTTGACGAAACGCCTAACATTATTGAGGAACCTGTCAAGGTACTTGACCGAGACCTTACGAGAACGAATCGTAGCCGCATTCCCATTATCAAAATGTGCTGGAACTCATGGCGAGGTCCAGAGTACGCTTGGGAATGCGAGGCTCGAATGCGTCTGAAATGTTCTCTTCTTTTCGGAAACGTCACAAACAACCAGTGATCAAGAACTGAATTTCGGGACGAAATTCTTCTAACTAGGGGAGAATGTGACACCTCGTCCGAAAAACCTAGGTCAAACCTCTCTCATTTGACTTTTAATTAAGTTTTAATGTGCATTAATCGATCTGATTACTGTTTAAACTGTTAATTACTGTGCCTGACTGATAACTGATGACGTAAACCTAATCCCGCGTTTGTACTAGAAGCGTATACCCGTAAATTTCATAGAGATTCCATGGTTTAATCTTGGAATTTCAATAACAAGAAGAATAAATATAAAATGTATTTTTATATTTTATCCGGAACTGGTGTCGTACGTTTATATAACCGACACAACAAACTGATAAGCGATCGTATGTTTAAAACTATTCGGTTTTAAACAATCTGGACGGTCGAGCTTAAAACTGTTACGAACTGACAAAACTGAAAACGTTAACCGTAACCCGTGTACAAAACTGAAAACTATATCCGATTTTAGAAAAACTGTTATAACCGACTCGAACAATTGTTTTTATGAAATAAAAACATCACAAACTGAATTTGTTGTCAAGACTTAAGCCAAACTCTAACCGAACACCCAATTGGGCCCGACTTGGCCCAATAGGCCCAATAAGCCTAAAACAATGAAATCGAAACCGAAACCTTGACCCATTACTCAAACGTAATGTTCTGATAAATCGTGGCGATCCGTGAACACAACCGATTCACAACGGGCCCGGGCCTCGAACCGGCGCCCCGTTTGGACCCGTACGGTCCATAACCAACAAACCGACCCGATTACACTTTTCTTCTAAAAAGTTTTGGCCCAATATTAAGCCCAAATAAAATGGATTAATTTTATTAACATTGGCCCATCAACTTTATAATTTTTATAAAAATTGTTACCACTCATTATTTTTATAAAAAAAAAATTGCCATGAACCTATAAAACTTCATACTTTTATTATTTATGAAAGTTATGAATTATATTATCTCAAATCTTTTATATACTTTACACAAGATTTTTAAAGCATAAACAATTTTATAAAACTCAAGAAGTTTTATAAAAGCTTGTCACTTACATACTCAAAGTTTATAAAAACAAAAGAGTAGGAGATACTTATTAAAAAAAAAAAACTTAAAAGAATGTGGAGGAGGATATGGCCACACCTCCCTACCTCCTAACCACACACCTTACCAACTCAAGACCCTTACTTTCTCCACCCTCCTTGTCCCTTTCACCTTTTCTTTTACTGGTGTTGTACAGCAAACCAAACACCCATTTCATTTGATGAGTAACCAACCACCTTTCCTCATCTTTTCTTTCTTTTTCTTTTCGAGAGCAACAGCAGACAACCAAGACCACCCTCCATTCTCTTTTCTTTTGTTGGTTCCCTGCCGAGAGTAACACAGCCCTCACCGCCACCTCTTGTCACCGCCACCACCACCTTCTGCAGCTAACAACCACCATCCCCGCCTCTAGCTGCCACCCTCTCTTCTCTCTTTTCTGCCGGAAAAACAAGCGCCGCCACCCTCTCCTTCGTTTCCGGCCAACACCACCGCCACCTTCTTCCTCCTTCTTTCTCCTTCTCGGCAACCCTACAACCACACACCACCTTCACACCTTCGCTGCTGCGAACTGCTGCCATCGCCCTACTCCTCCTGCTGCCACCGAATCAGACGACCACCACCTGGACCCACGACCACCACCAAGCTGCCACCTCCGTTGTTTACTGCGGTTGCTGGCCGGAGAATAACCCCCACCGTAAAAACCCAGCCCCTGCTGCTGCTGTGCTCCTCTCTGCCGGAACGGCTGCTGCACCTCTGCAACTGTTGCCACCGTGAACTCCTGCCACCCCTAGCTACTGTCGTCAACCACCGCCAACAACCACTGCTGCTGTCGCCGGAGCTCCTGCTGCCGTGAACTGCTGCAGCTGCTGTGGTGTTCCTGCTGCCGCTGCTGTTCACCGCCGTGAACCACCGCGAGCCGCCACCTTTCTCATTTTTATATCGGTTTTAACTCCTCCCGTGTTGTGATTCTTTTAAACCGATAACGTTTATGTGTTTTTAATACGTAAATAACGTTCCCGAACGATTCCCCGAGTCTTGACAACTAAACCAATAAAACCCGAGTTTTCTAACGATCATAAACACCGAAATACATATTTATATAAACCTTAATGTTGTAAGGTTTGAAAATGTGATATTATGTGGTGTTTTAATCTATAGTTTATGTTACAAACTTAACATTTTAATTAAATCATTTAGTGATTTATTGAGGTTTATATATATATTTGCATGGTTATATGTTAATATTAACATGTGTTGATGTGTTTATAAATGACTAGAATTGTTAATCATGATTTTAGTAGTTAATCACCTCGTTTACGGATTAATATACGCTAATAACAATTATCACGGACTACATATGATGTTAGTAACACATATAAACTTTTGGACATAAAATGATAACATTAAAAACCCTAAAATGAATTTTATGGATAAATATCAACGTTAGTAATTTTATAAAAATTACTATGATAAATTAAACCATAAAAGTTGACAATGGGAGCAAATATATAAAATGGTCACATTTTATAAAAATATAATTTCTAAAAGACAAGATTTAAAAGACTTGTTTAGATTTTATAAAAACGAAATGGATAAAAATATATATAAATATATTTTATATCAAAAATGATAAAAGAACATATTTATGTCACTTGACATAAAAAGTATAAATCTTGGATTTTATACAAAAAGTGAAAATGTTTTATGTTGAGAATATTCTATAAAAAGTATTTAAATTTAAAACTCTAACTTTATTTGATAAATAAAGTTATTTAGAAATGATTTTATAAAAATAAAATCAAAAGACTTATAGAAACTATGAAAAACATATTTTTGATTATTTTAAATAAATCAAAATAATCAAAACGTGTTAACCGGATCAAATGTTTATTTTTAAACGTTTGGAATTGAAACGAAATCTTTAAACGATTTAAAAATGTTTTACGACGTAATAAATCGTAAATAATTATTTTCAGCAAATAAGTATCCTTATGAATTTTAGAAACCCTAATTTGAGTTAAAAATCATTTTGGTTTGTAAATACAATTATTTAATGATAATTATATTTATATTAACTCAAAACCCTAATTTTCATAACATGAGTTTATGTCACACCCCCAGATAACCACTAATGGAGTTTATACCGTCAAGGGGTGCGAGCAAACCAGGACCACAACCATTAGTTACAAATACTAAACGAATCAGAGTTAGTCCAAATATAGATCATAAATTTAAAGTCTCAATATACGCAGCGGAACAAAATATCATCTTAGCACTAACCACGTGCTTTACAAATCAGTGTTTTAAATCCCCAATTAAGTTTAATCAAAAATAAAAGTCTTCATGTGCCATGCCAACCCGTTCCGGAATACTCCTCAGCGATCTGCAAAAGTGAAAACCATACAAGTGTCAACCTAACGGTTGGTGAGTTCACAGTGGGCTTGTCACGCAGTGGCCCGGTCTCATAATCATAATCGTATCACCATATATTTGTGAAGTAGTTATTTGTGAAAAGCAATGCTTAGTGATATCCATAATCATAGTATTGTGGTTTAGTAAAAGTAATGTCCGTAACATACGTTATCGGGTATGTACTAGTTTTGTATAATTAAAGTGCTCAACCGATATCGCGGGTAGCTAATCCGTTGTTCCATGCACTAAGGAAGTTTGTACCAAAGCTGACTGATATTGTAGTGGCAGCGCCATCATTTATTTTGTTTTGCGGACCTTCGTCATCGCGGATTTGCCTCCCCCGTGTCCTCTCGGGATCACGGTCAGATAGGCTGATATTGTACCCCCGTGCACCTCTAGTGCCACGGGGCGGAGTTTGTCAAACTCCAGTAGATCTACCCAACATCCCCTCGCTTTACAATTGATGGTACAATTAAGTTGAGGACTTTTTCAGTTATAAGGCAATCCTTAGAAATCATGTGATATCATGTGGTTTAGACTTTAACCTACACTAGCCATATTAAAACGGTTTACTTTGGGTTCTCATGAATCCCGAAAACATTTTCAGTTTTGTTTTAGAAATAGTCGTTTACTTGTTTCACAAGTGTCTCCCATAAAACACTTCAAGTTCATCAGGTGGGTGCCAAGCACTCCTAGGTTCTCAAGTTCATCAAGAGGTGCGTAGCACTCATAAGGTTGTCAGCATTGTTTTTCATTAAGTTATTCTGTGTGACCCGAACGGGTTCACGGTAAATGGGTTAGTGACACTCACCTTGGGTTGCACTGCTACACTTGCTAAGTAATCCAAATATTGTTTGCTTATCGAAGACCTAATGAACATGTTTAGGTCTTAAGTATTAGTTTTGTGTCAAATCTTTAACTTACGTCACTATGGCCCATAACATAGCACGTTGGAACTATGACACGACATATCGACACACGACACCGATGGTTGATCATAACAAGGGTTCACATAATTCAGAAATCAAGGCATGTTTCATTATTGCACAATCATACAAGTCATGGCATAACATTCAAGTAAGTTGTACAAGTTTGGGTTTTGGTCAGATCATAGTTTCGCTAACAGTTTCGCTATAGTTTCGCTATGCAGTTTCGCTGCACAGTTTCGCTGTGTGCACGGGCAGCACTTTCGCTAGGCAGTACCCGATGACACAGTTTCGCTTGCTAGTTTCGCTCGAAACTGTTGACACAGTTTCGCTAGCATAGCTTCGCTCGAAACTGGTTTGAACTTTCGTTCAGGTTGGTTCGCTCGATAGTTTCGTTCGAGCAGGTCTACTTAGTTTCGCGGGCGACACTACAGTTTCGCTACACAGTATCGCTGGATGAATATCTATACAGTTTCGCTGTATAGTTTCGCCCAGAGAACAGCTCAGTTTCGCTGGTCGCGAAAAACACATAAATCAGCCTAAAAATCAATCTAACAGCTTCCATACTTCATGTGGTTCAATATTTAGCATGCATAATCATTTACCAACATTAAACAGTAAGTTTTAGCACCTTAAACATGGGTTTTCACATTCAAATCACCAAAAACACATTTTAAACCTAAAATGACCTAACTAGCATGAATCTTCATTATGGTTTGATTTCAAACGTAAAGTTACAGACTTTATGATGGATCTAGCCTTCCTAAACATCATATCAGAAGATCAAGTGATTACATGAAGATCTAAGCATGCTTTATAAGTAAAACACATAGAAAATGCATGAAGAATGGTTTTTGGGACTCACGATTCGATCTAGGGTCCGAATGGATGATGTCTCGAGGCTGAGATTACGTTAGCTCGTGGTGCTTCTCGACTGACCAGAAATTCCAGGAGAGTGTGTGTGTTTTGTGTGAAATGATGCAAGAAATGAGGCTTCTAGGGTTTTATGTCTTTAAATATCAGGGGCTAGTTTCGCTGGTCAGTTTCGCTGGCCAAGCGAAACTGGCTCTGTAAGTCAGAGGTTAAGCTAGCCGGGCGACACTATAGTTTCGCCCGGTAGTTTCGCTAAAAATCAGAAGTGGCCAATCTACACAATTAATTCAGTAAACACGTTGCACATAATTTCACATAGTGGCAATTAAATAAGTAAACACATATGGACGGGTTTGGTGATCAACCAAAGGTCGTGGACGTATTCGGCCTAGTTAAGCATTAGTTACTAAGTTAACACTTATAACGTAACTAACGGAGATTGTCTAACGGAAGTTAACCTTGGAATTCTCGGATGTCACATCATCCCCTTGTAAATGGAATTTACATCCCGAAAATTATTCTTGCGTCGTAGCGTTCGCAGCCTCAGCTGTCGTTGTTGCTATAGTTGCTTGGGAAAGAAAGCAAAAGTTTTAGGGTCGCCACATCCTCCTCCTGTTAAAGGAATTTTGGTCCCCAAAATTAAATCATACCTTGAGTTTTCGTGGACGTTTGCTCGAACAAGTGAGGATACTTTTTCTTCATTTGATCCTCTCGTTCCCAAGTATATTCGGGTCCACGCTTTGAGTTCCATCGAACCTTGACGATCGGAATCTTGCTACGTTTGAGGGCTTTCTCCTCGCGTCCCATGATTTCTACTGGTTGCTCAATAAATCTCAAGTGTTCATCAATTTCCAATTCCTCCAAAGGAATTATTTCGGTGTCTTCAGCCAGACATTTCTTTAGATTAGAAACGTGAAACACGTTGTGAACTCCATCGAGTTCTGCAGGGAGTTGTAATCGATAGGCCACCGGGCCTACTTCCCCAATGATTTCAAATGGACCGATATAGCGAGGATTCAGCTTTCCACGCTTTCCGAAGCGTATCACTCCTTTCCAGGGAGATACCTTCAATAGTACCTTGTCGCCTACCTCGAACTTCAAAGGTTTACGGCGTTTGTCGGCATAGCTCTTTTGCCTATCACGTGCTGCGGCTATCCGTTTCCTGATTTGGATAATGCGTTCAGTTGTATCATGAATGAGTTCCGGTCCGGTGAGTCCCTTCTCACCCGTTTCGGCCCAACACACGGGCGATCTACATTTTCTGCCATAAAGAGCTTCAAAAGGTGCTGCACCAATGCTCGTATGATAACTGTTGTTGTAGGAGAACTCCACCAACGGAAGATGAGCCTCCCAGTCTTTACCGAAGTCGAGAACGCAAGCTCGGAGCATGTCTTCTAAAGTCTGAATAGTTCGTTCCGTCTGACCATCGGTCTGCGGGTGATAAGCTGTACTCATATCCAGTCTGGTTCCCAGTGCTTCTTGCATAGATTGCCACAGTCGGGAAGTAAATCGAGGATCTCGGTCAGAGATAATGGTCTTAGGCACCCCATGAAGTGCCACAATTCGGTCGATATACAGCTTCGTCAACTTATCCATGTTGTCAGCTTCTCGCATTGGAATAAAGTGTGCAGATCTGGTTAGTCGATCAATGATAACCCAAATCGCATCTGGTCGATTCGATCGATGTGGTAGTCCTGTTACAAAATCCATGGAGATATCCTCCCATTTCCATTCTGGGATCTTGGGTTGCTGCAATAGCCCAGAAGGCTTTTGGTACTCGATCTTAACTCTTGAGCACGTTAAACACTTAGCCACATATCGCGCAATGTCGGCTTTCATATTCGGCCACCAATACAAGCTCTTCAAATCTTGGTACATTTTGTCCGATCCAGGGTGCACCGAATACCTTGATTTGTGAGCCTCGTCCATCACGAGCTCACGGAGATTTCCAAGTAAAGGAACCCAAATTCTGTCGTTGTAATATCTGAGTCCGTCGGACCTAATTTCAGAATTTCCATCCACCCCTCGCAGTGCTTCAGCTGCGAAGTTTTCCTCTTTCAGAGGCTTCTTGTTGGGCATCGCGGATCCGATCCGGCAATCCCGTGTGAATGGTAAGTTGCAACGCTCGTACTCGTCGAGGCTTTTCGTATTCTTTTCGACTTAAGGCATCAGCCACAACATTGGCTTTTCCCGGGTGATACTTAATCGCTAAGTCATAATCGTTTAGTAGCTCGACCCACCGTCGTTGTCGCATGTTGAGGTCCTTCTGTTCAAAGATGTGCTGTAAGCTTTTGTGATCGGTAAATATTGTGCACTTTGTTCCATAGAGGTAATGTCTCCAAATCTTTAGTGCAAATACGACGGCTCCCAATTCCAGATCATGTGTTGTATAATTCTTTTCAGTATCCTTCAGTTGCCTAGACCCATAGGCAATCACTTTGTCTCGTTGCATCAACACGCAACCGAGTCCTTGAATGGATGCATCACAATAGACCACAAAGTCGTCAACCCCTTCGGGTAACGAGAGAATTGGAGCTGAACATAACATGTCCTTAAGAGTTTGAAACGCGTGTTCTTCTTTTTCACCCCATCTATATTGCACTCCTTTGTGCGTTAACGCTGTTAAGGGTTGAGCCAATTGCGAGAAACCCTTGATGAATCTTCGGTAATATCCGGCAAGTCCCAAAAATTGTCGGATTTCGGTCGGCGCTCTCGGAGTAGACCAACTCTTAATAGCTTCTACTTTGGCTGGGTCGACATGAATTCCTTCCTGATTAACAATGTGTCCAAGGAACTGGACTTCGCGAATCCAAAAGTCGCACTTTGAAAACTTGGCGTATAGCTGTTCCTTGCGGAGTAATTCCAAGATAAGTCGTAGATGTCTCTCGTGCTCTTCCTTTGTCTTGGAGTAGATCAAGATATCATCAATGAAAACTATCACAAACTGGTCGAGGTACGGCTTGCACACTCGATTCATTAGGTCCATAAATATGGCAGGCGCATTAGTTAGCCCAAACGGCATAACTAAAAACTCGTAATGACCATACCGAGTTCTGAAAGCAGTCTTGGGGACATCTTCATCATGAACACGAAGTTGGTGATATCCAGACCGTAGATCAATCTTTGAAAAGTAGCTCGAACCTTGTAGTTGGTCGAAGAGATCGTCGATTCGAGGAAGTGGATACCGATTCTTGATCGTAACCTTGTTAAGCTCTCGGTAGTCAATACACATTCGGAACGTTCCATCTTTCTTCTTGACAAACAATACCGGTGCTCCCCATGGAGACGAACTTGGACGAATAAACCCCTTGTCGAGTAACTCTTGAAGTTGTGCGGAGAGTTCGTTGAGTTCGCTGACCGCCAAACGGTAAGGTGCGCGTGCGATCGGAGCGGCTCCAGGAGCTAAATCGATTCCAAACTCAACTTGTCGAAATGGAGGCAAACCAGGCAGATCATCAGGAAATACATCTTGGAAGTCGCGGACTATTGGGTAGTCGTCGATGCTGCGCTCGGGAAGTGTCGTGTCTGTGACGTTTGCAAGGATCGCGAAGTGACCTTTACGAAGGCACTTTTGAGCTTTAAGAAACGAGATAATACCGGTGACTGCTCCACCTTTTTCACCTTGCACTGTTAACACTTCTCCTTCTTTGAGTGGGATGCGAATCACTTTTTCTTGACATAAAATTTCAGCTCGGTTTTCGGATAACCAATCCATTCCCACTATGACATCAAAACTACCAATCGGAAAAGGCATAAGATCGATTCCTAACGTATGGCCAGCTAGTTCTAACTTACAGTCCTTAACTATCTGAGTCGTATCATGAAGTTTACCATTGGCTAGCTCTACCACATACTTAGCGTCTAAGGCAATCGGTTTAGCATTAATTAGCTTAGCAAACTTAGTGGAAATAAAACTTCTTTCAGCACCAGAATCAAACAATACAGTAGCAAAGAAACCATTAAGTATGAATTTACCGTTAATCACGTTGGCGTCGTTGCGAGCTTCACCTTGACCCATGACAAAAGCTCTTCCTCTGCCATTTCCACCATTCCCGTTGTTACCATTCCCGTTGCCATTACCTCCACCATTACCATTCCCACCATTGTTTCCTTGATTACCATTTCCCTGTCTTCTCAACTGCGGGCAGTCCCTTTTTATGTGGCCTGGAGCACCACATTCATAGCAGTTCCCATTACCATTCCCTCTGGGAGCTTCATAGTTGTTGTTACGGTTCTGACCATTGTTGTTTCCATTGGCCCGATTGTTCCCATAGTTGTTGTTACCATGATTGTTGTTGTTTTGCCTTGGACGGTTTTGTTGCTCGGGAAGAATCGTCCAACAGTCCTTCGCCTCATGGCTTTTCTTGCCACACCTTTCGCAGCTCAAATTCCTCCTACAAATACCAGCGTGATGCTTTCCACACTTGTTACACATGGGCAGGTTACCCTTGTAGTTGCTTTGACCATTTCCGCCCTGGCGGTTGTTTCCACTGTTGTTTCCAGACCTTTTGCTTTGGCCTTGGGAATTATAGGACCTCCCAGTGCTGTTTCCAACACTTTGATTGTTCATGGAGTTTTCAGGAGCTTCATCATCAGCTTTTCTCTTGCCACTCAAGGCAGTCTTTTCTGTGGCTTTGGCAGGAAGTGTACCTTTCTCAATTTCCTGATCAGTAAGTTTGTGAGCCAAACGGATGGCTTGTTGCACAGTTGCGGGGTTGCTGGCAGTCACTAGTCCTTTGATTTGAGGCGCGAGGCCTTCCAGATAACGCTCGATGCGTTTGAACTCAGCATCCACCATTGTGGGGCACAAGACCTCGTACTCATGGTATCGCGCGGTATACTGCTCCACTTCAGACCC
This sequence comes from Deinandra increscens subsp. villosa, assembly GCA_039602395.1. Classification (NCBI taxonomy): domain Eukaryota; kingdom Viridiplantae; phylum Streptophyta; class Magnoliopsida; order Asterales; family Asteraceae; genus Deinandra; species Deinandra increscens. Next base: position 57,621,120 of record JBCNJP010000007.1, on the reverse strand, counting down.
AGTCATTTTCAGATTCAAGAATTCACCCTCTAATTTCTTCACTTGGTCACGGGGACAGTACTCCTCCATAATCAGCTCCTTAAACGCTTCCCATTGCATGTTATTAGCCGCATCTAACCCAATCATCTGGATTTCGGCATTCCACCAGGAGAGAGCAGCTCCCTCAAAGGTACCAGTAGCATACTTCACTTTGCTCTCAGCAGGGCAGTTGCACATAGAGAAGACCTTTTCAGACTTCTCGATCCACCTGAGGAGTCCTACCGCTCCTTCTTCGCCGGAAAACGTCATTGGCTTGCAGTCCATGAAGGACTTAAACGTGCAGTGATGGTGGTTTCCTGATGCAATAATAGTTCGGGTTTTAAGTTTAAACAGGTCAAAATATAATCGCTTTGTGCCTTAACCGGCATAATAGTTACCCTGTGCGGCATATGCAGCTTGGACGGCTGCCACCGCGGCTTGCACGTGTTCATTAATCATAGCTTGCAGTTGTGCAGGAGTCATGTTAATGTTGCTCCTTCCGTGTCCTCTTCCAGACATTTTGCTGGACAGTTAAAGTAGCCAGTGTTCAGTCACAGTTATACTTCATACATATCCCATAATATGTATATTAACAATTTCCCGTTATCCCACTATTAGTCCAGAAAAGTTTTCGTGCAAAAATCGAGGCGTCGTCGGAGAACGTCACAAGTCGTAAGTACTATCGTCGAACGTCGGCCTTCCCATAAAAGTCACCGTCGGCGTAGTCATCGTAGTAGAAATCAGGACGTAGCGTGTAGCATTGTTTCGTTGTCGCTTTCCCCAGAATAGTGTGCGTATTAGCGTTCGCATTTCGTATTCGTGTGTGAAAATTTTCCTAAGGTTTTCCGTTAGACTACTTAGACACGGTCTATATATATCTATATATATATATACATACGTACGAAGTATTTACTTACACAGCAGAGCGAGTATCCCAGGTTGGCACGTGAAAATTTTGTTTTGAGAATTTGTTTGTTCGTTTGTAACTAAGGTTTCAAGTTGCAGTTTCCAAATCGTTTATCAAAAATGATTCCAGTTCTCTGCAACTTATGGCTCTGATACCAATCTGTCACACCCCCAGATAACCACTAACGGAGTTTATACCGTCAAGGGGTGCGAGCAAACCAGGACCACAACCATTAGTTACAAATACTAAACGAATCAGAGTTAGTCCAAATATAGATCATAAATTTAAAGTCTCAATATACGCAGCGGAACAAAATATCATCTTAGCACTAACCACGTGCTTTACAAATCAGTGTTTTAAATCCCCAATTAAGTTTAATCAAAAATAAAAGTCTTCATGTGCCATGCCAACCCGCTCCGGAATACTCCTCAGCGATCTGCAAAAGTGAAAACCATACAAGTGTCAACCTAACGGTTGGTGAGTTCACAGTGGGCTTGTCACGCAGTGGCCCGGTCTCATAATCATAATCGTATCACCATATACTTATGAAGTAGTTATTTGTGAAAAGCAATGCTTAGTGATATCCATAATCATAGTATTGTGGTTTAGTAAAAGTAATGTCCGTAACATACGTTATCGGGTATGTACTAGTTTTGTATAATTAAAGTGCTCAACCGATATCGCGGGTAGCTAATCCGTTGTTCCATGCACTAAGGAAGTTTGTACCAAAGCTGACTGATATTGTAGTGGCAGCGCCATCATTTATTTTGTTTTGCGGACCTACGTCATCGCGGATTTGCCTCCCCCGTGTCCTCTCGGGATCACGGTCAGATAGGCTGATATTGTACCTCCGTGCACCTCCAGTGCCACGGGGCGGAGTTTGTCAAACTCCAGTAGATCTACCCAACATCCCCTCGCTTTACAATTAATGGTACAATTAAGTTGAGGACTTTTTCAGTTATAAGGCAATCCTTAGAAATCATGTGATATCATGTGGTTTAGACTTTAACCTACACTAGCCATATTAAAACGGTTTACTTTGGGTTCTCATGAATCCCGAAAACATTTTCAGTTTTGTTTTAGAAATAGTCGTTTACTTGTTTCACAAGTGTCTCCCATAAAACACTTCAAGTTCATCAGGTGGGTGCCAAGCACTCCTAGGTTCTCAAGTTCATCAAGAGGTGCATAGCACTCATAAGGTTGTCAGCATTGTTTTTCATTAAGTTATTCTGTGTGACCCGAACGGGTTCACGGTAAATGGGTTAGTGACACTCACCTTGGGTTGCACTGCTACACTTGCTAAGTAATCCAAATATTGTTTGCTTATCGAAGACCTAATGAACACGTTTAGGTCTTAAGTATTAGTTTTGTGTCAAATCTTTAACTTACGTCACTATGGCCCATAACATAGCACGTTGGAACTATGACACGACATATCGACACACGACACCGATGGTTGATCATAACAAGGGTTCACATAATTCAGAAATCAAGGCATGTTTCATTATTGCACAATCATACAAGTCATGGCATAACATTCAAGTAAGTTGTACAAGTTTGGGTTTTGGTCAGATCATAGTTTCGCTAACAGTTTCGCTATAGTTTCGCTATGCAGTTTCGCTGCACAGTTTCGCTGTGTGCACGGGCAGCACTTTCGCTAGGCAGTACCCGATGACACAGTTTCGCTTGCTAGTTTCGCTCGAAACTGTTGACACAGTTTCGCTAGCATAGCTTCGCTCGAAACTGGTTTGAACTTTCGTTCAGGTTGGTTCGCTCGGTAGTTTCGTTCGAGCAGGTCTACTTAGTTTCGCGGGCGACACTACAGTTTCGCTACATAGTATCGCTGGATGAATATCTATACAGTTTCGCTGTATAGTTTCGCCCAGAGAACAGCTCAGTTTCGCTGGTCGCGAAAAACACATAAATCAGCCTAAAAATCAATCTAACAGCTTCCATACTTCATGTGGTTCAATATTTAGCATGCATAATCATTTACCAACATTAAACAGTAAGTTTTAACACCTTAAACATGGGTTTTCACATTCAAATCACCAAAAACACATTTTAAACCTAAAATGACCTAACTAGCATGAATCTTCATTATGGTTTGATTTCAAACGTAAAGTTACAGACTTTATGATGGATCTAGCCTTCCTAAACATCATATCAGAAGATCAAGTGATTACATGAAGATCTAAGCATGCTTTATAAGTAAAACACATAGAAAATGCATAAAGAATGGTTTTTGGGACTCACGATTTCGATCTAGGGTCCGAATGGATGATGTCTCGAGGCTGAGATTACGTTAGCTCGTGGTGCTTCTCGACTGACCAGAAATTCCAGGAGAGTGTGTGTGTTTTGTGTGAAATGATGCAAGAAATGAGGCTTCTAGGGTTTTATGTCTTTAAATATCAGGGGCTAGTTTCGCTGGTCAGTTTTGCTGGCCAAGCGAAACTGGCTCTGTAAGTCTGAGGTTAAGCTAGCCGGGCGACACTATAGTTTCGCCCGGTAGTTTCGCTAAAAATCAGAAGTGGCCAATCTACACAATTAATTCAGTAAACACGTTGCACATAATTTCACATAGTGGCAATTAAATAAGTAAACACATATGGACGGGTTTGGTGATCAACCAAAGGTCGTGGACGTATTCGGCCTAGTTAAGCATTAGTTACTAAGTTAACACTTATAACGTAACTAACGGAGATTGTCTAACGGAAGTTAACCTTGGAATTCTCGGATGTCACAGTTTAATATTAAAATAACCTTTAATATTAACCTACTTGTGTTCATTCATTAAATCCCTAACTTGTAATAATTTAATAAAATTATTTCGACAAGTTATAATAATTATTTCGATAATAATTATCAACCCTAGTTATATATATTATAACTTAACGTGATTAATTATCCAATCGATCGAGCGAACATAAAAATAATAATAAATATTATTATTTAAAACGATGTTTAATACTTGATTGAACTGATCTTCAGGATACGTTATCGCATGTTCATCCTTTGTATTTATTTGCATAAATGCCTTAATACGTGAACATTCGTATTTACTGATTTTGTAAACTGATTAACTAACGGGTTTTCAAAACGCTACAAACGGGATTATACGTCAAGACTTGACCGGTATCATTTGGGTAACGTTCGTTACTCAAATGATTATGTGAACCCTTATGCATGTTGTCTTATGTTTTAATAGGACTTTACTTGCTTGTTGCCACTCGGCAATCCATCATCATCACTGAATCAAGTGAGTTTCACGGCCCCTTTTCTTTTCAACTGTTTTATACTTATGGGGGAGAAATCATGAACTGATAAACTGCTTTTTACTTAATGTTATGGTTTACCTGTTAGCCGTATGACTACATGTTCCATTCTGTATCCCAAACAACTGGTACTTTATCGTTATCAACGTTAGTACAACTGAAATCCCACTATTAATTGAATTCGATTAGTTCTGCTCGAAACGATAACTAGTGAATAGATCTATTTGGGTTGACAACCCTGCCCAGATTGGTAGCTCCAATCCTGACTTCGTACATTGTCAAGGGGTACACGTCAGTTATTCTCGCCTGTTCGGTATTCTTGGGATAGAATGCTATGAGTGGGTAATCCGTTAGTATTCGAATTTGAGGTTCATGGTAGGATCTTACAACCACGACAGTAAACCAACGTAACATTTAAGTATGCTGTAAACTGTTATCCCAACATGCCGTAAACTGTTATTCCAACACACCGTAAACTGTTATTCCAACATACTGTAAACTGTTTTTACAAACTTACCATAGAATCATAAACCTGTGAACCTCACCAACTTTATGTTGACCTTTTAAAACTCATGATTTCTCAGGTATCTAAGCTTATCATGGAAGACGTGCAAATGGGGCTTCACTGTAACTTTCGACCCTGCTTCACCGGAGTCGTAGTCCCGACCTATCTTAAACAAACTGATTTATGATTTCAATATCAAACTAAGACTTTTATTCAAATGTAAGACAATATCATTTCACCACAACTTTCCGCTGCAATATGAATGGTATTATGTTTTAAATGACGTTTGAATTTAGTAGAAGTTGTTCTGTATATCTGCGACTATGATTCCGTCTCGCTCACATCCAAATCCGTTGACCGGGGTGTGACAGATTGGTATCACCACAAAAATCACCGGCGGCTGCCACTGATTAATTCGTTCATGACTGTCGTGCCGACCAATGGACTCGCCCCGCCACCAGAACCCATCATCAGATGAGCACAAAGGCGAGTAAAGCTATGATCGAGTCGGGATCCGAGACAAGTTCGGGTTCGTTTCGGCGTAGCAAACACAATAACTTTCATATCCGACTCAAGGTACCCTCAGGCTTATGTTAGTCGCACGTTTTCTAGCACTCGTTTTTGTGTTTTTCCGTTTTCCTGTGACCGGAACGCAAGTCCGCCGATTGGGTTTTCACGTGAGGAAGATGACACCGTGAACCGCTGGACTATTAGATTTCGAAACGATATGATTCTAAAACTCGTAATTGGCCTAGCGGTTCTGTCCATGAGTTCTAAACCTCAGGTCTTGGGTTCGAAACCCGCCAACCCCAAACCCTTTTTTTATTAATTCATATAAATCGAATTTCTTGGTCACTATGTTGTCAAAACAATTCCCTCTCAAACCTGTTAACAAATTGTCACTTAGCCCATTGGCTAAAACCTTTGAATCCAGGTGGTAGGTCATGGGTTCGAACCTGATGACCCCCAAATGTTTTGTTTTATTTTTAAATTCGAGTTTTGAGGATTTGTTGGACCCCAAAACCTATCACAGATAATTTATTTTGGACCCATAGACTTCTCATAGACGTTGTTATTTTGGGCGTCTACCTTTGTCTTAATAGTTATATAAAATTCAATCATTATTTTGTAGAATAATTGATAATTCAGAAAAGAAATATATATCTATATGTACATTATAAACGATTGGAAATATCATCTCTATATATATATGGAGCATGTACGACGAACATTTTTGTAAACCTCTACACTTGTGTAAAATAATTTTGTAAACGAGTAACTAAAATTATGTGTTTTTGCAGTATAAACATTCTAAACGTTAGATATATATTAAATATATAAGTATATTTTGAGTACTCATTATTGATATAATGATATATATGGTTATTTATATATATACGTAAATATTTTATTATTCGATTTCATGGACATATATTAGTAGTTACTAATATACTTTTCGTCGACTTCGTAATCATCATGATTTCAGCTATGTGCCATCCTCGAGTCGTTTTTAAATGCATATTTTCGATAATATAAAAGATGTCAAATAACTGGTTTGTTTGTAAATGCACACTTCTTTCTCAAATAATATATGAATCTATCCCTTTGCAGGTTTTGTCACAGCTTTCTGAATTGGAAACCACATTGGATGTTGGAATTCGTCACATGAATGCTGCTCTACACTCCACTGGGATTCACTTAACAACATGGATGAACAAGGTAAGGTGTGCTTATATATGGTGTCTTTGTGTTGGAATAAATCTATCATTGTCATACATTGAACTTTAATATTGTTCACATCTGTATTTAATGAGATGATCTTGTATATCTTACCTTTGTAGTGAAAATTTAGTTTAAATTAATAACAAGTTTTTGAAATCTGATTTTAATCTCAAACGGGGAAAAAAGAGAGAAATTAACTAAAAGAGAAACATGTCAAATGGGTTGAAAATTGTTTGAATTATATTTTGAGCACATGCAAGCCTGTTGATAATTTTTATTAAAAAGTCTGTTTCATCTCTATAATAAATGTAATTTTTTATCTTTGTTTAAAACACTCACTATTTCCAAATGTAAAGAAATTGGACAAAGTAGCATTTTTTTTATGAAAAGCCTCTGTCATGTTATTCTTTTTGTCAAGTTATTTGTTTTGGATACCGGTGGAATGGGTAAGGCTTAACGGGCCAATTTTGAGATGTACATGGCTTTTGAGCAGTTAAAAAAGGATGGAAGGAGCAGAGGAAAAATGGAGGTTAGTCTTGGTACTCGAGAAGGATACCGGTGGAATGGGTAAGGCTTAAAGGGTTAAGTTCTGGGGGAACAAAAATATCATGGTCTTAAACTGGGGCTGATGGTGCCGTTGTTCATGATATTTGTCCAATATGCAAATTATTCAAAGAGATGATGAGCTACTGGGCTGGTTTTAGGTGGTGGGCATAAATTTAATTTGATTCTCAAACAGAGAGTGATTCGAGTGTATTTCTGGTTGGGTGCAAGAGCCTTGTGAATCTGGCGTGGGACTTGGAGAAGGTGTAAGCTGGGATGGGGTGGTCATCAATGGATATGCTTACTGAGCAAAGGATTTGACAGTGCGGTTCAAGTACGGGGTTACAAAGCGGCTAACGACAAATGCTTGGGGGACGTGGTGACTGCATTTGAATCATAGATAAAACAGAGTTTGGTCAAGGTTGTGATAAAGGAAATCAGTGCTGAACGTAAAGGATGGTGATCTTGGAGTTTCCCATGGATGGTTATGTGTCTTGGTGTGGTTTTATTTAATTGGTAGGACAAATGTTAGCATCTGTTGGCGATGAGCCATTTTTGTCTTTTTGTTGTTTGCTTCCTATGAAACTTTGTAATTTTCTTCCCAGCATCTTGATGGGTTGGTTTTTGGTATTAAATTGTTGCTGTTCTAAAACACATTTTTTTTATATACTTCGAAGTGGGTGCTGCAAATTGACTCAAATTGGGTTGGGTAGGAATACAAAGGCACGTTTGTGTCCCTTTTCACATCTATGAAGTTTCTCTTTAGTACCAAAGAATGTTATTTTTCTGGGAAGTGTTTTTTATTTTTATTTTAAATTCTTCTATAATTTTATGATATTAATGAAGTCTTATATCAACAGGTGAGAGTTTGGGCAGAGTATATCTTGAAATCTGCTATTTAAATCGACTGAACCTATGGTCCTGTTCATGATTGCATTGCTGCTGCTAAAGTGAGCTCATTAGTTACTTTCCTTTATTGGCTTACTTCTAAAATAAAATCAGTTGCCTACAACATGTTTCACCTAATGGCAGTTATGAAATACAACCTGATATGAAAACTGTAAAGTTTGTATGTATTTGTTTCTAATATGTACTTTACAGTGATTTTTACTAACTATTAGTACATTCTAATATTTACTATGCAATGATTGTTACTAATTCAACCCATTTAACCCGTTTTGTTTGCAGGTAATTTTAGGAGTCCAACTGGTTCAAGCAAATCAACTTGTTTGACTGGTATTTTTGCAAAAGTATATTTTTTTGTATTAAACTAATAATGTAAAAATAATTTAGGTACCAATAGTTCAACTCGATGGATTTCAAATCCTCAGCAAGCAGCCATATGCGCAAATAACTCCATTGCAAGGTCAAAGTAGTTTGGAGTATGTCATCTTCATGTGTTTCTTTCAAATCCATCCTCATTGCCATCACACCCTTTACATCCTTTTTACTTTTATTTGGTCAAAATGATGATTCTTGAGCTTGGATTTACTCATGGATTATGTGGTTTATGGATTACTTATTTTTGGTTACACAAGATAGTGTTGAGATATTTGTGTTACTAGGCTTATGCCCATAATAATTGTCTTGTCAATCTTGATTACAAGTCTCTTTGGATTTTAACTTCTTGATGGTCAACAAAGAGGCTTATGCCCATAACAATTGTTTCACTTGGACCAGTTTAAAGGCGGCTTTGTGATAGGTTTTATAGTGTGTGGTCAGGGTTTAATTTAATGTGAGATGGCCGGATAAGTAAATTGAAAATTTTTACAACTTTGAAGTGATAAAAAAGGTATAAATTTGTTCCGCTGACAATGAGATTCGAAGTATGAACCTCCAGTTTTTAAGATTTCATAAATTGCAATGGGCTATACAATTAAATTTGAAGCTGGAATGAAAATAAAATTACAAGTTATATACACAAGAAGGTTGTAAATGTAGGGAAAGGATCATGCGAAAACGCATATATTTTGCGAAAACGCGAAAACCATCTTAAAACCAACATAACTTTTTCATACGTTAATATATTTTTTAAAAATTTTCACCAAAAGTCTTATAATTATGTTATCTTTAATTCTATAAAAACAATAAATAAAAAGTTAATGTTTTTATTTTTTATTTTTTTCTGTGATACACATGTGTACCACAAAAAAAACTCATACTTTAGTATGACTTAATATTTGTTTTCTCTAAGACGCACCATATGTGTTATATTTTTTGTCATTTTTTGTGTTTTTTTTGAATGATACACATGTGTACCACACCAAAAAAAAAAACTCATATATGTGGTAATATACATTACTAGTTTTAAAAGGAAATTGCACCATAAGTCTTATAGTTATGTTATCTTTATATCTAATGAAAAAAATAACACTTTATAACTTTTTTTAATTATATGTTACACATGTGAACTATGTTTCATTACCATTAGTACCATAAATGTTTTAGTATTTTTAATATGTTTTTAAGATAAAGAGTGTTTTTACACATGATAATTCGTTTTTGTGCAGTAGTAATGATGATGATACACATGTGTATCACACATGTGTACCACACGGAAAAAAACCGTTAATTTTTTTTTAATATTTGTTTCCAGAATTGAAGATAACGTAATTCTAAGACATTTGGCGCCAATTTTATGAAAAAACATTAACGTATGAAGAAGTTATGTATGTTTTAATATTGGTTTTCACGTTTTCGCAATATAAAGAGTTTTCGCAGGATCCTTCCCCTGTAAATGTAATGTAATATCTATATATATATAAAAGTTAAGCAATGGCACTATTTTGCATCTTCATAAATGCTTAATCATAAATACGGTTTACTTGAAAGCAAGCATTTGCTACTACATGCTTAAGCATGGTATTTAATTAAGATCATGATACATGGTCATTAGGGGTGTTCAAAAATATCCGAGTCCGAATCCGTATCCGAATTATCCGAAATTCCGTATCCGAATTATCCGAAAATTTCGAATATCCGGAATTTCGGATATCCGAAATTCAAAATATCCAAAAATTCGGACTTGGACAAGAATTTACAAAATTTTCGGAAGTTTCGGATACCCGGTATCCGAAAATTTAAATAAATTAAAATAAATTTTATATTAAAAAAATAAGAAATTATTGAATACTTGGACTATGTTTATTTGTTTTGTCGTTTTTAGGTCGAACTTATGTTTATTTGTATTTGAAGACTTGGAATATGTTTATTTGTTTTGTCGTTTTGTCGTTTTTTTTTGTTAAATTGTGGTTTTTTTTATAAAAAACTGGATTTTCGGATATCCGTTTTAACTATCCGAGTCCAGTCCGAAATTTCGGATATCCGAAATTTCGGACTTGGACTTGGACAACGAAAACTGATATCCGAAATTTTCGGATACCCGAAATTCGGATATCCGAAATTCCGGGTATCCGGTTTTGAACACCCCTAATGGTCATGCATGATCATCATGGTGGTGAATGCTTTATTCTATGCTTAATACGTAAATCATAATTGAATTCATTAAGTATGATTACTTAATTTCTTAACTATCATTTAAATGAATACTTAAAGATATGACTACTCACATTCTCAACTCTCATACCATTATTATCATCATAATAATAATAAATAATAATAATAATAGTTATTATGATTAATAATTATAAGATCATTCATATTCTTAACTCTTATTGTATTAACAATATAATAATTAAAACATTTATAAGCATATAGTTATTAGGAATTTATTTAACCTTTTTGAACCTATATAAAGACATGCAAACCCCATTTGATTGTCTCCCCGCCCATCATCTCCTAAAGACGTGTAAGTTTATTCTTTATCTTAATTTTCTACATTTTCGTCATCTCCTATAGTCTTTCAACCTTGCTCCCAGCGTGAAAAAATGTAACGTCGGGGGCTAATGTAGGATGATCATGACCTTGCTTCCGACGTGAAAAAAATGTAACGTCGGTGGGTAATATATGATCCGTTAGACTTTTGTGGCTTGGTCCGACGTGAATAAAATGTAACGTCGGCGGCTAATGTGTGATCCCTTACAATTTTTATGTTTGGGTTTATTTCTTATTTGTTCTTATTAATTTTTTTCCTTTCTAATTCGCGGGTTCTTAAAGGAATCAAAAAACAAGTTGAGAAATGGATCCTCTTGAGAAATGGAATCGTAAGTGTTTTTTCATACATATACTAATAATATTCTATTAACCTATTATACAATACACAACATGTTGTACCATCTTTGATGCTCAAGTTACAACTTCTTATGCACATGTAGGTTAATGATCCAACCTAACACAAAGCAACTATGAATCAACAGTCATTAAACAACCAAATAGAAATTATGTTTTTACAAAGATTAAGATTCAACGACAAAACATAACTGTGAGTACAAATTGTTAGAGAGATTTGATGAATAAGTTCTTATATAATATCAAAATCAGGAAAGGAAACAAATAGTAACAAACATAGTTTGAAAATTTATGAACTAATGCAACTGAAGTGAAATAAATTAGACAAAATGTTTCCTGGATATATAATGATTCTTTTATAGTTCCTGGTAAAATGGTGAGTCCCATTGGTGTTTACGATTATAACTAAAAGTTGTAAAACAGAACAATTTAATAACTTGGTGTACATTATACTTGACAATTTGTTGTGTTAATTGTTTCTATGTTTGTTGTGTTAATTCCTAATTTTTCCATTCATTTTGTCATTTACAGCTTTGTTTTCATCAACCAGCACCAACAAAAAGAGATTCGCCACTCTCCTATGGTATCCTTAATTTCGTTCCTACATCTATTCATACTTCATTCCGATTGTTATCTATAGTTTTTCTAAAGTTTCTTTAATCTTTACCATCAAATTGAAATTAATCATTCTAAATTGTGATTTCCATAAGGATCTCAATGAAAAAAACTCTAAAAGCTGAGATTTCAAATTTTTAATAGCTCCTGATCTGATCCAGAGATACAAGCTATTAAGCTAATGCGTAAAACATGAATTTTACCAATGGATCTTCGTGAATGGCACATACAACACATAAGATTTTCACACACTTACATTCAAATCAGAGAAAATAATACACAACAGAAACCATCTATTGAAATCATAGCCTACGAGTAGCAAGCTGTAGCCTAACTAGCAAAATCATCAAACACTAAAAACAAATCAATCACATTTAGATAAAACAGTGTCATACCTTTATGAAATCCTGTGGAGCGACGCCAGGGAGGTAGAAGGAGTATCCATGGATGGATAGAAGAAGAAAAACACAGATCTGTAGACGAAATCAATCGGCCATATCACGTAAGGGAGAAATGAAAGAGTTCAGATCTGGTTTTCAGATCCGTAATTGATGAATCTCCCAAATTGTGTTGTAATAGGTCTCTATTGATACCTTCATTTCCGATTTTTACTGATATAGTTTCTGCATTGTGAATACGTATCTTCTTTTCCGATTGCATTGTGAATACGTATCGTCTCTATTGTTCAAATCAAATTTTCAAGAAAGCACATAACCTATTTATTTTTCTTTAATTCTTTGCCACATATCGTCTCTATTGTTTAATTCTATTGTGTACACACCTCTTTTTTAGGTCTGAATTTAAAAACGAAAAATCTAACTTTAAATGTTTAACAAGAACTGAAGAAAGAACACAAACTACTACAAATGTCACCAGAAGTATAAAGCCCTAAAGGGGCTGTCTTGATGAATCCGGTTGAGCCAGTTCTGATGTAGCAGATGGGGTAGGTAAAAGACTTCAAATATGAGTTGCAGGTGCGACGAAGAAGCCTTAAATCGAGATCATCAGGAACGAAAGATGATGAGACGGACGTCTTTAGGGTTTATTGAAAGAGAGGTGTATGGATTTGTGACTGAACAACATTTCTCTCCAATATGATGCCAGCAAGGAAAATTAATTATCATTAACTCCAAATCTTTAGTCACGGTGGACACAAGGAGCAATTTAAAGTTTACCTCAAATAAAAACATGATATTAAAGGAGATTAGTAAAGATAAATAAGGAGATAGATAAAAATAAATAAAAAGATATAAACTATAAAAAAAGGTTGACCATACTTACGAATCAAATGGAGATAAAAAAAGGAAATAGATAAAAAGATATAAAAATAAAAGAAAAGGTAGACATGTAAAAAATTTGTTGAGATTATTTATGAAATTTTCATATGTAAACAATATTGACAATATATAAGTTAAAATATTTTAAAATATTCGGCTATAAAATGGCAACTAGATAATCATAAGTATTCAGACGTTATGAAAACAAACAGTTAAAATCATTCAGATTTCAGACATCTGGACTACCTCTTATCATTCAGAAGTGGTATTTAGATTCAGACGTTAACCTCTTATAAAAAACCTACGAGGCCTAAATTAGGGAACACCGTATTTCCTTAAATCCAACAGAAACCCTAACAGAAGAAAAAACGTACATTTTCTTTCGATTGATTTCACAAACTGCAAATAACTTGAACTGATGAGAAGAAAAGAAGATGAGAATCGAGAATGCTTCTGAAACCGATTGAGGATCGAGGATTTCACAGCCGGATTAGATACGTTTGTAGAGAAATTGATGAAAGGCAGAGAAGATGTGAATTGAGATGCTCTTGAAATCGATTGAGGATCGATTTTCGATTTGTCTTCGATGACTTGATGAGAAATTGAGAAGCAGAGAAGATGTGAATCGAGAAAGCTCATGTGAATCAATTGAGTGACACTCTTTTTGTTCTGAAATCGATTGAAGATCGATTGTGGAGACCAGAGAATCGTGGATGAACTCATGAACGCAGTTTTACCCTTTTTTCTAAAATCGATTGTGGAGAGTGTAGAAGGACTGAAGGACACTTTTTTTTTTACCCGCATGACCCATAGTTTTACCCTTTTAATTTGAAGTTGACACATTCTGACCCGCAACGTTATTTATTGACCCAATTCAACCCATATGGTTTAAAAAGGGACCCACTCTGACGCAAATTTATCTATGCAGGTTGGGATTATTAAACTACATAAAGAAAGATCTATTCTACAGCAAAGTTTGATCTTTCTCAAAAGACATCCATTAACCTTACCTTCTCAAAACAAATTAAAATATTCAAAATAAAAAAATTGCCCATTGTAAGTTTAAATGACACTTTAAGCAACTAATTCATGATAATTAGGAAGAACATGTATGGATTAAACGATCCAACCTAAAAAGGGGTTCATACAAATATTATTAACAAACTACATAAAAACTCAACTGTTGATACCTGAAATGTGCGTCGTGTGAAGTATCGAACGAAGTCCAAGTTCAAGCCAATATAGGGTTGGCCGAACTAGGTCCGAACCTGAAGTTCGGACCGGCCGAACCTGGGGTTCGGAGGACGTTCGGCCAGTCGTGTATAAATAGTAGTTTGGTCTTTGTGTTTTGCAGTTCTGAGCGTGTGAGCAAATCTTAAGTGTGTGTGTCTCTAAGTGTATTTCTCTGTGTTAGTTCTCTGTGATTTACTGGTTGTAATTGTTCTCGTTTGGTCAATAAAACAATCGGTTATTTACGTTTCGATGTCCGATTAGCTAGATCGAGTAGACGATCCGATGCTCACGCATTTCCAAGTGGTATCAGAGCTTTCTGGTTCACTCTACTGATCTGTGGTTGCTATTCTCGGTTTTTTGAGCGTTTTTGAAGTTTTCTCGAGGTTCATTACGTGTTTTCTATCATTTTTGAAGTGTGTTTTGTGTCAAAATTGTTCCTAAATCATTTCCTATTGATTTTTCTGGTCTACCATATCAAGTTTCGTCAAAATCAGTCCGTTTTCACGAGTTTTCGAAAAATGTCTTCGAGGTTCGGAGGTTACTGGGCAAGCTCGGAGTAACCGCTCCGAACTTGAGGTTCGGAGGTGACTCGGAGAGAGTTCGGCGAGAGTTCGGTGGTGTATCGGTCTGGTTCGGTGAGATTTGAGGTTCGGAGGTAGATCGGAGCTGGTAGTTGTTTCGGACAAGGTTCGGAGCTCGTTCGGATTTTGTTTTAGGTTCGGACTAAGTTCGGTGAGAGTTCGGACGGTAGAATAAGTTCGGAGCAAGTTCGGAGGGCAGATTTGCTCAGATTTTCAACGATGTCGGAATTTCAAGCTTTTGCCTCAATGCAAAGTGCTATGCAGACCATGATGAATTATGACAATGAAATCGGAACAAGTCAGAAAGTTCCCAAATTGTTGAAACTAGAAGATTATCAGAATTGGAAGAAACGATTTTCAGCGTATATCAGCACAAATAATATTGACTTATGGATTCCAATTAGAAAATTGTATGAAAAACCAAAAGAAGATGGAGAGTCTAAAGAAATTGAAGATTTTGATGTTGCTGAAAGAAAAAGTTATGAACTTGAACAAAAAGCTTATGGTTATCTTACCATGGCTTTACCTACTGAACTGTTACATCAATTCAGCACGTGTAAGAAGTCAAAGCAATTATGGGATGCTTTATCAGCAAGGTGTGAAGGAAATGATCAGTATAAGAAAAGTCGAAAGAAGGTTTTGAGTAAGGAATTCGATAATTTCCAGCATTATGAGAATGAAAATATAACAGCTCTTGTCTCAAGGTTATCTCATCTGATTAGTGAATTGAAGATTGTGGGAATTGAGAAAACTGATGAAGAGTTAAAGGAAAAGATTATGGAAGCATTACCAGACAAATGGGAAAATTATGTTTTGCTTATCACTCATGATAAAGAATACTCAACGTTGACATTTCATGAGCTTACTGGAAAGCTTCATGCTCGTGAAATGGAAATGTTAAATTCAAAGAAGTCAACTGCTACCTTGCAACATCCTGAGTTGTATCATGGTGAAAATAGTGCAAGCATGAGTGCAAAGTCTAAGCCAAATCAAAATACAGCACCAAGTGTTGCTTTTCTAGCTGGAGCTTCAGGAAATTCTGATAACAATTCTTCAAGGGGCTGCCATTTCACTATTCCAAATTTTTCAAATCAAAATGATTTTTCAACAGAATCAACCGATGATTGTGCCAAAATGATTTCTGCATTGATTTCATCATCTTTTGGTCTGATTCTCAAAAATGTTGCTGATGCAAAGTTAACTAGTGAGGATCTTGATGCTCTCGATGATGATCAATTAACCGAATTGGATGTTTCGTGGCGATATGCTATGTTGTGTCAAAGATCTAAAAGATTTTTTAAGAAACATGGAAGGAATATTTCTGGTGACAAATTGGGATTTGATAAGTCAAAACTAAAGTGTTTTAAATGTCAACAACTTGGACATTTTGCCAAAGAATGTCAACAGAAAACTAATATTTCACAATCATCAAAGCCTGGTTTTACTCAACCATCTACTAGTAACACAGGCAAGACCACTGCTTTGGTTGCTCAAAGTGATGGTGTATATGATTGGGGTCAACAATTTGGATATGATTCCTCAGCATTTATAGTTACCCATGATTTACAAGAAGATTATGTTTCAGATACTAGTTCAGATACTAGTTCAATACCAAGTTCGTATGCATCTGCTGAAAACTTGGAAAGTTTGATGAAGGAAAATGCTTTGTTGATGAATAAAGTTCAACAATTGACTGAAGAGCTTGAGGTGGTTAAATCTGAATTGAAGATTTCTAAAGAATGTGAAAAGGATTTGGTTTTGAAGAATGAAGATTTGACTAATGAAAACACAATGTTGAATAAAGTTTTAGAAGTATTGAAGCAAGAAAAGAAGAATGTTGAAATTTCGAAAGCTGAAAGTTTTGAAGAAAAAGGTGAATTAGTCAAAGAAGTGAAGAAATGGAAGGAAGAGGCAGAAGATGCTGCAAATGATTTTCAGAATTTGTTTAATAAATCCAAGATTAAGCTTGATTTGCTTACTAAGAGTATTGAAGAATCTGATGCTAAAATCAAAGCATATCAAGTTGATATGGAAAAGTTATTAGATGATAAGCGGGAGTTGGCTAGAGTTAACAAGGTTCAAACTGCAAATCTGGAAATTCAAAAGAGAAATGAGGATAAACTGAAGAAGGAGCTACATGAAGGTCTTGACAATCTTCGTCTGCAAAAGTTTGAAACTCATAAAGTTGCCAAACGCTTGATTGTTAAAGAAAAAGAATTTGCAGAAGCTCAACAGCAAATTTCTGATCTCAAAATTCAAGTTCTTGATGCTAAAAGATTGCTCAACAATGTTTCAAATTCACAAGTTTTCACGAGCTTCTTAGCAAATGATGCAAATTTTGAAAGGATGTTTGATAAAACTGCATCACCCCCTGCTCATATCAAGGAAGCTGTCAAAGACGTGAAGGAACAGGTTGATGATTTTGATTGTTCAAAGATATCAGTTTCTACTTCTGAAGAAGCAAAGGTTGTGAAGAAGAAGAAAAGCAAGAAGAACAAGAAAAAGGTCTTGAAATCAGAGATTCCTCCAGCACCAAAGTTTGTTTCTGGTTCATTTTCTGCTGATAATGAAAAATCGGCTACATCAAGTGACAAGATTCAATCTCAATCTGGCTTTGATGAAACAATTTTCTATGACCAAAAGAAAATTCCTGATGTGAAAGCCGAATTCACAAGATTAGCTAAGAATGGACATCAGAATTCAACTACTGAGGAAAGGATTTCAAGTAAATGTACTGGTTTAGGTTTTCAAGTTCCAAAGTCTCAAGCTGCAGAAGTTCCAGCATCTGAATTATCAAACCTAAAGAAGCTTAAACTGAAGCAAATGAAGAAGGATGTGTTCAAAGCTGAAAAAGTTCAACCTGAGAGATTCTACAAACTCAAGGGTTCAATTCAATTGTTTTCTGATAAAGAGTTTCCTCTTCACTGCGTGGATGCTCGGAAGATTTCAGAGGTTTTTGTGAAAGATAATATTTCTTCTGCAAGTTCTAAATCTCGAAGCCCAACTTCTAAATGGGTACATGATCACAGGCATCAGGTATATGATTCTCATTCTGATCATGTTAGAAATATTCATGTGTGTTCTTCGCAGGTACATCAAAGATGGGATAAAACGACAAGAATTTGTTATATTTGCCGTCGCCCAGGGCATATGGCAAAAGATTGTCCCTCACCTGCTGATTCGTCACAAAGATTTCATAAGAAATCAGTTTTTGGTAATTCTGCCACAACAAAGTTCTTTGATAACCAAGGCAGAGTTTTTGATGAAGTTGAGCCTACATTCTTTCAAAAACAAAAACGTTTTGTTCCAAAGTTTTCAAAGGATCAAAATGTAGGTTCATCATCACAGTCACCTGTGATTGTTTCATCGAAAACTGAATTACCAAAACAACAGGAATGGAAACCTAAGGTGGTTTCAAAGCAAAATCAGGACACTGGTCGACCAGAAGCGATTCGCTTCGGGTCATTTGTGAACTAATCAGGTTGTCCAGATGCAGGTACTTCTAGAAGACCTATCACCAATTGAAAAATTGTGGATGGAGGAGTATTCTGTTTAATTTAAATTTAATGACAAATTTTTCAAAAAAATCTAAAACATATCCGTGTTGATTGATCAATTTTCTTTGCTTACGTTTTTTTCTCAAAAAGCCAAAAATAGAGTCTTATTTTTGTGTAAAATGAAAATCCAAAAATAGAGTTTTCATTTTAAGGGGGAGAATTGTAAGTAAGGGGGAGTAATTGAGAAAATGCATGGTATGGGGAGAAGGTGAATACATGCAAAATATATAATGAAGGAAGGTGAATACTTGCAAAATATAAAATTGTGAGAAATTGATCATTGGGAAATGATGGTACATTGGCATACGTATCTGACTTATGGATAAAGTAGATGAAAGGGGCCATAAGATCATTGTTTGATGTGCTTGGTAGGCTCGACAAATCAGAAAGTATTCAGATGTGATATACATTAAATACTAATGCTTGACCATGTGGATAACATCTTGATGCATATTTCTTGACACAAAAAGAAAAATAAGTGTGAAATTCAAAATGAGAAGTCACTGTGTATACATGTGTTCATTTTGCAAAGATTTAATCTTGTTTGATTTTCTTTATTTTGTCAAACGATCGGACTTTCTCTGCGTATCGGAAGATCGACCTGATTGTTGTTCGTTTGACGTTCTGCTTTATTTTCTTTGGTGTTTCGTATAACTCATCGGACTTTCTCTGCGTGTACGGGAGTACCGACCTGATTGTTGTTGAGTTATACAACTTCAACTTGTTTTATTTTTCTTATTTTGTTAAATCCGAGGCCTTATCTGCGTATCGAAAGATCGACCTTAAGGTAGACGATTTAACGTTCTTATTTCTTTTTGCATGGAACACAGTTGACTGTATCATGAAAAATAGTATGCAATGTGAAAGTTCACAAATGCAATCACACAAAAGAAAAAGAAAGAAAAACAGAAAATGTCTGAATATGTCTGATAGTGTGGGGTACACTGGTCAAAGCAAATTTAATCAATATCTTAACATATCCAGATGTTATGAGTATGATTCTGTCTGAGCTTAAGATGGACAAATTATACCAGCAATCGACATGACTTGTGTGCTTCAATTAATTGAAATTGAAGTGTAGTTCAGTGCGTTATGATCAATATGATCCCATATAGTGATCTTTCTCATACCAAAAATAGTGTCTGATTCTGTATTGCAATTTCATTTTATTTTGGAAAGGATCAAAAAGATTTTAGGTTTGTTTTGATATAAAGTTTCAAAAAGCCAAAAAGATTTTGTTTCTACTTTATTTTCGATCTGATCAACACGTGATACAAATCAATTTTCAAAATCATATCTTGGAGTCTCGAAGAGACGTTTTGCGCCAAGATTATTTAAGTGTTAATGCAGGATGCTGTTGTGCAAGCTATCACAACTTCAAGTCTTCTGAAGCTGTTGATAAAGACCAGAGATATACTAGCTATCATCAAGTATTCAAGATCAAGCTACGATTGAGTTGAGGAGGAGTTTGTTCGAAGATTCATTTCATTGGATAAACGGATTCTTTACTTGAGGGGGAGCTTGATATTTGATGATGTTGAGAAGAAAAGAAAAGAGATACTGCACACGACGAGGGGGAGTTTGTTGATACCTGAAATGTGCGTCGTGTGAAGTATCGAACGAAGTCCAAGTTCAAGCCAATATAGGGTTGGCCGAACTAGATCCGAACCTGAAGTTCGGACCGGCCGAACCTGGGGTTCGGAGGACGTTCGGCCAGTCGTGTATAAATAGTAGTTTGGTCTTTGTGTTTTGCAGTTCTGAGCGTGTGAGCAAATCTTAAGTGTGTGTGTCTCTAAGTGTATTTCTCTATGTTAGTTCTCTGTGATTTACTGGTTGTAATTGTTCTCGTTTGGTCAATAAAACAATCGGTTATTTACGTTTCGATGTCCGATTAGCTAGATCGAGTAGACGATCCGATGCTCACGCATTTCCATCAACAATCACCAGATTCCCTAATATTCACAACAACTTCACATTCATGGTGTTTGTTACTTTATAAGTTTATTCAAACAGTTTGTGTGCAAGATTAAATTAATCAAATGTTTATAATTGTTTACCTTGGATACTTTAAATCTGAACTATTGTCAGCTTCAATCAGTCCCATATTAAGATGCCTAGGTTTCGTGTTTTGTGACCACACCCAATTGTAGCCTTCGACCCTTTATCGGTCTCGGTTTTGTTTGGTGACCCGACATTCCCGACATCAATTTTGACCGATACCCGAGTTTAGAAGATAGGTACGGTACTTGGTCCTTTTTCTTAGTCAATTTTTAGTCTCGGGTCGGGTCAGGCATTCCCGACTCCGATTGGTTACCCGATTATGCCCACCCCCAAACGGAATGTTACCAATTACCAAATAGCCCTAACATATGAACTCATCAGAAGCATACAAAACGAAGATTACAGAACCAAATACATACAAAATGAGGCTTTAATACAAAATCAAATAAGCCATATGAACTCCTCAAATCATGCAACAAGATTGGACATATATGTGAAGATAAGGTATACATGCCTAACAACTTAACAAGCACCTACAATCACACAAAAGGAAGTTTACAGAAAACACCTCAGATCCAGATTTTATAAAAGATTAATCTCTGATCCAGATCTTATACGGTCATACCTGAACATTGCTTTCGTCCATCACACAACAAAATATAATAGATATAGATGTTAGCGGATGGGTGAATCATGCATGTGTGCGTCGTCTTCACAATCTTTGAAATATGATTGAAACCCATGGTCGACCTACGTTGATGGTTAAGCAAGCAAACCCTAGAACCGACGATGATGAGAGAGAAAGAAGACTAAGGTAGAAGAATCTAGAAATGAAGAGGTTGTTGGTTTTCAGGCCATTCCGATATTTTCCTCATCGTAATCGGGTTTTGGGGGCCTTGGGGGTATAGCTATAGCCAAAATAAAATTTTGAGGGTATAGTGAAAATAAATTTGGTTCTGGTCGTGAGGTTTGGGGCTTGGGGTGTATAGCCAAAATTAAGTTTATTTTCTTAACAATAGTTTTATTCCACCAACCAAAACAAATTATTTAACCAATCTATTAATTACTTAAGCTCATGTCACTATTTTGCAACCTTAAATTTATTAGCATCATAAATATATTTACTCCTTAAACCATACTAATTCATTCATAATACATTGACAAAACATAAAAAATCGGTCATATAATAATTCATTCATACAACCACCACCATCATCATATAATAATGAACTGTTAGAAAACTCATATGTGCATAATTAACTTTATTCATTTAAATATTCATTAGTATACCTATTGAAAACAACCCTTTTATACTTCATACGTCATAAGACATGATTTTTATCAATTTAAAGGTAAAATGACACAAATACAGTTGCATAGTTGCATAACTGTGTTGACAGTTGTGAGATTTAAAAAGATAGTGGTACTTACTGATTAGTTATGTGCCCATATGAAATTTTTTGGAAGAGTTCTGGTAGTTCCTTAGTAGATAGCACCATCATAATTACATCAATTAAAAGCTGTGGTTGTTTTGAACCCACTTACATAAGTGTTGGCACCAACCAAGGACCTAAATATCTGCATCATCAGATCATCTAAATCAGCCTCCAAATCATCATGTTTTTTTATTATCTCTATACAAACTGATGCAAATAAGAAATCAAACAACTACATATGTATACAAAAACAAAAACATAATCAGCAGGCAATAATTGAAAGCAGAATACATTTGACACTTGGGCTTCGTAAATTTATTTTTATGTTTTTAAGATAGCAGCCAATACATATCGAAATGAAAAATTGATAAATTTAGTATCTAACGATATAACCTTCCGAGTTCTTAACCTTGATATCATAAATAACATAGTAATAATAATCTTTTGCGTTCTTGCAACCACGAAGGAAAAAAAAACTTATAAGCACAGTGTCAGAGCACACCAAAAGAAAAAATAGGAATATAAACAATTTTGAAAGAGCATGATTTTGAATTACTTAATAGTGATCATGTTGTCAAACAGTTTAAAGAACTGATTTGAAAGTTAAAAGATCATTCAAAAATCCTCCATAGAATACAAACTCTTAATCAATATATCAATAAACTTGGGAAGTGTTTTCAGCATTAACAGTGTGTGTACAGTGTTGTTAATCGTTTAAACATATTAGTTATATGGGTTTTGTATTTAAATTTATGTTGGTATTTGATGGTTTGTGCTACGTATAAGTTTTCTGGCTTTACCCATTAAATTTGAACGGGCTGCTATTATACACAATTGTAAATGAATATGAACATAAAATTAGTGAAGAACACACTTCAATTAAGGAGGTACCAATTAATATAAATACATATGGACACATGTAATACCGACACTAAGTAAAACGTAGACCATGTTATAGATTGAAATGGCAAAAAGCGTACTTCCAAAAGTAAAGGCACAAGTTATTACGTTATATAACTTTTTATGTAATATGTGTTAAAGACCTCTTTTTACTTCAACTCTTAGACTTTTTGTCAAGAATTGGTGTGAGCACAAGCATGCCACGTATACAACTATAATGAACATGTTGGGGTCGGTTTAAATTCCCCCCAGCCGTGCATCGCACGGGACTGCACTCTAGTATAAGAATAAAACTAATTATGTAAATGAACATTTATTAGTTGTCTTCAATCATTCCTAGGGCAAGTCCATAAGTTTGATTATCTCTTACAATCATTTATGTTTAAGCACTATTTTATTTCAAGTTTCTCTATATATATATGATATTATATTATATATTCTATAAATTTTATAAAAAAAGTTATAAAAATCTATTAAAACATAATTAAAAAAATACTGTAACTCTTAAAATATAACTATATTGTTTAATTATTTATTACGTCATCTGGTCTGACCAGTGAACCGGTAAAAAGACCGGTTCGTCATCCGGTCCCATTTTAAAAACATTGCTTTTTAGCACAACAAATGAGTAGAAGTGTAAACGTAGATTAAAGGAAGTACTTGACGTTCATTTGGATTAAAAAATGAATCAAGATTATGAATCTGAAATCCCTGACATTTATTAGACATAGGACATGGTTTCTTATTTTCACATTAGCATATAGCATTTATATCTACTATTTCTTTCATTTTTGTAGAGAGAAAATGGACATGAAAAGATTTATGTCCCTACAAACCATCTTTACATAGTTGATGTATTGCTGGTGAACTCTGAACAGATCATAAGATCAAAATTTTCTATTCAAGAAGGCTTTGTTTGATACAACCCATCTTTAAACTGAGAACATTTATAGGCAAAATTCATAATTACCGTGGTTTGTTTAAAGAGACATGGGATACAACGAAACCACTGGCATCTTTCCTCAAAGTTTAGAAACAAGATCTTGCTTTCCTTAATATGAGCAAAAAAGAACTTAAGAAGCATGTTGGTGGGATAGTTTAAATCAATTATTATTTCAAGGGCTATCAAACCCACAAACCATACTTGCACTAGGTAAATTAAGTCGATGATACGAATGAGAAAACTAACAGACATACAATAAAATATATATCATGAGAGTATTGATAAAGTAACAAAAAAACACAACATTAGTAGTTGTCGACGCCGAACGCACATGTACCGCATTATAAATTGTCATCAGGACGCATCGCGCAAACAGAAACGAATACCACGATGTAATTGTCACGCCGCCATAACATGCGAACAAATGACGAATAACAGACTATAAATTGTCGCCGCCGCAAGGCGTGGGCACCATGCTAGTTTATATATATGTAAATATTTTATTATTCGATTTCATGGACATATATTAGTAGTTACTAATATACTTTTCGTCGACTTTCATAATCATAATGATTTCGGCTATGTGCCATCCTCGAGTCGTTTTGGATTTAATAATCTTCGTCATGTCGTAATCGATATTATTCTTCTTTCAACATTGGTCTAGACTTAGTTGCATTTGTTTGAACACGCACTTATGTGTATGTATGCTCATTAGGTGTTTTGTAGCCCATACAAGACCTGCTAGTTGCTGTTATTATTTATCTGGAGTTGCTGTGCACCCGAAGGTGAATTTCACGACCCCATTTTACCTATTTTAATCCTGTTGGGGGAGATCAAAATGCAAACACTTGAACTGTTAGATAATTATATCACCTGAATGATAGTGCCACACTTATGATAAAGTCCTCATTTTAGAGTTACTGTTAATGTGGCATCAGTAGGAACTTATTTAGTAGATCTACTAGGTTTGACAACCCCACCCAGGTCAGTCGCGATGACACGATCGGATATCAAATAGGTGTAATATACTTCTTAGTCTTAAAGAGGCACAATTGAACTTGTCGAGCTTCAGTAACTGGATAGCTAGTTTATCTAGTCAAACGTGCACTGATTTCTTGAAAATTTCCTAGCTAGCTATTGATATATTGTCTGGATTTCTAAACTGAACTTGAACATGAACTGGAATTGTTGTTGAACAGTTAACCTTGAACTTAAACTTGAAATGTCGATGAATAGTTGTTTTACACTGAACTGTGACTGTTGTTGAACATGCGATTACATTAAACTGGAACTGCTTTTGAACTGATAAACCTGTGAACTCACCAACCTTCGTGTTGACACTTTTTAGCATGTTATTTCTCAGGTTGTAGAACATAGAGTATCACGAGTATGCATGCATGAGTCTTGAAACACTTTTAGTGTCTTTGGTCAAGTCACGTTACCTTGGGTGACGATATTTTTACGTGAACATTTACATTCTATTTATGCTTCCGCATTTGTAAAACTCTGAGTTTATATGTTAATGAAATATGAAACGTTTTTATTAATTGCTGTCGTTTGGTGTAACTAATGGACTACGATCCTGGTTTGTCACGCTCCCTGCAGAGGTATTCCGTGCGTGGATTTTTGGCGGTGTGACACCGGTCCGACCAGTGAACCGGTAAGTTAACCGGTTCACTTTCCGGTCCGGTTTTGAAAACATTGATCCAGAAGCTTCTCACTTGCTCATTTCTCTCATCTGAAAACTGATTCTCTACCCTGCCGACGTGCCATAATCACCTTATTGGCGTAATAGATGGTGGTCTCCGATGGTTAATAATGGCTTTGAGGGTTTGGGTTTTTCGATTACGACTGACGTTGTCGATTGAGGGTGATCGATGTACCAAAAAATTAGGGTTTTTTTTACAGTGGTGTCTGTAGCACGGCGGCTACTGTCGCTATCGTTGATGATGTATCGTGATACTCACTCGTACACCTGGTCTACCATATGTCGTTTATATCATCCCATTTTTGTATATACTCACGACTAGGAGCCGCTTATTCTTGAGTCATTTTCATTCTCTTAGAGTCGTGTACCCCTCTATTTTGTATATGTGGCGACAAGATGTCGAGTCATATCCAAGGATCACATCTTCATTCATGGTAAGTCGATTGCTTCTAGGGATTATTCTAGAACCTAGAGAAGGTTGTGTAATACCTCCCCCTGTTAATTAACTTTTCACCTGGTATGTGAGATTCTTGTTGTACCTGTCCTACCTGCACCACTGAACCATGATGTTCATGAAACGTTATCATGACGTGCTAATGGCGCGATCATGCAACTTCAGTGGTGGCAGCCTTGTGTATATTCAAATGGTTTCCTATGGGACACTTGTACCTGCCTTCGTATTCCTCATCTTTTCACAGTTGCCCTGATCTTCTAAGATCTTTATTTTCTCGTATTTATGATAGAGTTGCATCTACGTCAAAAATGACCTTTAGCCACTGAAAAAAACGTGGCTAAAACCATTTGGCCACGTTTTTTTCCATTCCAATCGACACCAAAGGTCCCGTGACCATAGGTACCATACGGCCACACTTGAAGATTAGTGGCTGTAGCAACTAAAAAACGTGGCTAAAGGTATCAATATTTTTGTTGAAATCAGGCATTCCATCTGAAAAGCGTGGCTATAGGGTAGCAATAGCCACATGAATTTTCTATAAGCGTGGCTAAAAGGTAGCAACGTCCACATGAATTTTCTATAAGCGTGGCTAAAGGGCAGCAACGGCCACATGAATTTGCTAAAAAGTTTGTTTTAGCCACGCTTATTTTAAAAAAAACGTGGCAAAAGGTTGCTGGAATTAAGCATTATATCTAAAAAGTGTGGCTAAAAGGAGGCAACGACCACATATTTAAAAAAAAAAACGTGGCAAAAGGTTGTTGGAATCAAGCACTTTATCTTAAATGTGTGGCTAAAAGGTAGCGACGGCCACATGAGTTTTTTATAAGCGTGGCTAAAGGGTAGCAACAGCCACATGAATTTTCTTTAAACGTGGCTAAAAGGTTGTTGGAATCAAACGTTCCATCTGAAAAGCGTGGCTAAAGGTAAACAATAGCCACATATTTATAACAAAAAAACGTGACCGTTTCTATCATATAGTCACGTTAAATTATCATATATGTGGCCATTTCTATCATATAGTCACGCATTAATAACTGCAAACGTGACCATTTCGTGTAATTAGAGATTTTATTTTCATTATTTTTATAAAATAAAAACGACAATAAACATAAAAAAAATAAAAACCAAATGATATTAACAACAATTCAAGATCCATACATAAGTTTTCAGTTTTAATATAAATAGACAATTTTCTAATGAAAAGTTATCTACAAATGCGACACTTCAAATAAAACAAGACCTACATTAGTCCTATCAACCTTGAATTACTCTTCCACCATGCTACGAGTTCGTCCTATAAAAACAAGTATCGATCAGTTAGATACCACAAAAGAGTTGATATGTCCTATAATCCATTTTGTTAAAACTAAGAAACACAAATACGATTGCCAACTATAATTTACCTCAACAAAATCACAGTTAGAGACATGTTAACTTTCAAAAAAGCATTCAGCACCTCCAACTTTGACCCGAACTCAACAAAATCACAGTTAGAGACATGTTAACTTTCAACAAAGCATTCAGCACCTCCAAATTTGACCCGGATAGGCTGCTTTAAATCTTTCAATAGAGTTTCCCATTGTAATCCTGCATTGATATTATGATGTATAGAATTATAAAAACACCTAAGATATAAAGTGTGTGTTACTAATACGAATTATACCTGTTATGCAAGCAATATAGTATCTTGATCCCTCGGATCCCTCTTCCCATTTTGCAACTCACAAACATCGAAAGAACCCATCTAATTGTGAAACTGGCAATTAGGAATATCATGACTCATATATATATATGTTACAAACTATTTTACTTACCTGTAGTTTTGGCAGCCAACATGAAGCAATAGGAAACACAAATCATAACAAGTTTATGACCAGATCTTTCATGTCAATTTGATGAGATATAATTAAGCAAGTAATTAAAACAATTTCAAGGAAAATCACCTTATTTTGCAAGACGAGGGTCATGGCTAAGACCATGCTTCCTCGACGTGTTGATATAAATTCTCATGAGGGTGAATTTGTTGCTTCCAAGATGATAGAAATAGTCCCATGTATATATCCCAGTTTTATGCAAATCATCCAAAAGTAACCTATTATTGGCATTAAAAAAATTCAAAATGACTCTATCAGAATCAAAAAGTAACTTATTATCTAGAAACAGTTTGTGACCAGTTCCTACAGTCGTCGGTGTCGTCTATTGTGACCCCTGTCACAACAACTCTTTCTCCACCCACAACTACTTCTTACCAGGTACACTCACTCTCTCATTCCCTCACTTGCTCTTTTTGTTATGAAATTTTATATGTAATTGGTCTATGAAAACTAAAAACAAGGGCAGAGGTAGCCTAATTAAGAGCACATGTACTTTCTGATTGAAGTACCTTATGTTTAAGAGCAAGCCTCCCAATTGCATCATTACTTATACTCTTTGTACCTTCTGTTTCTGCTAAACCAGGATTAAATCCATCTACCGTCTGATTGAAAAAGTTATTATAGAGAAATCTCTGTTTTAAACAAATCAGTCAGAATTTAATGGTAAAAGAAAACCTACAAATCACAAGAGAGCTGGTGACATGCCTGATTCACTTGTTTGATTAAGGTGGAAGACTTGATCCATAAACCTACAAAACGAATCGCATCAATGTAAGGATAATAAAATGGGTTATATTTGTATCTCCTAGTAGCCATGGATGGTAGGTAGCAGCCAAAACCTCTAACCCATTACAAATTTCATATTAGAAGTAATCATTACCAATTTCATATCTAAATGGTTATCATATCAGAAACAAAAATGAAGTGGGATCTTTACATCAATACCCATTACAATTTTCACCATAAATTGTTGTACTCACAATTCAAGAAGTAATCATTGTTTATTTATTTAAAAATTGAAAAAAAATAAGTGTTTTGAGGATCATCCCAACCAATCCAGCCTGTTTCAAACATAACATGTTTACCCAACCCGCACACCTAGCCACATCAACAGTTTCAACACAAATCTTGCCTTCAAATGCCTGGTAACATACAACATTAAAAGAGAGAATTTACTAGGTAAAGTTTTATGCATTCTGCACAATGTTGAAGAAGATTTTTTGCCTTCTCCAATGCTATATGCAAAGAACATAACCCCTGAATTCCAGAAGTACTCAGAGGCGTTGCTGCTTCAAAAAAGATAATCACTTCAGATGAAATGCTTTTTTTTGATTCTGAAGCCACTAATCAAAAAAGACCCTAGGATCTCTTACCTCCAAACCTTGAAGTCCAACAGGTAAGGAACCAGATACTTGTTCTGAACTTTCAGCAGATAGGGCCAATTTAGCCAAAGATAAAGCCTGCAAAGATGATCATTTACAAGCAATCAATAAAAAAAGGAATCATTAGTTTGTATCAAAAATTTAAAAAGATAAAAGATGGTTCATTACTAAATATTAAAAAATGAATGAAAAGCATATATACAAATAGTAAAAGTTTGAAGGCGGTTTGGTTTATACTAAGTTATCAAATTTGTTAAACAACTAAACCATAAATATTGCAAAGCAAACCTTATTTGTGTGATCAAAATATTATGACTTTTAACCATATAAACACATACCTTTTCAAAATCATCAAAATCAGAACCATAAAAAATTACCCTATTTTACATCATTGTCGTGTTTAGCCAACTGAGGAGAGAAGATTAACCATTCAGAAATAAACTAAGGAGTCAACAAGATAATTAGATTGTCCAGAAAGAAGTGACCTATACTTACCAGTAAAAATCTCCTTGGCGATCATGAAATTGGATCTTGAATCGGCTGTTAACTTTGTAAGACCAGGTTCCCCAGGTAAAGCAAAAACCACAATCCCTTTTGTCGGTGCGCGAATCCAAAAATCTTTGGACTGCAAAATCATGTGCATTTCTTAGTGGGCCTCCAAAAGCAGTTCTTGTTTGTACAAATCCCAGAAAAAAATGCATAAATCAATACCATAGAATTCTTCGTTTTTGGATGCTTTCTCGTTGTAAATAGACTTCCTGTAATGAACTACATATATCAAAGATACTAGGCATTGTATAATAAAACAAAACTAGAAGCATTTCCTAGCTTAATTCATAATGAAAAAAAGGGGAAAATGATGTTTGAACGGCTATTAGGCAATCAAAATCATAGGGTACCATTATGATCAGATATGGTAATTGAAGGTCTGACCCAATAAGGGCACTCGTGAAGCCTAAATCCCCTTAGCATGCACCTGAAACAATAACTTCAGTACCTACTGAACTGAACCCAAGTGATAAATTCAACCCATTTACCTTTGAATGATTTGAGCTTTGTTTTACTCAAGCGGTATAGCTAAAGAGGTAACAGGTTAAATGGTCAAACATGGTAAATGGGTCGACAGTCGCCCGAAGTCAATTCCTAAGGCAGACCACCTCCAAACTTCCTTTATTAAGTTATCCAGTTTATTATTGTAATATTATCGTCTTTGTTATCCTAGTTGGCACATTAACTGTTTAACATTCAACCAAAACCGGTTTTGACATGGTACCCAACCATTTCAAATGGTCAAAATATGGTTTTGACATGGTACCCAACAAGCAGAATAACAAATAAACATATCACAATCACGTTCTAACATTCTAACAACAAAACTACAAACCTTCCTTTTGGATTTGTTCCTTTAGAGAACCAGTGAAGTATAGTGTCTTCGGCAAGAACATCTTGGTCATAAAGGGACCTCACAACTTCAGGGAACAAGTTCATTAACTTGGTATCTTCATAACATTGAACTTGAACCTTGTAAAGCAGCTCTAGCTCAAGCTTTCCACTTGTGCAGAATGTATTCAATAACTTGACCCATGTTTTTACCTACACAATCAAAATTGACAAAATATAAACACAAATTTTCCTGTTGTTATAATAAATACAAGGTAGGTATTGTGATTGGATTATTATTACCTGGCAGAGAGCCAGATTAGCATTGTGTTGCTGGTTCTTCCCTGACCATTAAACAACATCCATCAAAACATCCCAAAGGATCCTCACAACCTCGATTAACATGTTGTTTCACTGTTTCTATCACTTCTAAAATATCAGCATCCTCTGATATTTTACGTGAAATGCTTAGAGAAAGCTTCAGCGGATCGTTTCCTAGATGGAACGAAGATGAACCTGTCTGCGAAAGGAGCTGAGGACAGAGGCGCCTTCTAAACCTAAACGGTGAGCGATACTGATATGGGAATAAGTAGATGTAGTAGTGTCGAATTTGCGAACCTCGCCTTATGTGAGGCCATCGGTGAATGATAAGACGGCTCCATGGATTAGGGATTGCAGGTCTGGATTATCGAGATTAGGGATTGCAGGTCTGGCTCCATGGATTAGGGATTGCAGGTCTGGCTTCCCGACTTCATTCAACGACGCCATTTCCGACGAGGAGGAGGCGGCGGGATCTTCTTATCTCGTTTGGGGGAAAATAAAATAGATAGACAAATAGGGGAGAGATAGACGAAGGGTGAGGGAAAAGGGGATAGATAGACCGATGGAGGGAACTGAAAATTAGGTGAGCGGTAAGTGAAAGTATGATAGGCGGGAACTAAAAGATTGGCTAGGGGGGAACTGAAAATTTTTAGTCACGCTTTAAAATTTTTACAGTGGCTAAAAGATAGTTATAATAAACATCACTTTTGGTCACACAAATTAAAATACATGGCTATATATATATTAGCTTTTAGTCACGTCACAAAAAAATACCATGGTTGTTGGTCGTATTTAGTCACACATAAATTGAAAAACAAACAATAGAGTGGCCGTTGGTCACATTTGGCCACACTTTTTTCAGAGTGGCTAGTAATTGTCACACTTGTTTGTAAAATTGTGGCTAAAGGTTCTGACAAGGTGTGTTTTTCGTCACATGTATGAAAAATGTGTGGCTAAAAGGCCCGAAAGCTATATATTTTGTCACGCGTAGAAAAAAATATGTGGCTAAAACTAGTGTGAATGACCTTTAGCCACGTTTTTTTTTAAAACAGTGGCTACACGTGTTCAGAAAAACAGTGGCTAAAGGTCATTTTTGACGTAGTGTGCGTTGGATTGACGCACCTTGAATAAAACTATTTTAAACAAAACAGTACCTGACGTGTACCAACTGATTTTTTTAATATCGGATTTGTGATCAAGTCGATATGTGTAGTAACCATCCTGCATCTTCGAGCACAGCTTAGGTCATTGTGATATGTCCTACTCACATCTCATTAAGCTAAATTTCTGGCTGACTCACTTCGGGTGGGTCATCCCAATGGAAGAGAGCATCTTATCTTGATCTTGTCATGCTAACAAATTTTGGTCAAGATAACCTTGGGTCAGTGATCAAATTATTGATTACTAGTTCCCACACAGTGGATATCTCATAGGTGCTCCACCATACTTGGTAGCTGAAGTAAGAGGAACTAGGGTGATCATATAAAGTAAATCACAGTTACGGGTGCACACGTATATGTAATGTGCAGTATATGGAAATCCTGGAGAACCCTACTAGGCAAGCTAATGGTCGTATTGAGGCCAAATTCCTGTATTTTTTTCTTTTCTCCTTGTGGCATTGGATGTTAAACATGTAGAACTGAACCAGATGATCGAAGTCATATATTTTTGTAAACGTTATTGCGCATGATCTTTTGTCTCATATATATGGATTCTAATCCCTTCGAGAAGCCTTTTGAAAATATTATGAACGCTAGTTTTGAGGGGACATTGTTTCACTCCTGTACTTGGATGGCAAGTTTTTTGTAGAGACCTAGAAAATATAAGGCCTTTAGCATTAGATATTTTGTAGGCTTGTTAATAATTGTAATTGGGCTAATTTTAGTGGGTTAGTGGGTTAATTGTGGTCCGGTCGATTATATGATATATGGGCCGAATTTTGTGACTTGTTTAACAAGTTGGGGTCAAGTATATAAGGAATATGTAGGTAACTTGTTTAAGGTTGTTGGTTTTTGTGTTTGCTCAAGGTGTAATCGAAATTCTCTCAAGGAGAATTTCGAATTCTTCAAGTGTAGTGCAACAAAGTTTAATAAAGTGTTCTTCTCATTACGGTTTGTGTTTCTTAAAGTTCTTCATTGTTTGTTTACTATATCATCTAATTGTTCTTGAATCATCTCTAGCCATCAGATTCTGCACGTTGGTTAGTAGACATTGATATCGCGTGAGGGACTAGTTTGATCCTTACAATTGGTATTAGAGCCAAAAAACACAAGTTTCGAGGCTCTTACTATATCAAATTCAAGTTTTTGTGGCTAACGATTTAAGTTTTCTTGGTGATTTTCAGCTTTTAGCGTGAAACGGGAAGTGTTTTTGCAGGTTACAAGTGTTTGCAGAATCAAGAATCTGTGTTCCATAAGCTATTCGATCGAAATCTGTGGTTTTGACCCTCATTCGATCAAAATTCAAGCTTTTCGATCCAAAGTTGCACTTCTCGATGGGCTTTTCGATCGAAGTACACTTTTCGATCACCCCTTTTCGACCAGGTTCCGTGGCTTTGACCCGTTATCACCTAATCGAAAAGGTACTTTTTGACCAGTCAACACTTTTCGATCGAGCCAAAACTCTGCCCGATCGAAAAGCAAGCTTTTCGATTCAACTAAGTCGATCGAGAACCACTTCTTGATCAACACCCTCTCTGATCGGATCCCCACCTTTCCGACCCGCCTCTCCCGATCAAAAACCCTGTTCGACCCAACTTCCACCCGACCGAAAACCCTTCTCGATTGACCATTTCTGATCGAAAAAGACTTTTGGATCCAAGCCTTTTGACCGAAAACTCTTTTTTTATTTATCAGTTTTCCCTCAATGGCATTCGATATGTCAAGCCTGTCCAGTGCAACTTTGGAAATGGACGCCAAGATCGGAACCAACGCCAGACCTCCGCGTCTGATGTCTGGGAAAGATTTCATGAGCTGGAAATACCGGTTTGTGAGTTATGTCAACTATAATGATCCTAAGATCATGCGTTCGGTTGAAGTGGGTGATTATGTGCCTAAGACAACTCCTGTAGCCGGTCAGGAGGGTCAACCCAAAGAGAAGTCAGACTGGACTGAAGATGACTGGGAAAAGGTAGAACGTGACAGGAAGGCTCTGGCTGCATTGACCATGGCCTTATCCCTTGAGGTTGACCAAGCCTTCAAAAAGTATAAATCCGCTAAAACACTCTGGGATGCTCTCGTTTTTGCATATGAAGGAAATGATGACATGAAAGAATATCGGAGGGAAAATCTCAGGGAACAATTCAATGAATTCAACTATGTGCCTGGGGAAAACATGGAGACCCAACTGCAGAGATTCATCAAGATTTTGACAGCTATGAAGGATGCTGGGGTGTTACTTACACTCAGGCTGAGGTAAATAAGAAGTTGGTGAACTCACTTCCACCAAATTGGGACAGCACCATAGAGTTAATCGAGAAGACTGTGGCAATGGGAACATCACCATTGAGTTAGCTCATGTCGACTATTAAGCAGAAGAGAGCTAGAAAGTTAGGAAATGGTGCTTTGATGAACCAAGTCAACCAAGCCTTCATCTCACAACCAACCACATGTCCAAGCAATTCAATCACTAATCAGACGACTTTTGTGTCACAAAGCCCTGGGGCTAGCTCATCTGGTTCATCCAACTTAATCTCTTTAGATATCAACAATCTAACCAAAGATCCTAGCTTTGCTCTTGGTATATGTATCATGAGTTGCTATCAAGCACTCGTTGCTGGTTCTCTACTTCCCACCGACTTGACTCCTAATGATGTCAATCAAGTCAACCCTGAAGAAGTGGAGCATATGGATATTTCTTTCAGATGGGGATGTCTGCCTTAAGGGCAAAATAGTTTATGGCTAAGACAGGGAAGAAGGACTGGAATGGAGGGAAAAGAATCAAGCTCAGTTTCAACAAGGCGAATATGGGGTGCTACAATTGCAATGAGTATGGTCATTATGCTAGAGAATGCACCAACTCGAAGGTTCAAAGGGATGTGAAAGCTGCTGATAACAGGAATGAAGGTATAAGAAAGGATGCTGGAAAAAATGATAGGGCACTGGTGGTTCAACATACCCCAGGATATGATTGGACTACTCAAGTGAAAGATCTGAGCGTGACACTTGATCATGTAGCCCTCCTTGCTGAAGAGGAAGCAGAGAAGGAAGCTGATGAAACAAGTCATCATGCTTTCATGGCGAACATCATTCCAGATTCTGAAGCCAGCTCAAGCAGTCATGGGGTATGTTCAAACACTAAATGTCAATCTGTGCTTAAAGAATGTAAAGACTGGGAGCGTAAGTTTGTTAATGAAACCCTAAATCACGAATCAACTGCTAGAGACCTTAGGGAGTATAAAGATAAAACCAAAATATTTAGAGAGAAACTAGAAGCTGCTAAGTTAGATGTTAAGAATCTTCAAACTCAGGTTAGTGAAAAATACATATCTTAAAATTGCTAACTCTAAAGTTGAAACTTTAACCAAGGAAGTAGAGGAACTTAAAGCTAAACTAGGAACATCAGAAAAAAAATTGAGCGTAACGACAAGATTGTTTCTGAAATGTTGAAGGCTAGTTCCCTATTTTACAACACTGATGCCAGAATGTGGCATGTTAATGGCAACTCAGGTTTGGGTTTTGGTACTGATGAAAAGGATGAAAAATCCACTCACACTATCCCGATGCCATTGATGCATGAAATGATCACTAATCATGAAATCTCTAAGACTACTTTAGAAGTTAAGGCAGAAATTGATAGAAAACTTGTTGCTTGTCCTATTAAAATATCTGCTCCTGTTTCTAACACTACTGACAATCCTACTTGTTGTGCAGATAAAGGTAATAAAGAAGCAGGGGTAGTGGATAGCAAGGAGTCTCCTAAGAGTCCAAAGAATTCTAATTATGATACTTTGATTTTGAAAAACTTGAATCATCTATTCAGTCTGAGTCAAAAACTTCATAGTCTATTTTGTTTGATAAAACTTCTGGGTGTGATGCTTTTAACATTGGCAAGTGTGATGTGAAACCATTGAAACCTTTAAGAACTGTTAAAATCTTGAGAAGAGGTACAGGACCACATGTTGATGGTCCCAAACACTCAACTGATGGTGTGTTTAATGTGAATGTTTATGAAAATCAGAATGATAATGTTGTCCAAAATTTGCAGAAAGTACGGGACGCCAGACCTCATGACTTTGTCTTGTACCCAGAAGTCAATTCTGTATATGACCACCTTAAGCCGATACAGTACATTTTGACCACTAAGCCACATGGTAAAACCCATTGGATACACAAAAACCGTTCGAAACCGACCTGGATATC
This sequence comes from Deinandra increscens subsp. villosa, assembly GCA_039602395.1. Lineage (NCBI taxonomy): Eukaryota > Viridiplantae > Streptophyta > Magnoliopsida > Asterales > Asteraceae > Deinandra > Deinandra increscens. Next base: position 57,584,940 of record JBCNJP010000007.1, on the reverse strand, counting down.
CACTGGGTGTAACCAACCACAGGCTCCCGTGTATCCCCAAAAGCAGTCTTGCCATGTGTGTGGTAAACCAGGACATTTGGCAAGAAACTGCTAGCATCGACCATACGAACCCTTCTATCCCAAGAGGGTTCATCAAAGGCCTGTACCAAACGGCCAAACACAGGGTGGCCCGGCTCAAAGGTATGATTTTTTCAAAATCCAAGGTGCAGAAATCAGCACCTCGGAAAACACAGGGACACAGAGTGAATCAAAAGCCCAAGTTACCTAAGCAACAAGCAAAGATTGATCTTAAAGAAAGCAAAGTGGGACAAATTTTTAAAAAATCAGTAAAGGCAGTTAATCCTTTTAAACCTGTTTGGATTCCAAAATCTGTTGGATCCTCAAAATTTGTTTCACACCCAAAGCATGCCAGTTTTTCTAAACCACCCATTCAGTCAAAACCAATTGGCCTGTCGAAATCAACGGGCTGGTGGAAGGATGATAGATGGAATGTACCAAAGGTGGTAAACCTGTCTTTCAAGCCTACTGGAGTGTACAAAAAGCACTCCAAACAACTCCAAAAGGTAAATTTTCAAAATCAAAATAGAAATAAAAATCCACCGAAAAGACCTCAGGAACTTGGGAAAGAAAATCACTGTCCCAGAAATGTCAACACCAAGGACATACTCAGTCCAACCAAAACAGGGCCACCTTCACCCAGACCCATTAAGGCCCGGGTACCCAAAACAAACTGATCTCCTTTGAATGCAGGAATAGCCAAGGAGGACTGATAACAACCTTTGGTATGTTGACAGTGGTTGTCCTAGGCATATGACGGGCGACATATCTCTACTACAAGACTTAGATCAATTTGATGGAGGATATGTGTCGTTCGCTGGAGGAGTTGGAGGATATATCATTCAGAAAGGGACAGTCAGAAACGGATGTCTCAGCTTCCATGACGTCAATTATGTTGAGTAGTTGAAGTACAGTCTGTTAAGTGTATTACAAATCTGTGATCGGGAGTATCCACTACTTTTTAACAACAAATAATGTCTAATTCTAAAACCTGGATACTCCATCCCTGATGATTGGGTGTTAATGCGAACACCAAGATACGGCAACTCCTATGTTCTCAACATGCAAAAATCCCCCACAACTGAGGTGGCATGTATTCTTTCGAAAACAACTAAGAATCATGCTCAATTGTGGCACAGGCGATTGGGGCATATGAATCTGAAGAATTTGAATTAGCTAGCAAGAGGAGGACTTGTCAAAGACCTTCCAATCAAAGAATTCGTGATCAAGGAGAAACGTGTGGCATGTGCTAACGGGAAGCAACACAAACACCCAAATAAGCCAAAATTATTCAACAAAATCTCCTCAGTATTGGAGCTGCTTCACATGGACCTTTTTGGTCAAGTCAGTATGTTAAGCCTTAACATTGTGCATTTTGTTTAGTTATTACTGACGATTTTTCTCGTTTCACTTGGGTGTTCTTTTTGCCTAGAAAAAGCGATGTTGCAGAAATACTGAAGGCATTCATCAAGCTAATTGAAAACAAGCTGAACCAGAAAGTAAAATCCATCAGGAGTGACAATGGGACAAAATTCAAGAATCGCACAATTGACGAATTTTGTGTAGAAAAAGGTATTGAGCATCAGTACAGTGCGCCGTATACTCCACAGTAGAATGGCGTGGCAGAACGACGCAACAGAACGTTGATTGAAGCTGCTCGTACTATGTTATGTGACTCCAAGCTGCCCTGTTTTGGGCATAAGCAGTCAACACTGCTTGCTATGTGCAAAACAGAGTCCTCATCAATAAGCGACACCAGAAGACACCTTACGAATTAATCTATCATGACAAGCCCATAATTGGGCATCTTCGTGCTTTTGGATGTCTTTGCACTGTTTTAGTTAACACTGATTTGCCAAAATTTGCTGCTAAATCTGATGAGTGTTATTTTGTAGTTTATTCTGACAGCTCAGCTTACAGGGTCTTCAACAAAACAACCGGTATTGTGATGAAGTCTACTAATGTGGATTGGCTTGAAGAAAATCCCTTAGATGGAGGAGTGGGTCCCGCACAAGCTTTTAACTACAATCAATTTTTCCTTCCATTTGGATTGGATCTAGTCATTGCTGAAGAACTTTTTGACGATTCAATATCAGTACCATCAATGACTCATACCATTTCAAAAACTCCTGTTACTACTTCCGACGCAGAAACAACACCAGTACATGAAACTGCTAATGCTGGTGTTGATGATGAGGCAGATAACGACCCCGGCACAGACACTGTTCAATCTCAGGTAGCTGATGGAGAGGCAGATGCTGAATCTAATAAAGAACTTGTTCAGCCAAATCTACCTCCAGAAATCCCAGTTCAAGTTGTTGCTGAAACAAGAATTCATAATTATGACGCCTTGGACAATGTCATTGGTCCTTTAGCTTCTGGGATGATAACAAGAAGTCAATCAGGAGACATCAACCACTGCATGTATTCATGTTTTATCTCCCAAACCGAGCCTCCAAACATCACAATGGCCCTAACAGATCCTATTTGGGTGGACGCTATGCATGAGGAGTTAAATCAATTCTCAAAGCTTTAAGTATGGAGGTTAGTGGAGAGCTTGCTGACAAAAAGGTCATCACAACTCGGTGGCTTTATAAGAATAAAAAGGATGACAATGGTGTTATTGTCAGAAACAAAGCACGGCTGGTGGTTCAAGGGTACAAGCAGGTCGAAGGCATCGATTATGATGAAGTATATGCACCGGTTGCTCGTCTGGAAGCAATAAGAGTCTTTTTGGCCTATGCATCCTACATGAATTTCACTGTCTATCAGTTAGACGTGAAAACTGTGTTTCTCTATGCTGAAATGGATGAAGAGGTGTATGTTACTCAACCTCCTGGGTTCATTGATGAAGAACATCCTTACCATGTGTACAAGCTAGACAAAGCTCCGTATGGTTTGCACCAGGCCCCACGGTCTTGGTACAAAATGCTGACTGACCACCTTCTAGATCATGGGTATATAAGGGGTATTGTGGACCAGACACTCCTTAGGAAAGAGGTTAAGGATGACGTTATCATGGTGCAAGTGTATGTGGACGATATCATCTTTGAGATGAGTCAAATGGGCGAAATGGAATTCTTCTTGGAATTACAAGTAAATCAAAGTGACAGTGGCATCCTTGTTCATCAAGACAAATATGTCACAGAGATTCTGGAGAAGTATAAGATGGCAGATTTAAAGCCTGTCTCCACACCCAATGCGGCCAGGTCGGCACTCACCAAAGATCCAGATGGTCAATCAGTAAGCGAGCACATGTACCGGTCAATGAACGGTTCACTGATGTATTTGACGGCCAGTCAACCAAACATCATGCTTGTAGTGTGCCAATGCGCACGATATCAGGCTAATCCTAAACTACCTCATTTATCTGTTGTTAAACAATTTTCAAAAATTTTAAGGGTAGGCCAAGGCTTGGCCTCTGGTACCCTAAAGAGTCTGGGTTTAATCTGTATGCGTTTACAGATAGTGATTATTGTGGTAATGAGGTTGACAGGAAATCTAAATCTGCTGGAGCTCAGTTCTTAGGAGACGGGTTGGTAGCTTGGCAGAGCAAGAAGCAGCACACGGTGTCTCAATCCACAGCTGAAGCAGAATACGTTGCTACATCTGCATGTTGCTCACAGGTGGTATGGCTGCATCATCAACTGGGAGATTACGGTTTGAGTTTCTTTGACACTCCCATCTATTGTGATAATAATGCTGCTTTGCAAATTGTTAAAAATCCTGTGCAGTACTCGAAAACCAAGCATATTGATATTAAAACACAATTCATATGGGACTGTTATGAACGCAAGCTCATTCACTTAGAACGGGTGCATTCGGATGACAATGTGGCAGACATGTTCACCAAACCCCTCCCTAGTGCAAATTTTGAAATGTGTCTCAAAGGCCTCTGATTAATAGCCTTTGATGAGTAGTCTGACAGCTACTATCGGTGTGCTTATTATTATTTTCATTAAAAAAATCATTAAAAATTACAAAATAGTGTTTTTATTCTCAGTGTTTTCTTTAAGAAAAAAAAAACTAAAAGCAAGGGGAAGATATAAAATAAACAACTTGATGTTTCCCCTAATTTTGTGTGCTTTTTAAAATTTTTAACTGGTTTTGTCTAACCAGGTTGGGAAATGATATAAATTTCCAGGTGTTTGCTGACTGACACGTGTAAGGTGGATGTGAAAAGTTGTGATTCATGGTTGATATGCTTCGTAGGCTCTGCTATCAATCAATCAAAAGGTATGTTTATCACAACACTTGAAAATAAAGTATGATGCTTGATAGGAAACACACACTTAGGTTAGTACAATCTCTATTTGACTGTGTACCTGGAATCCTGAGACACACGCCCAGTTCTGAATTTTGATGTCATGCTAAAAAAACTCCCATTCCCCCTGCTTTGCGTGAGCAATGACCTGGGAATGTTGTACATGAGTCAGGCCTCCTCTGTTCTGTAGTAGCAGAGAACTGGAGCCTCCATGATCCATGTATGTCTAAGATCACATTGTACAGTCTTATTAAACCCAAAAGATACCAATGGGTACAAACAAAAGAGACCGTCAAGCGTCCAAAACCCTCAGCCTTTGTCACTGATGAGAGCATTACCAAAAATGTTTCAAAAATTCAGTTGACGTTGTATTTTATCCCCAAACATCTCCGTGATCTATTCTTTCTTTTCTTAATCCAGTCTGGAGCATGATGTTGGGCTTAAGGAAAGATGTCGTGAAAAATGTTGTACAAAAACCAGGTATGCTTGATAGAATGTACAAAATATACCTAGGATTTATGTGTGTGACCTGGATAGATGTTCATAATTAATAAACATTAAAAGATAAAATATGTGATAAAACTGCCTGAGTAAGCGAAAGCGGCACGCGTTTAAAGTTGGACCAAAATACCGGCAACCACCTGAACACGCGAAGTCACTGAAGCTGAAAAAGGTTCCTCAGTCACAAACTATCTGGTATGATCCCTGATATGCCTTCTCACTCAAAGCTCAGTGTGTAAAGTATTAGATAATTTTATTTTGTATTGTTGTGTTTTTTATTTGTTTTTTTTATCTTAATCTTATTTTAAGCTGTCAGACGTAAACCTCTCGGACTTGTAATCAGGGGAACTCTCGGGAATGAATGGGAATGTTTAAGTTAAGGAATTTTGGTTTTATTTTAACTTTAAGTCAATGGGGTTAAGGTCTCAAAGTGCGAGGGGTGTTTGTGTAAGTTTTTAAAAAAAGAGCTGAGAAAGAGAAGGGGGACCGTTCGGAAACCACCTTCCTCACTTCTTGTGTTTTTCCCCTCTTACCCTTGCGACATCACCACCACCGCCGCACCTGAATCTGCACCTAAATCACCTCCGCATTACCTCCGTCACCGTTGCCCGTGCCACCCTATAATCGCCACCGCCACCGTCGTCTTCCACCTTCCGACATCACCTAGGTGGTCGATTTTCATCCCCAAACACACTCCTAGTGTTAATTTTGCGTTCTAAGTGATATGGCTCCTCGTTTAAAAAGATCTGCAAATCCCCCAAAAGACAAAGTCAGGTATGTGCTTTAACTGTTGTTTGATTGGGACGGGAAGGAAATCTGGTTTGAATGTGTTTGAGATTGAAATCGAGTGTAAAACCACTCGTTTATGGATTGTTAATCTAAGTTGCCGGTCTTGGATGAGGAAGATGACATGTTTCGATCGAACCAGGGGCTTTTTGATCAGGCTGGGAAGCTTTTCGATTGGCCCCCGGAGCTTTTCGATCAAGAAATCTCGGCAACCCGAGACTTTCCGGTCAAAATTGACACTTTTCGATCGAATGCTTAGGCTTTTCGATCAAAGCCTAGGCTTTTCGATCGAAGCCTAACCTTTTCGATCGATGGTCTTGATAATATGTCTTTTCGATCTGGATCACCGGTAATTGATAACTTTTCGATCGGAAGGATGCTTTTCGATCGAAAACCTAGTTTTCAATCGAAAAGGCACCTGATGACGTGTTTCAAATGTTTTTCTTCCATTTTTAGGCCGTTATGCTGCCCGTTTTTCGAGAAATTTCTTACGACTAATGAATTGCTGTTTATTTTGGTTTTATCTATGTTTGTGATTGTAGGGACTTAGAGTTTGGCAAGGACCACAACATTGTGGCATATCTGCTGGATCCCCCTGCTGACTACAAGGAGAAATACATGTCGATGATAGAGGGATTAAAGAAATGCTGCTTGCATTATGCACTCATTGCCAATCCAGTTATTTGCAAGAGGATGCAACAAGAATTTTGGAAGACGACACTTGTTTTTTACGATGAGAAGCAGATTATTGCAAAGATCCAGGGCACACGTATTGTATTGACTGAAGAAAACTTTAGACAGGCTCTCTGGTTAAAGGATGTTGCTTCAGATCCCATAGCTCTGGAGAAGGAATGTGTTACTCAATGTTTGAAGGAAATGGGTTATCACACTCTGTGACAATCTCATATTTCAGGTTATTATTTAAGTATTATTTAAATAATTTAAAAGTGTTTTCGCGTTTATTTACTGCATTATAGTTGATCAAAATATATAATCAAAAAATATTCGGGAAGAATGTGAATAATCCGAAAAAAACATAAATATCGTGTAGATAACTATATAAAGTTTTACTATGTTACTTAATCTATTGTTAAGTTAAATTGTGACCACCTCAAAACAATCTTCATTTCTTTTAAACCAACAACCCTTGCACCTAAACTCCAAGACAAGCCTAACTAATTGCTTATCCATTATTTTTCAAGTAGTTTTTGGAGCTAATACAAGGTATATAAATTATATTATTTCAGTGTATTTAGTTATAATTATTCTTGTGTTCATCTAATCTAAAACAAATTATAAACATTCTTTTATTAACTAGATGTTATTATAAAAGAAATTATTATACTTATGATTTGAAAAAAAGGGGACATAACTTGCACATATAGCTCGACGTAAAACACGTGTTTTTAATTTCAAGTATGTATGACCAAATTCTTGATTCATACAAGTTCTAAGTTGACCGTAAGTGAACAAAAATATAATTAGTTGACAATTATTCTTTTGTTAAAAGGTGTAACAAAAAAAAAAAAACAAATAAAAGATGTAGTGATCTTAAAAATCTAGACCAAAAATGGGTTATGTTCAAAGTTATTTACAGAAGACTTGGTTATAGTTAAAATATATTTATAAGCAAAAAAATAATTATTTTATTGATATTTAGAATTTATAAATATTAGAGGACAAAACTAGTAACCGGGTTAATTAGTGACAGTTAGTTCTGTCGGTATTAACCATTAGTTGAGACGTTTTGGCTAAGGGGCTTGTTTTCAAGAAAATGTTAGAGACTATATTTTTAAATAGAAAAATATAAATTTAGAAGATTTTCTCTAGATATTAGTATATTAAGACTTGTGGAGACGATATTTATAAAATGGTGAGTTTAGCAACGGTTAAAGACGACGGATAGCGCTAAGTAAACTTTGCATGATTTACACGTGACCCGGATCTTATATTATTTATGCGATAGGCATTATCGGATATAAACTAACCAAACGTGTTTATATATATTTTTGCGAAAATATATACATTAAAAAGTAACCAACAAACCGATTTATATAAAATAAGGATGGAACGTGACGCCAATTGGATGAACCTTGCGATATATAACTGTGATAGAAGATATGTATTAGAATCGTGTATATATGTTATAGGACGTGCGTAATACAGTTTCTCACACCAAGACCAGTTCGAGTATTTTCAAAAAGTTTGCTAGCACAGGTGAGTTCACGGCCCCTATTTTTCTAAATATATTTCCTGGGGAAGATTAACATATATAAAATCATGATTTACATATTACAAGTGGTTTATCTTGTTACATGAGTTGATATCCGGTGTAGCAATCGTAGCCCCCTTTAGCTTCTAACGGTAATTTAAGGGATAAAGCGTGATAATTTCGGATGGATACATTGGGTGTGACGACCCTACTCGTAGTTAGAGTCGCTCTAATTTTGACGGGAGAGTCAAGCGAGTACCTAATTAGTCATTTCTGGTTGATGTGTGCTATATAACAACAATGGGCCAATAATCTGGAAACGGGGTCAAGCAGCGTTATAAGAGTTCATGGTAGTAAAAATAGTGTTATTCTTGAAATTTATAATAACGTTGTAAATCTCTGGGATATTTATTGTTTTAAAGCTATACTTTGTTTTATCAAGTTATCAAAACCTGTGAATTCACCAACTTTATGTTGACTTTTCAAGCATGTTAATCTCAGGTGAATGACGTATGAAGTGGTCGTCTATTAATAAAGGAGTCACATGCTAGGAACAAGTCTATTGGGGGATTTCACATGCATTTCTTTATATAATAAATGTTTTAAAATTTCATTTCCATGCGAACTCATATTTACTGCTTTTGGGTTGTAACCTAAATATTATGACATGTTATTTTATGAATACTTTTTGATAAAATCATATAGTTGTCATTTGATATAATCATAGCTATGATCCATGATCGTCACCCCTCGTTCTTCCGCAATCTTTTCTAGCGGGGTGTGACACACTGTGTCTCCACCTACAATTAAGGCTCTTCTTCCGCCTTACTGGAGAATGCTGGCTCATTATTTGCAGAAATGTATCATTCCTAAGAAGAGTTCAACTGATCAGCTAAACCAGGTGCACACCCATGCAATGGTGTCACTGGTAAGAGGTTTAAGGTTCAACTGGTCCAGATTAATATTTAAAGACATCAAGGCCGTTGTGACAAGGGATGAGAAATTTGCTGTTGTTCCAAGATTTATACAGCTGGCTCTGGATTCCAGATATCCAAATCTGAGAAAGTTGGGTGATACTCATGATACAAAACCAATGGGGATTGAGGTATTTCCAATGATAAACCCTAAGAAAAAGCTAACTGATAAAGTCCCATTTGGAAACATATTCCAGAATTTCCTGAGATAGTGAGAGAGGAGGTCCCCATTCAAAGGAATGTTGTAGTTGAAGAAGAACACAATGTGCCTGCCTCACAGAAGCCCGTCACTGAACTTACTGATAGTGATGATTGGGTAGATTTTGATTTGGAAGATGTGCAAATTGAAACTTTTCATTTTGATGATAGTGACAATATTAATTATGACTCGTATCTTGATGACGTTGAAGTTGAGGACGAAGAAGAGACATAGACTGTTGAGATTCCATTGACAAGAAAATGGAAAGCTACAGAGGATCCTCCCCTCGGTACTTCTATTACAGATGATCTGACTGAAAAGGTAAAGGTTTCCACAAAACACCTTACAGAAGCTTTAAATGACCCAAGAAGGAGACGATTGGACCCTAGAGTACCTCTATCTACTAGCACTGGAACAGGTCAATCGTCCTCCTCCTCACAACTCACTACCCAAGACAAACGGAAAGTTGTAAAGATGGCTGAATTCAGACTTGAAAGAGAACTTAGAGCAGAAATAGCAGAATTAAATGCATAGAATTCAGCTCAGAATGAAGTAATTGTTGACTTGATTGGTGTACAGAAGGTGCATAACACAGAGCTGGAAAACAAGAAGAAAGTGAATAGAGAATTCTCAAGACAGATTAAAGAATTGCACAAGCTGGTAAAGCAGCTTAGTTCTACTGATAAAAGTGGTTCAAGCCAGTCAAAGAAAGATGACAAAGGAGATCCATGTGGTAAAGGAAACAGTTCTGGAGCAAGTGATTCCTCACATTCACCAGTGTTCGATTTTGAGGCTGATATACCAGATGATTCTGCGTCCGGTCCCGTTCTTTCTAATGGTGCTACAAAAGAGACAGATACAAGGGATCGTGACTACATGACGGTACCTTCTACCGAGTTTGAAGGAGGATGTGTTAAATCATAGTTCTAAGTTATAGAGTGTCTTGTGTATTGTATCTAAGTGAGCATTTGTATGAGTCTTTGTATGAACATTCAAGGTGACGTACCATCTGATGCACCGTACCATTTGGTACGCACGTACCAAATGGTCAGCTAGTTGGTACGCAGACCTGTTATGTTGCAGCTATAAATAGCTCGTGTTGAACTAAGAGTTTAACACTTCTGTCATTTCTACACCTTTCTATGTGTGTTCTAGAGAGAGAAACCAGAGCTTACTTCTTGTAATCTTCAAGTGATTAATAAGAACAAAACTTATTTACGTTTGATTTTGTTATATTTATTGATACACGCAGTAATAAGATTGTATCTCGGTTTTACAAGTGGCATCAGAGCATTTGGTTGCTATACTGCTGTGTTTTTTGATTAATTTTCGGATTTTTAGAGAGAGAAAGTTTGGGTTTCTTCAATTTTCATTATTTTTTTCAATTCTGAGTGTTTCTTGTGTTTTCGTAGTCTACTGCTGCGAATTACATTCCAAAACATCAAAATTTTCGAAAAACCATCAATTTCAGGGTGGTACACAGTTGGTACGCTCGAAGAACAGCTGGTACGCCTTTGGTGCGTTCTGTGGTACGCAAGGCAATCTTCAAAGGTTCTCGTACGTTGGTTTTTGGTACGCACGGCAATCTTCAAAGTTGGTACGTGACGGTTAGTTTGTGGTACGCTGACAGTTACACCGTACCAAAGTGGTACGCTGGTGAATCTGGTCCATTCTCTGGTACGCTGAGTCTGTGGTACATGGGTGGTCCGTTGAAGATTGGTGGTCCGTTGATTAATTGGTTGGTACGCTGAGAGAGATTTTGTTCCGTTGGCAGAAAAGTGACTTTCACTAAAACTAACGTAACTTGAGGTCCGTTAAGAGTTATGAGAGCTAATACTAGCCAAACGACCGTCTCGACGAGATATAGACTTTTACTCGCCTAACAGTCAGTACCCTCCGTTTTGGTACCCAAAATCCATTGTTAAGTCCTCCATTTTCGCATCCAAAGTTTTCAATACCAACAAAATGTCTGATTTTCAAGCGTTTGCGGCTATGCAAAGCACGTGCAAGTTATGCTCAATTTTGATAATGAAATCAGAACAATTCAGAAAGTTCCTATGCTATTAAAGTTGGAAGATTATCTAAATTGGAAGCAACGATTTTCTGCCACATCAGCACAAATGATATTGATTTGTGGATTCCGATTCGAAAGTTGTATGTACGTCCAACTGAAGATGGTGAGTATAAGGAACTTCAAGATTTTGATGGTGATGAAAGAAAATGTTACGAGCTTGAACAAAAAGTTTATGGTTATCTTACCATGGGTTTACCTATCGAGCTAGTTGTTGCATCAATGCAGCACTTGCAAAAAAGCTAAACAGTTGTGGGATGCTTTATCTGCTCGATGTGAAGGCAATGATGAATATAAGAAGAGTAGACGAAAAGTGTTGAACAAGAAATTTGAAAATTTTCAACATTATGAAAAGGAAAATATTTTCTACTCTTGTTTCAAGGTTTTCACATTTGATTAGTGAGATGAAAGTGGTTAAAATTGAAAAGACTGGGAAGGAATTGAAAGAGAAATTGATGGAAGCCTTACCATCAAAATGGGAGAATTATGTGTTGTTACTGACTCATGACAAAGAGTATTCTGCATCATCATTTCATGATCTCACCGGAAAGCTTCATGGTCAAAATTCTGCAAGTATTAATGCAAAGTCTAAATTATTTAGCTTTTATTAATCAAATCCACCTCAAACAGCATTTGCTGCTTGTCATGGTTCAGGAAATTCTGAGAATTCATCAAGAGGGTGTAACTTCACTATCCAAATCATTCAAGTCAATCGTCATTTTCTGCAAAAAACACCTAATGAACGTTTAGCGTTGATATCTGTTTTGTTATCTTCATATTATGGGATGATGAATGATGGTTTGCCAACTGCTAATTTGGTTGAAGAAGAATTTGATCAAATAGATCCAGATAATCTTGAGCAAATGGATATTAATTGGCAACTTGCGATGTTAGCCCAAAGAGTTAAAAGATTCAGGAAGAAAACCGGATTTCAAAGTTTAAATCCGGATGGCAAGGTTGGAGTTGATAAATCAAAGGTAAAATGTTTCAAATGTTTTAATTTTGGACATTTTGCTCATGAATGTTCAAAATCAAATGCATCTTCATCAAAGTCTCCAACAACTTTAGTTTCTCAAGCCGATAAACAATATAATTGGGGACGAACTTTTGATGATTCACATCCAATTGCTTTAACGGCTATTACTTCCGAATCAAAAGCACAAACATCGAATGAAGGTTATGATTGGGCTGTCGATTTTCCTGATGAGTCTTCATTTCGTGTTGAATCTGCGTTTGTTGCTCAAGTTATACATAGTGATGACGAAGTAGAAGTAACTGATTCTGAATCTGAATCAAGTGGATCTGGAATTAGTGGTTATGAATCTGTTTGTGAGTTTTGTTGAGGCATGAACCTTGTGTGGCCGTTACTGTTCGAATTGTCAAACAGACTGATTTTTCGGAGACATGAACTGGGGTCCGAAACCCAGCCGAGCTCCAAGTTCGGAGTTGTCCGAAGGTGGTCCGAACTCCAGGTTCGGAGGGAGTTCGGATAGAGTTCGGAGGTTACCTAGTTCGGACAGAATGAAGAAGTATAAATAGTTTCGTCTTTGTATTTATTTGTAAGTTTTTCTCCAGTGTCTTTGTGTTCAGAGGGGAGGTTCTGTCCAACCTCCCCTGGAGCTTAAACGTTTGTATACTCCTTCAGTCATGTAATCATTCGACACGAATCAATGACAAAACGTCCGTCTTATCCATAGAATCGATCCGTATACGGTTTTTCAAGTTTTGCTCTCAAAAAGACAAAAAGATTCAAGGATTGATAAAAGAACATGAGTTATTGGTTGTTGAAAATAAAAAGAAGATAGAAGGATTGGCAAATACTCGGAAGAAGTTGGAAGATGTAATTCATGAACTGTCCTCTCAGAAAGAAAAGGTTTCAGATTCTCAAGCCGAAGTTATTGAGAATGAGTTAAAGATTAAAAGTGTTGAAAAAGAATTTGAACAGAAATTTACAACATTATCTGACGAAAATGCTGAATTACTCAAAGAAGCGAAGAAATGGAAGGCAGAAGCTGAGGTGTTGCAAATGATTTTAATAATTTGTTTGAAAAGTCCAAGATTAAACTTGATATGCTCAATAAGTCTTCTGATGAACAAGCTGCAAAAATTGAAGCATATCAGGTTGATATGGAAAAGTTGTTAGATGAGAAGAGAGAATTGGTTAGAGTAAACAAATTGCAAAATGCAAATTTGAATATTCAGAAAAGGAATGAAGATAAATTGAAGAAAGAGTTATTTGCTGGGCTTGATGAGTTGAGATTGCAAAATTATGAAACTCATAAAGTGGCAAAGAAGTTAATTACAACGGAAAAAGAGTTGGCTGAAGCTCATCAAAGAATTTCTGAATTAAAGATTGAAGTCATTGATTCAAAACGTCTTTTGAATAATGTCACTAATTCCTAATCTTTTACAAGTTTCTTGGCCAAAGACGAGAATTTTGAGAAAATGTTTAACAAAACAGTTTCACCACCAGGAAGTCTCAAAGAAGGTGTTAATGATCTGAAGGAAAAGGTAGAAACTGCTGATTATTCTGAATTTGTTGACAAGAAATCTGATGGGGGAAAGGTTGTGAAGTCACAGAAAGAACAGAAAGATGAAAAGGTTGTGTCTGATTCTACGTCTACTGAAAAAGAGAAATCAGCAAGTTCAACTGAGAAGACTGCTTTGATGAAAGAATTTTCTATGAACAAAAGAATGTTAAAGCAGTGAAAGCTGAGTTTTCTCGTCTTGCAAAGAACGGACATACATCATCCGGTTTTGAAGAAAAGGTTTTGGGAATACATGTTGGTTTAGGGTTCAAGACCACGAATGTTAAAGTTGATGGGGTTCAAGGTCAGAAGGAACAGAAGCTGAAGCAAGTCAAGTTGAATCAAGTAAAGAAAGATGTTTTTAAAGCTGAAAAGGTTCAGCCCGAGAGGTTTTACAAACTCAAGGGTTCGGAACAAATTTTTTCTGATAAAGAATTTCCACTTCATTGTGTGGATTCTCAGAAAATATCAGAGGTTTTTGTGAAGACTGCTGATCCGCGACACAAGAAGCATCAATATGTCCAATATTCTTCTGGAGGATCAAATTCTACTCCGAAAAGCCCGACTTCGAAATGGGTTCATGATCATAGATTTCAGGTATATGATACTTTTTAAGATCGTTTTAGAGATGACTATTTTTGTGAAGCTATGCAGGTTCCACAGAGGCGAAATGTAAACAATCACTTGTGTTATAATTTCTGACAAAAAAGGCATATGTCACAAGACTGTCCGGTTTCTGCTGCTTCTACATCAAGAAGACACAAAGTTCCATATGTTGGTAAAACTGCCAAAACAAGATTCTTTGATGAATATGGCAGAGTAGTTGATGAATATCCACAACCTACATTTTTAAAAATCAAGGAAGATTTTTTCCTAAGTTTAAAAATGTTCCATATGTAGGTTGTTCGTCACAATCAATTGTGACAGGTTCATCAAATTCTGATTTAGCACCTCACCAAACCTGGAAACCTAAAGTGGTTTCAAAAGGAAATCAGGACACTGGTCGACTAGAAGCGATTCGCTTCGGGTCATTTATAAACTGACGTGTTTGACCAGTGTGCAAGTATTTCTAGAAGACCTATCGGTGATTGAAAAGTTGCTGATGGAGGAGTATTCTACTGAATTAAGTTAAATTACATGTGACATCAAATTTCAAAAACTCAAATTTTGTGAAATCTAAATCGGAAAGGTATCCACGTCGAAAAGTCAATTTTATTTCTTTAATGTTTTGTGTTCTAGTTTAGGGGGAGAACATTGAAAATACCAAAGATAATGTCTTTGTGTTTTTGTTAAAAAGAAAATCCAAAAATAGAAGGGGGAGAAAAAGGAAAAATTCAAAAACATTGAAAAATGAGAAATTGTATCCGACATAATTGGGAAATGATGGTACATTGGCTTACGTGTCTGACTCATGGATAAACTAGATGGAAAAGCCATAAGAAATTGTTCGATGTGCTTGGTAGGCTCGACATTAAATCAGAAAGTATTCAATGTGATATTCATTAAATACTAATGCTTGACCAAGTGGACAACATCTTGAAGCATGCCTCAAGATATTGAAAAGATATGTGAAAACGAAAAATGAGAAGTCACTGTGTAAACATGTGTTCATTTTGCAAAGATTTAAAGTAGTTTGATTTTCTTTATGTTATCAAACGATCGGACTTTCTTTGCGTATCGAAAGATCGACCTGATTGTTGTTCGTTTGACATTCTGCTTTATTTTCTTTGGTGTTTCGTATAACTCATCGGAATTTCTCTGCATATACGGAAGTATCGACCTGATTGTTGTTGAGTTATACAATCTCAACTTGCTTTATTTTCTTATTTTCTTAAATCTGAGGCCTTATCTGCGTATCGAAAGATCGACCTTAAGGTAGACGATTTAACGTTCTGATTTCTTTTTGCATGGAACATAGTTGACTATATCATGAATACAATCATTATGTGATTGAAGCACAAATGAAATCACAAAGTGTCATATAAAAAACATATCTGAGTGTGTCTGATAGTGTGGGGTACACTGGTCAAAGCAATCTAATCAATACAATAACATATCCAGATGTTATGAGTATGATTGTGCCTGAGTTTAAGATGGACAAATTATACTAGTAATCGACATGACTTATGTGCTGAAGTAATTGAAATTGAAGTGTAGTTCAGCATGTTATTGTAGAGACTCGAATTTGTGAGGCTTTTGCATTAGAAATCCGTTTGGGCTAGTTTAATTGTAATTGGGCTAATGTGTAAGTGGGTTATTATGGGCTAGGTCTAGTTGGTTGTAAATAGGCCATGGGTTAATATAAGGATAGCTAGACTAGATGTTTAGGGTTGCTTGTTTTTTGGTGTTCTTGTGTGTTTTTGCGATTGAAGGTGTTCCGAAATTCTTAAGAGAATTTCGGCTTTCAAGGTGTTTAGAAATCGAAGTCTTGAAGTGATTCAAACTGGTTTGTGTGTTATTTATTGCTTTTCTATTTGTTTTACATCGATTATATTGATTATTCTTGAATCATCACTAATCACCGGATTCCGCACGGTGATTAGTCGACTTGATATCGCGTGAGGAGAGATTTCGATCCTTACAATTGGTATCAGAGCCAAGAAACGCAATTTTCGAGGCTCTCGCGATATCAGATTCAAGGTTTTGGAAAACTAATGACTTGAGTTTTTGGTGGTTTTTTAGCTTTTAGCACTCTTGGAAGTCTTTTTGCAGGTTTGGTCACAAAACAAGAGATTGCGAGGTGATTTGCTCAAGTTTGCGAACTTTTCGATCCAGCATAGCAGCTTTTCGATCAACCTCTCGATCGAAAAGTCATCCCAGACGCCTTCCTGTGATCGAGAAAGACCCCTTGTGTCTTTTTGATAAGTTGTTTTCAGTCCAAAAGTCCCTCTTTGAGACTTTTCGATCAGTCGCTCATAATCGAGAAGTCCCTCTTTGTGACTTCTCGATCAGAAATTTCAATCGGAAGGTCCTCCTCAGCGACTTTTTGATCAGTCATCCCACAATCGAGAAGTGACTTCTCGATCAGTCATCTCGATCGAAAAGTCCCTTCTAAGACTTCTCGCTCCAGCCCTACCTTTTCGATCGTAAACCCGTACTTTTCGACCACAATCCTACCTGATCGAAAATTACTTTTCGGCCAGTCTCCTCCGATCAAAAACCCCTTTTTGACCCACCCTCTTTTTCATCGAAAACCCCTGTTATTGTCTCTTAGTGTTTACAATGGCCTTTGACATGTCAAGTTTGTCAAGTGCAACCCTTGAGATGGATGCGAAGATCGGATCCAACGCCAGATCACCTCGTCCGATGTCTGGCAAGGACTTCATGAGCTGGAAGTACCGATTCGTGAACTATGTGAACTATCATGATCCCAAGATCATGTGATCAGTTGAGGTGGGAGACTATTTCCCATCGACACCTGGAGTACAATGTCAGCCACCCAAACCTAAAGCCAAATCAGAATGGATTGATGAAGATTGAGAGAGGGTGGAACGTGATAGAAAGGCACTGGATGCTCTAACCATGACTTTATCTCCAGAAGTAGCTAAAGCCTTCAAGGTGTACACATCTGCTAAGACACTTTGAGATGCTCTTGTTCCAGCGTATGAAGGAAATGATGATATGAAGGAATCTCTACGCCTTTGTCTTTTATGAGTAAATGTAGATTTTTATAAAAATAAATTATTTTTATAAAAATAAATACAAGTCTTACATGTTGAAAGACTTGATGGATTTTTCATAATCGTTTTGTTAACTCAAAACAATCTAAACATAAAGACGCCGCGTAGTAATAAAATCGGGACCAATACGGCGATATCCGCGATAACGTCGGGTAAATAAACTATCTAAAAACATGACTTTTATAAACGTTTTAGGGAAAAAACGTATAAGTCCAAGTAATGACTTAATCATATACTCTCATGACGTTTTTAAAATAAATATTTTTAAAGACATCATTCCTTTTTCCTAACAAGTAAATAATTATTTTAGACAAATAAATTTTTAAAAGTTCCAAGACTTTTCTAGCTAGTTAAAATAGTTATAAATTAATAACTACAAAATATTAACTAAAAGATTCTATTTTTCACAAGTAAAATAATAAACATTATTATTTATACAAACTTGTGTAACCTTCTTCATAACTTATAAATAATCGAACGGAAGATTATGTAAGGAAACGTCATAATTATTTTTGGTAATTATAACCCCGACTTTCCATAAAGTTTGATATAAACTAACGTGATGGGAAAATTATAAATAATATATGACATATTATTTAACTCAATGTTTAACACTTGATTTGATTTTATTTCGATTGCATCGATATTTCCATTCCCTTTATATTATATTTTCAACATAAATATACACTTGTTAACGCGTATTTATCTAAACAATAAATACTAATAATGGCTTTTCAAGCGAATACAAACGGGATTAAAACGTCAAGACTTGACCAGCATCACTTGGGTGACTTACGTTACTCAATTGATTGTAGACCTTATGCACATGTTTATTTAATTATTTAGGACATTACGTGCTGTTGGGTTATATAACAAATTATCACTTTAAACACGAGTACGCAGCGGAATTAATCCTAAGAATTAATCTAACTAACCGGTTAAAGAACGTGTACCTTTTTAGCTCGGCAAGAGAAGAACCTTTAGGATTTGAAGTAAATCCCTCTACGTTCGCACACACGACACACCGATGTACGTATGTTAGTACTCGATCACGAACTCCTCTTGGTGAAGTAGGCTTGGTCGAACCACACAAGAAATCAAAACCCCTAGGGTTCTTTCTTGTTGCCGAAAATTAGAGAGAGAGAATAGAGAGAGATTAGGGTTTAGCACTTTATCAGATAAATGCCACCCTAAACCTTAAACCCATAAGGTTTATTTATAGGGTTTAGGAACTTGATGAACAAGTTAGGGATTGGGATAGGGCTTCATGAAATTTCGGCCCTAAGGTCTATCCCAAGCCTTTTCCTAATTGTAATCAAATTACAACTCTCTCTAATTTACAACTAACACCCCTGTTAACAATTAACTGTTAGTTTTTAACCACCCCTCGTTAAATATTCGTGATAAATATTAATTAACTAATTAATTAATACAAATACATTAGTGTCGAGATGTGTAACCCCGTAGCTTAAATACTTTCCGGACATACGCTTATTAATACGTGATCATTTCTCCTATAGCTTCTACAGCTGCTGGCAAACCATTTCCCACGTACAACTGCAAAGCCCCAGGCTTCAGTTTCCTCCTCTTTCTAAGACCCTGTAACGAATTACAGATGTGAGTTCCACAGCCAGTGTCATACACCCATGAATCACACTTAGAAAAGGAAAATAATTCAATTGTGAAGATACCTGAAGTACTAGTCCCACTAGTATTCTTTTTCTTCTTCATCAACTTAGCTAGATAGGTAGGACAGTTCCTCTTCCAGTGTCCAACTTCACCACAATGGTGACAGATCTGGTCTTTAGCCGGATGCTCTTTTGCGGCCGGAGGGGTTTGCTTGGTTTTAGGAACAAGCGCAACTGCCTTGCCTTTTCCCTTACCATCATTCTTGCCCTTCGCCTTTTGCGGTCGTTTAGCCTTTTGGATCTTTCCCCCTTTGATCATAAGAACTTGGGGTGTTTCAGTGGCCTTCTTAG
This sequence comes from Deinandra increscens subsp. villosa, assembly GCA_039602395.1. Classification (NCBI taxonomy): domain Eukaryota; kingdom Viridiplantae; phylum Streptophyta; class Magnoliopsida; order Asterales; family Asteraceae; genus Deinandra; species Deinandra increscens. Next base: position 57,565,689 of record JBCNJP010000007.1, on the reverse strand, counting down.
GAATCGTTTTCTCATACTCGACAAGCATAGCATGAAGCTCGGTATAGTTTTAGTCATACTATGCATGTTGTAGTTGCGCACAAAACCCTCATAATCCTTCGTAAGAGATTTGAGGATCATGCCAACTGCCACAGCCTGATTATACCCATATTTGAGCGATTCCAATTTGTCAAAGTAGCTCTTCATCTTGAGCACATGACTATTGACCGATTTACCAGTTTCAAGCTTCAAGTCGTGGAGTTCCACAACTAGGTCGAACAATTCAACACCAGCTTGTTTTTCATACATCTTCTTTAGCTCTTTGATCATATCACAAGGTGTATGAAATTCGTATTGCTTCTGAAGATCGGGAGTCATACTCGAGATCATCATGCAAGCAACCTCATCGTATCTGCTATACTCTGTATTGTAGAACGCTTTCTCTTGATCAGAAGCATTAGCAGCTGGCTCGGTCGGCCATTGACTTTCAAGGACATCGGTCCTCCGTTCAACTCTAAGGACAATCCTCAGTTGATGGTACCAGTCATTGAAGTTAGATCCATTCAGCTTTTCTCTTTCAAACATTTGACGAAAAGCATGACCAACATTGTTTTGAGGAGGGTTTGTTGCCATCTACAAAGCAGATTAAGTTCAAAAATCAGTATTTTCGATAATCTTTTCCTTAATAAATTTAATTACCCAATGTTTAAACACTTTAAACAATTAAGTTTATTAAGGCTAGGATCCAATTGACATGCCATCATTTCATCAGTTGATCTGCTAGAAATGATGCATTTAAAAGGTAAGTGACGATCAATAATTGTACTCCAAGTACAATTCCTAGATTTTATGGGACCTACAAATAATACTTGTGAATCTTGCACCAAGTAATTTGTAGTCATGTTTCATCCCATCTTTTGCCACGGGCCAAGGGTCTCACCGCCTAGCTCGCTTTAAGTCGTCCAACTAAGAACGCACAAATTGTCCACCATTGTGTACCAATGAGTGGGAATTTGCCATGTAAATGCCATTTTACCATTGTGTACCAATGAGTAAGATGACATCCACAAGTGTCCTTTTCAAGGTGGATGGCAAAGACTTAAGTTTGGTTTGGGTCAAAACAATTTTGATGTGTGATCAAAATGTTATGTGGTCAAAACAATTTTGATCACATAATGTGTTTATAAAATTTTTAGTTTGTCTTCCAAGTCAAAGGAGCTTGGTAGCTCCATTTGCAACACACAAAGAAGCGTAGGGGTGAGGTTTGCACTTTTGCAATTAAAAACCTACCCACTTTAGGGAAGCACGGCGACCCGACTTATACCTCTCTTAGAGTGTGTTCAAATGGGTGAGCCGGTGTTTCTTTTGAGGTTTAGGATACAAATTTTATTTTATGAACAAAATCATATTTCAATAGATATTTAAGCAAATTTCGATTTTCATAAAACAAATTTGCAATAAAACCTTTTATTATGTCACAATTATCACAAATAATCACATAATCTTAGGGTTTCTAATTATCTAACATAATTTTAATTTTAATCCTCTTTGATATAAGTAATAACCATGAACGATTTGCATGAAACATCATGGTTTTTACTTCCTTTTAACATTTAAAATAAAGGTACAACATGTTAATTATCAAATAACAAAACTTGGATTTATAATTTTAGATCACAAAATCAAATTTTAGAACTAAAATTTAGGGTTTTCGATTCGGCAAAGAGGTTTTCGATCACGGTGACTTCGAGTTTACGATGAACAAGTCGAAAAATATAAGGGTTTTCGATCGGGTGTGAGGGTTTACGATCTGAACATGGGTTTCCGATCGAAAACAGGTTTACGATCGGAACCTTGGGTTTTCGATCGGAATGTGGTTTTCGATCAGGTTACGTTAAGCGGGTCGAGAACCATTTTTCCGATCGAGAAGTGTTCTCCGATCGGGAACCAAGCCACGATCGAGAACCTTTTTTCGGGTCGAGAAGTGTTCTCCGATCGGGAACCAAGCCACGATCGAGAACCTTTTTCCGGGTCAAGAACCGGTTTTCCGATTGGGAACCAAGCCACTATCGAGAACCGGTTTTCGATTTGCGATTTAGGGTTTTCGTTTTTACCAATTTGCGAAACTGATTTCCAATTGTGAAACACGATTTGAGTGGATCGAAAGCTATCTTGATTTGTTTACCCCCCTTCCAAGTTTTTATCCCCGGTAATTAATTAAAATCATAGGTGGCTCGTGATACCACTGTTGGGTTATATAACAAATTATCACTTTAAACACGAGTACGTAGCAGAATTAATCTTATGAATTAATCTAACTAACCGGTTAAAGAACGTGTACCTTTTTAGCTCGACAAGAGAAGAACCTTTAGGATTTGAAGTAAATCCCTCTACGTTTGCACACACGACACACCGATGTACGTATGCTATTACTCAATCACGAACTCCTCTTGGTGAAGTAGGATTGGTCGAACCACACAAGAAATCGAAACCCCTAGGGTTCTTTCTTGTTGCCGAAAATTAGAGAGAGAGAGAATAGAGAGAGATTAGGGTTTAGCACTTTATCAGATAAATGCCACCCTAAACCTTAAACCCATAAGGTTTATTTATAGGGTTTAGGAACTTGATGAACAAGTTAGGGATTGGGATATGGCTTCACGAAATTTCAGCCCTAAGGCCTATCCCAAGCCTTTTCCTAATTGTAATCAAATTACAACTCTCTCTAATTTACAACTAACACCCCTGTTAACAATTAACTGTTAGTTTTTAACGACCCCTCGTTAAATATTCGTGATAAATATTAATTAACTAATTAATTAATACAAATACATTAGTGTCGAGACGTGTAACCCCGTAGGCTTAAATACTTTCCGGACATACGCTTATTAATACGTGATCATATCCCTACACGTGCTACCGTCCCTACACTGCTTATTTACTGCTTACCTGCTGATCCAGTGAGTTTCACGGCCCCTTTTCCTTTAACTGTTTTATACTTTGGGGGAGAAATCATGAAATCTGATAAATGCTTCTTACTTAATATTATGGTTTATCTGTTAGCCGTATGACTACTTGTTCTCTTACTGAATGCCCAATTTGGTACATCATCGTTATAAACGTTTGTACAACCGTATCCCACCATTAATTGATTTCAATTAGTTCTGTACGAAACGATAGCTAGTGAATAGATCTATTTGGGTTGACAACCCTACCCTAACTGGTAGCTCCAGTTCTGACTCCGGATTTTCTGGGGGTACACGTCAGTTATTCTGCTCTATTTAACATCTCTGGGCAAGAGATGCTTTGGGTGAGTAAACCATTAGTATTTGAAATCAAGGTTCAGGTGAGCTCATACATCCACAACGATAAACCCGTGTAATATTTAAGTATACTGAAAACTGTTTCACAAATGTCTTATGATAAGTCATAAACCTGTGAACCTCACCAACTTTATGTTGACCTTTTAAACTCATGATTTCTTGGGTAATTGAAGCAAACCTTCAGAGGACATGCAAATGGGGCTTAATCATGCTATCGGACCTGCACTTGGAGTCATAGTCCTAACCTATCCAAATAAACTGTTTTATGTTTTAATATTAATTTAGACTTTATGTTTTCCAAAATGTAAGACATTATCATTTCCACTGTCTTTCCGCTGCAATTGAAATGACGTAATGTTTTATGGAGTTTAAAATATTGTAGATGTTGTTCTACGTATCCTCGACTATGATTCCATTCTCGCTCACACCCGATACCGTTGCATGCTAAACCAACTCAAAGGACTGCACCTTCAAGGTGCAGAAGTTGGCACCACAACCTCCACAGACACAGTTGCATATTAAACCAACTCAAAGGACTGCACCTTCAAACCGTAAGGTGAAGCAGACCGTACCCCAACACTCCAGGGTACTCAAAGTGACCACAGAGCCCAAATCACCTAAACAAGAATCAAAGCCTGTGAAAAGTAAAGTGAGTCAAAATGCTAAAAAAACCTCCAAAGCTTTCTAAAACTTTGTCTAAGCCTGCTTGGGTGCCAAAAAGTGTTGAGCCCTCAAATTCTATCTCTCACCTAAAGCAGGATACTTTTCCAAAATCACCTTTCCATCCAAAACCAGTAGGACTTACAAAATCAACCAATTGGTGGGATGATGATAGGTGGAATGTCTCAAAAGTTGTGAATTTGTCTTTCAAGCCTACTGGAGTGTACAAGAAACACTCCAAACAATTTCAAGAAATAAGAGTTCAAAATCCTAATAAGAATTCACCAAAAGAACCACAGGTATTTGGGAAATAAAATCACCAACCCAGAGATGTCAACAAAAAGGACATTCTCAGTCCGAACAAGGGCATACCAACTTCACCCAGACCAATTAAGGCCTGGGTACCAAAATCTAACTAATCTTCTTTGAATGCAGGAACAGCCGAGGAGGACTGTTAGCAACCTATGGTATGTTGACAATGGTTGTTCCAGGCATATGACGGGGGACATGTCTCTACTGCAAGACTTGGAGAAATTTGACGGAGGATATGTGTCGTTTGCCAGAGGAGTTGGAGCATATATCAGTCAGAAAGGCACAGTACGCAATGGATGTCTCAGCTACCATGATGTCAATTATGTCGATCAGTTGAAGCACAAATTGTTAAGTGTTTCACAAATTTGTGATCGGGAGTATCCAGTTCTCTTCAACAATAAAGAATGTCTCATTCTCAAACCTGGATACTCCATCCCTGACGATTGGGTGTTGATGAGAACACCAAGATATGGTATCTCCTATGTTCTTAACATGCAGAAACCCCACACATCTGAGGTGGCTTGTCTCCTCTCTAAAACTGCTGAGAACCACGCTCAGTTATGGCACAGACGATTGGGGCACATGAATCTGAAGAACCTGAATCGAATCGCTAGAGGAGGGCTTGTTAAAGACCTTCCAATCAAAGAATTTGTGCTCAAGGAAAAATGTGTGGCTTGTGCTAAGGGGAAGCAGCACAAACGTCCACATAAACCAAAGGTATTCAACAGAATTTCGTCTGTACTGGAGCTGCTTCACATGGACCTCTGCGGTCCAGTCAGTATGTTAAGTCTTAACCGATGTGCATTTTGTTTAGTTATTATTGACGATTTTTCCCGTTTTACATGGATATTTTTTTGTCGGAGAAAAGTGATGTTGCAGGTATACTGATTGCTTTCATCAAGCTCATTGAAAACAAATTAAAACTGAAAGTGAAGGCCATCAGGAGTGATAATGGGACGGAGTTCAAGAATCGCATTATTAATGAATTCTACGCTGAAAAGGGAACTGAGTATCAATACAGTGCCCCCTACACCCCTCAGCAGAATGGCGTAGCAGAACGATGCAACAGGACGTTAATTGAAGCTACTTGTACTATGTTGTGTGATTGATTCTAAGCTACCTACCATGTTTTGGGTAGAGGCAGTTTACACTGCTTGTTATGTCCAGAACAGGGTGCTCATCAATAAACGGCAACAGAAGACCCCTTATGAGCTAATCTACCATGACAAGCCCAGAATTGGGCACCTTCGAGCTTTTGGGTGTCTTTGCATAGTTTTAGTAAATAATGAAGTACCAAAGTTTGCTGCTAAATCTGATGAATGTTATTTTGTAGGTTACTCTGCCAGCTCTGCCTACAGGGTGTTCAACAAAACAACCGGGATTGTGATGGAGTCCACCAATGTGGATTGGCTAGAGAAAAATCCATCAGATGGTGGAGTGGGTCCTCCACAAGCTTTTGACTATAATCAATTCTTCCTTCCGTTAGAATTGGAACCAGTCATAGCCGAAGAACTCTTTGAAGACACAGTCTCAGGATCATCAATAACTCACTCCATTACTAAGGCTCCGGTCACTGTCTCTGAAACAGATACCACATTAGTACAAGAAAACAGCTAATACTATGAGTGACCATGAGGCAGACGACATCCCTGATACAGACGCTGCTCAAACACAGGGAGCTGATGCAGAGGGAGAAGCTGAAACAAATGACGAACCAGGTCAAACAAATCTACCTCCTGTAATCCCCGTTCAAGCCGTTGCAGAAATCAGGATCCATAAATATCACCCTTTGGACAATGTCATTGGTCCATTAGCATCAGGGGTGGTAACAAGAAGCCGGTCAGGGGACATCAATCATTGCATGTACTCCTGTTTCATTTCTCAAATTGAAACCCCCAACATTACTATGGCTTTGACAAATCCTAGTTGGGTAGAAGCCATGCATAAAGAACTGAATCAATTCTCACGGCTTCAAGTTTGGAGGTTAGTAGAAAGGCCTGCTAACAAAAAGGTCATCACAACTTGATGGCTTTATAAGAATAAAAAAGATGACAATGGCATCATTATCAGAAACAAGGCTAGGTTGGTGGTTCAGGGCCACAAACAGATTCAAGGGGATGATTATGATAAAGTGTACGCGCCAGTTGCTCTTTTAGAGGCAATAAGAGTCTTTTTAGCCTACACATCCTACATGAACTTCACGGTCTACCAATTGGACGTGAAAACAGCCTTTTTATATGCTGATATGGATGAAGAGGTATATGTCACTCAACCTCCTGGCTTCATTGATGAGCAACACTTGTATCATGTGTACAAGCTAGACAAGGCATTGTATGGCTTACACCAGGCCTGTCAGTCTTGGTACAAGACTTTGACTGATCATCTTCTAGCACACGGGTATACAAGAGGCATAGTGGATCAAACGCTTTTCCGAAAGGAGGTGGAGCATGACATAATCATGGTGCAAGTATATGTTAATGATATCATCTTCGGGTCAACCAATGAAGATTTGTGCAAAGAGTTTGAGAAGGTGATGCGCACAAAATTTGAGATGAGTCAGATGGGTGAGATGGAATTTTTCCTTGCATTACAAGTGAAGCAAAGGTACAGTGGGATACTTATCCACCAGGACAAATATGTCACAGAAATTTTAGAAAAGTACAAGTTGATGGATGCAAAGCCTGTCTCCACACCCATGGCGGCCAGGCTTGCACTTACCAGAGATCCAGACAGTCAACCAGTGAGCGAGCATATGTATCGGTTTATGATCGGATTACTGATGTATTTAACCGCTAGCCGTCTAGATATCATGCTTGCAGTGTGCCAATGCGCATGTTATCAGGCTAATCCTAAACTTTTTCATCTATCTGCTGTTAAACATATTTTTAAATATTTAAAGGGTCGGCCACGACTGGGCCTCTGGTACCCTAAAGAGTCAGGATTTAATCTGTATGCTTTCGTTGTAAAAAGCGGTCCAGGCGGCCGATTAATCGGCGCCTAGGCGCTATGCGGGCATCGTCCGTAGTGCTTTTTTGCTAGGCGGGCTGTCTAGGCGCCCTGGGTCAAAATCGGTCAAAATCGGTCAAAGTCGGTCGAAGTCGGTCAAAGTCGGTCAAAGTTGGCTAGGCGCTAGGCGGCTAGGCGGGTTCTAGGCGGGTTTTAGGCGGGTTTTAGGCGGCCAGGCGGGGATTAATCGGGTTAAATTAAAAAAAAAATTTAATTTCTTTTTTTCACTTATATATTTATATTAGAAGTCTTTATTACTACTAGTTTTTGAAGTGTTTTTAGTATTTTGACATATTACAATATATAATCTCTAGAAAATCTATAAATCTTTGTAATTTACTAGGACCGATTAATCCCCGATTAATCCCCGCCTAGGCCGATTAATCCTAATTCCCTAGTCGACCGCCTAGGTACCGCCTAGCGTCTTTTGCAACATTGACTGACAGTGATTATGGTGGTAATGAGCTTGAAAGGAAATCCATATCTGCTGGAGCTCAATTTTTAGGTGACAGGCTGGTAGCATGGCAAAGCAAGAAGCAGCACACGGTGTCCCAGTCGACAGCTGAAGCAGAATACGTGGCTGCATCTGCTTGCTGCTCACAGGTGGTATGGTTGCAGCATCAGCTGGGAGATTACGGTTTGAATTTCTTTGATACTCCCATTTTCTATGATAACAATGCTGCGTTGCAAATTGTTAAAAATCATGTGCAGCACTCAAAAACCAAACACATTGACATAAAAACGCACTTCATTCGGCATTGCTATGAATGCAGGCTCATTCATCTAGAACGGGTGAGGTCGGACGACAATGTGGCGGATATGTTCACAAAACCCCTTCCCAGTGCCAATTTTGAAATGTGTCTCAAAGGCCTCTGGATGATAGCCTTTGATGAGTAATCTAGCAACTGTTTTCATGTCCTTGTTTATTTTTTAATTTAAAAAAAAACTCAAAAAAAAAAATAGTGTTTCTCTATTGTTTTTGAAAAAATCTAAAAGCAAGGGGAAGATATAAAATAAACATCTGATGTTTCCTTTAAATTGTGTGCTTTTAAATTTTTTCACTGGTTTTGGTTGACCAGGTGGGGAAGTGATATAAATTTCCAGGTGTTTGCTGACTGACACGTGTAAGGTGGAGGTGAAAAGCTGTGATTCATGGCCAATATGCTTGGTAGGCTCTGCTGTCAATCAATCAAAAGGTATGTTTTATCACAACACTTAAAGATAACATATGATGCGTGAAGGGAAATACACACTTAGGTTAGTACAATTTCTCTTTGACCGTGCATTCCCCCTGCTTTGCGTCATGCTCAAAAACTCCCATTCCCCCTGCTTTGCGTAAGCAATGACCTAGGAATGTTGTACGTGAGTCAGGACTCCTCTGTTCTGCGAAAGCAGAGACCTGGAACTTCCCTGATCCACGTACGTTTAAGATCACATTGTACATACAGTATAAACCCAAAAGATGCCAATGTGCACAACCAAAAGAGACCCTCAAGTGTCCAAAACCTTCAGCCTTCGTCACTGATGAGAGCAATATTAAAAATGTTTCAAAAATCCAGTTGACTATGTATATTATCCAACAAAACCTCCATGGTCTATTCTTTCTTTTCTCAACCCAGTCTGGAGCATGATGTTAGGCTTAAGGAAAGGTGTCGTGAAAAATGTTGTACGGAAACCAGGTGTACTTGATAGATTGTGCAAATTATACCTAGGACTTATGTGTGTGACCTGGATAGATTTTCGTAATTAATTAACCTTAAAATATAATTTATGTGATGAAACTACCTGAGTAAGCGAAAGTGGCATGAGTTTAATAATGGACCAAAAATATCGGCAATCGCCTGAACACGCGAAGTAACTGAAGCTGAAAAGGGTTCCTCAGTCACAGACTATCTGGTATGATCCCTCATAATGCCTCTTCTCTCAAAACTCAGTCGTTTAAGAATTTTTAGTTTATTTTATTTTTTTGTAATATTTTCTATTTTATCTTGTGTTTATTTTTTATTTTTTTTTGTTGTTAAGTTGTCAGAAACAGAAATAAAAAAAAAATCTCTCGGGCTTGAGTTCGGGGGAAGCTTTCTGTAATGAACGGGGTTAAAGTTGATTAAAAATTGGTTTCGTTAAAGTTTGTGAGTCAAGTGTTCAACTTTAAATCTTGAGGGGGTGATAATGAGTTTTTTTTTTTATTTTTTTGAAAGAAAAGGAGAAGGGTCGACTCCCCTTCCCACTTCGTCCCTCTCTTGTCTCTCTCTCTCCAAACCCTAGATTCCTCACCACCACCTCCAATAGCCACCACCACCTGCTGCCACCGCCATCACACACCACCACCGACATCGCCACCAACATGCGACCTCTTTGCCACCTCCCCTGTCGAAACCCACCACCAAACACCCCTTCACCTCCCCACAGTTTCCGCCGTTGCTCCTCCCTGATTCACCGCCGTCACCATCATCCGACAGCACCCCTCCGGCCGGAATCACTCATCGAACGCAACCCCGCCGTTGATTTTGAGTAATGGCTCCGCGTTTGAAGCGTGTAGCTAGACCCCCACAAGACCGTCTAGAGTATGTGCAATTTTTGTTAATTTTTGTTGGGACGGGTGAAAAACTGTGATTAAAGGGGGTTGGGATTGATTTTGAGTGTTAAAACACTCGAAAATTGGTTATTCGATTGAGTTGCAGGTATCGAATGGAGAAGATGAGAATTTTCGATCAAACCAGGGGCTTTTCGATCAGGCTGAGAAGCTTTTCGATCGGCCCCCGAGACTTTTTGATCAAGCGATTACCGAAGGCCATGAGCTTCTCGATCGAGAGCTTACGCTTTTTGATCGGAGCTTAGGCTTCTCGATCAGGCGTGTAGGCTTTTCGATCAGAAGCTTAGGCTTCTCGATCGGAGAATACACTTTTCGATCAGGATTCTCGGTAACATGCTGCTTTTCGATCGGGAACCTAGTTCTCGATCGAAAAGGTACCTGATGATGTGTTTCAAATGCTTTCAGTTATTTTTAAGCCGTTATGCTGCCCGTTTTTTTTGGAATCCTTGTAACTGCTGAATTTTGTGTCTGTTTTGGATGATTTCTGTGTTTGTGATTGCAGGGACTTGGAGTTTGTTAAAGATGTTAATACAGTTGCATATTTGCTGGACCCACCTGCAGAGTATCGAGAGAAGTACCGGTCAATGATTGAAGGGCTAAAACGGTGCTGTCTACACTATGCCTTCACTGCAAATCCTGTCATCTGCAAGTGAATGCAACAGGAATTTTGGAAGACAGCATATGTGTCTGATGATGGAAAGCAGATAATAGCCAAGATACAAGCAACAGCGGTGGTCTTGTCAGAAGAGAATTTCAGACAGGCTCTCAGACTTAAAGATGTTGCTGCTGATCCAATTACTCTGGATAAAGAAATAGTTTCTTAATGTATAAAGGAAATGGGATATCACACTGTGTCTCCACCTACCATGAAGGCTCTCCTTCCACCATACTGGCGAATGTTGGCGCACTACCTTCTAATTGCCAAGAAGAGTTCAACAGATCAACTGAACGAAGTGCACACCCATGCTATGGTGTCACTAGTTAGAGGGGTTCGTTTCAACTGGTCCAGATTGATCTTTGATGATGTCAAGGCGGTAGTGACTAGAGATAAGAAATTTGTTGTTGTTCCAAGGTTTATTCAGTTGGCTCTGGATTCTAGATATCCAGCATTGAGGAAGACCAATGATACTCATGATACTAAGCCTATGGGTATTGAGGTTTTCTCGATGATTAACCCCAAGAAGAAATTGACTGATAAGGTTCCGTTTGGTAACAAGTTTGGTGAATTCGCCGAGATAGCAAGAGAGGAGGTTCCTGTACAAAGAAATGCTGTCATTGAAGAAGAACACAATGTGCCTGCCTCTCAGAAGCGAGTTACTGAAATCTCAGATAGTTCAGATTGGGAAGACTTTGATCTGGAAGACGTGCAAATTGGGGGGTCTGCACTTTGATGAAAGTGACACTATAAACTATGATTCCTATCTTGATGACATAGAAGTTGGGGATGTTGAGACTGAGACTGCTGAGACTCCATTGATAAGAAAACGGAAAGCCATGGAGGATCCTCCCCTCGGTGCTTCTGTTATAGAAGACTTGACTGAAACGGTGAAGGTTGCTACATAACACACGGAAGAAGCTCCAAATGATCCTAGAAGAAGAAGATTGGATCCAAGAGTGCCACCCACTACTAGTACTAGTACTGGTCCATCATCATCTCAACCCACTGCTCTTGATAAAGGAAAAGCTGTGGAGATAGCTGAATTTAGATTAGAAAAGGAGCTTAGAGCACAGATTGCAGAACTGAAAGCCCAGAACACTGCCCAGAGTGAGTTAATTGGAGATCTTGTTGACATACAGAAGATGCACACTATGAACTAGAGAATTAGAAGAAAATTAACAGATAATTTTCAAGCCAGCTTAAAGATTTGCATAGACTGATAAAACAACTCACTTCAGCTAGTTCAAGCCAGTCAAAGAAAGACGACAAGGGAGATCCAGGAAACAAAGAAGATGGTTCAGGTGCAGGTGATTCTTCATAATCACCAGTATTTGACTTTGAAGCAGATATCCCTGAGGCATCTGGCCCAATCATACCCGAAGCCACTGATGAAGATAAAGACACAAGGGATAGAGATTACATGACTGTACCTTCTTCCGAGTTTGATGGAGGTTGGGAGGCTCAGACGTTTGCTTATCCTCCTGAAAGGTATCTAATTCAGTTGGGAGATCATTATCATGATAAAAGGGGAATCACTACATAAATCAAAGCCTGGATGTTTGATGGAGAGAAGAACATGTTTGTTGTTCGGAGAAAAGGTCAATATCCGTTGGAATACTACAAATGCTGGACCCAGTTTTACTTCTGGACTAATGTGGATCTAACTATGCTTTACAAGGAACCATTCTCAAACCCATCACAGAATGAGAGTGCTAAGTATTTTTACAAAAAGTTTGAAAATGCGGTGCTCAGTAAGTTCAAGAGATTTGAAGATTTTCCTCACAAAAAGTCATATGTTAAGAAATACAGGGGTGTATTCAAGTGGGATGGAAAGAAGAGTGTCCCTGGAAAGGAGAATGTTACTTGAAATAAGTTCTCGAATGTATTATATCCGCCGACTGTGAAGACTGAAGATTGTTTACATGACTTCCAAACTTAGGCATACAGTGATTATTCTGGAGAAGCAAAAATCCTTTGCAAATCAAAGACGATAAGTGTCATGGAAGTTCATGACTTGATGAGGTTTCATAAGAAAGATATACTGGTACTGGCCAAGCATCAAATTGAGTGTAACAAAGATACTGAAGAGTATGCCAAGAGTTATACTCGAGCTGTGGCAGAGATTGTTGCTAAAGAACTATGGTATGATCCAGCTACAGTGCATTTATCCAAGAAGTTCCGTATGTGAATGCTGTCTAATGCTAAAGCCTAGGGGAAGATTGTAGAGACTCGAATTTGTGAGGCTTTTGCATTAGAAATCCGTTTGGGGTAGTTTAATTGTAATTGGGCAAATGTGTAAGTGGGTTAATATGGGTTAGGTCTAGTTGGTCGTAAATAGGCCATGTGGGCCGAATTTTGTAGCTTGTTGATCAAGCATTGGCTTTCCTATATAAGGATAGCTAGACTAGATGTTTAGGGTTGCTTCTATTTTGGTGTTCTTGTGTGTTTTTGCGATTGAAGGTGTTCTGAAATTCTTAAGATAATTTCGGCTTTCAAGGTCTTTAGCAATCGAAGTCTTGAAGTGATTCAAATTGGTTTGTGTGTTATTTATTGCTTTTCTATTTGTTTAACATCGATTATATTGATTATTCTTGAATCATCACTAATCACCGGATTCCGCACGATGATTAGTCGACTTGATATCGCGTGGGGAGAGATTTCTATCCTTACAGTTATGTTCAATATGATCCCAAGTTGTGATCTTTCTCGCAAAAGACAAAAAATAGTGTCTAATTTTGTATTGCATTTATATTTCATATCTGAAAATTCAAAAAAGATTTTAGGTGTGTTTTGATATAAAGTTTCAAAAAGCCAAAAAGATTTTGTTTCTTATTTGTTTTCGACCGATCGATATGTGATACGAAATCAAATTTCAATCGATATTTTGGATTCTCGAAAAGAAGTTTTGCACCAAAATTAAATTAATTTTCAAAAGAAAAAAGGAAACAACGTTTCTGTCTTCTAAAATTGCAGGTTATGTTTGTCAAGACTCAAGCATGGTGAAAGGGGGAGTTTCTTATATCTTTCATAAGTGGATCTTGAAGGTCAAAGATGATTCGAGAGTTATCCAGCCATGCAAGCTCTATTTCTGACAAGATTTCAAGTCAAAGATCGGATGCAGAAATGTTGAAGATTTAAGACTGGAGTTTAGTTAGAGAATAGATACACTGCACGTTAAGGGGGAGTTTGTTAGAGCATATTCCTATGCTATAGAGTGTCTCGTGTATTGTATCTAAGTGAGCGTTTGTTTGAGTCTTTGTATCAACATTCAAGGTGACGTACCATCTGATGCACCGTACCATTTGCTATGCACGTACCAAATGGTCAACTAGTTGGTACGCATACCTGTTATGTTGCAACTATAAATAGCTCTTGTTGAACTGAGAGTTTAACACTTCTGTCATTTCTACACCTTTCTATGTGTGTTCTAGAGAGGAAAACCAGAGCTTACTTCCTGTAATTTTCAAGTGATTAATTAGAAAAAAGCTTATTTACGTTCGGTTATGTTATATTGATTGATACACACAGTAGTAAGATCGTATCTCGGTTTTACAGGATGGGATGCTAAGACTTTTGCATATCCTCCAAAGAGATATCTGATTCAGCTAGGTGAGCATTATCATGACAAAATAAGGATCACTTCAAAAGTAAAGTCCTGGATGTTTGATGATGAAAAACATATGTTTGTGGTTCAAAGAAAAGGGTCGTGTCCATTGGAATATTACAAGTGCTGGACACAATTCTACTCATGGACGACGGTGGATCTGACCAAGCTTTATCATGTCCATTTCTTCAATCCATCAAGGAATGATTATGCAGCTCACTTCTACAAGAAATTGAAGAATGTAGTGCTTAGCAAATTCAAGAACTTTGATGATTTTCCTCACAAGAATTCGTATATAAAGAGGTACAGGGATATATTCAAGTTTGGCACAAAGAAGAAGTTATCTAATGTGTTGTATCCACTGACAGAGAAGACAAAGACTATCCCTCTACCTATGAGGCATCTTGAAGGGTGTTTGGATGATTTTCAGACTTGGGCTTACAGTGATTATAATGGTGAAGCCAAAATCATCTGCAAATCCAAGACAATAAATGTGATGGAAGTTCATGACTTGCTGAGATTTCATAAGAAAGACATACTGGTGCTGAATAGAAACCAGATTGAGAGCTCTCCAGAAACTGAAGAATATGCTAAAAGCCATCCTAGAGGAGTGGCAAAGATAGTGGAAGAAGAGCTGTTGTATGATCCTTCAACGGTGCAGATTTCCAAGAAATTCAGAATGTAGAAGACATCTAATTCTAAAGCCTAGGGGAAGATTGTAGAGACCTAGTAAATATAAGGCTTTTAGCATTAGAGATTTTGTGTGCTTGTTAATAATTGTAATTGGGCTAATTTTAGTGGGTTAGTGGGTTAATTGTGGTCCGGTCGATTATATGATATATGGGCCAAATTTTGTGACTTGTTTAACAAGTTGGGGTCAAATATATAAGGAATATGTAGGTAACTTGTTTAAGTTTGTTGGTTTTTGTGTTTGCTCAAGGTGTAATCGAAATTCTCTCAAGGAGAATTTCGAATTCTTCAAGTGTAGTGCAACCAAGTTTAATCAAGTGTTCTTCTCATTACGGTTTGTGTTTCTTATAGTTCTTCATTGTTTGTTTACAATATCATCTAATTGTTCTTGAGTCATCTCTAGCCATCGGATTCCGCACGTTGGTTAGTAGACATTGATATCACGTGAGGGACTAGTTTGAGCCTTACATTTTTCTTGACTACGAAAACTCCTAACGAAAGCTTTGACTGGTTTTTCTATTCATCTGGAATCGTAACTCTAATCTTACGACCTTATCTACCATATTAATCCCTGGAACTTTTCAGTCGTGAGACAAC